>OX336396.1:212049754-213249754 GCA_946902985.2 Meconema thalassinum | reverse complement strand
TATTAATTAGAGCACTTCAAACATAGTAAATTTAAAAAGAACAACTTTTAATATACTCTGCAGGCACGGTACGGTTTCGAGGCCAGTCTGAGTTGTTACGTATGTCACTTTGTGCAACAGTGTATCAAGGAATCGCCTATTGGGAAAGGCCTACTTTGCGTAAAGTAATTCGTGTACGGTAGCTTACCTCAAGTTGCTGAACTCCATCGCAGTCAATGTCGTGAACCGCAGAGCAAGAATTGTTATTGTTATCCGAATTTGTCGTTGGAGGTGTAGGATTCACACGCCCACTAAACATCTCATTTATTTTCCGACATTTTGATAGTGTCACCATGGCTTTCTTATCCTCTTCAGCTTTGCGGACACGGTTATGGTAACCAGACAACCTTTTGCTGCCCATAGTTTAAAACATTTACTTGCAGATCACATCACAACACAACAAAACAACACAACGCAAGCTCGAACTCGCACACAGGACAGGCAAGGGGGCACTACGATGCTACTACAATGCAAGCAAACCCAGCTACCGCAACAACAGTGCACGCAGCACAGCTCCGCTCGTCCGCCTCCCCACCCCTCTCACACTTGTCGGGACGAAAGGGCGTAAAGCGGCATAACGAAGAGCGAAGTGGAAGGGCATGCGACAATGACACGATATTATTTCTAAATGTCTCTGCTCATTTCTCAATATTTATTTTAGCACATTTAAAGCCGCAGCAAAGAGGGCGCCTGACGGCGGTGCCCTTCAGGGCGTCTCCAGTAAAGATCATTGCCGGTTGCCTAACCAAAGGGGCGCCTTACGGCGCCCCTTGGACTGCGGCGCCCCTAGGCACGTGCCTATTTTGCCTTACGGTAAATCCGGCCCTGGCGGTGATGATTAGTGGTATGATGCGCGTAACATCTAGGTCATTTGCACTTAAGATGATAATAATAAGGTAATGAAAAAATGACTACTAATCGAACATGGTGTAATTTTAAAACTGATATAGGTAATTCAGATGTCTTGCATCGATGTCTTCCAAAGTCTCAACCTTATTTTCTGGCTTAGGCCTGTACTCGATGCGTCTAGTGAAAGAGCTTATGGCGTACTGCTCGGCAAAGAATATGGGTCCAAGCTGCATGAAACTGAGATGATCGCAGATGATGATGATGAAATATGAAGACACACGTTCGGGGTTCCCCGCCGTATTTAGATAGGCCGGGGAATCACTCACTCTTTCGCAACACCACAGTGGCTTGAGCAACGGCCCTGTGCTGGCATCAGCATAGACAGCAGATAACACGGTGGGCACTGGAAAGTCCTCTCATGTCACCTCGCGATGAATCAGCAAGCTATTCTCACAACAGACCCCCCAGTGTCTCACAACTTGTGGGACGTGGGTTGGCGACCACGGGACCCCAGCTGAGTCTGGCATCGCTACTACTTCCAGGTGCTGGGCTCCTTTCAGTTCTCTTTCCTGTCGGCCTCCCTTCTTCAACTCTTGTTCTCTTCCAACCCCGACTGTATTAGGGTATCCGAGGGCTAGGGAGTCTTTCAATTTCGCGCTTTAATTGGCCGTTGCTCATCTTTCCTGATGCCCTCATTCTTCGAGGGTCTGCCTTCTTTTCCTTTTCATAATATCTCCTGTCTTCTGCTCAAGGCCCTCAAAGAGGCAGGGTGTGTGTAGCCCCACCACTTCTGGTACACCCTCAAGGGCTCATGGCTGGTGAGTTAGGAAGCTGGCAACCCCGAGGGATTCCTGAGCTAAATGCAGGGAATGGAGAGGTATGTCAGAAATTTCAAGTGGACAGTGTTACTCATCGGGTTCCAAAGGGTAAGTATGTAAAATTTGGTTCCGAACTGTGAAACCGGAGGATTTGTGCCAAAGGGCCTAAATGCAGGGAATAGATTGGTCTGTCTGAAATTTCATGTCGACAGTGCTACTCGTCGGGTTCCAAAGGGTAATTATAAACAATTTGTTTCGGATCAGTGAAACGATGTAGATTTGTCCCAAAAGGCCTACATGCAGGGAAAGGGGTGGTCTGTCTGAAATTTAAAGTGGACAGTGATACTCGTTGGGTTCCAAAGAGTAAGTATACAAATTTTGGTCCAGATTGGTGAAACGATGTAGATTTGTGCCAAAGGGTTTAATACAGGGAATGGGGTGCTCTGTCCGAAAGTTCAAGCAGACAGTGTTACTCGTCGGGTTTCAAAGGGTAAGTAACTTACATAAAGATTGGTTCAGATGGGTGCAAGTATGTTGATTTTTGCCAAAGAGCCTAAATGCAGTAAATGGAATGGTCTATCTGAAATTTCATTTAGACAGTGTTACACGTCGGGTTCCAAAGTGTAAGCATGTAAAATTTGGTTCAGAAGGGTGAAACAGGGTAGATTTTTGCCAAAGGGCCTAAATGCAGGGAATGGAGTGGTCTGACCAAAGTTTTAAGTGGACAGTGTTACTCGTCGGGTTCCAAAGGGTAAGTTTACAAATTTAGGTTGAGATCGGTGAAACGACGTAGATAATTTATGTGCCAAAGGGCCTAAATGCAGGGAATGGAGTGGTTTGTCCGAAATTTCGAGTGGACAGTGTTACTCGTCGAGTTCCAAAGGTAAATTATTTGAGATCGGTGAAACGGTGTAGTTTTGTGCCAAAGGGCCAAAAAGCAGGAAATAGTGTGGTATGTCCAATATTTAAGGTGAACAGTGTTACTTGTCGGGTTCCAAAGGGTAAGTATGTCAAATTGGGGTCAGATCGGTGAAACGGTGTAGATTTGTCCAAACGGCCTAAAAGCAGGGGTTGGAGTGGCCTCTCCGCAATTTCAAGCAGACAGTATTAGTCGCAGTGTTCCAAATGGTATATACACAAATTTTGGTTGAGATCGGTGAAACGGTGTTGATTTGGGCCAAAGGGCCTAAATGCAGGGAATGGAGTGGTCTGTCCGCAATTTCAAGCAGGCAGTGTTACTCGCAGGGTACCAAAGGGTAAGTATCCGAATGTTAGTTCTGATCGGTGAAACGGTGTAGATTTGTGCCAAAGGACCTAAATGCAGGGAATGGGATGGTCTGTCCGAAATTGTAAATAGACAGTGTTACTCGCAGGGTTCTTAAGAGTAAGTATACAAATTTTGGTCCAGATCGGTGAAAAGGTGTAGATTTGGGAAAAAGGCCTAAATGCAGGGAATCGGGTGGTCTGTCCTAAATTGTAAGTAAACAGTGTTACTCGCAGGCTTCCAAAGGGTAAGTATACAAATTTTGGTCCAGATCGGTGAAACGGTGTAGATTTGTGCCAAAGGGCCTAAATGCAGGGAATGGAGTGGTCTGTCCGCAATTTCAAGCAGATAGTGATACTCGCAGGATACCAAAGTGTGGGAATACGAATTTAGGTTCTGATCGGTGAAACGGTGTAGATTTGGACCAAACGGCCTAAATGCAGGGAATGGGGTGGTCTGTCCGAAATTTTAAGTGAACAGTGTTACCCGCAGTGCTCCAGAGGGTAAGTATACACATTTTGGTTCAGATCGGTGAAACGATGTAGATTTTGGCAAAAGGGCCAAAATGCAGGGAATGGGGTGGTCTGTCCGAAATTTAAAGTTGACAGGGTTACCCGCAAGGTTCCAAAGGGTAAGTATTCAAATTTTGGTTCAGATCGGCGAAACGGTGTAGATTTGTACACATAACAGACAAACAGACAAACAGACAAACAGACAAACAGACAGACAAATTTTGTGCTTTATATATATAGATTATTATGTTTTGAAAGTTAATCATAATGTAACTACTTACATAAAACCTAAGCATTATAATCATGCATCCTCTGCAATATTAAATATTCTAACTTTGTATCAAATAAAACAGCATTGTATCATCATTTCCATTTATTTACAAACTTTATATACATTTATATACATTTATTCATGGTAATATTTTTTAGACAATACCCAAAACTAAAACATTATTATTTTATACACACATATTTTATTTTTAGTCCATTTTCATGATATATATTTCCATTAATATTTGACATTTATGTTTCTTTTTCTTTTTTATTTAATTAAGACGTACTGAACTCGAATTCTAAATGATTCAGGATGGACAGGATGCTATTTAGGACGTTTTGGTGAAATTTGGAGAAGATTGCGATATTTTTGGAGGAATTACGATATTTTTAAAATTTTAATATGAGAGGAAGCTTCAGATTGTGTTTGACAACAACAAAATGGCGAGAGAAGCCGCCCTTGGGCAATGCTGCGTAGTATTTTCGCTAGGCCGCCCATAGCAACTTGTAGAGTTCGAAGAGAAATGCGTTGATTGGCTAATCCAATTGCCAGAATCAGTAAGGGTAGGAGAAATGAGCGCGCTTGATGAGAAGCTTCGTCGATTTATAAACTGCCTTTTATTAAAGAAGAGAGAATCTGCACATTTAAAACTATTGAGAAAGGATCTAAATTAAAAGGATTTATGATAGTCACCCAGAGATGGAATTTTGATAATCCTGTAAGAAGATATAAGTAATGATTGGTTTGCCGCTTTTTCTCATGACGCGCCATTCGATTGGTTTTGAGGTGCATGGTGACGCGCTGCCGATCGAGGTCTTTTGTGCTGAGGTGACGAGAGGAACGGACCTGCGACAGAGGAGTTCCTGAAACTAGCGTGTGCGAGATAGGGGTCTCACGCGAACATAGTTTGTCGGCGAGGGAGGCAGTCCCGTCGGTCAGAAATTAACATGGGAAGTCCGGTGAAGATGTGGGAAACAGAATATCGTCATAATATCAGTTCTCGTGTGAAACTAGTATTGAGAGTTTGACTAAACTAAAGAGAAACGTCGTGTGCACATTACATGAAAGTTTCAAGACGACATTCGAAAGAATAAGATAGTTTTCTTTGTTGAAAGCACTTTCGTTAAAGAAGCACGTTTCGCTTGGTGCGTGTCAGCTATACAGGCGTGAAGGGAAGGCCCGTTATCTGCCTGTGCTAATATTTGTATGACAGCAGCACTCATTTATAGCAAGTCTCTGGTTAGTGACAAGCTTTTTATCGAAATGTTCGACATGCAAGCGTTAAGGGGAACAGTTAACATTGTGTTTAACGCAGTTGTGATCATGGACTAAGCCAAGTTATGCGCAGGGAACGTGATGTTACACTGTTGGACTGGAATACCGGGCAACCGACATTAATCTTAAAATTATAAGATGTGGTGTAACGATTACAAGGCTACAATCCAACGTTACGAGATGGAACTTGATTACCGCGTCATGGCTAGACATTATCAGACCCGAAGCGAAGCAGTTCATCGTGCTTCGAGACTGGGAGATTCTTGCGGTATCGCTGATCGAGGCGAGCTCCGTGTTCGAAGCCAGCCAGGGAGATTGACGATCGGAGAGCAGGGTTCGAGTCGTGACAAGGCAGTCTTCCGAAGGAAGAGGATGAAGATTAGTAAGTGTGGAATTGCTTGTGTCGTTAGTAATTCCCTCCATACTTCTTCTACAAGATGTCATCGCAAGGTAGAAACAGATATCCTCGTTAGTAGCTTTTGGTTCTTTTTGTAGTTAGTTGTAGAATAGAATATCAGAGAGCATGGCACCATTTCAACGCTAAATTATTTTGTTGTGTGTGAAATAGTTTAAGCCCAGAAATTATTTTTCAGCGTTGGACATTTAAATATTAATTTTCTTTTAGTGAGATTTTCGGATAGTATCATTTGGATTTTTGACTTATAGGTTTTGAGATAAGCTCATTTTATTAATAATTTCGTTTATCGAACTTCTTTCGATCCACGTATCTTTGGGAATTTTATTGTATATTATTGAATTTTATTGGGAATTTTATTGAATTTTATTGAAGTTTATTGAACATTATTGGAATTTTATTGGAATATTATTGGAATTTTATTGGATATTATTCAACATTTTAGAAAATGGTATTACTTTACCCAAGCAACTTAGACTTTGAAAAGAATGTTTATTTGGAAATGAATTATTATTTGGACATTTCCAAGACTTTATAGTTATCTTCGAGTCTGACTTCGCTCAAGTAATTATTTAATCAAACATTTTGAATTGGTGGAAGGATGAAACATTATTTGGACATTCCACTTTAGCCAGTTATAACTAATAATAATTTATCTGTGGATAAATTATTTTATTTTATTTGAGAGATCTTATCTGCTCGGACAAATTAGCACATTTGAGTATTCTACGAAATTTTACAACACTCTTGGAGATTGTTATTGACTTTAATTGCATTAACGCAATATTTTGGAAAGACCAGAAAGAAGTAACGAATGTTTATATTTATTAAATGTTAACAACAATTATTTGAAATCTAAAGTAACTTATACTAGTAAACCATTACGTCATCACTGTTTATTAGAGTCGACTATTATGTATTTTCACAACATCTGAAAGAGCAATACGCTGTAATTATTATAAGTAAATATATTATGAAAGCAAGGCATTATATGCAATTTAAATAAGTTGTTATGGCAGACTACTGTATTAAGAGATTGAAGTGAAGAATTATAGCAGCTATATTTGTTTAATATCAAGCTGAGGAAAATGTTATACGGAATTTACCTATGTAATTGAGAGAAGTCGTTGTTTAAGTATTCTGTGGATATTTGTTCAGTCTATTAGAGAAGGGAAGGTCATTATACGCGTTGTGAGCGTTTATTTGGAAATTATAAGTAAATATATTACAGTAAAGAATTAAGTAAGACCTTAGTTGTCCAGTATTATTGTAAAACGACTCTCAGTTGAATTGATTAGTTCTATTGGTGGAAAATATTTGGGAAACGGATTGAAAGTGAAAATGTTGTTAATTATTATTTAGATATTATCAAGGATAAGACATTAATTATATAAGCTTAACTTAACCGTTCGGCGATGTATGTATGCCCAATTATGAAACGAAACATCTTTATTATGATGATAGCGATATGAAATTGTAACAGTGACACTTTATTTAAGAGCATAAAAATTTGGGATTGTCAGTAGTTGACCAGAGGAGGAAGGTTGGATGATTGAGAATCATCACGAATGATGTAAATAACATAAGACATTTGTTAACAATATTTAAATATAATACTATTAATAACTAGGAGAATTTAACGATATAATAAAGTTAACTGAATAACTTTCTTAATAAACATCTGATTCTAAAACAATAATAATAATATGGTTTATTATTTGGATTAACATGATTAATAATTATTTCTAATAATTAATAAACATTTAAATAACGAACATTTTACAAACTTAATTAATAATTTGGAAATATTAATAGTCTTTGATTAAATTATTTAATAATAATTTCTACCATTAATCATTAAATAATTTTGGGAACCTTAGTTGACAATTAAACGAAAGTTTAATATATTTTAATGTTTTTAAACGTTTAAACCATAAATTGGAGTGACGTTTAAAGAACGTGACGACGTTCTTTAAATACAGTAAGGTTGTTTACTATTGTGTAAAAGTGATCTTATGGAAGATCAGAATAAAATTAATTTCTATTAATTTTACCAATGGATGACATTGGAATAGTAAGTAGAAATGTCATGGGAAGACATTGGATGTATTAAAACCGATCTTTGTTCATATATTACTAGGGAACAAGAGTAAAATTTAAGAGCTGTTGTGCAAACAGCTGATTGATAATTTGTTTATTTAATTTTATTTAAGAAGTGGAGTATTTCTAACGTCCATAGGACGATGATTTAATTTCATAATCTTATTATAGGAATTTTCGCAGAATCATTTGCGGATTACATGTAATTGTTATAGGAATATTTGTTAATTCAATTTTATTTATTATCACTTCGTTAATAAATTTCTTTGTTAGTTTTGTAACTGCGTTTTGATGATTTATTTAAGTTATGAAGGAGGATTATGTTTTGGTGCATTTGAGGTTTTATTGAACCACTAATTTCGCCCACTTAACCGAGAATAGTTAGTATCTCGAGCTCTTCGTTTATTTAGTTGATATACCCATTTTGCTTTATCAAAACATGATCTTAGAAAGTGTGCACCCCCCATTTAGCTATTGTTGGTAGGATTTCCAGGTTTTTGAGCCGGGGACCTCGAGATTCTGCAATCCAGCTGATCTTCGGATACGACAAGCAGCTCAAATGGTTTAAACGGGTACACATTAAATGGCAGCCCAACGTTTAGGCTCGAACTGTGGTTCGTAGCGACGTATTTCGTGATGTCAGGCACGATTAGGCTTTTTGAGGCTTAATTGGGCGTGATTGGGTGCAATTGTTTTAATTTTGGAAGATTAGATTGAAAGAAATCCTGTGTAAGGAAGAATAAGTCGAGAAACAGAAAGCTGACTTATAATCTAAATCTGATGGTTTGATAATCCGGTTGTTGACATTTCAGTCACAGTCATGTAACGTAAATGATTAAAATTAATTAATAATAATAGAATTAGGACTTCATGATTTAAGTGAATCATTAACAGAATTACTCTAGGGTTTAGCATAAGTCTGGTAAACAATAACATTCCCAAATATTAAGTTGAAAATGGTTGCTCTTTGATGTTCTAGTTCTGCAGTGTATGTCATGTTCCCGTAGCAGTTGAAATATTTGTAATTGTTGCAATGGCAATGAAGATTGAAGAGGTATATAAGATGTTTTCAGATGTCCAAAATAAGATGGACAATCTGACAAAAGATGTGGAAGGTGTTCGCACGTACACCCAGAAAGGTTTTAAGAGTGCTAAAGAGGACGCTGAAAAGAAATTTAAGTCTGTTAGGGAAGAAGCAGAAAGAAATAGGGACACTATTAAAGAATCTGTAATTGAAAGCGTTAAAACAGAGGTAGATGCTGTTAAAGAAAGTGTTAGGGACACTATAGTAGAAAACATTGCTGTCACAGTAAAGGAAAGTGTTAAAGACAGTATTAAACAAGATCTAGGTGAATTACAAGAGTCTTTGGAGAAATTACAAAGCAGTGCTACTTCCGTTAGCAGCGATGTTAATAAATTGCAAGTTAGTTCTACACAAGTCACGAACACAGTCGACAAGATACAGGAAAACGTTGACAAGATACAGAGTAATGTTGACAAGATACAGGGAAATGTTAGAAAGGCCCAAGATGAGTCTACATTACTCAAAGAAAGAGTCATTAAAATTCAGAACAACACCGTCGATTTACAAACTAGACTAGGTAGTGTAGAGTCTAACACAGAACACGTTCAATCAAGATTAAGTATGATAGAGTCTAACACAGAACAAGTTCAATCAAGATTAGGTGGAATTGAGTCCAAAATGCAACACAAGTTTAAAGAATTAGAAACAAGTAATGAGAATTTCCAGACTGAAATCAGAAAAGAATGGGAATCCAATAAACAACAAGCTGAGGGAAACACATCACAAACTAACATGAGTTTAACAGAACTTAAAATAGTTGTTGACAGTTTGAAAACACAAGTACAGGATCACAGCAAATTGTTGAAAGATGGAATTGATGTAGATGTGGAAAATAGTGTCAAAAAAAGTTTGGAAGCATTGAAAGATGATTGGAAGAAACTCAGTTCCGATCATGTTTCAAGCATCAAACGTGATATGGAAACCAAGATAGTTTCAACTGAAGCTAGATTAAATAAGGATGTTTCTGATGCAAGGGAGGATTTAATTAAAAGAATCAATCTTGTACAGAAAACTCAAAGTGATGATATGTCAGGTAAGAGCAGATCTCGATAGAGGAATGAATGAAACTAAGTCTTTAGGAGATAAAGTGAATCGAATGGATAATGACTTGACGGAAGATAGGGAAAGGAGGTTAATTGAGCTTGAGGAAATTAAAAGGGGCATTCAAAATATTAACTTAGGCGATGCATTAACGGCAGAAGCTATTAAGATTTCATTAAAGGACGAACTTAGGAAGGAGATTCAGGAATGCATAGGAAATCAGGTCGAGACCGAAAACGAAGTAAAGGAAACAGATCAAGCTAGGATGACACGATTAGAAGATGAAATTAGAGATGTTAGAGCGAAACAAACTCCGATAGGACTTTCGATGCAACAATATATAGATATAGGAGAGAATGATTTCGGGATAGGAAGTCTAAGACAGGTACACCCTTCGAACAGAGCATCTAATGTCACTATCATTAGAAATTTTGAAGAAAAACCACGAAAATGTAATGATAAAGATGGTCTTACACCAATTGAGTTCGTTAAGCATCTCCGTGATTATTTTTATGAAAATCATATATCTCAAGATAGAGAAATGCGTATCGTGGAACGCTATCTCGAAGGATCACCTTTGGAGTGGTATCGTGCATTCAGGTATACGTTCGGAGACTTTGAGGAATTTGCCGAAGCTCTAGTCAAAAGATATTGGAGTGTGGAAAGACAGCAAGATTTGAGAGCGGAGGTTTATTCTAAGAAATACTTAGGTACTCTCCCAACTAAGTACGCTTACTTCTTTAATATGCAATTAGCGAAACTACGTTACCTTCAACCCCCTTTGACACAAACAGAGTTGATAGAAGCTATTTCTAGGCAGCTTCCGGTCGATGTCAGACGTAATTTAATATCGTCAGGAGTCAATGATCTTGCCAAGATGGATGAACTACTTCGTAGACTTGACTACACAAGCTCCATGCCTAATGTAATTCCTAGAAACAGGCAGGATAGTAGAGAGGTGAATACGATAGTCATTGATCAGACCCAACAAACGGAAGAAGTAACGTATCAAGTTCAAACTAAATCAGGTCCTGATAGGAACAATTACTTTAGAGACAGACGGTATGAACCAAGGTACCGCCGATTCAGATAAGGTAGACCTTACCAGCAAGAGGAGCGTAGAAATGGAGAAAATAACAGAAGGACAGGTTATTTCCGCAATAACAATAACTATAATAATAACAATTATAGGAACTACAACTCCAAACAACGAAATGATCAGAATAATCGAAACAATAGAGGTTATAGCCGCTATAAAAACTATAACGATGATGTATTCTCTAGACAGCAGTATAATGAGAGGTATCGTGAAGGTCAGGAGTACATTAGAAACGCTAACCAGGGGAATACAACTCGAGATTCCAGAAATAACAACAGGAGTGAAGTTGACCCTAAACCAGGCACTAGTCAACAGGGAAGAGCTGAAGTAACAGCCCCTGAACAAAAAAAAACTCCAATCACGAAGCGCAATTAAATGAAGGTCACTTGTCATATCACAATGTCACGATTAATGAGATTTACCAGGTCACTGATGAAGACTTACTCTTTGAGGAAGAAATTATAAGAGAGGAAAGGAAAACAGAATTACCCATTATCAATATTCATGTGGAAGAGGAGAAATGCAAATCTTTGGTTGATACTGGGGCAGTAGTTTCGATTTTGTCCGAGGAATGTTATTTGAGGCTTTTGAAAGGCAACAGTATGACGATTTTGCCAGCTTCGACGGTGAAGGTGAGGGGTATCTTTCAGGATAAGACGGTCAAATGTAAACTACAAGTATTGTTAAATTTCAAGATCAATGAGAAAGAGTATGAACATGTCTTTATCGTGGTACAGAAAATCAACTTTGATATGATTCTGGGAATAGATTTTATTGGAAAAGTAGGAGCAGTTATCGATTTGAAGAATCGAGTGATGAAACTATACGAGAATAATTTGGAAGCGGAGAATTTGGAAGGACAGGAAATAAGTACAGATCTAGATACAGATTATAGGGAGGATGTTTTAGAAAACATTGTGAGTGAAGTGGAAAGAGAAAGAGATCGATTGAAGGGTTCGAAAAATCCAAGAAGAATTTGAAGATTTGATAATCGAATTCAAAGACATTTTTGATGAGAAACCAGGTCTAATTAAAGATTTTCAGTATCGTATTCGATTGACCAATGAAATGCCTTACCAGAAAAAGATATACCCTATTCCTGAAAAATATTACGAGGAAGTGAAAGGAATTATTAGAAAAATGGAAGAGGATGGAATAATTAGAAAGCAAGCATCATCCTATATCAATCCTATAACTGTCGTGAAGAAAAGCAATGGACAATTACGTTTATGCCTCGGTGCAAGAAGTATCAACGCGTTGATTTTGCCGGAGACAGATAGACCACCGAGGATTCGAGATTTATTAAGAAGATTTAAAGGAAAGTCATGTTACAGTGTACTGGATCTCACAGCCTCCTTTTATCAGATAGAACTCTCAGAAGATAGTAGACAGTATACCGGGTTTTTATTCGACCAATCGAGCTACGTATTTTTGAGATTACCTTTTGGTATTGTCAACAGTGGACCAGCTTTAATAAGAGCTTTGGACAGTAAGCTTAGTGACGAGGTGAAGGAAAACACAATGTGTTATATTGATGATCTCATCATTTCTTCTGAGAATGAAAGGGAACATTTGGAACATTTGGAACATTTAAAGAAGTTGTTTTTGGATTTGAGAGAAGCAAATATTAAGGTAAATTTTGGCAAGTGCCACTTTTTGAAGGAAAGAATAGATTTCTTGGGTCACACCATTGATCAGTTTGGCTACCATCCGAATGAGAAGAAAGTAGAAGCTATTGTTCGATTCCCAAGACCTACTAAAGTGAAACAAGTTCGAGAATTTGTAGGCATGTGCCAATTCTTGAGTAATCACTGTAGCCGATATTCAGAGGTCATGGCACCATTGTATGATCTTCTTAAAAAGAATAATAGATGGAAATGGGGTCCCGCAGCAGAAGAGGCTTTTGAAAAAGCAAAGGAAATGCTTAGAAATAATATTAAATTGGAGTATCCAGAGTTCGACCGTATATTCTATTTAGAATCGGATGCGTCGAGAGTGGGAATCAGTGCTGTGTTATATCAGAAGGATGAGAGTGGAAATAAGCATTATATTGGATTTTGCAGTAGGAAACTGAGGAAACACGAGGAAAATTATTTTACCACTGAGTTGGAGGCGCTAGCTTTTGTAACGGCGTTGCAGCAATGGAAGAAAGTCCTGCTGGGACATCAAATTGTTATTTTAACTGACCATAAAGCTCTCCAGTTCATGATGCAGTCGGATTTATCCAGCGATCGATTAACAAGATGGACTTTGTTTGTTCAGCAGTTTAATGCGGCCATAATCCATCAACCTGGTAAGGATAATCTTTTAGCTGATGCTTTATCGCGTAATCCTGTAGAGAATATCCAGATAAATGCGATACAATTGGAGCCGAAAGATCAAGAGACTTTGGTGAAACTTGAGAGGATCAATGTATCACAGAAAAGATGCACTCCAATAAGGATCATGTATCGGTTTTTGAAAGGTTATATGGATAATGCTGATCCAGACTATGTGAATGTCCGAAGACGCACGTATCGATATGTTTTGTCAGGAGACATTGTTTGCAAGTATGTCGATAAGGAGAAGACAAGAGTCAGAGTTATGGTTCCTCCCAATTTAGTAAAACCTTTGGTTTGGTTGACACACCACAGTGTAGGCCACGGTGGTTTGGATAAGACTGTCAATACTTTACAGGAAATGTTTTATTGGAAGAAGTTGAGGAATTCGGTGGCTGAGATCATTCGAACTTGTGAGAAATGTCAGAAAGGGAAATATACATCGGAGCTTCTTAGGGAAAGACCTAGGTCCATCATACCATCTAAACCCCTTGAACTATTCGCCTGCGACATTTTTGGTCCATGTACCAAGGGACATAGAGGAAATCAGTTTGTATTAGTAACGATAGACGTATTTTCAAAATTGGTATCTTTGGATCCGATCCAGAAAGCTACGACAAGGCAAGTTTTGAACAGGATTGAGAGATCAGTAATTCCGAAGGCAGGAAAGCCGGAATTTATTTTAACTGACCATGGGCCTCAGTTTACGTCTATGGGATTTCAGGAAGCCATGGAAAGGCTAGACATTAAGCATATGTTTTCTAGTGTACGATGTCCGGAGACGAATCCCAGTGAAAGAATTATGTCAGAATTTGCAAAATTCTGTAGGATTTTTTGTCCTAATGGTCATCGAAGTTGGGTTAGATTCGTTCCCATCATTGAAGAATGCCTCAATACAACGTTTCACGAGAGTTCAGCAGATGTTCCGTTGATGCTCCATTTTGATAGGAAGCCAGAGAGGCCTTGGAAGAATTTGTTTGATTCCATACCTAAAGATCCAGAAATTCCGAGAAGAGAAAGGATCGAGAAAGCCAAGGATAATTTAAGAAAGGCAGCAGACAAACGTATGAAGAGGATTCGGGGAAAACGATTCAGTGCACCATTTAACGTCGGAGATTTAGTCCTGATTAGGAAACCAACGAAAGCTGATGTAGCTCAGAAGATATACACAAAATTTTCGATCGTATACATGGGTCCGTTTAGAGTGGGCACTGTTTTTGGAAACAACTGTTATGAAATTTTGGAGATTGATAGCGATAATTCAGTGGGAAGATTCAATGCTAAGAATCTGAAGAAGTTTTATGAGAGAATGGATTAACAAACGAATTTAGAATTCTATTTCAAGGATTGTTTTATGGAACCCGAATAAAAGCATTGGTCACGCTTTGATTCAAGCGTTAAGGGTAAAATGAACTCGAATTCTAAATGATTCAGGATGGACAGGATGCTATTTAGGACGTTTTGGTGAAATTTGGAGAAGATTGCGATATTTTTGGAGGAATTACGATATTTTTAAAATTTTAATATGAGAGGAAGCTTCAGATTGTGTTTGACAACAACAAAATGGCGAGAGAAGCCGCCCTTGGGCAATGCTGCGTAGTATTTTCGCTAGGCCGCCCATAGCAACTTGTAGAGTTCGAAGAGAAATGCGTTGATTGGCTAATCCAATTGCCAGAATCAGTAAGGGTAGGAGAAATGAGCGCGCTTGATGAGAAGCTTCGTCGATTTATAAACTGCCTTTTATTAAAGAAGAGAGAATCTGCACATTTAAAACTATTGAGAAAGGATCTAAATTAAAAGGATTTATGATAGTCACCCAGAGATGGAATTTTGATAATCCTGTAAGGAGATATAAGTAATGATTGGTTTGCCGCTTTTTCTCATGACGCGCCATTCGATTGGTTTTGAGGTGCGTGGTGACGCGCTGCCGATCGAGGT
The DNA here is from genome assembly GCA_946902985.2 of Meconema thalassinum. Lineage (NCBI taxonomy): Eukaryota > Metazoa > Arthropoda > Insecta > Orthoptera > Tettigoniidae > Meconema > Meconema thalassinum. The sequence continues at coordinate 213,234,728 of OX336396.1, read as the reverse complement.
CTTTTGTGCTGAGGTGACGAGAGGAACGGACCTGCGACAGAGGAGTTCCTGAAACTAGCGTGTGCGAGATAGGGGTCTCACGCGAACATAGTTTGTCGGCGAGGGAGGCAGTCCCGTCGGTCAGAAATTAACATGGGAAGTCCGGTGAAGATGTGGGAAACAGAATATCGTCATAATATCAGTTCTCGTGTGAAACTAGTATTGAGAGTTTGACTAAACTAAAGAGAAACGTCGTGTGCACATTACATGAAAGTTTCAAGACGACATTCGAAAGAATAAGATAGTTTTCTTTGTTGAAAGCACTTTCGTTAAAGAAGCACGTTTCGCTTGGTGCGTGTCAGCTATACAGTCGTGAAGGGAAGGCCCGTTATCTGCCTGTGCTAATATTTGTATGACAGCAGCACTCATTTATAGCAAGTCTCTGGTTAGTGACAAGCTTTCTATCGAAATGTTCGACATGCAAGCGTTAAGGGGAACAGTTAACATTGTGTTTAACGCAGTTGTGACCATGGACTAAGCCAAGTTATGCGCAGGGAACGTGATGTTACACTGTTGGACTGGAATACCGGGCAACCGACATTAATCTTAAAATTATAAGATGTGGTGTAACGATTACAAGGCTACAATCCAACGTTACGAGATGGAACTTGATTACCGCGTCATGGCTAGACATTATCAGACCCGAAGCGAAGCAGTTCATCGTGCTTCGAGACTGGGAGATTCTTGCGGTATCGCTGATCGAGGCGAGCTCCGTGTTCGAAGCCAGCCAGGGAGATTGACGATCGGAGAGCAGGGTTCGAGTCGTGACAAGGCAGTCTTCCGAAGGAAGAGGATGAAGATTAGTAAGTGTGGAATTGCTTGTGTCGTTAGTAATTCCCTCCATACTTCTTCTACAAGATGTCATCGCAAGGTAGAAACAGATATCCTCGTTAGTAGCTTTTGGTTCTTTTTGTAGTTAGTTGTAGAATAGAATATCAGAGAGCATGGCACCATTTCAACGCTAAATTATTTTGTTGTGTGTGAAATAGTTTAAGCCCAGAAATTATTTTTCAGCGTTGGACATTTAAATATTAATTTTCTTTTAGTGAGATTTTCGGATAGTAACATTTGGATTTTTGACTTATAGGTTTTGAGATTTAAGCTAATTTTATTAATAATTTCGTTTATCGAATTTCTTTCGATCCACGTATCTTTGGGAATTTTATTGTATATTATTGAATTTTATTGGGAATTTTATTGAATTTTATTGAAGTTTATTGAACATTATTGGAATTTTATTGGAATATTATTGGAATTTTATTGGATATTATTCAACATTTTAGAAAATGGTATTACTTTACCCAAGCAACTTAGACTTTGAAAAGAATGTTTATTTGGAAATGAATTATTATTTGGACATTTCCAAGACTTTATAGTTATCTTCGAGTCTGACTTCGCTCAAGTAATTATTTAATCAAACATTTTGAATTGGTGGAAGGATGAAACATTATTTGGACATTCCACTTTAGCCAGTTATAACTAATAATAATTTATCTGTGGATAAATTCTTTTATTTTATTTGAGAGATCTTATCTGCTCGGACAAATTAGCACATTTGAGTATTCTACGAAATTTTACAACACTCTTGGAGATTGTTATTGACTTTAATTGCATTAACGCAATATTTTGGAAAGACCAGAGAGAAGTAACGAATGTTTATATTTATTAAATGTTAACAACAATTATTTGAAATCTAAAGTAACTTATACTAGTAAACCATTACGTCATCACTGTTTATTAGAGTCGACTATTATGTATTTTAGCTTGCCACGGTGGGTGAGTGGATAGCGTGTCTGTTTACTAACCCCAAGATTGCAGGTTCGCCCCTGACCGTGGTAAGTGATTTTTGAAAGGCGGCAAAAATACGATACGCATGTCATACGATGTTGGCATGTCAAAGAACCCATTTGAATTCAGTAGGCCGAGTTCATAATGGCAAAATTAATCTCGGGAGTTTCCGCCAGCACAAAGTTCCTCATTTCTCTACTAGAAAGCGCTATTGTGTTCAAGGAGATTAGATATCTAACATCTAACCTCCTTGACTTTCATAGTCAAGGAACTACGAAATTCGACATGCAAGCTACCCTCTGGGTGTCAAATAGCAAAGCTTGCACCAGGCACCCGAGGCCATACGATATTATATTATTATTATTATTATTATTATTATTATTATTATGTATTTTCACAACATCTGAAAGAGCTATACGCTGTAATTATTATAAGTAAATATATTATGAAAGCAAGACATTATATGCAATTTAAATAAGTTGTTATGGCAGAATACTGTATTAAGAGATTGAAGTGAAGAATTATAGCAGCTATATTTGTTTAATATCAAGATGAGGAAAATGTTATACGGAATTTACCTATGTAATTGAGAGAAGTCGTTGTTTAAGTATTCTGTGGATATTTGTTCAGTCTATTAGAGAAGGGAAGGTCATTATACGCGTTGTGAGCGTTTATTTGGAAATTATTAGTAAATATATTACAGTAAAGAATTAAGTAAGACCTTAGTTGTCCAGTATTATTGTAAAACGACTCTCAGTTGAATTGATTAGTTCTATTGGCGGAAAATATTTGGGAAACGGATTGAAAGTGAAAATGTTGTTAATTATTATTAAGATATTATCAAGGATAAGACATTAATTATATAAGCTTAACTTAACCGTTCGGCGATGTATGTATGCCCAATTATGAAACGAAACATCTTTATTATGATGATAGCGATATGAAATTGTAACAGTGACACTTTATTTAAGAGCATAAAAATTTGGGATTGTCAGTAGTTGACCAGAGGAGGAAGGTTGGATGATTGAGAATCATCACGAATGATGTAAATAACATAAGACATTTGTTAACAATATTTAAATATAATACTATTAATAACTAGGAGAATTTAACGATATAATAAAGTTAACTGAATAACTTTCTTAATAAACATCTGATTCTAAAACAATAATAATAATATGGTTTATTATTTGGATTAACATGATTAATAATTATTTCTAATAATTAATAAACATTTAAATAACGAACATTTTACAAACTTAATTAATAATTTGGAAATATTAATAGTCTTTGATTAAATTATTTAATAATAATTTCTACCATTAATCATTAAATAATTTTGGGAACCTTAGTTAACAATTAAACGAAAGTTTAATATACTTTAATGTTTTTAAACGTTTAAACCATAAATTGGAGTGACGTTTAAAGAACGTGACGACGTTCTTTAAATACAGTAAGGTTGTTTACTATTGTGTAAAAGTGATCTTATGGAAGATCAGAATAAAATTAATTTCTATTAATTTTACCAATGGATGACATTGGAATAGTAAGTAGAAATGTCATGGGAAGACATTGGATGTATTAAAACCGATCTTTGTTCATATATTACTAGGGAACAAGAGTAAAATTTAAGAGCTGTTGTGCAAACAGCTGATTGATAATTTGTTTATTTAATTTTATTTAAGAAGTGGAGTATTTCTAACGTCCATGGGACGATGATTTAATTTCATAATCTTATTATAGGAATTTTCGCAGAATCATTTGCGGATTACATGTAATTGTTATAGGAATATTTGTTAATTCAATTTTATTTATTATCACTTCGTTAATTTATTTGTTAGTTTTGTAACTGCGTTTTGATGATTTATTTAAGTTATGAAGGAGGATTATGTTTTGGTGCATTTGAGGTTTTATTGAACCACTAATTTCGCCCACTTAACTGAGAATAGTTAGTATCTCGAGCTCTTCGTTTATTTAGTTGATATACCCATTTTGCTTTACCAAAACATGATCTTAGAAAGTGTGCACCCCCCATTTAGCTATTGTTGGTAGGATTTCCAGGTTTTTGAGCCGGGGACCTCGAGATTCTCTAATCCAGCTGATCTTCGGATACGACAAGCAGCTCAAATGGTTTAAACGGGTACAGTACCATACACCTATTGTTTTTAAAACCTTCATAAATTAGGTGTACAGGATGCATAGCATTATTCACATCTTGAAACACACCCTCTGACATATCATTAAACCGTGTAGGAAGAAATGTCTCAAATTTTTCACATACAGAAAGTACACGATCACCATATGCTGTTTTCAATTTCCGAATCTTCATAATGCGGAATAGAATATGAGTTGGCAATTCCCTGAGCTTTTTTGTATCTAAGCCACATGCTTGCCCTGTAGCATTCAGAACATTCATTGTAGTAGTCTATAAACAAAAGAAAATCATATCGATTACACTATAGAACAGTTTGTAATAACAATGTTGATACTGGTATTCTTCATTGCACTATTCATTGTTATTAAATTATAATATTTACGCAAGAAATGCCCTAACTGTAGCAGACACTACTTTTCTGCATATAGCACAAGTATTAAGTGTTAATGCTCACTTGACACATGCTATCAAGTGTCCACAAGGTAAAAATACAACACCTAGTTCTTCTTGATAACGAATTTTACATAATGGTTGGCCGCATTTTTGTATCTGTTGGTGAGACAAGTCTTTTCTTTTCAGCCTGATGTATTTGTACTGCGTGTTCAAGCTCTGAAGGCACTTTTATGTCTTGGGCTACAATCACGTTTTCTTTACGAATAGTGTTCACAAATTCTTGACTTTTAAGCAACACAGTGTATCTACAGTTATGTAACCAACGAGCGTGTCCCACAAAAGGGTCATCTGTTATTTGCCAATCCTTTAAACCAAATCCACAATGAAAACATATTGTTTTGTCCCCTTCACCGGAATAAAAAAATCCAGCTTCACTTAGCTCTTTTACAAGGCGTTTTAATATAAATGGCCAAACATTTTTATTCTAAACGTTTTTCAACAGGCCTGTACTGTGGATGTGCTGGCGCTTTAGTCTTGCGAACTCCCAATTTTTCAAAAGCTGATGCCAATTCAACACTGTCTATTGTATATGGACCACATATATCAACACTTTGATTGGCTGGTAATACATCATTATTATTTATTTGTGATTGAGCAATGTAAGTAGTAGCGAATGGACTTGTGGTTCGGTAGAATGGATACACTGGTATGTTACCCACATTTTTTCTAAGCATGAAAGGACAACAAGGAGACCAGCTCAAATGGTCTCGAAAGGGATCGTCCCCTTCTTCCCAGTGCGAAATTTCAACACTGCAAAACACACACCGTACAACATCTTCTCGGTTCAAGTAATAGAAACCAGCTGAAGGAAGTTTATTTGCTGACAAAAATCGTAAATGCCAAGATTCAAATGTTAACCAACGATCGTTTTCTGATGTTAAATTTAACCCAGGTTGTAAACCCACTTGTTCACTTCTTGTATTTGATATTAAAGCCATGTGTTATAATAAAACTTTTTATTGTAAGTTATTGACGTTGCACAATGCTTGTTCACTGTCTGTTCACTACGTTAGTGGCATTACCACACCTAAAAAGGAACAAAATATTCAATCAATCAATCAATACTTGTAAATAAAACTTTAACGTCCATTAGCATTAAAATATCTTAACACCATTCAAAAAATAAACTGTATCTCACCACTAACAGTAATCCATTTAATTAAATTTTTAATTAAAAAAAAGCAGTCATTCACATCCTCCTCATAAACAGGATTCATTATTTCATCACTGTTAAGGGTCATAAACCAACAAAAATAGTCCGGTTTATCTAGTTCAAACCTATGGATATTAGTTAAGATCATAAGGAACAACATGCCATTTGAATTTAAATTTTCAATTTAAAAGAATCAAACATGGTCTTGTTCACTTTTTAGATTGACATGCATTATGGTCTTCTGCCGGTTGTCAATACACAGCCATTAACTAAGAAAGCAGCCATTGTCACAGCCATGTACATGTAATACATATTGTCTAGGGGTTTCAATAGTGGTAAAATGGTATATCATTTTAAGTTAGTCTTACCGGAATTTTGAATAGTTCACTGCTTGGTAATGGTTCCACTCTAGAGCGTCTCGGGTTTTCAGCGACTGCTAAAGCGGTAACGTTTTTATTTTCAAATTTCTAGAAATAAATAAAATAAACTGCCATAAATACCTAAATTCAAGTTAATAAATGCATTTCATAAAAACATATAATATCACACAAAAATTAAACATGTTATTAAAAAACAAAACCTTACCTGGACTTGTAATGTCTTGCTGTTTCCCTCTTGTAGACTTAAGGGTGTAATGTCTCTTTATCAGACATGGTAATTATATAGGTTATCTGCAAACAGCTCACAACTAATTCAAATACTTCCTACCAACACCAAAACTGTTAAACAAAGCCAAGTGTTTCACACAACGTTGTAGCGTGTTCAAAGGTAGTCACATAAGTGCGAGTGGAAATGTTAGCGACGTGTCTTTATATATCACATTGCATGTATAATCATTATGTTTCCCACGCTTGTAGCATCAGGTTATGATACACGTATAGGTCTAACGTTCAAGGTCAACTCTTGCGTCATATGTTTCAAGTATAAACTGCTGACTCGAGGTTAGCAACAGAGACTTAGCATTCCTTAACACACACACACACATTGACATCCCGTTACGTCACGCGACAAGATAAATCATGTTTAAATGTTAAAGCGAACCCACTGCCTGTATAGTTCCTTATTCAAAATTCTATAATTAGGGGTTCAAAAAAATCACAGTACAGTACATCATAAGGTTATACTCCGAGCATGGCACTGTTAGCTTGCGAGTGGCTAGTGATAAAAACTGGTTAGCACGGTAGGCTATGACCTAAAGTGTTCCGGGTTCCGACCCATCAGGATTTTTTTTGGCAACAGAACTGCGTGCTCTCTGCCATGTCAGCAACATGACACCGGAAATAATAAGTCGGCTTACTGAACGTACAATCTCTTCAGTTTTAACATCTTAAGAACATGCATTATTCTCTTTCAACTAGAAATGGCTCGTTAGAACACATCCATCCACCAAGTTTCACAGTTAGGTCCCTTGACCTGTCCTCAAATTGCATGTGCCCTGTGTACTAGTGTGTGTGCATTAGCCCTAACGCTAAAACCTACCAAACCATTAGGATTTTTTACATCTCCTAGAATTCATTCTTGTAGCACAGAGACTGAGTGCATGTCACTCATGCCTTGAAGCCTCCATGGCTTAGGTAGCCGCATGTCAATCTCTCACCACTTCATCCGTGATTCAATTCTCAGTCACTTCATGTTAGATTTGTGCTCAACAAAGCAGAGGCAGACAGGCTTTTCTCTGAGTACTCCAGTTTTTTCACTGTAACAATTTCATTCTAGCAACGCGTTCGACTATTATTTAATTTCATCTGTCATTCATTTAATCATTGTTCCAGGGGAGTGTGATAGGCTTTAAGGGGGTGTCACCCCGTGTCCTACCACCCCTCATACACGTCTCTAGCGTCATTGGTTTGCTAGATATAACAAGAAGACTAAAATAATGGTTTTACCCCCAAAACGTCTCTTTCCCTCATTCACAAAAACTTTAACCTTTTAACAACATAAAGAGGGCTTCGAGACAAACCATTTGACACGTCACATGTCAAAATCTAATCATGCGTTCGTGAAATATCGGCAAAGTTCGTGAGAAAGTAGGCTAAAGGGTCAGCGTAGCCGAGCGTTCAGTTGCGACTCTTTTAGGTTAGGTTAAGCTATGGCCGCCATTTTTGAATTATTTTGATCACACCTCGTATGTTAGGTTAGAGGTTAGGTTAGGCTTAAGTTAAGCTATGGCCGCCATTTTGGAACGTTTTGATCACACCTCGTAGGTTAGGTTAGATCAATCTATAACCGCCATTTTGGAACTTTTTGATCACACTTCATAGTTAAGGTTAGGTTAAGTTATGACCGCCATTTTAGAACTTTTTGATCACACTTTTGAATTAGGTTAGAGGTTAGGTTAAGCCATGGCTGCCATTTTGGAACTTTTGATCATACCGCATAGGTTAGGTTAGGTTAGGTTAGGTTAGGTTAATCTATGACCACCATTTTGGAAATTTTTGATCACACCTCGTAAGTTAGGTTAGGTTATGACCACCATTTTGGAACTTTTTGATCACACCTCGTAATTTACACCATCTTGGAACTTTTTGATTACCCCTCGTAGGTTAGGTTAAGGTAAGCTATGGCCGCCATCTTGTTAGGTTAGGCTAGGTTAAGTTAAGCTATGGGCGCCATCTTGTTAGGTTAGGCTAGGTTAAGTTAATCTACGGCCGCCATCTTGGCGGTGGAGTGGTGGCGGTGGTCACAGAACCGCCCAAAACTCACTACTGATACTAAAACCATTGGTCTTTGAAGGCTACAATATGCGGAGCGAGCGTAGCGAAGTGCAACGGTTATTAACCCCATAACTTTGCAAATAATACCCAAATCACTTTTGTAAAATAATAATAATAATAATAATAATAATAATAATAATAATAAAAATAGTGATAATAATAATAATAATAATAATAATAATAATAATAATAAAACGTCTGTGAAGAACTAAATAGCCAATTTCACACCTCGTAAGTTAGGTTAGGTTATGACCACCATTTTGGAACTTTTTGATCACACCTTGTAATTTACACCATCTTGGAACTTTTTGATTACCCCTCGTAAGTTAGGTTAGGTTAAGGTAAGCTATGGCCGCCATCTTGTTAGGTTAGGCTAGGTTCAGTTAAGCTATGGGCGCCATCTTGTTAGGTTAGGCTAGGTTAAGTTAATCTACGGCCGCCATATTGGCGGTGGAGTGGTGACGGTGGTCACAGAACCGCCCAAAACTCACTACTGATACTAAAACCATTGGTCTTTGAAGGCTACAATATGCGGAGCGAGCGTAGCGAAGTGCAACGGTTATTAACCCCATAACTTTGCAATTAATACCCAAATCACTTTTGTAAAATAATAATAATAATAATAATAATAATACTAATAATAATAATAATAATAATAATAATAGTAATAATAATAATAATAATAAAAAAAAACGTCCGTGAAGAACTAAGCTTAAATAGCCAATTTTCATGTATCCTACTTATCTTAATTGCCTCTATCATACAAATTTTCAGTTGGATTGCTGTAATAGATTCGTAGATATTGAGAACCGTCTAAATATTTCGTATGGTTGGCATGTTGGATTATTAAATATGTAGGTAATAGAGTTATGAACTATTAGGTGATGATTATTCCGTAGGTTATTATTCAAACGTTAACTTCGATCGCATGATTAGGACACAAGAAATAAAAGCTTAATTTTAAAACCTCGTACAGCCGCCATCTTCGCCATCTTGAGGTTATGTAAACAATAATTGAACTGAATTAGATGGCAGTGCATTACAATGAGTATGAACATTTGCTGTACCATGTTTCACTGCGCACGGATGGTTAAGTCGCGAGAAAAGTCCATTTAAAAGTTTCAAATTCGCTTGGCCACCATGTTCGTTTTGTACCTAACAGATGTATAAAAGTCACATAGGTGAACTTCTAGGGGTGCCCTTTATCACCGTACAAAATTTCAGGGTGATGCCAGTAATAGTTTCGGATATATAGTATGCCGGTGAAATATTTCGCACAGCCGCCATGTTGGATCGGTGAGCCGTAATAAAATGTGAAGGTCGGGGTCGGACAAAGTAGTACTATGAACTAACCGAGTTTCATTGAAATTGCTCCAGCTGTTTCGATTTTATTACGGGGGGACACACACAGATACGCACACACATGCGCGGACAAAAGGTAATCTCATAAGCCTATTTCCCACCCATCAGCTACAAACAGTTCAACTACTTTGTCGCTGGAATTTAAATGCTTTTCAGTCGGTCGTCTCTGTCATATTACTGGTTTCTATAGATTTTTTTTGTCATTTTCATGTCCCATATACTACAGAGATTTCCATGATCTAGAGATGTAACAGATCGACAGTTACTAAACGTTTATATATATATATAATTCGTTGAGGCCATCTAGGACCACGTTAAGTCTTGCTACACTTGGCAATTTGTTTCGCCTTCCTCTGAGCCCAGAATTCCCTCATTCTCTGTGAGTGGGCCATCTTGCGCTCCGCTGTCCAGGTGGTACCTTGTCTTCTTTTCGGGTTCGATGTCTCGTCTCGGGTTAGCCCATTAGTCAGTATCTTTTTGCGGAAGGGATCTCTATTGAAGGCATCGTTGGGTTTTAGATGCAGTATTTTGAGGTCGTCTTTGGTATTCATAAACCAGGGCATTGTGGTTTTGGGTTTGGAGTCAAAGAAATGAAAAATCTGTTTAGTCAGCCTGTTTCCGTCCATTCGTTTGAGATGACCGTAATACCGTGCCCGCCTTTTACGGATCGATTCTGAAATTTTCTCTATTTCACTGTAAACTTCTTTGTTGGATTTTTTATAGTGGATACCATTCTTGTAATTTGATCCCATTATACCTCTGACGATTTTGCGCTCTTTTTTCTCCAGTTCTTCAAGGAGTCCTTAATTAGCATTTAGGGATAGGGTTTCGGCTGCATACATAACTACTGGTTTCAGAACAGTTTCATAATGACGTAGTTTAGTATTTTTGGACAGGCATTTTTTGTTGTATATTGAGCTCGATGTTTGATAGGCTATTTCGAGTTTGCGTACTCGTTCCTTGAGTGCTTCTTTGTCCAGTCCATTTTTCATGATGATCTCTCCCAAGTACTTAAATTTTTCCACTCTGTTGATCTTCCCGTATTTTGTCTGCAGTTTTGCTGGGGCGTCCTTGATGTAAGTCATTACTTCTGTTTTTTCGAATGATATCTGCAAGCCAGTTTGTTCAGCGATTTCTTTTAAAAGGTCGATTTGCATCCTAGCAGTTTCTACGTCGTTCGACAGAATGGCGATGTCATCAGCGAATGCTAGACAGTCGACTATGATCCCCTTGGATTTTGCTCCTATTCTCAGAGGGCTATACTCAGTTTTTTAATAATTTTGTTCGCCAGGTCCGAATGACTTTTTCGAGGACGCAGTTGAAAAGCATTGGAGAGAGCCCGTCACCTTGTCTGACTCCCGTTTTGACCTCAAAGGAATCTGACAGACATCCCAGGAACTTTACTTTGGATTTTGTTTCGGTTAGGGTGGCTCTAATTAATGCCAGCAGTTTCAGGTCAACCCCGAATTCGTTGAGGATGTTCAACAGAACTTCGCGGTCTATCGAATCGTAAGCCTTCTTAAAGTCCAAACAGACTGATACGTACGATTTGGACCTGAGATTGCAATATCTAATGATCGTTTTGAGGTTGTGGATCTCTTCGGCAGTTGAACGACCCTTTCTGAATCCCCCTTGGTATTCTCCTATTTGATGCTCGACTTCGGCTTCTAATCGCTCCAGGATAGCAAGTGAGAGAATTTTGTATGTTACCGGTAGGAGGGATATTCCTCTGTAGTTGTTGACTTTTTCATGCTGCCATTCTTGTGTAACGGATGGATCAAGGCCGTTTTCCAATCTTCTGGTAGAATTTCAATTTTCCAAATTTGTTCTATATGCTTCTGCAAGATTTCAACTGCTTCTTCGGGAGCATATTTCCAAAGTTCTGCAACTACAGAGTCTTCCCCGGGCGCTTTGTTGTTTTTTAGTCGAGCAATGTGACGCTTGATTTCGTCTTTGTTGGGTGGTCTTGATTCTGAGCATCTGCAAATGGGTTCCTCGGTCTTGATGGGATTTTTGGGTTGATCGCAATTTAGTAAATTCTTAAAGTAATCTGCTAGGATGGTACAATTTTCTTCATTTGAGGTCGCCAGTGTTCCGTTCTTTCGCTGAAAGCATAACGACGGAGGTATATGACCCGTAAGTTTCCTTTTGAACGTTCCGTAGTACTCTCTGATGTTGTTACTTTTAAAGTCTTTGTCGATCTTCTCAATAAGTGACTTTTCATATTTACGTTTCTCAGCTCGGATCACTTAAGCTGTCTGGGTTCGTTGGGCTTTGTAGGTTTCCCAATCAGTTTGCGATTTTGTTGAGTAATATTGTTTCCATGCATCGAGCCTTTTCCTGAGAACTGAAACACATGTATCATTCCACCAGGCATGTTTCTTGCTTCTTTTAATTTCAGCAATTTCCTTGGCAGCCTCGATCAGGCGTTTTTTTGTGTTGTTAAAGTCACAGTCGATTGGTCGAGCCTTTTCCTGGAACTCGGTTACATTCTGTTTGAGTTTATCAGTGTCGAAGCGAATAATTTTTTGGGCGTCTTGTTGGTGTTTGCAGGGACCGGTTTGAATTTAATTATGGACATATAGTGGTCTGAAGCCAGGTTTATGCCTTTTTTAACCTTAACATTCATAATCTCAGGACTGTTTTTCCGAGAGATTGCGACGTGATCTATTTGAAACTCTCCGATGGCGTCGACAGGAGATGGCCATGTTGTCTGCTTTCTGGGAAGATAGCGAAAGAGTGTCGACATGATCTGCATGTTATGGTTTTCATTATTTTCTTCTAAAAAATAAAAAATCTAACCTTCGTCTACAATGACATTTCTGACAGTTTGCATACAATGCAGCTTACGCTGTCAAAATGTTTCAAAATCAACAAGCTGTTTAGACCAAGGAGCATATTAGAGGTTAGAGAGTAAGATGAATCGAAGAGTAATGAGGTAGTGTCATGTGCTGGTCCACTGCCATCGTAATGTATTGTACCCGCATTCGTCGTCATATCCTAGAATGGAATAGATCACATACTGTACGTAATGATACCCGGCTAAAGAATCACCACACATCACTGACAACTCGAACACACATCCTTTTCAAACTATATCATGCTATGGATTTCTACTCTACTCGGCTGGGTTGCTAAATACATGGAGAGTGAGAATCTTTACAATCTCGGGGTGTGGTTGACGGTTCGCGGTTTCTATCACTACCTCCATAGCACAATATCGAACTAACTAATGAATAAAATAAGATGCATGAATTCCTATCAAAAAGGGAGTAGTCATAACCATGTACTATATTCAAATTGACAACGTGCAAATTACTTCACTTCCCTAACTGCAACTAAAATAATTGTAGAATTATTTATATTTCGAAGAATTGTTTGTATTATTTATGTTACAAGTATCCTATTTTTGATAACTATTCAAGGAGATTGAAAATAAAATATTAAAATTAAAGTTCATCTGTCACCTATTATTTAATCATTGTATTATATTCCTTTAAAACTTCGCTATCTCCTTTTAAATAAAATGAAACATTTTCACTATCTTCTGGTGACTTTCCTAATCATAGTTTGCCTTTTTACTCTATACAATTTATCTCCTTGTTTATAACTGTTCCATTATCTAACTGTTTTATATTGATTACTATCGTACATTCCCTTTTAAGAGAGCGTGAGAGCGTGTGAACTTGAACAATTTTCATGACAACCCAGCCTTGCGGCGATTTTCTTCACAAATCCTCTTCATTCGTGCACTATGTTCTTTCTTCTCTTCGTCCGTCCACTTTTTTTCCTGGCATCTTTGGTAGCAGTTCTTTATCAAATTTATGTTTCATTATGGTTTTTCTAAATTTAACTCGATCATTCATGTCGTACATCGTGATGTTTAGCTGCTTGAGGTCTTCTTCTGTTTCTTGTATCCATTTGGACTTAGTTTTACTGTTGTCACATTCATTGTTGTTCAAATCCTTCCACTATATTGTCAATTCAGCGTAAAATAATCCCATTCATTTAAGAAAAGAAATATTTCAACTCAAGTAATAAATTCAATAATGATAACTTAATTTATATTGTTTAAACAATTGTTGCTAAGATATAACTTTCCTATTTATCCGTAGGCTATGTGTCATTCATCATAGTCATCTGTTATTCCTATCAGCTGTTATTGTTGTCAGACATAACCTTTCTCTCATAATATTCTAGTCAGCTGTTCTTTATTTACATTACATACGATTTCACACCTCGCAATAAATATGAGTTACCTTTATATTATTTCGTCGTAGATTCCAATATTACCTATTTAATCGAAGATTATCATATATCAGCACAATAATAACTTTATTTCATCGAAGCCCTTGCTTTCATATTAGCACAATAATACCATTTCTATAATAACCATGAAAATCTGCAAATTTTACTATAGAAATGGCTAATGTTACTACAGTGAGTTGAATATTTTATCGCTAGAGGGTGTTATTGCATTCTTTTTAGTAGTGCCAACATTATTGGTTCCAGACCAACGGTTTTCGCCTAGACCAATAAAGGTTAGGTAGCGCGGTCCTGCGGGCCGCGTTAGCTAACATAAACACCCCTGGTTTTTGGCACGCACAGTGGGATAGTCACTTATCAATAATCTTTGTCCAGGCCAATGGTTTTTCCTAGTAGTACAATCAATAATTTTCACCAATAATTTGGTCCCGACAGTCGCCAAACCTCGCAACGGGGGATTGCGGTGAAGTGAAGTTGCAATCCAACATGGTGACGTGCTTTTTGGTAAGTTTATTACTTGAAAGTTAATGTTGACAATTTCCTTGTTTTGAAAGTGTTTTCGTAGTGTTCGTTAATATCAGTTGGCTTCAATAACGTGGCACAGTAAGTAGAAACCATTTTCAGAGCGCTACCAACAAAAATAACGCACTTTGAAAACGGACACAGGAGAATGCATTATAGCCACCATTTGCTCAACCTCATCCAGCCTGTGAAAGTCAATCTTCAGCTTCGCAGAGAAGGAGTGTAGCGAATACCATGTGTCAGGCTTAAATCACAACACACCAAGCACGCGTCCGTTACACTTTAATTGCTCATTACCCAATAACATACACACTCGATGCATACAATCGATATAATAGAAATACAAGAGTTCGCAGGTTCATCTAGATGTCTAGACCCTCAACATCCTCCTCACCCTGGTCGATCAGTTGTATGGTCCTGCTGAAGGTCGTCCCGTCGGTTGTCCCTAGGATAAGAGTCCACACCTTCCTGTCTCTTCCAGGCCTTCTCTCGGCGATACGGACCTTCCTCCACATATGCATTGGGTGCGTTCCATCTTGAAGAAGGACACCGTCTCCTAATGTGTCCTCTTCGATCTTCCCTATGGAACCTGGACTTCGTGGTAGTTCTTAAGTTGCAGAAAATACTCCTTCTTCCTTCTCTTCAGGAAGTACCCTTGCAGGCGAACGGAAGCGCTGGTTCGTACGTCGACAAGTGAACTGTTGTATGAGAATGGCCAGTTCCTTATTTGCTGCTTAGAACGTCTTCGCATTGTCGAAGTACATGGTGTGGTACTGCTGGCCTACCGGAGCACCGTCTGAATGCCATCCGGAACTTTTCTGTACTCATGTCCGATGGGAGTTCAAGGTGCAGTGCTCTTGCCGTAGCACTCATGGAGGATCAAACATGATTTCTGTGGACTATTCCCCACTTGACATAAAACGGACCGGCAAAATCTACACCCTTGACGGCAAATGTCTGCGTGAGTTGGACTCGAGCAGCTGGCAGAGGAGCTTCAATATCGTGTCGTCGGTTATTTTTGGCAATTTTGCAGTGGTCACCCCTGTTTCTTAATTACCAGAATCTCCAGATCGCAGAAGTGGCGCATGTCATGATCCAAAGTCGCACGTTCATCATTGAGGTGCACATAGTTCACAGTGTCGTGGTTTACTGTGTACCAGATTTGTTAGCATTTAAAATTCAACCAAATTTCGTTGGAATGAGCACTGCAGAAGTTGAAAGGCGTATCAATTCATCTTTCATCACCTTCTAATACTGATCTCCGCCTATGAGGATTTCAATAGGATAATCATTCCAGTCGTCCGTGGGATCCGCGAGCTGCAGCTTTCTGATTCGTGATGAAATCTGGACGTCGTGGGGTACAGCTTGATGTGGCGAATAATCGAATATGAATTCTCGTTTTCAAACCCTGAGACATTTACCGTAGCATTGGTTCAAACTCCTGTAAGTTTAATGCTGATTTGGACGTGGCGACGATTTCTGGACTCAGAGTGAGAGGTTTCAAAACCTGCAACAGTCATAGCCTTGTGTCCAAGGACCTTCAACTGCGTCACCAGTTTCGTGGTGATGAAGCTGGATTGGCTTCTAGCGGACCCTGCAGCTAGGCGGGACAAACGCTAAGGAAGAAGAAGACGAAGGAGAAGAAGAAGAAGCTGGATTGGCTTCCTGTGTCGAACAGACAACGTGTACGTTTCCTCAACCCGGTTGGTCCCGTGATATAAATGCTGGCAATCTGGAGATGTGTGAAGTGAGGCAATTCTATGTCAATCTTTCCCCTTTACCCCTATTTTCCGATTTTACCCACACTACTTCTTCCAGATCCGAATCAATAAATTCCGTTAATCACTCATTTCGTCTCTAATTAGGACATCAATCCCACCCGGGAACCTACCAGTGCATGTTTTCCTAATGTTAGCTTTCGTATGTACATTATAACCATCTATTAAAAAAAACTCACACACTGTAAGGAGCAATTTTTGTACTGTGCCCGTTTACCCAGGATGGCGGTGTGGTAGCCCATTCTCATATGCGCTTTGTCCATGAGCAACCGTCCACAGAAGGTCCCTATGAACTAGGCCCTAAGGGACGAGATTCCTGCCTCGGGGGGTATTGGGTAAATAATTCAGGAAAGTGAGATGAGCCCCAGTTCAGAGTATAGATTACAGTTTACTAAGAAAATGGAAATGGGAAAACCAGCCAAAAATAATATAAAATAGCATCAGGATTTATTTGCAAAAGTCAAAGCAAAAATTCAAAGAAAAATATCTAAATTAGATTTTAAAAAATCCAAGTTTGGAGAAACTGTTCAAAAGGTCCCTATCCTACTCTCATGGTGGGTGTCGAAATTTTAATACAAAAATCTAGCTAGTAATAATACACTCCCTGTAAGGGAAACATCCTACTTTTAGGTCCTATATTGCCCTCAGAGAAGTTGTATCAAAACAAGAATTTGCGAACTGGTTTAGTGGTGAAGGGAAAGGAAACCCTAGCTAGAATTCAGTAATAAAGGGATAATTGATAGTGGCATCGATCCTACGTCGGTCCCAACCTGTCTCAACTGTTGGCATCAAAGTGGTACAATGAGACCAATACATCCTACTAAACAAAATAACCTTAATTACGATATGGTAATGATTCGATAAAATAATAATGCCTAATCACACATCAGTCAAAACATGATCCATTTATAGTTGACTGAGAAACAACTGGATCCAATATAATGATAAAGAATACCCCTAATAAATTTATGAAGTTCGCCACTAACGCATGTAACGTTAAATCGAATTAAATCTAATAATAAACTGTTTTACACAATTCGTGTGACCTGTACAAAATTCGTTAATTATATATATAAGATTTATTAAACAAATTGAGTACACTAGTAGTTAATTGAAGTTAGCATCATTTGCATAGTAGAATATTGTCAATGTCCTTTCTTTACACTGATGAAATGAAAATCCACATCCTGCTTCCAGTCTCCGACCGGGTCAGGAATGGAATGAATGAAGCCCCCATCGAGCGGCGAGGATATGAGCTGTGCCGGCTGCTGAAGCCTGTCGCACTCCTCTGGGGCAATGATTATATGAATGACAGATGAAATGAAATGATAGTGGAGAGTGTTGCTGGAATGAAATTTTGGCAGGGAAAACCGGAGTACCCGTACTGATGTTGTACGTATTACATGGTCCTCTGCAAATAGTACACTGGCACCTGTCGGTTGAGCTGTGATATCCCTTGGTTGAGCCACGGCCGAGGTTGAGCATATCCGGTGGTGTAGTCCGTGTATAGGTGGCGTAGCTGTTAGTTGGTTTTCTTCCATTCGTTGTTTGTCATTGCTGGGGTGTTTAGGAGCTCTTTGTTTATTTCTTTCGCTTTTTGTCGTCTGTCTTCCAGGAATCTTATGCTTTGTGGTGATGGTTCTAGACTATGGGCTTTCATTAGGTCTTCTATGAAGAAGGTTGTGTCTGCCAGAATATACGTTATTCTGTTTTGCGTGTATTTTGAGACGCAGAGCATTCTTTTCATGTAGGCTGATTTGACTCCTTTCAGTTGTCTGAGGTTTGAGTATGTGAGGTGGCTCCAGGTGAGTTGTATGCCGGATGAGGCAATGGGCTCAATCTTTATGTTGAATAGCCTCAGGGCTGTTCCGATGGATAGGAGACCAAGTTTCTATATCTCACAGGTTGCCTTCATTGCCCTTAATTCATAATGTTTACTGCCTTGATCAATACCATCTTCTATCTACAATAAGTGATCTCATAATGCGACTGAAAAATCAGACATCTGTCTAAAAATCCTAATAATCAATCCTTTGCCTAGGTTAATATCCACAATAACAGAACTGAAGCCAATAAATAAACTCCTGAGGATTACCGTAGCTACCGAAACGTGTCTTCTTCGATTTTCAAAA
Organism: Meconema thalassinum; assembly: GCA_946902985.2. Lineage (NCBI taxonomy): Eukaryota > Metazoa > Arthropoda > Insecta > Orthoptera > Tettigoniidae > Meconema > Meconema thalassinum. The sequence continues at coordinate 213,216,366 of OX336396.1, read as the reverse complement.
AAACATTATTAAATTCAGTTTATTCGAAATAAATTATGTACGGTATATGTACACTAAATAAAAAATTAAATAAATAAATTAACAAATAAATACATTATTCCGTCATTTAATTAATCAGCATCGTTTTATATTGGATTATTATTAATATTAGTAGGGGGAATTGGGGTGGCGTCCATGTTAAATAATTAATATCTGGTGAACCCATGATCGGATGTTGACAAATGAGGTGTCGTAGTACTGGGCTGACGTCTTCTTTCCTATGGACGACTTGTTATATTTTTGAAATTTTTGTTTTTGAAAATAGGCGATAGTTTAAAACCAAACATGATATAACGTTGTGTCATGGTTGAAACGAATGGTCTCTACGTCCTTTATTTTTTATAATAAAACTTTTTTATTTTTTACGTTTTTTGAAAAAGTTCAATTTTGAAATTCCTATATTTTGGAAACTAGAAATTTTACAAAAAAGGTTTGTTTGACGTAAATGAAAGGTCCCTACCCCCTCTACCCCCAAAATAAATTTCAAGTCTCCAGCATAAAAACTTGATAGTAGTGTGGTGGTGACAGCTGTCTCACTTAGGAAGTTGTTAGCCCCTGGCGGCCTTGGGAAGAAAGGAGTAATGCTAGGAGGGCGTGCTTGGATTCGTTTTTTTCGTCTCCTTGTGCTCTTTACGGATATGTAGGTGTTGAATAGGTGAAAATCTGGAAACATGTTTTTTTGGGGGTAAAACCGTGATTTTAAACTTTTTGTTATATCTCGCGAACCAATCATGCCAGAGGCGTGTATGAGGGGTACACGAACTCGGGGTGACGTCCTCTTTGCTATGGACCACTCGTTATATTTAAAAAGAAATTGGATACTCAATTTTGGGATAAACAAGTGTTTTTTTTTGGGATTTTTGCTGATATCTCACGAACCAATAAGCCTAGAGACTTGACGAGGTGTCATTTGTTTTCGTCGCGTTGTCCTCTTGCCGAGGATGTTAGTGTTGAGTAGGAATGAAAAACCATTTTGAGGTAAAACCGTGATTTTAGACTTTTTGCTATATCTCGCAAACCAATAACGCTAGAGACGTGTACGAGGTGTCATAGGACTCAGACTAACGCCCCCTTCTTGAATATATTTTTGAAATTTTGACAAAGGGCCTAACGACACTTTTGTTGAAAAAAATGTTCTTTACCTGTTTAAAATGTTCATGAAGCGTGGTTGTTGAGAGAGACGATACTGCTGGGTGAATGTGTGTGTTTCAACGAACCTGTCGCTGACCACGGTGGCTGTGCTCAATAGATCAATCGATATTTCGACGGGTCGGTTTATGACAGAGCGAGGGTTCGTTTTTTCTGATATTTTACCCCCCGAAGGGGATCTTTAACGTGTAAACGGTTATGAGAACTTGGTTCTATGTTGGTCGAAGCGAGTACAGAAAACAAACTTGCAGAGGAGCAGACTAGCAGGATGTGAATGTCATTTGAGCTTATTGGAATGCGCTGATCTGACTTGACAACAGGTGCAATGGAAAATTACAAAGATGCAGAGGACGCTTGAAGGTTAAATAATCTGACAACCGTGGTGGCAGGGAAGAGTGAAATGCATGTGAACACGTGTGAAACCACATGTAAGCTAAACAAGATACACCCTGTTTTGCTTTGTATGTGACAAAATGCAAGTTCATGTGAAATTTGACCTGGCACAGGTGTTCACCTTGGACGTTAGCTGTCCACGTGCGCGATAACAGAATGTTCAAGCGTGAGAAAAAATGATTATACATGCAACGTAACTTATATAAAGACATGTCGTTAACATTTCCACTCTCACTTAATGTGACTACCTTTGAACACACTGCGTTGCGTGAAACACATGGTCTTGTTTAACAGTTTTGGTGTTGGTGGGAAATACTTAACCTTGTTGTGGGGTAGGTATTTATTTATATATTTATATATCTATTGATTTATATATATTTACATGCAATTATTTATTGATTGTTAAAGTTATAAATCAATGTTTATTTATTTGTTTGCAGATAACGTGTATACCTGTTGTGTGTGTGAGTGTGTGTGTGTGTGTGTGTGTGGGAAAGATATTAAAGAAAGAGAAAGACGGACAGCTAGAGACGGAAACCATTACCACACTAGCTCATGAGAGGGGAAAAAGCAAAGCATTACAAGTCATGGTGAGATTTTTTAATATATATATAACCTGTTTGATTTTGTTTTGTTTATGAAATGCATAAACTATATGGAATTGATATACTTACGGTGGTTTATTTTAATTTCTTTTTTAGATATTTGGAGAAAAAAACTCTACTGCCTTAGCCACAACAGCTGAAAACCAAGTGGCTTTAGAGTGGAACCATTGTCAAGCAGTCTACAGCTGAAAACTCAGGTGAAAGAGTTCTTCCAAAATAATGTCTTTTACTGCTGCGGATACATTAACTTGGGAGCCTCTCGAGCCCTGTTTCAAGTCACGTGTCTGCTCTGGCCGCGTAATGAATGTCAGAGAAAGTTTGATTCCCAAATATTTTTTAGAATCTTGTTTTGACATTTAAAAAATGAAATTTGTATAGCGCAAAGGTTGCATACAGCTTTAAAGGTCAATACACAACTCGTGTGCGATTTCATATATAAAAACAAGTAGTTCCGTGAAGAACTATACAGCCTATTTTCATATATCCTACTCATGGTAATTGCCTCTATCAACATACAAAATTTCAGTTTGATTGTTGTGATAGATTCGTAGATATTGAGAACCGACTAAATATTGCGGATGATCGCCATGTTGGATTCTTATTTATGTACTATTATATATAATAATAACCCCTGGCACTACAGCCCATGAAGGGCCTAGGCCTACCAAGCAACTGCTGCCCAGCCAATCGGCCTGTATATATTGGGGTGACACGTGATCAGCGCATCGGGTCCCCTCGGCTGTTAATCTTAGTTTTCGTGATCGGCTGCCTCACTGTCAGACAACTACTCAATTGTCCTCACGAGACTGAGTGTACCCCGTTCCAGCCCTCACGTTAGTTTCTAAAATCCCTGACGGAGCTGGGAATCGAACACGGGGCCTTCTGGTGAGAAGCAGGTGCGCTACCCCAACACCACGGGGCCGGCTTATGTACTGTACTGTTACTTGAAGATTATTGTGTACGTGTGGTATTCAAACTTCAATCGCATGATTAGGACACAAGAAGTAAAAATGAGATTTTAAAATATCGCACATCCGCCATCTTGAGGTTTAAAAACAATTGATTTAAATTAGATGCCAGTGCATTACGATATGTAAAATCATTTACTGTACCACATTTCACTGCGCTCAGATGTTTAAATCACGAGGAAAGTCTATTAAAATATTTCAAATTCGCTTGGCCGCCATATTCGTTTTGTACTTGACAGGTTTTCGAAAGTTACATAGATAAACTTGAAGCAGTGCTCTTTATCACCGTACAAAATTTCAGGTTGATATCAGTAATAGTTTCGGAGATATAGAATGCCAGTGATATATTTCGCACAGCCGCCATTTTGAGGTTATGTAAACAATTGAACTAAATTAGGCGCCAGTGCAGTTCGATGTGTATGAACATTTGCTGTACCAAGTGTCATTACATTTTTATGGTTAAATCGCGAGAAAAGTCTATTTAAAAGTCTCAAGTTCGCTTGGCCGCCATGTTGATTTTTTAGTTACCAGGTTTTTTAATGTCTCATTGGTGAACTTCTAGTAGTGCCCTTTATCACCGTACAAAATTCCAGGGTGATATCGGTAATAGTTTCGGAGATATTGAATGCTGGTGAAATATTTCGCACAGCCGCCATGTAGGATCGGTGAGACGTAGCAAAATTTGAAGGGCACGGTCGGGGTCGCCCGGAATAGTGCTATGAACTTACCGAGTTTCATTGAAATTGCTCCAGCCGTTTCAAAGTTATTAGGGACACACACACACACACACACACACACACACACACCTCACACACACACGCGCGCGCACACACACTGACACACGGACAAAAGGTGATCACATAAGCCTATTTTTTCAAAATTGAAAATAGGCTAACAAGGACGGTGAGCATAAAAGAACATTTTATATTGGCAGTAAAATGCAAGAGCTTTTGATAGCCGATAATCTGAACGAGTGGTATCAAAGCCATGTGGTGTATGCCTTGCTAACAAAATTTGATAAACTGCAACAAGGACCGAGTGGTCTAGCATTGGACAAAATTCATCATCTACAAATCAACATTTGTCATTTCAATCCGTTGAATGCTGGGTCCAGCTATATTAAAACACCGCCAGCAATAGCATTGAAAAAGGCTGTGGTGAATATAAAGAATGTTTCCTGTGGTCAGTGGCTGCGTATTTTCAGCCAGCACAACGTAATGGTTGTCGACCAACAAAGTATAAGGCCAAGTTTGATGAATTAAAACAAACTTTAAACTTAACTCGAGTATCGTTCCCGATGGACTTAACTGAAATCCATAGGTTTGAACAAGACAACCAGGACTTTTCGTTCATGGTGTATGGCCTTGATGGTGATGAGATTGTGGGTCTTCTTTATGCTACAAAAGAACCGAATCGACACCACATTCATCTTTTATATCTGTCTTACGGAGAGGTGAATCACTATTGCCTGATTAAAAGCCTGAGCAGATTGCTAAGCAGTCAAATGTCTAAATATAAATGTAAAAATCATATTTGCGATCGATGCTTGTAATATTTTATCACTCCTACACTTTTGGAACGCAACAGGGTAGATTGCGCTTCTCAGGAAGCGGTGAGACCGATATTGTCACAAGGGGACAAGGCTGTGTTAAAGTTTAACAACTTTCACAAGCGTGACACTGTCCCCTATGTGGTGTATGCAGATTTCGAAGCTCTTACCACACCCATGGCGGGATGTGAACCAGATCCCTCCATCAGCTCAACCACACCCATTCATAAACATGAACCCTTTGCTATAGGATTTAATGTGGTGTGTGCCTACGACTCCACACAATCCGTTTACAAATCCCGTTAGGGGCCAGATTGTGCCAGATGGTTTTTGGATGAACTTGTTAAGTTGGCCGACCATGTACAGGGATTATTGGACCATCCAGTACCCATGAGCCTATCTCTAGAACAGCAGCAGCTGTATGAGCATGCCACGACATGCCATATTTGCGAAAAGCCTATTTTATGCAGAGAGGAAAAAGTCAGAGACCACTCGCACTTTACGGGAGAGTTTCGTGGAGCTGCGCATAGTAAATGCAATTTGAACTTTTCAGCTCCTCGTTTCATCAGTGTATTTTTCCACAATCTGGTGAATTATGACATTCAGTTTTTGATTCGTGAATTGGGTCATGTCAACAAGGGCTCGTTTGCCATTATTCCCCCAAACCATGAGCGTTTTACGGCCCTGACATGGCGGTTGAGCAACTTTAGCATTCGATTTTTGGATTCCTTTAAGTTTATGGCATCCTCGCTAGACAAACTTGTGAATGGCTTGGATGAAGAGGAATTAAAAATACTAGAATGCATTTTAATGATCCTGAGCAATTTCAATTGTGCATTCGTAAAGGTATATTCCTGTATGATTTCTGCAACAGCTGGGACGTGTTAAAGCAAAGAAAACTCCCACCACGAGAGAATTTTTACTCAAAACTAACAAGTAGTACCGTTTCCGATGAAGACTATGCACATGCATGTCACGTTTGGCGAGTGTTTGATACCAAAACGCTAGGTGAATATGCTATGCATTACCTAAAACTGGATGTATTGCTGCTCACCGATGTGTTTGAATTTTCGTGAGTTGTGTCAGCTCATTTATGGTCTTGACCCGGCTCACTATTATACGAGTCCTGGGCTCTCGTTTGATGCAGCTTTAAAATACACTCAAGTGGAATTGGATTTACTCACTGATGTAGACATGGCTCTATTCTTTGAAAAGGGCATTCGCGGTGGCTTTGTGTCACTTAACCAGCGCCATGCCGAAGCGAACAATGTCTACATGCCTGATTATTCACCAGACAAACCAGATCGTACTTAATGTACTATGACGTGAATAATTTGTACGGCGACGCCATGAGTCAGCCTTTGCCCTATGAGAAGTTTGCTTGGCTGACAGAGAAACAAGTGTCAGAATTTGATGTAAACATGGCTAGCCAAGAAACAGGCCGTGGATATGTCTTAGAAGTGGATATTGAATATCCCTCATCCTTGTATGATGAACATGCTGATTTCCCATTCTGCCTTGAGCAAATGGTTCCCCCTGACAGTAAAGTGAAAAATGCAAAACCTCATGGGCACACTTTACAACAAAAATCGGTATGTACTGCATATCCAAATGTTGATGCAATGCCTCGCCTAAGGCTTGGTGTTGAAGAAAATCCATAGGGGTATTTCCTTTGCTCAAAAACCATGGCTCAAGCCATACATGCAACTCAACACAGAGCACCGACAAATGGCAACACAGCAGTTTGAAATTAATTTTTTAAAATTAATGAACAACTGCATCTATGGCAAGTCCATGGAGAATGTCCGCAAATACCGTGACATTAAATTGGTGAATATCTGGGAGGGTCAGTGGGGTGCCCGGTGGTACATTGCCAAGCCAAATTTTAAATCGATCAACATTATCGATGAGGATTTGGCCACCATTGAATTGAGTAGGACCAGCGTGACCATGGACAAACCCATTTACTTGGGCCAAGTCATTTTAGACTTTTCCAAATCGGTCATGTATCGATTCCACTATGAGTTTGCTAAACGCCATTTTGAGGACGTCTCTCTTTTGTATATGGATATGGACTCATTCATTTACCACATTCGCCACTGTAACCCCTATGACGTCATGAGACAACATAGTGACTGGTTCGACACCTCTTCCTATAGCGCTGACAACGTGTTTCAGCTGCCCATAAAACAAGAAGGTAATGGGCGTTTTAAAAGATGAATGCGGTGATTCCGTCATGACGGAATTCATACGTTTGGCCTCGAAAATGTATGCTTATCGCACACTAGACTGTAAGGAAGCCAAAAGAGCAAAAGGTGTAGGTAGGGCAGTGGTAAAATCGCTACGTGTAGACGATTACTTAGCGGATTTACGCACTGGCAAAGCTATGTCCCATACTCAGTACAGGATACAATCCAGCAACCATCATTTGTATCTTTTGGAACAGAGAAAACGCACCCTCGCCTCCACGGATAACAAACGTGTGTGGGCTGATGACCTGCTCACGAGCCTGCCCTGGAGTTATGACCACAAGGAGGAGGAGGTGTGATTTTTCTGTTTGTTCGTTTAGGGACATGGCTTTTTTGTAACTCGTAGATTAAGTATTTTGTAAATATTGGTTTTTGTCATTGTAAATAGTAGATTTTGTAAATAGTGGCAACCCACTTGGACCTTTTAATCTTTAAAAAGTTGTATGCAACCTTATTTTCTTAAAAAAATTCATTGGTAAATAGTTTGATTCTTTTTTAAGCTGTACAAAGTTGTAGTTTTTTGTAAATATGAAATAAGTAATATTTTTAGTAACTTTTTCATTTTTTGAAATGGTGAAATGTTAAATTTATAATAAAAAGTTCTTTTGGGATAAGTATGCATGTCGAGAATGTGCTTTGGGAATAAATAAAGTGGTTGTGTTTGTTCCCAAAGACAGGTGTGAATGTATAAGTAGAGTAAAAGCTAGTGTGTATGTATGACTAGAGAAAACACGGTGAGGTAGGGTGGGTGGGGAGGGGGAAATTGTTACTTATATACTCATTTTATTTTCAATAGTTTCGTTTTCTTTGAAATGTGGCAGTCAATAGACATTATTTTTTGTAAAAACAGTCTTACCTGCAGTAGTCGTAGACCTCGACGTTTCTCCAAACACCCATAAACACATTGCAGCATCATTATGGTCAAGCACTTGCATCAACATCATTGACAAATCTCAACTTTCAACATACACCAACTGGAAAAATGTCAAAACAGCAAAATGGAAAATCCATGTTTCGATATCACCAAAAAACGCAAAACTTAAAACGGACATTTTTTAAAACTGGAAATGGCCATGTGTGAAATATGAAAATTCAAAAACTTCAAACGGACATTGTTTAATAAGTGTGATCAGCAAAATGGAAAAATCCATATAATTAAAAACACAAAACTTGAAACGAACATTTTTAAAAACTGTAAATTGCAAATTGACAAATGGCAATGTGTGAATTCATTATGTGTGAAATGTGAAAATGAAAAATCAGCCCATCAACATCATAATTTTTTAAAATTAAACAACATCGTGCTCTGGTAAACATTTGTTTTTATTTCATAGCCATAAGGGGATTGACAAATGAAAATAGAATACAAACACATCCCAATTCCTCACTCCTCCATTCCTTAATGTTTATGTCCACGCATCATCAACTTTCCTTTCATAGCACTCATCACAATCAGGGCTGCCATCCTCTCACCCACTGAGGCATGACAGGATGTGAAACGTTGTTTAGCTTTTTTCAACAACAATTTATCTGTCACATGTCTTAAACCAGGATGATTATGGCGATAAGAAAGGTCATATTCTTTGCATGCTTGAACCAAAAGATTAATGGGTACATCATCACGCTGCAAACGTTTTTCAAGATGAGTTCCAGGGCCACAAAAACGATAACCTGGAATATGGATTTCAAAAGGTAAGTATTGAATTACTTTGTCAATGACGCCATTGCCAGTACAGGTCTGGCATATCCTTTTCCATCGATGGTGAAAAGGTTTGGTCTTCCTCCTCCTCTGTGGACGATGTTTGTGTTTGTTGTCGTTGTTGCTTTTTCTCGCCATGACACCCGTGGAATGATTCGACAAAGTCTTTACACGGACTTTTATGACCGTGATACAGTTTCACTAGCTGGCAAGTCGCGCACTGACGCATAGAGGGTATTTTTGCCATGGTCACTTGCTTATGGTGATCGTAATCCGTAGAGGGTTGCAATTCACTCAACACAGGGTCCTGATTCCATGATTTTGGTACATGTTTCCAGATTTCTTTCACCGCGTTGGCGTCCAAATAATAAATGAACGACTTGGGGGAGCGCCAAGAGTTCCTCTTTGATAAAACTGTCTAGTTTCTTTTTGCACACAAAGAACTTGCCGATGGCTTTGTCCGTAGCATTGCCTTTCTCCATGGTATCACGTTCTGTAGATGTTTACACGTTGCTTGTAGAAATCTCACTGGCGTCATTCACAGGTAAATCTTGAGTTATAATTTTATTTAACAACTCCCAACAGGCATGTGTGGTTAACCAATGAAAGAGATGCCACACATGGGCTAGGGCTGTATGGGTAATGTTGCCACAGGAACAAGTATCCATGAGCGTTTGCAGGGATGGGCAGCCCAACACCATGAGGTCGATGCATTGACAGTAAGACGCTAAAAATGGTTGCAACCATTGACGTTTTTCATTACCTTTCACAAATACCACATTGGCCGAGGACAAGTGTGCTTTCATGACCACGTCCAAATATTTATAGGAAATGGTTCCTTCATTCCAGTCTAGTTGCCTATGATTTTCAATCCACTGGGTTTGTTTACGATCTTTTTCACACAACAAATCAAAAGCATGGGCCGGTTTAAATAGCAAATGTGTAGCTTGCGATATCCAAAACGTGGTACAATCTATAATGGCCACTTGTTTAAATATAAATTTGTTGTCACCAATTTTAAACCCTTGGCAATCCACAATGAGTGTGCGCAATATGTTGACGCTTGCCTGGACCGAGTTCAACTGACGACTGACTGACCATTGGCCACTAAGGGCCCCTTCACACGAGGCCACTTAGCAGCGTTGCTTCGTGGCGCGTTGGTGGCGCTTCTACCAAGAGTTAGTGGCGCTTCTACCAAGCGATAGTGGCGCGTTGGTGGCGCTTCTACCGAGCGTTAGTGGCGCTTCTACCAAGCGCAGCTGGCCCTGCTCTTGTTTGATACCCAGATGGAAAACTCGTCAGTTTTCCAGTAAACATGGACTTAGAAGGTGATATAATTCTTGCCATGCTCCTCATATGGAGGAGAAAGAGACTTAAACGGAAAGCAAGAAGATTCTGGGTGCATCCATTGGTTTTGGAAAGGCAGAATCGAGGACTGTTCTACACCTTATTCGATGATCTACAACAGGATGACGAAAAGTTCTTTGATTGGCTTAACGTGATTTCCCGCGATAACTTTGTTCCGGGCACAAACTCTCCTTCGTCTGTTGTGTGTAGTCGTCATTTTAAGAGTCCCACGCCGTAGTTGTGATCGTAGTTAGTAGTTTATTTATTGAGGTTTTAAGGGGTGGAACTACGAGGACATCTGTCCCTGTAGTTGTGGTCGTTTAATCGTGCACCATGGCTGTGGGGGCAGCTGTAGCAAGTCTAGAGATCATAGGTTCAAACCCCAGCACCGACAGAAAATATCTAGAGTGTGGTTTTTCTACACTCCATCTAAGCAAATAACGGGATATTACTTTACCACTGTTAGTAACTCACATGATAAGGACTTCCTGGCCGCTGAGACCTACGAAGATATCCAATTAACTACGGAATCAACCAGCCAGTGCATACCCATAAGGTATCTTCTGAAAAATGGGTATCATAATGTTTTCTTGCGATTCTGTTGAATCATTCTTCAGTACATCCTCCAGAGGCTCACGACTAGTGGGACGTGGGGTTGGTAACCACGAGACCCCAGCTGAATCCGGTATTGCTTGCACTTACTTGCACCGGACCCCTTTCTGTCATCCTTCATATCAACCACCCTTGATCACCTTTCGTTCACTTACGACATTACGACACTCCCCCTCCCTCAGGGGCTTACAACTTGTGGGACGTTGGTTGGTGACCACGGGCCCCAGCTGAGTTCGCGATTGCTTCCACTTAATTGTGCCGGGGTCCTCTCTGGCATATTTCCTGTCGACCTCCCTTGCTCAACTCTTGTTCTCTTCCAACCCTGACGGTATTAGGATATCCGAGGTCTAGGGAGTCTTTCAAATTCCCGCCTTAATTGGACCTTGTTCGTCTTTCCTGACAAGGTACCCTCATTCTTCAAAAGGTCAGATCTCTTGTTTTTCTTGTCAACATATCTCTTGCCTTCTGCACAAGGTCATAAAGGAGGCAGGGTGTGTGTAGACCCACCACTGAAGGTGCGCCCTGGATAGTGCTATACTCTCAAGGGCTCACGGCTGTTGAGTTCGGGAGGATACCTGAGCTGGATCTGTTTTTTTCCCTTTTCCAGTGACTCTGGGGCGGACTCTTTTATTTCCCTTCCTTTGTGCCTTTCATGGCTCTACATCCTTCCAAATCCATCAATTCTCATTTTTCGAGGCTTGAGGGTATTTCTTTTACCTGTATTTTATTTCCCTTATTCCTTCCTTTTGTTCTTTACTTCTCTTAATCCGTAAGTTAGTTGTAAGTTTTAGTTCTAGTGTTCATTTCATCATATTTCATTTTCACCCAAACATTTAGAGGCCGATAACCTCGATGTTAGGCCCATTAACATCAACAAACAACAAATTACAATTTCAGCAATACCTTTGCCGACAATGAAAACTGCATGTCCGGGTTACGTTGTATACACAGTGGAAAGAATTTCTTGTATGAAATGTTTGGATTGCATTGCAGAGAAATTTGTATCACCGATTACGGATATTAGACCGTATTGCACAAGCCGAAATAGGCTACCGGTTGCTTCCAAATGCCTTCTGTACTAACCACTCAGCAGGAAAGTTAATGAAGTTTTAAAAAACCGAGTGAACCTAATGGAATTCTATTTTAATAAGGTGTAAGGTATGCCTAGTTTCTCTCAGATTTAATATCACGCTATTTTATTTTGTGATATAATTTGCATTTTGATATTGCGGAAATTATAATAAGTCATAAGTCTTTGTTATGCTATGCGGTGTTGACTGCTCTGTGTGAGCAGTTGAGTAACTAACGGGATTTCATGTAAAAAGCCTCATTGTCTAGGCCTGTAGTGGAGAGCGCAGCTGGCATCCAGTCGGTCGTGAAAATACACGACCATGTGGCGAGCCGTCCGTTAGTAGCGCTACCGACGCGCCACTAACGCGCTACGTATGCGCCACTAATTAGTGGCGTGGCTGCAGCCTCGTATGAAAGCAACAGTCTAGTTCCTGGTTTCGCGAAGAGAAGCACTTGTTTTTGTGGCCGCCACCAGCGGCGAAGTCAACTTCACAGAACGTCTGCTGCGCCACTCTTCTGTGGCGGTGGCTGTGTGTGAACGCTCTCATTTATCTATAGTATTTATGAACGGAAGCGCTTCAGAGAAGCGCTGCTAAGTGGCCTCGTGTGAAGGGGCCGTAAGGTGTGACCATGACATGGACTTACCTACCATGCTAGTTTGAAAAAAAAATTGAGGTTTAGGGTAGGACAGGGGGACATAAAAATAAGAATTTAAGAATTACATAATTTTATTATCCTAACACGTTTACAGGCTTTTGTCATTTTGGGATAGGGACGATACCAACTGATACAACAATATTGTCTCTTGTGTTTGTAACGTCCATAACACCCATGATGTCCCAATGTCTCTAAACTAGGCGTTTTTGATGGTGAGCTGCTTACTGAAGCACCATGGACACCATACGGTCCACACGTATCGTAACTTGTTTTTTCATCTCTTAGAGGCACGAGTGAGGGATAGCTTGAATGACAGGGTATATTTCCCACCTCCATTCTGCACAGGTAGGGGCAGGCAGGTGACCAGCGCTGATGTTCCTGCATGGGTTCATCGCTCTCTTGCCATTGGTCTATGATGATGGGACAAAAGGCACATTTCACTTCATCTCTTGTTTTTAAATAGTAGAATCCAGCGGCCGCCAAGACTTGAGGGTTTATGAAAGACACCGGCCACGTTGCAAAAGTCTTGAAACGTTGTTCCTCAGAGTTTAAATTCGTGGATGTGACTTCTCTTGATGCTTTAAAGCAAGACATGACTGAGCGGCTTGACGTGGGTCGACCTGTTATTTATACACTCGTCACTTGGTTGGACAGTGGATAATAGTTGACTTGTTTGTGAAGAATAATCAAACAGTATTGGCTGGTACATTGTCATGCGTTTCAAAATCTAGTCGAATGTCAATATTGGATGGCTTGACAGCAGGGCCAGTTCGATTTTGTGCATCTCGGGGGGGGGGGGGGGTTAGAATTTCAAATATGCCGACTGGCTGTTTAACATTGCCGATTATACGCTCAAAAAATGAGCAACGGGTGGGAAGGAGGGGGGAGGGGGCTGCAGTGGCGGCAATCAATTCACAAGACAAATATACTTAATTAACGGGTTTCATTTAAAATGTATTTTATTAGTTCCAGAATTATGAATCGCAAGGAAATTTGGTAAATGTACAAAATAAGTGTTTAAATAGCCTGTTACAAGAAGAAAAAAATCTCGTTATTCTTTCTGCAGTAAATCCCTACTCTACGATGTTTTAACAAGGACCACTTCTCCACTATCTCCGTAATTTCAATGTCGTCGACCTTATCTTTCGTTGAAAACAAGATCATGAGGGAGTCTAAGCGGTCGCACCCATCGATGTCCGCAAATGAATGAAAATGAGCTTCAATTTGCTGAATGGCCGTTCGGAAGAGGCAGAAGACACTGGGGATTTTAAAATCAGTTGAACTACTTGATAACCACACGGGATAATCCTCTTTCATTTAACAGCAACTTTTGCGTTTTCTTTAAAAGACGAGCACAGTTTACTGGCATCAAGCAGGATTTCAAACTCAGCCAGCACAAGCTCTTCATCTTGAAGGATGATTTGCGGGTGTGATTGCTTTGTAGATCGGACGCGCTCGATGGTGCAGTTTTATCCGTCAGCGGGTATCTTGAAAATTATGTGGAATGGCTCTAGCAAAGAAATTAGTTTTGCGAGAGTGTCTTGAACGCTTGTAGTAATACATCCACAAGTATTCGGAACTCCTTTCTGTAGAATGTAAGGAAAGAAATTTCTGCTGTCGTTTCAGCGTGCGCTTCATACTTCTTTGCAAGTCGCCGGGACCTGTGGTGCTTTAAGAAGTCTTCCTTCGCATTTACTTGCATACTTTTCGCAAATGACGATGCTCTCTTTATTAAAGCGTCCATCTTACCGTCGTCGTTGATATCTTCAAAAGACTTCAAAGCGCTCTGAATCAGCTGCATCACGTCTACTACATTCAGCTCCTCCGCTTCTAAAAGCTCGGTTACGTTCTTAATTTTAAACATGATGTTTTTGGTAAAGTACATACCGCAGATAAAATCAAAGTATAGAAACTTTTTGTGCAAGCCTGAGTCAAAAGTTCGGGTTTTACTGTCAAATTCAGAATCGAATGAGGTTTTCATTGTTTCCAATTGTGACTATCACTTCATAAGACGTAGAAACAGCTCTCACCGATTCGGCGCGCGCCGTCCACCTTGTTTTTGATAAATTCTTAAGTTGAAGTGAATTTTCAATTTTATCCAGCTCTTTCTGCAAGCTTAAATGTCATTTCGTGCTACCCGAAAAAAAACGTACAGTGCTTCAAGAGTGTCAAAATCTCTCGGATAAGCGCGCTAGCATTACAAGCTCTCTGTACGAAAATGTTTAACCTGTGAACTTGGCATGGAACGTACGGAATATCTATTTTGCTCTTCTCATATAGCTTTTTGAGTGCCGTTGTATATGCCAGACATAAAGTCGTACGATTGAAACGCTAGTTTATCGAGTGGAAGTACAAGTTCTTCTGAATTAAAAATTTTAAATATTTTTTCAGCCAACTCCTCTCCAGTCTTTTTTTGTTAAAACAGAATCTATTAAAAAAAACGCTCACAGGAACGAGCTCCTCATCTTTTTCGACAACGAATCGGATATTCAACGCGAGGCTGTCTTTATGTGACATATCGGGAGTAGTATTTGCTATAACGGAGAACATACCAGCGTTCTTGATCGCTTCTGCAATTATTTCACGAGTTTTCTCTCCAAGTAGATGGATGAATTCATGTTGAGAGTCCTTGCTCATGTACGTAACGTTGTGCTTCCGCGTATTCATTATTCCAACCACCTATTCATGACCGGACTATGCCGTGAAAGTAACTTCACAATTTGCGTGAAGTTTCCATTATCTTGACTGATTCCATCCTCGTGACCCCGGAAAGCCAAATCTTGCCGACAAAGGGTTCTTGATGAGTCAATAAGTATATGGATAACTGTTCTGTGGAACTCCTTTTCTTGTTGTTCCTGAATTCTGATCGTCCATAAAAGTTTATCAAGGAGAACGTCTTCGTGACCTTTTCCATTGACAAAGAGGCACAAATCTGCCATCGCTGCTTGATGAGCTTCTGAAGTGAAGTGTTCTTGTAATTTGCCATTTTTCTTCTTTCCGCGACTTAATTTGTCCACTGACGTACTCCAGCGTGCGATCAATCTTCACTTTTTTCTTGTTAACACCATTAAACATAAACATGGCTGAAAATATGCTTGTATTTATTGTATTATTATTACTTACGTTTGATGATGCTCCGTGAAAATGCTCCGTGTTGGCGAAAACTCACGTCCCACTGCCACTGTATTTGCACCTAGTTATCACTGTGAAAGTTGCTGGTTCAGGAACGACTGCTTTCTCTCATTCTCGGTGACCACTGCACTGACCTTAGTGAGCACCCCACACCTTGAGCAGGCCCAACGAGAGGGGGAGGGCGGCAGGACTGGTGCCCTGGGGCCCGACCCTCCCAGGGGGGGGGGGGGGGGCGACGTCCTAGGAGGATGGGCCCGATCGGGCATTGATTTATTATTTCCTTTATGTGACTTGCATTTGCTACTGACAATCATTTAGTGAATGCAATGAACTGTCTGTGAACAATGTTACCAGGATCGAGAAACTTATTATGTCAAGTGGACAATATTTTCCTCTACAAAGCGCTTGTGGGAAGAACAATTGTCTCAAAGTGGTCAACTTAGGCGACGGGGCTTCGCTATGTATTGTTCTCAGAATATACCTAAAGACAGAGCATTCCATTATTCTAAATTTAGCTTATTCTGCTTATGCACCAATCGTTCAAATAACTTTATCATCCCTTCACTTATTTCGCCAAGGCCACGAGAGCCTGGGCTGCCCTGGTGTGTTTGGTCAGCTAGCTCAAAAATGTCAAGTTTGGTGCGTCAAGTCGAGCTTAGATATTTAGAGGCGATAGTGTCAGAAATGAATATAATGTCTAACTAGACGTATCGTATGCCAAGCAGGCAGGTAAGTAAAATACATTTTAGAGTAGTGTCCACACAGTAATTCACTTTATAGTTGGTTTAAGGGGCAGAAATGCGAGATCATCCTTCCCTAGTAATTCACTTTCGCACTATGTGAAAAATTATCATTGCTGGCTAAATATCTTGCGAAAGGGTGGGGTGATTCTGTTGTCAAACGTAGATAGAAGAAATGCATGCGAAATTATTCATCTTCTCGTATACTGAATTGAGAAAACAATGCTAACATTTGAATAATCTGTATACTTTGGTGCAGTATAAATATTGTTACGTGCCACCCCCTAGTGGCACTTTTGTTAACTGGATTACGGTGGGGTACAAAGCACAACACCAATTACTGCTTAAAGAAATAATTAACTTTATTGTGGCCAGAAAATTACACGAATCAGCAAATACAAGCAATTAGGAGCCTTACTCCAGTTTCCTTTATGTCTCTTCCTTGAGCGCTCTTGGCCCTTCCACTACTTGTCAACAGATCACAGAAGTTAATCCGTCCTAATGAGTACGGTGGCCTTGACAGACGCTACCTGCCCCTCTCCTTTATGTTCACCGACCACAATTACTTACGAGCACTTGCTGCAGGCTATTCCGCTGTCCACAAGCTGAAGAAACAATGTCACAGGATTTCGTAACTCGCACAGCACTTCGTCACCACACTTCTGTCGCACAAGATAATCGCTCGCACTAGCTCGTAAAACACAACAACCACTGCTTGACGGGTCACTCTTATATAGCCGGCCGGTGACTCAATAAATGCCTCTAGATCCATCCAGAGTCCACGGCTTCTCGAGGTTTCCAGCGCTGGTCCAGTCACGAATCTTCTGGACTATCCCTTTGTCTGTAGTAGCCCTGTTGCATAAGGCGCGCGCAATACAGGAGGCAAGCCACAGCCCAGCCCCTGGGGCAGTTGTGACTCAAGCGGCGAGCGATGACACAAACTCACAGCCGTAACACCACCCCCTTCCTAAAAAGGCTGATCGTCCCGATCAATCATTGGTCCGTCTGTGTCCCTCCGTAGGCTGCCAGGCGATCTCGATGCACGATCTTCATCTTCGCCCTCGGGCTCCGCTGGATCCTGTAGACGACATCGTTGATCCGTTTCACGACTCGGTACGGGCCCTCCCAGGACTTCTGCAGTTTGGGTGACAGGCCTTTCTTCCGTAATGGGTTGAAGAGCCAGACCAGGTCGTCCTCGTGGAATCCGCCGGCATCCGTCTGCTGGTCGTATCGGGTCTTCATTCTGTCGGTCTCGATCCGCAGTTTCCTCCTCGCGAACGCGTGCACGTCCTCCAGTTGGTCGACCAGTTCTTGACAATACTGGCTTACCGGGATCGGATCATTCCCAGGTCGGCCAAAGGCAAGATCGACAGGTAGACGGAGCTCCCTCCCAAACATGGCCCGGGCTGGTGTGCACCCGGTGGCTTCATGCACGGCGGCGCGGTAGGCCAGGAGAAATAGTGGAAGATGTTTGTCCCAATCCCTCTGGTGCTCGCTGACGACTATTCGAAGATGGTTCTCGATGGTGCGATTGAATCGCTCTACCATCCCGTCGGACTGAGGGTGTAGTGGCGTTGTCCTTGTCTTCCGGATTCCCAGCAGCTGGCATAGGTTTTGGAACACCTGCGACTCGAAGTTCCTCCCTTGGTCGGAGTGCAGCTCCAGGGGTACTCCGTACCGGCTGACGAATTCCTTCACCAGGGTCTCTGCAATCGTCGCGGCTTCTTGGTTAGGGAGCGCATACGCCTCCGGCCATTTGGTAAAGTAGTCGCTGACGACTAATATGTAGCGGTTCCCTGCCTCGCTTAACGGGAATGGCCCAGCAACATCGATGGCCACTCTCTCCATGGGGCCGCCCACGTTGTAGGTCTTCAGTGGACCCCGTCGTCTTCGTCCTGGGCCCTTGCTGGCTGCGCAATCGTGGCACCTCGCGCAGTGGTTCTCCACGTCTGTGCGGCATCCGATCCAGTAGAACCGCTCTCTCAGCTTCTCCAGGGTCTTCTTTATCCCTAGGTGTCCACCAGATGATCCTCCATGAACTTCCTTCAGGACTTCCTCCGTCATAGCCTTAGGAACGACGACTTGTTCCCGAGATGTCTTCCCGTCGGTGCTCTCCCAGGTACGGCAGATGAGGCCATCCCTTACAATCAGCGAGTCCCACTGTGCCCAGTAGGACTTAAACTTTGGGCTGCAGTCACTCACAATGTTCCACCCGGGTCTGGGGACACAGGCCCCCTTCCATTCGGCTATCAGTCCCAGGTCATCATCCTCTGCTTGTGCCCGCGTGAAAGATTCGCGGCTCCAGTTCCCTTGAAGTTCCACAGTAGTCCGTCGGCACAGTATCCCTGTGTTCTCCTCCCTTCGGGCACAGAAGGTGCAGTCTTCGGGGCACGGTCTTCGTGACAGGGCGTCGGCGTTAGAATGCAGTTGGCCTTTCCTGTGCTGAATCTCAAAGTTGTACTGTTGAAGTCTCTCTAACCACCGCGCGAGTTGACCCTCGGGCTGCTTGAAGTTCAGGAGCCACCGCAGGGATGCATGGTCGGTCCTGATGAGAAATTCTTGCCCGTACAGGTACTTGTGGAAGTGTTCAATGGTCTTCACGATGGCGAGCAGCTCCTTCCTGGTGACGCAGTAGTTCCTTTCTGGCTTTGACAAGGCCTTGCTGAAGTAGGCCACTACTCTCTCCTCGCCGTCCACTACTTGCGACAGGATCCCCCCTATGCCAAAGTCGCTGGCATCGGTATCGACGATGAACCTTGTTCCAGGTCTGGGGTAGGCCAGAATAGGCGCGGTGCACAGAGCCTGCCTGAGTTGTTCGAAGGCACTGTGGCATTCTGCTGTCCACGTGAAGAGTTGGTCAGTCGATGTAAAGGTTTGGCGATGTCGGCGAATCCTCTCACGAAGCGACGATAATAAGTGCAGAGTCCCAGGAAGCTTCGTAGTTGCGACTTGTCCTTCGGAACTGGCCACTCCCTCACAGCTGCGGTCTTTTCTGGGTCGGTGCGCACCCCTTCCTCGGAGACGATATGCCCAAGGTACTGGACCCGCTTCTGGAAGAGCTGACACTTCTTGGGGCTCAACTTCAGCTGGGCAGCCCGTAGCTTCAACAAGATCTCCTTCAGGTTGCTGTAGTGCTCCTCGAAGCTCCTCCCCAGAACGATGACGTCGTCTAGGTATACCAGGCAGGTTTTCCAGTGTAGTCCCCTCAGAATGGACTCCATTAGCCTTTCGAAGGTTGCAGGGGCGTTGCACAGACCGAATGGCATGACGGTGAACTGCCAGAGCCCGCTGCCCACAGAGAACGCCGTTTTCTCGCGGTCCTTAGGGTGGACCTCCACCTGCCAGTAGCCACTCTTCAAATCCAAGGTGGAGAACCATCTTGATCCTGATATGGTGTCCAGCGTGTCGTCGATCCGGGGTAGAGGGTAGCTGTCCTTTTTCGTGACGTCGTTCACCCGCCTGTAGTCCACGCAGAACCTGGTGGAACCGTCCTTCTTCTTCACTAGCACGACCGGAGAAGTCCAAGGACTATGTGATGGCTCGATCACCCCTTGCTCCTTCATCTCTTCTACCATCCGGTCGACTTCGGCTTGCTTGGCGAGCGGGACTCGTCGGAATGGGGCCCTAATCGGTGCGCTGTCCCCAACGTCGATTCTGTGCTGGACCAAGCTTGTCCTGCCGAAGTCTTTGCTCCCCACGGAGAAGACATCCTGGAATTCGCGTAGCAGGTCCTGAAGTTGGCGTGATTGCTCTTCGTCTAGATGGTCCTGGGATCCTTGGTACAGCTTCTGTAGTTCTTCTGGCAGGGCGCGTCTTCTTCGGTTGTCCGTCTGCAGGTGTCCGTCCGTCGTATCTGTGATGCGGGCAATCCAGGTAACGGGCTCGCAGACTCCTAGGTTGGTGTCCCGGTGAACCGTAATGTCGTAGTCGTTCAGGTTGGACAGGCGGACGTACGGCCGAGACGTCGTGTTGATGAGAGTCTTGGCAACTAGCAATCCTTTTGTCTGGATGTCCTCATATTTTGGCTCGATGACAGCCGCCACTCCCTCAGCAGTTCCGTCGACAATTACGGCGGCGCTGACCTCCGTCCTGGCAGGAACGATGACGTCCTCTCTCAGCCTTACTCGTCGTGCGGTGACTGCCTCGTGTGCTGGTTGCAAAGCAAGTTCCTCACCTCCGAAGTGCAGAGTGTTGGTACTCAGGTCCAAGATGATGTTGTTCTGGTCCAGGAAGTCCAGTCCGATGATCACTTCATTTGATACGTCAGCCACAAGTACTGGATGCTTTATCGCCCGTCGACCAATGACGAACTCCAGTGATGCTTCGCCATGTACCGGTGCGGTCTCTCCGGTCGCAGTTATTAGCTGGAGGTTCCTTTGTGTGGGTTGCACTCTCCACGTCGGGATCACAGTGGAATTGACGATGGTCCTCGATGCTCCCGTGTCGATCAGCATGGGCCAGCTCACTCCGTTGATGACTCCGTCGACCATCAGGCTGCTATTGTCCCTCCGTAACTTCGTCACACGAACTTGGACTGCCGGGGCTTGACGACTGTCACAAGCCAACCTTCGCCCCTCATGGCTGGCTGATACTTGCTTTCCGGGGCCGCACGGTTTCCCTACGACTGACTGTCCCGACGGAAACTCTTGGCGGCGGCGATCACCGCAGTCCTTGCTCAGGTGGCCTCTCTTACGGCAGGTCCAGCAGGTCGGTAGTCCTCTTCCGGGCCGCCTCTCCGGTTGTTTTCCGGCTGTGTCGTTGCTGGTGGTACCGCGACTATCGAAGAAACGGCTTAGCGCCTCCATTAATTCGTCGGCCAGGGGCTTGGTCTCGTTGGTTTTTACTGGTTCGTCGACGTCCACTTGACGCACCCGCGCGTGCATTCTGGATGCCTGTTTTGCCGTCTCGAACTCAAGTGCGTGGCTCAGCGCATCTGCCAGGGTCTTATTGCGCGCGAGACGCAGTGCCTGTTGAGTGTCCGAGTCCCGTAGCCCGTCGATGAAAGTCTGCGTCGCTATCTGCTCCAGAAAGTCGGCTGGCGCTGTTGGGTAGGCGAGCCTTACGAGGCGTGCGATGTCCATCTCGAACTCCTGCAGGGTTTCCGCGTTCTTCTGTACCCGGGTCCGGAGCTGCATCTGATAGGCCTGCTGAAGATGGCTATCTCCATATCGGGACTCCATATGGGCGATCAGGGAAGCGTAGTCCTGGGATCCAGTCGGGATGGCCTGAAGGACGTTAAGGGCGTCACCTCTCAGCGCTACAATGAGAGCTGTAGCCTTTTCTGTGTTGTTCCAGTTATTTATGGAACAGGCCGCCTCGAACTGACGTAAGTAGGTGCTCCACGGGACCTTTCCGTCGAAGGTTGGGGGCGTCACTCTGCTATGTCCCGTTCCTGATATTCCCGGTGTAACGGTGGGCGGGCGTTGGCGCAGCTCGGCAAATTCCTCTCGTAGAGCGTTGAATTTCTCCTCCACCCCCGACAGTGGGCGTTGGCGCAGCTCGGCAACTTCCTTTTGTAAGACGTTGAATTTCTCCTCCACCCCCATCAGCGGGCGTTGGCGCAGCTCGGCAACTTCCACTTGTAAGGCGTCGAACTTCTTTTCCACTGCCGTGACTTCCTCACGCAGACCCAGTTCTAATTTCTTCAGGTCCTCGGCTAACTTCTTCTGGCCGTCTTCTAGTTTGGCAGTTAGGTCCTCGGCTAACTTCTTCTGGCCGTCCTCCATCTTCTTCTGGCTGTCTTCCATCTTCTTCAGGTCATCCTTCAGGTCCTTGGCTAATTTCTTCTGGCCGTCTTCTAGTTTGGCAGTTAGGTCCTCGGCTAACTCCTTCTGGCCGTCCTCCATCTTCTTCTGGCCGTCTTCCATCTTCTTCAGGTCATCCTTCAGGTCCTTGGCTAATTTCCTCTGGCCGTCTTCCATGCCAGTTAACTTTTCTAGCAATGCTGCCAATTTCTCCTCCATTTTAGTTGTTTGTCTTGTAAAGGGCATGCACTCACAGGAAAATTAGAGAAAATGACCTGCTCGGGTTTTGAAACCAGGACCGTCAGGTGTTGTGCTTGAGTTCGTAATCCGGCTTCTGACACCAGTTGTTACGTGCCACCCCCTAGTGGCACTTTTGTTAACTGGATTACGGTGGGGTACAAAGCACAACACCAATTACTGCTTAAAGAAATAATTAACTTTATTGTGGCCAGAAAATTACACGAATCAGCAAATACAAGCAATTAGGAGCCTTACTCCAGTTTCCTTTATGTCTCTTCCTTGAGCGCTCTTGGCCCTTCCACTACTTGTCAACAGATCACAGAAGTTAATCCGTCCTAATGAGTACGGTGGCCTTGACAGACGCTACCTGCCCCTCTCCTTTATGTTCACCGACCACAATTACTTACGAGCACTTGCTGCAGGCTATTCCGCTGTCCACAAGCTGAAGAAACAATGTCACAGGATTTCGTAACTCGCACAGCACTTCGTCACCACACTTCTGTCGCACAAGATAATCGCTCGCACTAGCTCGTAAAACACAACAACCACTGCTTGACGGGTCACTCTTATATAGCCGGCCGGTGACTCAATAAATGCCTCTAGATCCATCCAGAGTCCACGGCTTCTCGAGGTTTCCAGCGCTGGTCCAGTCACGAATCTTCTGGACTATCCCTTTGTCTGTAGTAGCCCTGTTGCATAAGGCGCGCGCAATACAGGAGGCAAGCCACAGCCCAGCCCCTGGGGCAGTTGTGACTCAAGCGGCGAGCGATGACACAAACTCACAGCCGTAACAATATTATTATAACTGGTACATTCAATACGATCAACAATCCTAGGTACTTGGGTTCGTGCGAAAATCATTTCTGATTAAGGGATTTATTGAAAACCTATATTACTATTGGTACTAGAGTTGGGAAATGTATTCAAAGGCTGAAACTAAGGTAACATTCCAATATTTTTCTGGACTGAGTGTTTAATTAACCAGGAGAAAAATGACAATTAAGATAGGAAACTGAACCACTCAACATTGTTTTCCAATTCCTCTCACGGGACGTCAATGGTAAGGGCAGATGACCTACCGTAGCTGTTCCGCCTCATAAAACAACAATACGTACGGTAACGTCAGTGGTAGGGGCAGATGGCCTAGCTGTTCCGCCCCTTAAAACAACAATTTGTAACGTCAGTGGTGTGCATGACGATGGAGAAATTAATATATTGCATGTAGGCAACCGCGCAGACTTTTCTCAGACCAAATATTGAACTCTGCTTAATTTAGAAGAAAATTAAGTATTGACGAATATTAATATAAATACAATTTTGTTTTGAGCTGGTGCTGGTGTTATTATTGTTGGACATTTCTACGCCGTTTATTCCAAAGAGCAGCATCGATCTGCAAAGCACTTATTTTTCAGGACTTGGAGAGATATTTTCCCTTGCGAATCAAGCCCTTTCATGATACTCTTTAACGTCTCAGTACCTTTAAACGTAAAATGAGTTGCTCTCTTTATCTATGACTTGGAAATGACTCCGGGTCCTGTCGAAGCCGCAGCAGGAATGCAGGATTCGGCTTACCGACTGCGGTGTAATTCGTAGTCTCACTGAACAGTTAATAATAGTCCTATTTGTCGTTACAGTTATTAATTCATTTGGGGGCTTGCGACATTTAACCCGTGTTCTTGGTTGCTAGTACGTCTAGTGTGAAAACCCACACTCAGGATAGCCGCTGTCAGCACCGGGATTCGAACCTCTGATCTGCAGACATGCTGTAGACTCCCATCACGGTCATTGGTGAACTACACCGTGGGGTCTTACTTGAAGGTGCGAGAGCTTTTACTACAATAACGAAGATACTTTTCTATAGCCACTAAATGTCAATAGTCATCACATTTTTACTACAAAATATCACAAACATAACCACCCAAATGGCCTATAACTCAATAATGTGGACCTAATTTTTTTGCAAAATTTCTCCCTGGGGGACCCCTGGACCCCACTCTGAGCTTGGTGATATTCCATACTTCCAGATCCCCGGTGTGTCTACTCCCCCATAATCTAGGCTTAAATCCGTCCTCGATGGTCACCAGTCATAGATAGGATTGGGGAGTTTTAGGAGAACCTGGCTCTAGGTTTGCTTACTGCAAAGCTTGCCACGGTGGGTGAGTGGATAGCGTATCGGTCTACTAACCCCAAGATTGCAGGTTCGCCCCTGACCGTGGTAAGTGATTTTTGAAAGGCGGCAAAAATACGATACGCATGTCATACGATGTTGGCATGTCAAAGAACCCATTTGATTCAGTAGGCCGAGTTCATAATGGCAAAATTAATCTCGGGAGTTTCCGCTAGCACAAAGTTCCTCATTTCTCTACTAGAAAGCGCTATTGTGTTCAAGGAGGTTAGATATCTAACATCTAACCTCCTTGACTTCCATAGTCAAGGAGCTACGAAATTCGACATGCAAGCTACCCTCTGGGTGTCAAATAGCAAAGCTTGCACCAGGCACCCGAGGCCATACGATATTATTATTATTATTATTATTATTATTATTACATTATAAGAAGTCCACTGACTGCAAATTACAAAATATCGTTCAAATTCACATTTTCTTCTTTTGTGAAAACAATCACTGATCAGCTGCAATCTACTGATAGCACATAATAATTAACTTGACTTACGTATGAGTATACCTGTGGTTAATTATGAAAATATATTTTGCCTTGTTTAATGTACAATGATGAGTGATCGCCGTTCAACCAAAACACTTATCAGTGTTTAGACTTAGACCCAAGGGCGTGATTCTTCAAGGGCAGCAAGTTTTAAGAATGTCAACATAATAACCCTATGTGTAAAACGTATTTTAAAATACGTCTCGACTTTGTGTAAAAATCATGTTTTCATTATGAAAAGAGATTACGTCATATGTCACAGAGGCCGTATTACTGCACAGTGTACAGTATACCCCTTCCGCCTCTTTTAACATGCAGTTCAGTGAACTGAACTTCCTGTTGATTAATTTTTGGGTCTTTGGGGCCCGGGAGATTCCATCCCCAGGGCCCGTTGCCGCTCTCCACGGCCCTGCACTTGAGGAACCTTGGAACCATAAACCTGTCAATTTTGTCACAATAGCGCGGATATCTGAGGACGCGCCGAGACGAGCGGTAGCAGGTCATAACATTCCTCCGACAACATCTCAATGAGTTGGCTTGACCTGAAGTTATCAATGCGCTCACCAACACCTTTTGTCTAGCCACATGGCACAGATGCTGGGCTCGCTTCGCTGTGAAGCTGACTCGCTCTGCATAACGAACGCGGGATGTTTCACCCAGCCAGGAACGTGCCGATGACTTCATCCCTTGTCCTTGGTCCCACATTGCTCATCTGTCATTCTTTCTTCAGTTTCCATAAAAAGAAACGAAATGGCAAGTGGCAGCCGGTGCACCGAGGACTGGAAGTGAAACTTTTAAAATGGTTATTTTGCCGACTCTTCCCCTTGCCGCACTGGGCTATTGCCTGGCTGTACGAAATTATTGCAGCGTCCGTTTGTGGCAACTGTCGGTAAAAATGCCGACTGTCAGTTATAATATATGGCCATGTCCCGTTTTGCTTTTTTAAATTCTGTTTCGGGAAATGTATCGACTTCTTCAGGATTTGCCGACAGCCGACTGATGTCGTATTTGCCGACTGAGAAAATACCTGAGCCCCCCCCCCCCCCCACTCGAACCACCCCTGCTTGACAGACTCTTCCAGGTAAGAACAGTCAAAAACAATCAGTGGTACGCTTGGGGTAGCAGCATGGGGCCGTTCTCTTTTTGACAATACGACCATCGAAATTTAGAAAACAAGTCGTACAGGGGGCCAAACTTATTTTTTGAAAAATCCAAATCCAGTCCTTCATAGGGAAACACAGCTCCGTTGAGGAAAAGGCGTGCATTTCTCAATTGCAGGTGATCAAATTGCGTGGCATCTTTGGTTTTTTGATACTTGCGATTCGTTTGAAAACCCACGATCATGTAGAGAGATCTCTCTGTATAGCGAGCTATTTTTACAGGCCAACTCTGTGTGTTGGTGGTGGGCAATAGCGGGTACTCATGGAGTGCCCAGCTTCTAAATTCCATGGGTAGAGGCATATCTCTCTTTACCATCTTGAGTATGTCCAGTTTTTTGCTATCGTCAAGGGTCACATGGGGCACTTTCCATAGCAAGCGTTGTAGTTGAATTTTTGAATCTATGGGGGCATTGTCGGCTCCCTTGAGTGCATTATTATCACTCCTGTCTCTCACCAGATAAAGCACTTGCCTTGCGTTGACCACAATGCGCTGGTGATCTTCGGCAAAGCCTAAAATCATTTTAAGAGGTAAAGTTCCCATCGGTGTGTACCATCCAGTCATTGGTCGAGTCAGGGCACCAAGCCGCCATGCAAAGTGTTTTACCTTCTTCCTCACTATAAGAGGGGTATAGTTTCATGACACTGGAAATACCTACATTTCGAGTGCTATCCACCACGATATCGTTAATGATATACCGCACCTCAGAAAACAGAAAGGCAAAAGCATAGATGGCCAACTAGGATGTGGTGGGTGTAGAGCCATCGGCTTTGGTGAGCCTACCTTCAATCTGAATGACACTTTCATGCGGTAGGGTGTAAATATCTTGGTTGTTGATAACAAATTGAATTTCATCATTGTTATTGAGTCCAGGTGTTTGAGCTTGATAAGAATGGAGATCAATTCTTACCACCCCTGGTTGCTCCTCGATGTGGTTCGCTATCTCTAGGATAGAATTCATTATGGGGGTTGACGTGGTAACCCAAATGCTGTAAAATCTGCTTGTCCTTAGATGTTAACGTGTATTCACGTGGCAACCAACTAACACAATTCCTAGACGGTGTTGTTGCTTTGTACACAAACTTCATAGTGACTTTAGCACCAACTTGTAAGTCACTGGTGTGGTAGAATCTAGATCAATGAGTTGTTGATCTCTATTAATCAGTCTTAGTGTTATATTACTAATACCATCGACAGATGTCACAATAAAGTCATAAAGCGAATGCGATGGTTCTTGATTGGTGTACACTTGGCTAATAATATTACACGTCACCGACACATGATGGTCCTCAATGAATTTCACTTCATGGTCTGATTCATGTTTTTTGTTGGGCTCTAACACGCGTGGTTTAAATCCTAGTAATGGGCCAATGGAATCGGGGCGTGTTTTAAAGTCAATGTTGAAGGTGGAGAAAAAACTGCAGCGATGAGTGTTGGTATTTCCTACAAGTTCAAACTTGCGCGTTCCATCGAGAAATGACTTTAAACCATATTGATTGATCAACACCACATAAATGTGTTCCTAAATATCATCAATCGTGTATCCACCAGAGTTCAGGGTGAGCACAGAATCATCATAGTAAAACTTGTTCACATTTTCACGTATGTTGCATATTCGATTGTACGTTTCAAGAGAAACAAGTCCCAAACCATAAGGTCTTTCATTCAATTTGATAGGCGGGTAAAAGTCTAGGCTGACTTCGGGTCCACGTCCATGCAGTGTAAACGTCTTACTTTCTGCCGACATACTGTTGACGTTTTTGCTTATGCTGTGTCTTATATAAAAAAATAAACACAAACGTCCACACTGTTGGCTGTTAAACGTTTGCTCACGTTTCACATTATAATATATCTTGATCCTGTTTCCAAAATAGGTCACTAGTTCCATGGGTGGGGGCAAATTCCCAAAACTGTCAAAGTACCATACGATGGATCCCTCTTTGACATAAGCTACATAATGCGTTCCTGGTCCTCGGTGATCATCCTAATTGACAACAGCACATTCCTGTTTCCAGGGTCGTGGGTGTAATTGGTTTCGCATAAACACACCTCGAAAATGAGAAAGCTTTAGTTGTTTAGCATAGCTTTCTACTTGTTCATGCGTCAAGGCATGTCTTGCTATGGCTGAGGTTATTTTTTTTAAATATTTCGAAATGGTGAAATGCCAAATCCTTGTTGATAAAAGACTGGCTTTAAATGGGCATTTCTAGCCCCCATAGCAATCGCTTCCATCGTGTCATTATGTCGCTGACTTTCTTTGAGTTGTTGCTTGCCCTGCTGCGCAGCTTTAATGGTTTTCGCCACTGCACTGGCACCGCCCAAAAGTGAACCCAGAGCAGCCAGACCGGCAAATAAAGCAGGTAAAAATTCCGCTCGTTTGGGGACGGGAATCACTCGCCCTTGTTTTAAACCCTGTCGCTGACGTTTTGGAATAACATGTCTCTGTGCTGCTCGAAGAGCTTTCCTTATGGCCAACACATTTTTTTTCTTTTTTTCTTTCGCAAGGGCTTGTCCACGAATGTCTTAAACCCATGCTTTGCCAAGGACAGGGTCTTATTTTTAGTCTTTTTAGTCTTTCTCACCACATATCTTTGTTTCACCATGATGATAATCACCAACAACCTTTCACAAGAAAGTTTGTCACAACTAACGTCAGATTGTTATTTCATGGCTGTATATTCCAATTCCACATAAAGTGGGAAATCGTTTATGGTTTTTCCCGCTTGCTTTTCATCCCATGTCAACTTGAGATGAAAGGATAATTCGTCACCTGCATTGACCATTTCATGGTTATGGACCAACATCCTATGACCATTTATCTGTATTTGTAAATGGTTCTCATCAGTTTTGGCATATTTGATGTGAATGGTTCCATCATTGTGTAATCGATAGTGGCTTAAACCCGAAGCAAGCACATAGGTCAAGTGCAGGTCATGAACTAGCGGTAAATGGTTTCTGTCATTCGCAGGTGTTTTATTTGTCAGATACACTAAAAGTACAGATGGGATAAATTTATAAAGCCTTTTCATTTCATAGGTCACGTAATTCTTGGTACAGACATCGTCTTCGTCTTGCGGGTCTTCCACGTGAATAATCCGATGGTGATTAGCGCTATAGCCATTCACCGTAAGCTGAAGCACTTTATCATAAAACTCATAGACCTTGCTATCCACATACTTTTTGTAGTAACGTATCTATACAATTGAGGATGTTTTACACGGGTTAGCCGCTTTCCCTAAATGTCATAATCTCCCTGTTTTGTGCGTGGCACTACTGACCTATCCACATAGTGTTTATTAGCAGGATCTGTTTCTTGTTTAGGATCATGTATGGGGACAGACCTAGCTTCGGCCATCAACGCACGTCCAAAGACATCCATCGTCAACCTGAAGTACCAGTCTACTGTTTCTATGACAAGGCTCGTGCCATGTATATAGACAGCCTGCTAGCCTGGCTAAGCCTTAGTTGAAATGAAGCTAATTAAGCAGCATGAGTCATTCCCCGTGGGGGACATGGTTTCCCATCTCTGTCCCACATCACGTGAACAACGCCATGGTTCACTGTATCCATCTTCCATTCGCTGCATCATTGTGGGGCCTTCCAGCTGTGAAAAGACCAATCTTTTGCTGACGCTCATCACAGCGTCCAATGGTCTGCGTTTTCAAAATATTTATATTTTTGCAAAATCTCTCTACCAACCCCTCTACGTGTTTTTGTATCAAGTTATGTCTGGATTACAAAAAGACAATATGTTTTTTTTACATTTTCCATGCAAGAAAATGTTATTTCACCGGATGAGGTAAAGCCTGATTCACTCATGATTTTCGACGATGTATCCACTGAACGTCAAGACATCAAAGCTATTTCAGCATGGGTCGACACAAACATATCGATTGCTTCTATCTTGGACAAACGTATTCTAAAATATCCAAACAGTTGATTCGTGACAATGCCAATGTCATTGTTTTATTTCGCCAGGACGAGAGGAACAGTCGTCACATTTATAATGAACATTTGAATCCGGATATGACCTTTCAAATGTTTACAGAATTGTGTGCCAAGTGCTGGAACACTCAACGTCATGCCTGTTTAGTGATTGACAAACAAAGTGAACTCAACCAAGGACGGTATCGTTTAGGGTTTGATCATTTTATTGCTATTTAAGGCGCTGTCTCATTCCCTGTCAAGTCATTTGTCAAGACACCATGGCGTTAGCAGTCAATTGAAAAAGCATATTATTAGAGCAAAAATTACTATTCGCCAAAAGTTTCGTCAATTGAAACGATCACGTGCGGATCAAGCTTTGTTTATTCAACAACATTTAGCACCTCCGCTAAAAGCCATGTTGAAACCCTCTTTCAAGCCATCTGAAACGCTACCCACCGTTTCACAAGCCACTCAGACGCACCACGAGGATCCTGAGGAAGAGGAACAGGAACAGGAAGAGTTGACTAGTGTTAGCGAAGTCGAGGATGAGGAGGAACAAATGTTTACGCCTCAAAAAATGTCCTCACCCCTTGCAGAGTTTTTGAGAAAAAAGAAATCCTTGGCCATGGTCGAAACACCTTGCCCTTCCAGATAGTCTCCGTTTTCACAAGTCTTGGCCACCCCTCAAAATAAAGCTCAACTGAAAAACATTTTAATAAAATATTATGGATTAACACTAGAACCCTATTTCACCGATCTATTTATTGGAAACACAGATACCACATATGGTGTTCGCTATGAGGATGAAAGTTTTAAAATTGGGAATTCAAACATTAAATTTGCTCGTACTAAAGCTGTCATTAAAACATCAACTATAAATTGACGCCAGGACTGTTAAAGCTGCTCTTCTCTCGAACACCCTCATTCCATGATTATACGTCAGAGGACCTTGGCAAATATAAATCCATTTTATTGGACACCCATGCCCACAAAAGACAGTATGATCCAGCTCAACAAGTAAATGCCAATATATCTCAAAAATATAAAACCATCATTGCAAAAATGTTTCCCACCAGTCTCAGTAAGCGTCCGCTTCGGGAGTGACATTTAAACCTTTAAAACCCCTTGTGGATATTACCTACTGGCAAAATCCCAATAAGCTCGTCCAGCGACTACAACTGTTGCATGCTTCACGTCAAGCCGGCCATACCGGTCACGATTGAGAAATTCAAGAAATTGAACAAGAACTTCGAAATGCCAAAATTATTGTTTAAGCCCTCACCCATTAAAATGGGTATTGCTCACGAGTTGCATAGCCCAGCTAGGTGTCACTATCCGCGACTCAAAGTGATTTCACGAGGTGTGGATGAACTTTGGCAGGCTGACTTGGTTGAAATGATACCCTATGCTGGCGTTAACGACGGTGTACGCTATATGTTAACCGTCAATGATGTCTATTCCAAAATGGCGTTTGTTGAATCTGCGCGTCGCAAGTATGGTCCACTAGTCACCAAGGCCTTTCAACATATTATTCAACACTCCAAACGCCAACCTCAGTTACTACAAACTGACCAAGGGAAAGAATTTTTCAACAAGGATTTCTCCAGTTTTCTCAAATCTAAGGATATTCACCATTATTCCACGTACAGCAATCTCAAAGCCAGCGTGGTTGAGCGGTTCAACCGAACATTGAAAACGCATATGTGGAAAGCTTTTACTGTTCAGGGCACTTATCGCTGGTTGGACATGATACCAAATCTAGTGTCACGTTACAATGACACTAAACATAGAACCATTGGGACCAAGCCACGCCTAGTGACCAAAAATATTCAGCGATTGGATAAACTATTTAACCCCATAAAAACAGCCGATCCTAAACGTCACCGACTGAAAATTGGGGATTTTGTTCGTGTGAGCAAATTTAAGTCTGCCTTCAGTAAGGGCTCACACCTCAGAGGGGGAATGAACTATTTCGAATTCGTCAAGTCAACTTGGACAGTCCAGTCACCTATTTACTCCAAGACCTCAACCATCAACCCATAAAAGGTAGATTTTATCTCCATGAACTTCAGAAAACAGCGTTTCCTAAACATTATCTTGTGGGAAAAGTGTTGAAACAAAAAGGAAATAAACTATATGTCAAATGGTTAGGAATTAACTCTACGTTTAATTCTTGGATCAATAAATTACATGTCGTGTGAACCTGAGTACTTTATATTTATTTATTCACACATGTTGTACACTACCTATAGCTCTGTGTGTACAGTCCTCAGCTCCACATATTTCTTTCTCTTTCCACTTGTGTTCTCTCATACATCACCCCTCCCCCTATCCCCCTCTCCCCCCTTCACCATCCACCACTGCTGTTCGCAGCTCTTGCCTATCTATTGGTTGTGACATCATTCCCACAAGTTGCATCATACTTTTTACTGATTCAGCGATTCCCACGCTTTGAACATTCTGTTATCGTGCAAGTGGACAGCTAACGTCCAAGGTGAACACCCGTGCCAGGTCAAATTTCACATGAACTTGCATTTTTTCACATACAAAGCAAAACAGGATGTAACTTGTTTAGCTTACATGTGGTTTCACACGTGTTCACATGCATTTCGCTCTTCCCTGCCACCACGGTTGTCAGATTATTTAACCTTCAAGCGTCCTCTGCGTCTTTGTAATTTTCCATTGCACCTGTTGTCAAGTCAGATCAGCGCATTCCAATGAGCTCAAATGACATTCACATCCTGCTAGTCTGCTCCTCTGCAAGTTTTTTACTGTACTCGCTTCGACCAACATAGAACCAAGTTCTCATAACCGTTTACACGTTAAAGATCCCCTTCGGGGGGTAAAATATCAGAAAAAACGAACCCTCGCTCTGTCATAAACCGACCCGTCGAAATATCGATTGATCTATTGAGCACAGCCACCGTGGTCAGCGACAGGTTCGTTGAAACACACACACTCACCCAGCAGTATCGTCTCTCTCAACAACCACGCTTCATGAACATTTTAAACAGGTAAAGACATTTTTTTCAACAAAAGTGTCGTTAGGCCCTTTGTAAAAATTTCAAAAATATATTCAAGAAGGGGGCGTTAGTCTGAGTCCTATGACACCTCGTACACGTCTCTAGCGTTATTGGTTTGCGAGATATAGCAAAAAGTCTAAAATCACGGTTTTACCTCAAAATGGCCTTTCATTACTGCTCAACACTAACATCCTGGGCAAGAGGACAACGCGACGAAAACAAATGACACCTTTTACAAGTCTCGAGGCTTATTGGTTCTTGAGATATCAGCAAAAATAAAAACAAAAACAAAAAAAAACATTTGTTTACCCCAAAATCGAGTATCCATTTTTTTAAAATATGACGAGTGGTCCATAGCAAAGAGAACGTCACCCCGAGTCCTTGGACCCCTCGTACACGCCTCTGGTATGATTGGTTCGCGAGATATAACAAAAAGTTTAAAATCACGGGTTTACCCCCCCCCAAAAAACATGTTTCCAGCTTTTCACCTTTTCAACACCTACATATCCGTAAAGAGCACAACGAGACGAAAAAGCGAATCAGAGCATCCAGCGTTTAGAAAAGACTGTGGAGCCTTATGGCGACAGTGTTGCTAACTCTAGGCAGAGGTAGCGCTGACGTCATACCTTATGATCACCAGCTACGAGTACTGCGCTTTCATAAATTAGCGAGACAACCACAACCCCAGCAGCTACCTGAAATAGAACACGCCCAGGAAGGAGCAGTTTTGCAGGTGTTAACGGATTGGACCAGTATTAAGTATACCGTACGCGAAGAGAACCAATAACGACATTCATTTCGTTGTGATATGACGCATTACTGATTGACAGATGTCCAGAGCACAACCCTTCCTTCCTTCTCGGATGTATGCAGACGATGTCAACAATTTTTATGTCAGCAATACTGTTGATCATCACCACTTTAGTTATTAGTTAGGCTGTAATTTAGTTTTTTTCAGTTTTATTCTTGTTGTTTTGTTTAGATTAATATTTGTAATATTGTAGTGAGTTAGCCGTGCGGTTAGGGGCGCACAGCTGTGAGCTTGCATTCGGGAGATAGTGGGTTGGAACCCAACTGTCGGCAGCCATGATTCGATCGAACAGAAAATAAAACAGACACACAACAGTAACACCAATGACGGATAGTGCTTCAGAACTGAGCACGTGCTCCACTCCGGGCGAGCATGCAGCACAGGACGAGGCTCTTCTTTCCAGCGTGCTAACCTCAAAATTTTTGAAATTACTAAGACGTAATATAAGCGATACTTGTACGCAATAACAAAGGTAATCAGTTGGCAGATAATTGTAGGAAGCTATTATGACGAAAACTATATATGTTCAGAGTTCCTTCATGATAAAAGGTGAGGCGACAAAACCAGTGTAGGGGGGATTTCCGTTAAAAGTGAAAGCCCATAAGACCCACAGTCTTTTCTAAACGCTGGATGCCCTATAGCATTACTCATTTCTTCCCAAGGCCGCCAGGGACTCACAACTTCCTAAGTGAGACAGCTCTGTCACCACCACACTACTGTCAAGTTTTTATGCTAGAGACTTGAAATTTATTTTGGGGGTAGAGGGGGTAGGGACCTTTCATTTACGTCAAACAAACGTTTTTGTAAAATTTCTAGTTTCCAAAATATAGGAATTTCAAAATTGAACTCTTTTCAAAAACACGTAAAAATAAAAATAAAAAAGTATAAAAAATAAAGGACGTAGACCATTCGTTTCAACCATGACACAACGTTATATCATGTTTGGTTTTAAACTATCGCCTATTTTCAAAAACAAAAATTTTCCAAAAAAAATCAAAAATATAACAAGTCGACCATAGGAAAGAGGACGTCAGCCCAGTACAACGACACCTCATTTGTCAACATCCGACCATGGGTTCACCAGATATTAATTATTTAACATGGACGCCACCCGAGCAACGCCGGGTGAGTTAGAACCCCTATCATCACCCTACTAATATTCACCTTATTCCATTAATTAATTAATATTTGAGTCGAGTATTATTCATAGCAAATCTTAATTAATCATTTGGGGTTATTATGATCTATTTTATGGTTTGGTTTATCCCTGAGATCACGAATTTAATATATTTTTATTAAACACTCTGTATACGTATCGAATATCTACTTCTCATAAACCCTGTATCGGCTGTTATGTTAACCTAATTAAACGCTCGACTGTAACTTCACAAATGCCACACATTTCATTTTTCA
This sequence comes from Meconema thalassinum, assembly GCA_946902985.2. NCBI lineage: Eukaryota > Metazoa > Arthropoda > Insecta > Orthoptera > Tettigoniidae > Meconema > Meconema thalassinum. The sequence continues at coordinate 213,181,177 of OX336396.1, read as the reverse complement.
TCATAACTTCACTGTATTTCAACTCTTAATTAACCGCAAATTTACCATAAATATTTCCAATAATGTGGTATGACTCCTTCACAATTAATTATGCGCATAATAACCATCGATCTCACATCCAGTTTACTCAAAATATAACATCACTCCATAGTGGACTCATCAGCTGCGAAGAATATTGATGTTTGCATAGCCGCAATGGCGATCGATAATTTGTCTAACTAGCGAACATTTAAATTGCACAATATTAGCCTTCTTTTGACTCATAAAAACGTTCTTAACAACATTGATGGCTGACTGCATCAGTTCCAAATTAAATAAATTATGATCTCAAATTTCAGCACAGTTTGTTGTAAATACTGTATTGCAGTTCGTGGACTGTCATTTTATAATATTGTGTAGCACATGTGATGGTTTCCTAATAACCAACAATTCATCTATGGTATAGCTGGGTCGGCCATTCGTGGCCGGTCGTAAGCGCGTGAGAATTCTTCTTAAAGCCCGAGTAGAACACTGAGACCACTGAATATGCACATGCGCTGCCGAGGATACATTGCGCACTTCATTTGCATTGGTCACAAACGTATGAATGCTCACTGTGCGTGGAGACACCACTGCGCACGTAATATGTACTGGTCAAGAAGGAAGGGCCCACTTATACCACTTCCTGCTTAGCATTTTATTAACATCGTCATAAGCCTTCTGGCTAACTAATCTAGCTATTTTCTCCTAATTAATGCTGAACAAATAAATTAATTCTCACTTGGACTGTTCATAAATGAATTGCTATGTGCCTGTTACTCCGTAAAAAATTGTAGTATACTTAGAAAATTAATGCAGCTCCGTACACAAATAATGGGTGTAATTAAATATTTATAAATACTGAGAATTCAGGATTTTTAAGCAAAGGATTATTATAAAAATTACCAACACTGTACAAATAACTACAAAATGACGTTTGAAGCTTTTAGTACGGTACCTTCACATTGAATTTACTCATCTGGCTTTCCTGAGGTGATTGTGATCGAAGTGCTCTTCATCCTAGCACGATTAACCAGGCGACTGGCCTGCCATTTCGGCAGCAAGGTTAATTTAGTGGAACATCTCAATAATGTCAGACACCAGTCCTAATTAGCAGACGTCTCCCACATAGTGATGCATTTTTACGTAGAGTTGGAAATAATAATTTCTGTCTTCAAATCTGGATATGTACTGCTCGGGTCCAAGCTCTATGAACTTGCGGGGTGAGGTGACGTGGGAGGTGGGAAGAGAAGGGCCTGTCAACAGCCCGCCGTGTTATCTGGTATTCCAATAGGACCGCTGCCTCTACCAGTGTGGTGTTGCAAATGAGTGAGTGAGTGAGTGAATGACCGATGAATGTATTTGGTTCAGTTACTACGCACGAACCGGGAATTCCCTACATCTCCCCAAGATCGCGGGCTCGAACCCAGCCGAAGTCGTCGGATTTTTAAGAGCGTTAAAAATCCCTCAGTACGCCTTCCCTCGGAGGGGAAATAAATCCGGCGATCCCATGTCATAGATTTATGACATGTTATAGAACCTTTCTCTAATTACACCAGCGAGAAGCTAAATCAGGTTCAAAATGTAAACAACGCTCAGGTTCCTACGTTCGTCGCCAGGAGCCGACTGCGGTGGCGTATAGTAGCCAAGTTCTGAACTAGTAGTTGTTGACGGTGGCGTTTGGTGGCAAAAGTAAGAACTACTTGAAAAATACGAAGTCTGCAGTCCTTACTTGAATTAAGAAACAGAAACATACACTACTACAGTCATCACAATTAACACCGGTTATCAGACAGATTCTAACACACCCAAAGTACACGGGGCTACATGGCCGCGTTGTCGCAGCCCCTAAACTGAGGAACCAACCAAGCATCCCTACATCTCTCCTCATTGTCCGCGATCCACATTCCTCTTAGGTTCACAGAACTTGGACTCGAGCAGTAAAAGCTATTATGCGTAATAATATTTAATGTTTAAGGGACTTGAATAAATGATTTCTGTCTAACTTCACGATATTGTTAAGGCCCAAGGGAGCCTACACCCTTAAGACCTTACACCCCATAAGAGAGATATGGCCACACGCCCCTGAACCTGCAGGCGGCTACACAACTCTGCATCCAACTACAAATCCAATTAACACGACTACGCTTCAATCCCAACATCTCACAACCTCTTCTACCCCAAATCTACCCTCAAGCCAGAGACAACAACAACAACAACCGGCGCACACTTCAGTTACACATAGCCGGCAGAGTGGAAACCTCAGCTCTTGCCTAAGGCTTGCGTCATTTACACAGAGCTACATTGAAACTAACTAGGACATCAACACAAGTGAAGAAACACCGACTCAGCACTTCCAAAAGGATAAGAAGGACATCCTCACGAGACCAATTGTCTGTTGTTCGCCGATGGCTTTGTTCGACTGAGCTGTGACATCCTGCCAGGGGTAAGTGTGACTCAGAATCCTAAACTTGTAATTCACATTCCTTCCCCATCTTGACACTTGTTGTATTCTAACATTGTCTACACGTTCCTAATTGAAGGAACAAACGCTATCACTCTGGTACCAATAAACCAGCAATTACATTAATCACAAACCATTGCAGACAATTATTATTACACTTTGTTTTACCTCTCACTTCCCCACCTGATACCTTGAATTGCCAGTGTCCATCATTAGTTATAGAATTGCTGAGCATGCAATTCGCATTGTAGTAACCTTGAAAGGCTCAGACTGCCGAGCGTAACTGCGCGCTCAGCAACCAGGCGAATAGCTCGCATACAGCGTTTATCCCGCAAGTTAATAGCCCTTCCTCGATCGTGCAACCCTTAGGGTACGATCCCATACAAATAGAGCTCACCCCATTCCCCCAACACTCTTTCACATACGCACACTCGGAGTTTCCGCACCTCCGTGGAAACTCGGCCCATTTGGACAACACCTCTAAATTAAACACTTTACACCCTTGTTCGTCCAACCCCCAGTTCACGGACAGAACAATATTGTACACCTCGTGTGTAATTAAGCTACCGTTTCACATGCGGTCATTGTGCATTTGAAAATCATGGGGTTAGCACCGATATGAAATCGTGTCAATTATTACTGTGACCTTCACTCGTATAAAACGCAATAATTAGCTACGTTAATTTTAATTACAATATTATTTAGGTACTCACGATCCGAAAACTGTTTTAATAGCGACTCGAAGATTTAAACACGCATGCACTTTAGATCGCCTGTCACAGAATGATACATGTAATCTTACCTTCTTCCTCAGGTCGGGTCTCGAACCAATAGTATTACTGCGCTTCATGGTGGCTTCTCTCTTCAGATGGGATGTTTCAGATCATACCGAAGAATTATTAAACACAAAGTATTATAAGCAAGTACTCAATGCTATAGGCTAAATTTCGCTACATTTTAATAGTTCAAATTGCCTGATTCACTGGTGTGAATTATGCTTCACTCAAAGTTTGCGAGTGGCGGTGTCAACTACGTCACACCAAAGTAGTCCAGCCTCGCAGTTGTGCCACTCCTCGAAGTTGTAATCTTGCGCACTGGTTAAGTCCATGGTTCCTCTCTCGGCGTATATAGAATACGATCACAGTGCACAACCTGAATTATTTCATCATCGTCTTTAGAAAATGACCGGTTACGTAATCAAACAGCTCACTGGCAAATCAAATTGTTCTCATTTTGGTTGGCAAAAAGTTAAGCCCTCCATAAGTCTCTTTGTTTGCATTCTTCCGTTCAAAATAACTACTCGAAGATTTCCGAATAAAATTACCAGAAACACTGGTGTTGTTTTACTTTACCGATTTTTCTTCACATTCTTCATGGGTGCAATGCTGCTGTAGAACCTTTTTACTTTGACATGTTCTTACCCAATAGTAATAATATTTTGTGACAGCTTAATAGGCCACTTTATCATCCTCAGCTGAACTAGCCTAAGTTTCATCTTGCGTTTTTGTGATAGCATCCTCTTCATTTTCGGCAACGTGCTACGCACGATAACAGCGGTGCATCTCGCTTGAGTTTGCTTTTCTGCAAGTTTTGAATGACAGGACCATTGAGAGCTAAAGTGGATCGTAAAGGATTGTTTTAGTTTCGTGCGCCTTGTTTAACTTTAATGCACTATATTTTATTTTTCGGTTACTGTTTTACCCTCTTCAATACCATCCGCTCCGTGCTTAATTTGGGCGTGGTATAAGTGGGCCGTTCCTTCTTACTTACTTACTTACTTAATTCCTGCCGCTCCTTCCGGAGCATAGGGCCTTAGCGAAATTTCTTCACGCAGTACGGTTCCTGCCCATTCTCTTCACTTGACTCCAGTTCTTGTCCACCTCTGCGATTTCATTTTCGATCGTCCTCTTCCAGGTCTTCTTAGGTCGACCTCGCTTCATGGCGCCTTGAGGATTCCAGTCTAGCGCCGCCCTCTCAATAGCTCCGTCCGGCTTCCTTAGTGTGTGACCAATCCAGCGCCATTTCCTCTCCTTGATCTGGATGCTAATCGGTTGTTGATTGGTGATGGTCCAAAGTTCTTCATTTGAGATTATGTCCGGCCACCTCACATTCATGATGCGACGCAGACATCTGTTAATGAACACCTGTAGCTGGTTGTTGATCGGTTTTGTGACTTTTCATGTTTCACAGCCGTAGAGAAGAATCGACTTTACGTTGCTATTGAAAAGGCGGAGCTTGGTGTTCCTGGAAATGTTTCTATTTCTCCAGATGGGGTAGAGCTGGACAAAGGCACCATTTGCCTTCCTGATACGGCTTCGAACATCTTCCTCTGCTCCCCCGTCATTTGTGACTATACTTCCAAGGTAGAGGAAGGACTCAACTCGCTCAATTTCCTTTCCGTTGACTGTCAAACTAGTCGTGATGTCAGAATTTATCCTCATCTCTTTGGTCTTGTTGGTGTTGATCATCAGTCCTGCACGTTCTGCTTCTCTCTGCAACCTCCCCAGCTTATCTTCTATGTCTCGGTACCGTTGTGCCATAAGACAAATGTCGTCTGTGAAATCCAGATCTTCAAGCCTGTCATTTATACCCCATTGAATACCCCTCTTCCGTCCTCCCATTACCTTCTTCATCACACTATCCAGGACCAACAGGAACAGAGTAGGGGAAAGGACACACCCCTGTCTCACTCCGGAACTGACCTTTATCTTTTCTGTTAATTTGCCTTCGTGAAGAACCTGGCACTCATACCCTTCGTACACCTCTTCCATGATTCTGATGATCTTTGTTGGAATTTTATATTCCTCGAAGGTCTTCCACATGATTCTTTGATTTACGGAGTCGAAGGCTTTCTCGAAGTCAACAAATGTGAGGTAAAGGGTATTCCGCCACTCCACACTCTGCTCCAGGATGATACGGAGGGTGTTGATGAGATCCAAACAGCTGCGATGTTGTCGAAATCCAGCCTGTTCCTTCCGAAGCCTTTTTTCTACGCAGTCTTTTATACGATTCAGGATGACTCTCGCCAGCACTTTGCTTGGAATGGACAGCAAGGTGATACCCCTCCAGTTGTTACAGTTTGTGGTGTCCCCTTTCTTCGGCAACTTGACTATCAACCCCTTCTTCCAGTCGGTTGGTATTTTCTCCTCCTTCCAGATCTTCTCCAACAGCGGGTGCAGCAGATCGATCGTAATATCCAGGTCTGCTTTCAGTACTTCCGCTGGGATATTATCCAGACCTGGTGCCTTCCCGCATTTCATCTGCTTCAACGCTGTCCGTATTTCGCCCCGAGTTGGGGAATCGAGGCTGATGCTTGGGTCACTTTCTGCTTCCTCTTCATCTTCTCCTCGCTGCTTACTTTCTGGTCCTCTATCTCAACTTCTGTTTACAAAACGGAGTATACCCGACGCTCTGGAAGTGTGCGAATATACGCCCAGTGCCTAAGAAGAGAATACCTGCGTCTTGCAGTGATTTCAGGCCCATCAGCATACTTTGTGCTCTAAGCAAAGTTCTAGAAAAAATAGTTCATGAACAAATGTGTGAATATTTGACCGAGTTCCACATCCTAAATCCTCATCAATCCGGATTTAAGAAAGGTCATAGCACAACTACCACGCTCTTAAAATAACGGACGACATACGCTCTGCAATTGACCAAAGACAGCTTACAATTCTATGCCTCTTTGATCTCAGTAAGGCCTTCGATTGCGTAAGCCATGAGTTGCTCCTTGCGAAGCTACACTCCATTGGCTTATCGCGGAATGCATTGTCTTGGTTTGAATCGTATCTAGCTGGTCGGCAACAGAGAATGGTCTTCTTTGATGGCTCCTCATCGAATTGGCAATCAGTAAAAAGTGGTGTACCCCAAGGGTCAGTTCTTGGGCCACTGTGCTTCTCGCTTTATATAAATGATATGTCCAGTGTATTCAAAAACAGTCTCTGTCATATGTACGCTGGTGACGTACAGGCCTACTTCCATTTCAGTCCCTCTGATGCGCCTCACAATATAGAACTTTTCACCTCCATCAGTGGACCCTAAACCATAACCTCCAGTTAAACATTTCCAAGACTCAACTTATATGCATTGGCTATACTAAACTTCTTAACTCTGTTGATCTTAACTCACTACCACCAATAAAATTACTAGACAATGATATCCCCTACAGCAACTCTGTGAACAACCTAGGAGTAATTTTTGATAGAACCTTATCTTGGGGAGAGCATACCGCTGCTGTAATAAAGAAAGCTATATCATCAATGCATATCTTGAAGCGGAATATCCCTTACACGCCGTCAAAAATGCGCAAGCTTCTAATCCAAACTTTGATACTTCCTATCATCGAATATGGATCAGTAGTGTATAACGACTTATCAGAAAGACTTAACATAAAATTACAGAGAGTTCAAAATGCATGCGTTCGTTACATTTTAGACGTCAGGAGTGATGTACACATTACACCTTATTATGTGCAAATGCAGTGGTTGAAACTTCGTGAACGTAGGCAGCTGTCAATTGCAATCCTCACCCAGAAAATATTGTGTACAAAAACTCCTGGTTATCTCTATAATGTGTTTAAACCAATGAACTCCGTCCACCACAGAGAAAATAGATTTACTGATTCCACTCTACAGATTCCTGTCCACCGTACAACTAAATACAATAAATCATTCCTTTGCACAGCTTCACGGCTCTTTAATACATTCCACCTTCACTCATTTACAAACTCTGTTAACACTACACAACTCAAGAAATACCTAATATCAAGATTCCTGAAGAAATACGAATCAAAAATATAAATATTCCATACAAAATTTTTGAAATATATCCGTGCCATACAGCTTTCTATAATATTTTTAGTATCCAAGATACAACTTTCGTGGAATTGATAGTAGTTCTAGTAATCATGTCACTCATGTAATTGTTTTAATAATAGATCATATTATACTTACATCAAAATTGTACCCTTTGTTACTGTACTATAATTTGTTTTCTTTTAATAGATATAATACATTATTAGGTAGGTTCTTTATTTAATTATTCTATATTCTAATTTGTATAATTCATTTTGTATGAAGTGTCTGGTAATTGGCTCGTTTAGTTATAAGTATATTTTATATTTAGTTTTTCTTAGTTGTTAAGCTAGGTTTATCTTGTATTTTTATTTATTTTTATTACATAACTTCAAGCCAGAACATTGTATACGCTACATAAAGGGGCTCCTTAGCCTCAGTGGCAGAACATTGTATACGCTACATAAAGGGGCTCCTTAGCCTCAGTGGCAGAGCATTGTATACGCTACATAAAGGGGCTCCTTAGCCTCAGTGGCAGAGCATTGTATACGCTACACAAAGGGGCTCTTTAGCCTCAGTGCCAGAACATTGTATACGCTACATAAAGGGGCTCTTTAGCCTCAGTGGCAGAACATTGTATACGCTGCATAAAGGGGCTCCTTAGCCTCAGTGGCAGAACATTGTATACGCTACATAAAGGGGCTCCTTAGCCTCAGTGGCAGAACATTGTATACGCTACATAAAGGGGCTCTTTAGCCTCAGTGGCAGAACATTGTATACGCTACATAAAGGGGCTCTTTAGCCTCAGTGGCAGAACATTGTATACGCTACATAAAGGGGCTCTTTAGCCTCAGTGGCAGAACATTGTATACGCTACATAAAGGGGCTCTTTAGCCTCAGTGGCAGAACATTGTATACGCTACATAAAGGGGCTCCTTAGCCTCAGTGGCAGAGCATTGTATACGCTACATAAAGGGGCTCTTTAGCCTCAGTGCCAGAACATTGTATACGCTACATAAAGGGGCTCTTTAGCCTCAGTGGCAGAACATTGTATACGCTGCATAAAGGGGCTCCTTAGCCTCAGTGGCAGAACATTGTATACGCTACATAAAGGGGCTCCTTAGCCTCAGTGGCAGAACATTGTATACGCTACATAAAGGGGCTCTTTAGCCTCAGTGGCAGAGCATTGTATACGCTACATAAAGGGGCTCCTTAGCCTCAGTGGCAGAGCATTGTATACGCTACATAAAGGGGCTCTTTAGCCTCAGTGGCAGAACATTGTATACGCTACATAAAGGGGCTCTTTAGCCTCAGTGGCAGAACATTGTATACGCTACATAAAGGGGCTCTTTAGCCTCAGTGGCAGAGCATTGTATACGCTACATAAAGGGGCTCTTTAGCCTCAGTGGCAGAACATTGTATACGCTACATAAAGGGGCTCTTTAGCCTCAGTGGCAGAGCATTGTATACGCTACATAAAGGGGCTCCTTAGCCTCAGTGCCAGAACATTGTATACGCTACATAAAGGGGCTCTTTAGCCTCAGTGCCAGAACATTGTATACGCTACATAAAGGGGCTCTTTAGCCTCAGTGGCAGAGCATTGTATACGCTACATAAAGGGGCTCCTTAGCCTCAGTGGCAGAGCATTGTATACGCTACATAAAGGGGCTCTTTAGCCTCAGTGGCAGAACATTGTATACGCTACATAAAGGGGCTCTTTAGCCTCAGTGGCAGAGCATTGTATACGCTACATAAAGGGGCTCTTTAGCCTCAGTGCCAGAACATTGTATACGCTACATAAAGGGGCTCTTTAGCCTCAGTGGCAGAGCATTGTATACGCTACATAAAGGGGCTCTTTAGCCTCAGTGCCAGAACATTGTATACGCTACATAAAGGGGCTCTTTAGCCTCAGTGGCAGAGCATTGTATACGCTACATAAAGGGGCTCCTTAGCCTCAGTGGCAGAGCATTGTATACGCTACATAAAGGGGCTCTTTAGCCTCAGTGGCAGAACATTGTATACGCTACATAAAGGGGCTCTTTAGCCTCAGTGGCAGAACATTGTATACGCTACATAAAGGGGCTCTTTAGCCTCAGTGCCAGAACATTGTATACGCTACATAAAGGGGCTCTTTAGCCTCAGTGGCAGAGCATTGTATACGCTACATAAAGGGGCTCTTTAGCCTCAGTGGCAGAACATTGTATACGCTACATAAAGGGGCTCTTTAGCCTCAGTGGCAGAGCATTGTATACGCTACATAAAGGGGCTCTTTAGCCTCAGTGCCAGAACATTGTATACGCTACATAAAGGGGCTCTTTAGCCTCAGTGGCAGAGCATTGTATACGCTACATAAAGGGGCTCTTTAGCCTCAGTGGCAGAGCATTGTATACGCTACATAAAGGGGCTCTTTAGCCTCAGTGGCAGAACATTGTATACGCTACATAAAGGGGCTCTTTAGCCTCAGTGGCAGAGCATTGTATACGCTACATAAAGGGGCTCTTTAGCCTCAGTGCCAGAACATTGTATACGCTACATAAAGGGGCTCTTTAGCCTCAGTGGCAGAGCATTGTATACGCTACATAAAGGGGCTCCTTAGCCTCAGTGGCAGAGCATTGTATACGCTACATAAAGGGGCTCTTTAGCCTCAGTGGCAGAACATTGTATACGCTACATAAAGGGGCTCTTTAGCCTCAGTGGCAGAACATTGTATACGCTACATAAAGGGGCTCTTTAGCCTCAGTGCCAGAACATTGTATACGCTACATAAAGGGGCTCTTTAGCCTCAGTGGCAGAGCATTGTATACGCTACATAAAGGGGCTCTTTAGCCTCAGTGCCAGAACATTGTATACGCTACATAAAGGGGCTCTTTAGCCTCAGTGGCAGAACATTGTATACGCTACATAAAGGGGCTCTTTAGCCTCAGTGGCAGAGCATTGTATACGCTACATAAAGGGGCTCTTTAGCCTCAGTGGCAGAACATTGTATACGCTACATAAAGGGGCTCTTTAGCCTCAGTGGCAGAACATTGTATACGCTACATAAAGGGGCTCTTTAGCCTCAGTGCCAGAACATTGTATACGCTACATAAAGGGGCTCCTTAGCCTCAGTGGCAGAACATTGTATACGCTACATAAAGGGGCTCTTTAGCCTCAGTGGCAGAACATTGTATACGCTACATAAAGGGGCTCTTTAGCCTCAGTGGCAGAACATTGTATACGCTACATAAAGGGGCTCTTTAGCCTCAGTGGCAGAACATTGTATACGCTACATAAAGGGGCTCTTTAGCCTCAGTGGCAGAGCATTGTATACGCTACATAAAGGGGCTCTTTAGCCTCAGTGGCAGAACATTGTATACGCTACATAAAGGGGCTCTTTAGCCTCAGTGGCAGAACATTGTATACGCTACATAAAGGGGCTCTTTAGCCTCAGTGGCAGAACATTGTATACGCTACATAAAGGGGCTCTTTAGCCTCAGTGCCAGAACATTGTATACGCTACATAAAGGGGCTCCTTAGCCTCAGTGGCAGAACATTGTATACGCTACATAAAGGGGCTCTTTAGCCTCAGTGGCAGAACATTGTATACGCTACATAAAGGGGCTCTTTAGCCTCAGTGGCAGAACATTGTATACGCTACATAAAGGGGCTCTTTATCCTCAGTGGCAGAACATTGTATACGCTACATAAAGGGGCTCCTTAGCCTCAGTTACAGAACATTGTATACGCTACATAAAGGGGCTCTTTAGCCTCAGTGGCAGAACATTGTATACGCTACATAAAGGGGCTCCTTAGCCTCAGTGGCAGAACATTGTATACGCTACATAAAGGGGCTCTTTAGCCTCAGTGGCAGAACATTGTATACGCTACATAAAGGGGCTCTTTAGCCTCAGTGGCAGAACATTGTATACGCTACATAAAGGGGCTCTTTAGCCTCAGTGGCAGAGCATTGTATAAGCTACATAAAGGGGCTCTTTAGCCTCAGTGGCAGAACATTGTATACGCTACATAAAGGGGCTCTTTAGCCTCAGTGGCAGAACATTGTATACGCTACATAAAGGGGCTCTTTAGCCTCAGTGGCAGAACATTGTATACGCTACATAAAGGGGCTCTTTAGCCTCAGTGCCAGAACATTGTATACGCTACATAAAGGGGCTCTTTAGCCTCAGTGGCAGAACATTGTATACGCTACATAAAGGGGCTCTTTAGCCTCAGTGGCAGAGCATTGTATACGCTACATAAAGGGGCTCTTTAGCCTCAGTGGCAGAACATTGTATACGCTACATAAAGGGGCTCTTTAGCCTCAGTGGCAGAACATTGTATACGCTACATAAAGGGGCTCTTTAGCCTCAGTGGCAGAGCCTTGTATACGCTACATAAAGGGGCTCTTTAGCCTCAGTGGCAGAGCATTGTATACGCTACATAAAGGGGCTCTTTAGCCTCAGTGGCAGAACATTGTATACGCTACATAAAGGGGCTCTTTAGCCTCAGTGGCAGAACATTGTATACGCTACATAAAGGGGCTCTTTAGCCTCAGTGGCAGAGCATTGTATACGCTACATAAAGGGGCTCTTTAGCCTCAGTGGCAGAACATTGTATACGCTACATAAAGGGGCTCTTTAGCCTCAGTGGCAGAACATTGTATACGCTACATAAAGGGGCTCTTTAGCCTCAGTGGCAGAACATTGTATACGCTACATAAAGGGGCTCTTTAGCCTCAGTGCCAGAACATTGTATACGCTACATAAAGGGGCTCTTTAGCCTCAGTGGCAGAGCATTGTATACGCTACATAAAGGGGCTCTTTAGCCTCAGTGGCAGAGCATTGTATACGCTACATAAAGGGGCTCTTTAGCCTCAGTGGCAGAACATTGTATACGCTACATAAAGGGGCTCTTTAGCCTCAGTGGCAGAACATTGTATACGCTACATAAAGGGGCTCTTTAGCCTCAGTGGCAGAACATTGTATACGCTACATAAAGGGGCTCTTTAGCCTCAGTGGCAGAACATTGTATACGCTACATAAAGGGGCTCTTTAGCCTCAGTGCCAGAACATTGTATACGCTACATAAAGGGGCTCTTTAGCCTCAGTGGCAGAACATTGTATACGCTACATAAAGGGGCTCTTTAGCCTCAGTGGCAGAACATTGTATACGCTACATAAAGGGGCTCTTTAGCCTCAGTGGCAGAACATTGTATACGCTGCATAAAGGGGCTCTTTAGCCTCAGTGCCAGAACATTGTATACGCTACATAAAGGGGCTCTTTAGCCTCAGTGGCAGAGCATTGTATACGCTACATAAAGGGGCTCTTTAGCCTCAGTGGCAGAGCATTGTATACGCTACATAAAGGGGCTCTTTAGCCTCAGTGGCAGAACATTGTATACGCTACATAAAGGGGCTCTTTAGCCTCAGTGGCAGAGCATTGTATACGCACCATATAGGGGCTCTTTAGCCTCAGTGGCAGAACATTGTATACGCTACATAAAGGGGCTCTTTAGCCTCAGTGGCAGAACATTGTATACGCTACATAAAGGGGCTCTTTAGCCTCAGTGGCAGAACATTGTATACGCTGCATAAAGGGGCTCTTTAGCCTCAGTGCCAGAACATTGTATACGCTACATAAAGGGGCTCTTTATCCTCAGTGGCAGAACATTGTATACGCTACATAAAGGGGCTCTTTAGCCTCAGTGGCAGAACATTGTATACGCTACATAAAGGGGCTCTCTAGCCTCAGTGGCAGAACATTGTATACGCTACATAAAGGGGCTCTTTAGCCTCAGTGGCAGAACATTGTATACGCTACATAAAGGGGCTCTTTAGCCTCAGTGGCAGAACATTGTATACGCTACATAAAGGGGCTCTTTAGCCTCAGTGGCAGAACATTGTATACGCTACATAAAGGGGCTCTTTAGCCTCAGTGGCAGAACATTGTATACGCTACATAAAGGGGCTCTTTAGCCTCAGTGGCAGAACATTGTATACGCTACATAAAGGGGCTCTTTAGCCTCAGTGGCAGAACATTGTATACGCTACATAAAGGGGCTCTTTAGCCTCAGTGGCAGAACATTGTATACGCTACATAAAGGGGCTCTTTAGCCTCAGTGGCAGAACATTGTATACGCTACATAAAGGGGCTCTTTAGCCTCAGTGGCAGAACATTGTATACGCTACATAAAGGGGCTCTTTAGCCTCAGTGGCAGAACATTGTATACGCTACATAAAGGGGCTCTTTAGCCTCAGTGGCAGAACATTGTATAAGCTACATAAAGGGGCTCTTTAGCCTCAGTGGCAGAACATTGTATACGCTACATAAAGGGGCTCTTTAGCCTCAGTGGCAGAGCATTGTATACGCTACATAAAGGGGCTCTTTAGCCTCAGTGGCAGAACATTGTATACGCTACATAAAGGGGCTCTTTAGCCTCAGTGGCAGAACATTGTATACGCTACATAAAGGGGCTCTTTAGCCTCAGTGGCAGAACATTGTATACGCTACATAAAGGGGCTCTTTAGCCTCAGTGGCAGAACATTGTATACGCTGCATAAAGGGGCTCTTTAGCCTCAGTGCCAGAACATTGTATACGCTACATAAAGGGGCTCTTTAGCCTCAGTGGCAGAGCATTGTATACGCTACATAAAGGGGCTCCTTAGCCTCAGTGGCAGAACATTGTATACGCTACATAAAGGGGCTCTTTAGCCTCAGTGGCAGAACATTGTATACGCTGCATAAAGGGGCACTTTAGCCTCAGTGGCAGAGCATTGTATACGCTACATAAAGGGGCTCCTTAGCCTCAGTGGCAGAACATTGTATACGCTACATAAAGGGGCTCTTTAGCCTCAGTGGCAGAGCATTGTATACGCTACATAAAGGGGCTCCTTAGCCTCAGTGGCAGAACATTGTATACGCTACATAAAGGGGCTCTTTAGCCTCAGTGGCAGAACATTGTATACGCTACATAAAGGGGCTCTTTAGCCTCAGTGCCAGAACATTGTATACGCTACATAAAGGGGCTCCTTAGCCTCAGTGGCAGAACATTGTATACGCTACATAAAGGGGCTCTTTAGCCTCAGTGCCAGAACATTGTATACGCTACATAAAGGGGCTCTTTAGCCTCAGTGGCAGAGCATTGTATACGCTACATAAAGGGGCTCCTTAGCCTCAGTGGCAGAACATTGTATACGCTACATAAAGGGGCTCTTTAGCCTCAGTGGCAGAGCATTGTATACGCTACATAAAGGGGCTCTTTAGCCTCAGTGGCAGAGCATTGTATACGCTACATAAAGGGGCTCTTTAGCCTCAGTAGCAGAACATTGTATACGCTGCATAAAGGGGCTCTTTAGCCTCAGTGCCAGAACATTGTATACGCTACATAAAGGGGCTCTTTAGCCTCAGTGGCAGAGCATTGTATACGCTACATAAAGGGGCTCTTTAGCCTCAGTGGCAGAACATTGTATACGCTACATAAAGGGGCTCTTAAGCCTCAGTGGCAGAACATTGTATACGCTACATAAAGGGGCTCTTTAGCCTCAGTGGCAGAACATTGTATACGCTACATAAAGGGGTTCTTTAGCCTCAGTGGCAGAACATTGTATACGCTACATAAAGGGGCTCTTTAGCCTCAGTGGCAGAACATTGTATACGCTACATAAAGGGGCTCTTTAGCCTCAGTGGCAGAACATTGTATACGCTACATAAAGGGGCTCTTTAGCCTCAGTGGCAGAACATTGTATACGCTACATAAAGGGGCTCTTTAGCCTCAGTGGCAGAACATTGTATACGCTACATAAAGGGGCTCTTTAGCCTCAGTGGCAGAACATTGTATACGCTACATAAAGGGGCTCTTTAGCCTCAGTGGCAGAACATTGTATACGCTACATAAAGGGGCTCTTTAGCCTCAGTGGCAGAACATTGTATACGCTACATAAAGGGGCTCTTTAGCCTCAGTGGCAGAACATTGTATACGCTACATAAAGGGGCTCTTTAGCCTCAGTGGCAGAACATTGTATACGCTACATAAAGGGGCTCTTTAGCCTCAGTGGCAGAACATTGTATACGCTACATAAAGGGGCTCTTTAGCCTCAGTGGCAGAACATTGTATACGCTACATAAAGGGGCTCTTTAGCCTCAGTGGCAGAACATTGTATACGCTACATAAAGGGGCTCTTTAGCCTCAGTGGCAGAGCATTGTATACGCTACATAAAGGGGCTCTTTAGCCTCAGTGGCAGAACATTGTATACGCTACATAAAGGGGCTCTTTAGCCTCAGTGGCAGAACATTGTATACGCTACATAAAGGGGCTCTTTAGCCTCAGTGGCAGAACATTGTATACGCTACATAAAGGGGCTCTTTAGCCTCAGTGGCAGAACATTGTATACGCTGCATAAAGGGGCTCTTTAGCCTCAGTGCCAGAACATTGTATACGCTACATAAAGGGGCTCTTTAGCCTCAGTGGCAGAGCATTGTATACGCTATATAAAGGGGCTCCTTAGCCTCAGTGGCAGAACATTGTATACGCTACATAAAGGGGCTCTTTAGCCTCAGTGGCAGAGCATTGTATACGCTACATAAAGGGGCTCTTTAGCCTCAGTGGCAGAACATTGTATACGCTACATAAAGGGGCTCTTTAGCCTCAGTGGCAGAACATTGTATACGCTACATAAAGGGGCTCTTTAGCCTCAGTGGCAGAGCATTGTATACGCTACATAAAGGGGCTCTTTAGCCTCAGTGGCAGAACATTGTATACGCTACATAAAGGGGCTCTTTAGCCTCAGTGGCAGAACATTGTATACGCTACATAAAGGGGCTCTTTAGCCTCAGTGCCAGAACATTGTATACGCTACATAAAGGGGCTCTTTAGCCTCAGTGGCAGAGCATTGTATACGCTACATAAAGGGGCTCCTTAGCCTCAGTGGCAGAACATTGTATACGCTACATAAAGGGGCTCCTTAGCCTCAGTGGCAGAACATTGTATACGCTACATAAAGGGGCTCTTTAGCCTCAGTGCCAGAACATTGTATACGCTACATAAAGGGGCTCTTTAGCCTCAGTGGCAGAGCATTGTATACGCTACATAAAGGGGCTCTTTAGCCTTAGTGGCAGAACATTGTATACGCTACATAAAGGGGCTCTTTAGCCTCAGTGGCAGAACATTGTATACGCTACATAAAGGGGCTCTTTAGCCTCAGTGGCAGAACATTGTATACGCTACATAAAGGGGCTCTTTAGCCTCAGTGGCAGAACATTGTATACGCTACATAAAGGGGCTCTTTAGCCTCAGTGGCAGAGCATTGTATACGCTACATAAAGGGGCTCCTTAGCCTCAGTGGCAGAACATTGTATACGCTACATAAAGGGGCTCTTTAGCCTCAGTGGCAGAACATTGTATACGCTACATAAAGGGGCTCTTTAGCCTCAGTGGCAGAACATTGTATACGCTACATAAAGGGGCTCTTTAGCCTCAGTGGCAGAGCATTGTATACGCTACATAAAGGGGCTCTTTAGCCTCAGTGGCAGAGCATTGTATACGCTACATAAAGGGGCTCTTTAGCCTCAGTGGCAGAACATTGTATACGCTACATAAAGGGGCTCTTTAGCCTCAGTGGCAGAACATTGTATACGCTACATAAAGGGGCTCTTTAGCCTCAGTGGCAGAACATTGTATACGCTACATAAAGGGGCTCTTTAGCCTCAGTGCCAGAACATTGTATACGCTACATAAAGGGGCTCCTTAGCCTCAGTGGCAGAGCATTGTATACGCTACATAAAGGGGCTCTTTAGCCTCAGTGGCAGAACATTGTATACGCTACATAAAGGGGCTCTTTAGCCTCAGTGGCAGAACATTGTATACGCTACATAAAGGGGCTCCTTAGCCTCAGTGGCAGAGCATTGTATACGCTACATAAAGGGGCTCTTTAGCCTCAGTGGCAGAACATTGTATACGCTACATAAAGGGGCTCTTTAGCCTCAGTGGCAGAGCATTGTATACACTACATAAAGGGGCTCTTTAGCCTCAGTGGCAGAACATTGTATACGCTACATAAAGGGGCTCTTTAGCCTCAGTGGCAGAACATTGTATACGCTACATAAAGGGGCTCTTTAGCCTCAGTGGCAGAGCATTGTATACGCTACATAAAGGGGCTCTTTAGCATCAGTGGCAGAACATTGTATACGCTACATAAAGGGGCTCTTTAGCCTCAGTGGCAGAACATTGTATACGCTACATAAAGGGGCTCTTTAGCCTCAGTGGCAGAGCATTGTATACGCTACATAAAGGGGCTCTTTAGCCTCAGTGGCAGAACATTGTATACGCTACATAAAGGGGCTCTTTAGCCTCAGTGGCAGAGCATTGTATACGCTACATAAAGGGGCTCTTTAGCCTCAGTGGCAGAACATTGTATACGCTGCATAAAGGGGCTCTTTAGCCTCAGTGCCAGAACATTGTATACGCTACATAAAGGGGCTCTTTAGCCTCAGTGGCAGAGCATTGTATACGCTACATAAAGGGGCTCTTTAGCCTCAGTGGCAGAACATTGTATACGCTACATAAAGGGGCTCTTTAGCCTCAGTGGCAGAACATTGTATACGCTACATAAAGGGGCTCTTTAGCCTCAGTGGCAGAACATTGTATACGCTACATAAAGGGGCTCTTTAGCCTCAGTGGCAGAACATTGTATACGCTACATAAAGGGGCTCTTTAGCCTCAGTGGCAGAGCATTGTATACGCTACATAAAGGGGCTCTTTAGCCTCAGTGGCAGAACATTGTATACGCTACATAAAGGGGCTCTTTAGCCTCAGTGGCAGAACATTGTATACGCTACATAAAGGGGCTCGTTAGCCTCAGTGGCAGAACATTGTATACGCTACATAAAGGGGCTCTTTAGCCTCAGTGGCAGAGCATTGTATACGCTACATAAAGGGGCTCTTTAGCCTCAGTGGCAGAACATTGTATACGCTACATAAAGGGGCTCTTTAGCCTCAGTGGCAGAGCATTGTATACGCTACATAAAGGGGCCCTTTAGCCTCAGTGCCAGAACATTGTATACGCTACATAAAGGGGCTCTTTAGCCTCAGTGGCAGAACATTGTATACGCTACATAAAGGGGCTCTTTAGCCTCAGTGGCAGAGCATTGTATACGCTACATAAAGGGGCTCTTTAGCCTCAGTGGCAGAACATTGTATACGCTACATAAAGGGGCTCTTTAGCCTCAGTGGCAGAGCATTGTATACGCTACATAAAGGGGCTCTTTAGCCTCAGTGGCAGAACATTGTATACGCTGCATAAAGGGGCTCTTTAGCCTCAGTGCCAGAACATTGTATACGCTACATAAAGGGGCTCTTTAGCCTCAGTGGCAGAGCATTGTATACGCTACATAAAGGGGCTCTTTAGCCTCAGTGGCAGAACATTGTATACGCTACATAAAGGGGCTCTTTAGCCTCAGTGGCAGAACATTGTATACGCTACATAAAGGGGCTCTTTAGCCTCAGTGGCAGAACATTGTATACGCTACATAAAGGGGCTCTTTAGCCTCAGTGGCAGAACATTGTATACGCTACATAAAGGGGCTCTTTAGCCTCAGTGGCAGAGCATTGTGTACGCTACATAAAGGGGCTCTTTAGCCTCAGTGGCAGAACATTGTATACGCTACATAAAGGGGCTCTTTAGCCTCAGTGGCAGAACATTGTATACGCTACATAAAGGGGCTCTTTAGCCTCAGTGGCAGAACATTGTATACGCTACATAAAGGGGCTCTTTAGCCTCAGTGGCAGAGCATGGTATACGCTACATAAAGGGGCTCTTTAGCCTCAGTGGCAGAACATTGTATACGCTACATAAAGGGGCTCTTTAGCCTCAGTGGCAGAGCATTGTATACGCTACATAAAGGGGCTCTTTAGCCTCAGTGCCAGAACATTGTATACGCTACATAAAGGGGCTCTTTAGCCTCAGTGGCAGAACATTGTATACGCTACATAAAGGGGCTCTTTAGCCTCAGTGGCAGAACATTGTATACGCTACATAAAGGAGCTCTTTAGCCTCAGTGGCAGAGCATTGTATACGCTACATAAAGGGGCTCTTTAGCCTCAGTGGCAGAACATTGTATACGCTACATAAAGGGGCTCTTTAGCCTCAGTGGCAGAACATTGTATACGCTACATAAAGGGGCTCTTTAGCCTCAGTGGCAGAACATTGTATACGCTACATAAAGAGGCTCTTTAGCCTCAGTGGCAGAACATTGTATACGCTACATAAAGGGGCTCTTTAGCCTCAGTGGCAGAACATTGTATACGCTACATAAAGGGGCTCTTTAGCCTCAGTGGCAGAACATTGTATACGCTACATAAAGGGGCTCTTTAGCCTCAGTGGCAGAACATTGTATACGCTACATAAAGGGGCTCCTTAGCCTCAGTGGCAGAACATTGTATACGCTACATAAAGGGGCTCTTTAGCCTCAGTGGCAGAACATTGTATACGCTACATAAAGGGGCTCTTTAGCCTCAGTGGCAGAAAATTGTATACGCTACATAAAGGGGCTCTTTAGCCTCAGTGGCAGAACATTGTATACGCTGCATAAAGGGGCTCTTTAGCCTCAGTGCCAGAACATTGTATACGCTACATAAAGGGGCTCTTTAGCCTCAGTGGCAGAGCATTGTATACGCTACATAAAGGGGCCCTTTAGCCTCAGTGGCAGAACATTGTATACGCTACATAAAGGGGCTCCTTAGCCTCAGTGGCAGAACATTGTATACGCTACATAAAGGGGCTCTTTAGCCTCAGTGGCAGAACATTGTATACGCTACATAAAGGGGCTCTTTAGCCTCAGTGGCAGAACATTGTATACGCTGCATAAAGGGGCTCTTTAGCCTCAGTGGCAGAACATTGTATACGCTACATAAAGGGGCTCTTTAGCCTCAGTGGCAGAGCATTGTATACGCTACATAAAGGGGCTCTTTAGCCTCAGTGGCAGAACATTGTATACGCTACATAAAGGGGCTCTTTAGCCTCAGTGGCAGAACATTGTATACGCTGCATAAAGGGGCTCTTTAGCCTCAGTGGCAGAACATTGTATACGCTACATAAAGGGGCTCTTTAGCCTCAGTGGCAGAACATTGTATACGCTGCATAAAGGGGCTCTTTAGCCTCAGTGGCAGAACATTGTATACGCTACATAAAGGGGCTCTTTAGCCTCAGTGGCAGAACATTGTATACGCTACATAAAGGGGCTCTTTAGCCTCAGTGGCAGAACATTGTATACGCTACATAAAGGGGCTCTTTAGCCTCAGTGGCAGAACATTGTATACGCTACATAAAGGGGCTCTTTAGCCTCAGTGGCAGAACATTGTATACGCTACATAAAGGGGCTCTTTAGCCTCAGTGGCAGAGCATTGTATACGCTACATAAAGGGGCTCTTTAGCCTCAGTGGCAGAACATTGTATACGCTACATAAAGGGGCTCTTTAGCCTCAGTGGCAGAACATTGTATACGCTACATAAAGGGGCTCGTTAGCCTCAGTGGCAGAACATTGTATACGCTACATAAAGGGGCTCTTTAGCCTCAGTGGCAGAGCATTGTATACGCTACATAAAGGGGCTCTTTAGCCTCAGTGGCAGAACATTGTATACGCTACATAAAGGGGCTCTTTAGCCTCAGTGGCAGAGCATTGTATACGCTACATAAAGGGGCCCTTTAGCCTCAGTGCCAGAACATTGTATACGCTACATAAAGGGGCTCTTTAGCCTCAGTGGCAGAACATTGTATACGCTACATAAAGGGGCTCTTTAGCCTCAGTGGCAGAGCATTGTATACGCTACATAAAGGGGCTCTTTAGCCTCAGTGGCAGAACATTGTATACGCTACATAAAGGGGCTCTTTAGCCTCAGTGGCAGAGCATTGTATACGCTACATAAAGGGGCTCTTTAGCCTCAGTGGCAGAACATTGTATACGCTGCATAAAGGGGCTCTTTAGCCTCAGTGCCAGAACATTGTATACGCTACATAAAGGGGCTCTTTAGCCTCAGTGGCAGAGCATTGTATACGCTACATAAAGGGGCTCTTTAGCCTCAGTGGCAGAACATTGTATACGCTACATAAAGGGGCTCTTTAGCCTCAGTGGCAGAACATTGTATACGCTACATAAAGGGGCTCTTTAGCCTCAGTGGCAGAACATTGTATACGCTACATAAAGGGGCTCTTTAGCCTCAGTGGCAGAACATTGTATACGCTACATAAAGGGGCTCTTTAGCCTCAGTGGCAGAGCATTGTGTACGCTACATAAAGGGGCTCTTTAGCCTCAGTGGCAGAACATTGTATACGCTACATAAAGGGGCTCTTTAGCCTCAGTGGCAGAACATTGTATACGCTACATAAAGGGGCTCTTTAGCCTCAGTGGCAGAACATTGTATACGCTACATAAAGGGGCTCTTTAGCCTCAGTGGCAGAGCATGGTATACGCTACATAAAGGGGCTCTTTAGCCTCAGTGGCAGAACATTGTATACGCTACATAAAGGGGCTCTTTAGCCTCAGTGGCAGAGCATTGTATACGCTACATAAAGGGGCTCTTTAGCCTCAGTGCAAGAACATTGTATACGCTACATAAAGGGGCTCTTTAGCCTCAGTGGCAGAACATTGTATACGCTACATAAAGGGGCTCTTTAGCCTCAGTGGCAGAACATTGTATACGCTACATAAAGGAGCTCTTTAGCCTCAGTGGCAGAGCATTGTATACGCTACATAAAGGGGCTCTTTAGCCTCAGTGGCAGAACATTGTATACGCTACATAAAGGGGCTCTTTAGCCTCAGTGGCAGAACATTGTATACGCTACATAAAGGGGCTCTTTAGCCTCAGTGGCAGAACATTGTATACGCTACATAAAGAGGCTCTTTAGCCTCAGTGGCAGAACATTGTATACGCTACATAAAGGGGCTCTTTAGCCTCAGTGGCAGAACATTGTATACGCTACATAAAGGGGCTCTTTAGCCTCAGTGGCAGAACATTGTATACGCTACATAAAGGGGCTCTTTAGCCTCAGTGGCAGAACATTGTATACGCTACATAAAGGGGCTCCTTAGCCTCAGTGGCAGAACATTGTATACGCTACATAAAGGGGCTCTTTAGCCTCAGTGGCAGAACATTGTATACGCTACATAAAGGGGCTCTTTAGCCTCAGTGGCAGAAAATTGTATACGCTACATAAAGGGGCTCTTTAGCCTCAGTGGCAGAACATTGTATACGCTGCATAAAGGGGCTCTTAAGCCTCAGTGCCAGAACATTGTATACGCTACATAAAGGGGCTCTTTAGCCTCAGTGGCAGAGCATTGTATACGCTACATAAAGGGGCTCTTTAGCCTCAGTGGCAGAACATTGTATACGCTACATAAAGGGGCTCCTTAGCCTCAGTGGCAGAACAATGTATACGCTACATAAAGGGGCTCTTTAGCCTCAGTGGCAGAACATTGTATACGCTACATAAAGGGGCTCTTTAGCCTCAGTGGCAGAACATTGTATACGCTGCATAAAGGGGCTCTTTAGCCTCAGTGGCAGAACATTGTATACGCTACATAAAGGGGCTCTTTAGCCTCAGTGGCAGAGCATTGTATACGCTACATAAAGGGGCTCTTTAGCCTCAGTGGCAGAACATTGTATACGCTACATAAAGGGGCTCTTTAGCCTCAGTGGCAGAACATTGTATACGCTACATAAAGGGGCTCTTTAGCCTCAGTGGCAGAACATTGTATACGCTGCATAAAGGGGCTCTTTAGCCTCAGTGGCAGAACATTGTATACGCTACATAAAGGGGCTCTTTAGCCTCAGTGGCAGAACATTGTATACGCTACATAAAGGGGCTCTTTAGCCTCAGTGGCAGAACATTGTATACGCTACATAAAGGGGCTCTTTAGCCTCAGTGGCAGAACATTGTATACGCTACATAAAGGGGCTCTTTAGCCTCAGTGGCAGAACATTGTATACGCTACATAAAGGGGCTCTTTAGCCTCAGTGGCAGAACATTGTATACGCTACATAAAGGGGCTCTTTAGCCTCAGTAGCAGAACATTGTATACGCTACATTAAGGGGCTCTTTAGCCTCAGTGGCAGAACATTGTATACGCTGCATAAAGGGGCTCTTTAGCCTCAGTGGCAGAACATTGTATACGCTACATAAAGGGGCTCTTTAGCCTCAGTGGCAGAACATTGTATACGCTGCATAAAGGGGCTCTTTAGCCTCAGTGGCAGAACATTGTATACGCTGCATAAAGGGGATCTTTAGCCTCAGTGGCAGAACATTGTATACGCTACATAAAGGGGCTCTTTAGCCTCAGTGGCAGAACATTGTATACGCTACATAAAGGGGCTCTTTAGCCTCAGTGGCAGAACATTGTTTACGCTACATAAAGGGGCTCTTTAGCCTCAGTGGCAGAACATTGTATACGCTACATAAAGGGGCTCTTTAGCCTCAGTGGCAGAACATTGTATACGCTACATAAAGGGGCTCTTTAGCCTCAGTGGCAGAACATTGTATACGCTACATAAAGGGGCTCTTTAGCCTCAGTGGCAGAACATTGTATACGCTACATAAAGGGGCTCTTTAGCCTCAGTGGCAGAACATTGTATACGCTACATAAAGGGGCTCTTTAGCCTCAGTGGCAGAACATTGTATACGCTACATAAAGGGGCTCTTTAGCCTCAGTGGCAGAACATTGTATACGCTACATAAAGGGGCTCTTTAGCCTCAGTGGCAGAACATTGTATACGCTACATAAAGGGGCTCTTTAGCCTCAGTGGCAGAACATTGTATACGCTACATAAAGGGGCTCCTTAGCCTCAGTGGCAGAACATTGTATACGCTGCATAAAGGGGCTCTTTAGCCTCAGTGGCAGAACATTGTATACGCTGCATAAAGGGGCTCCTTAGCCTCAGTGGCAGAACATTGTATACGCTACATAAAGGGGCTCTTTAGCCTCAGTGGCAGAGCATTGTATACGCTGCATAAAGGGGCTCTTTAGCCTCAGTGGCAGAACATTGTATACGCTGCATAAAGGGGCTCTTTAGCCTCAGTGGCAGAACATTGTATACGCTACATAAAGGGGCTCTTTAGCCTCAGTGGCAGAGCATTGTATACGCTGCATAAAGGGGCTCTTTAGCCTCAGTGGCAGAGCATTGTATACGCTACATAAAGGGGCTCTTTAGCCTCAGTGGCAGAACATTGTATACGCTACATAAAGGGGCTCCTTAGCCTCAGTGGCAGAACATTGTATACGCTACATAAAGGGGCTCCTTAGCCTCAGTGGCAGAACATTGTATACGCTGCATAAAGGGGCTCTTTAGCCTCAGTGGCAGAGCATTGTATACGCTACATAAAGGGGCTCCTTAGCCTCAGTGGCAGAACATTGTATACGCTACATAAAGGGGCTCTTTAGCCTCAGTGGCAGAACATTGTATACGCTACATAAAGGGGCTCCTTAGCCTCAGTGGCAGAACATTGTATACGCTGCATAAAGGGGCTCTTTAGCCTCAGTGGCAGAGCATTGTATACGCTACATAAAGGGGCTCTTTAGCCTCAGTGGCAGAACATTGTATACGCTACATAAAGGGGCTCTTTAGCCTCAGTGGCAGTTATTTATGAATAAATTCAATTCAATTCAATTCTATTAAGAACCTCCGCAAAGTGTTCTCTCCATCTTGTCAGTTGCTGTTCACACGTCGTGAGGATCTCGCCCGTCTTGCTCTTCACAGGTCTAGTTTTATTAAAACCTTTCTTCGAAAGCATCTTTGTGATGCCATAGAGCTCCTTAATGTCCCCCCTTCTTGCCGCTTCTTCTGCTTTCTCCGCCTGCTCATCAATCCACCTCCTATGATCCTTCCGTACACTCCTCTTTACCTCCCTGTTTGCTGTTGAATACTTTGCTTGTGTGAGAGCCTTCTGCTGCCTAGTCTTGCAGGTGTTGAGCTTGGCCTTAATCTCCTTCCTATAATTTATCTTGTCCCAGGTCTGATCGGATATCCATTCTTTCCGCAGGTAGTTCTTGTACCCGAGCTGCATCTCACTGGTTTCCACGAAGATATTCTTTACCTCGCTTCACACAGTCTCCACGTCCTTCTCTGTCTCGGAATCCAACACCTGGAATTTATTTCTGAGCTCCAGTTTAAATTGGTCCAATCTCTGCTGGTTCTTAAGCTTGCCCACATCAAACTTGTTGTGCCGAGTGTTAAGCTTTCGGCGGACTGCGACGATCTTCATGCGGAAGTTGGCAACCACAAGATGTTGATCACTACCAACGTCCGCTCCTCTCTTGTTCCTAACATCTTCCAAGCTTCTTCTGAACCTCCTGCTCACCGCGATGTGATCAATTTGATTTTCTGTGACTTGATCAGGAGACACCCATGTGACCTTGTGGCACCGCCTATGAGGAAATACCGTGCCACCCATCACCAAATCCTGACTGGCGCAATATTCCGTAAATTTCTCCCCATTGTCATTCATCTCACCAAGGCGATGTTTACCCATGATCTGCTCCAACCCCTCATTGTTTGAGCCCACCTTCGCGTTGAAGTCTCCCATAACAATGAGAATGTCCTTCTTACTTGTTTGTCTTGTGACATCTCGCAGCATTTGGTAGAATTCTTCCTTCTTCTCTGGCTCCGATTGTTCTGTAGGCGCATAGCATTGGATGATGATCACATTCCTGATCTTTGTCTTGAACCTAGCAAACACGAGCCTACTAGAAATTGGCTTCCACTCCATAAGGCTTCTCTTTGCATTTCTGTTGAGCAGCAACCCCACTCCATAACTGTGTTCTTCATCATCGCCCCCAGAATAGAGAAATGTAATTTCATCTGTTGTCTGTATTTCACCAAATCCTGGCCACCTCACTTCACTCAATCCTAGGATATCCAGACCATAGTTCTTCATCCCCCGTGTCACTTGTTTCAGTCTGGTTTTCTCCACCAAGGTACTCACATTCCAGAAACCAATTTTTGTAGTCCTCTTCATGCCAAAAGTCGTCATCAGGTTATCCGTCCGGTTTTGTAATTTCGCTTCAGTTTCCGTAATCAGTTTATTTAAGAGGAGCGAGTGATTAACCCACTGCCTCCGAGTGCCATGGGGTGCCTGAGGCACCAGGCTGATTTTCTGTCAGGGTTTCTTCCCTTAGCCTTTGAAGAACCAACTCCAAACTACAAGGCAGCAGTTGTTTCACCAGAGCCCCGTTAGCCATGATTTCTCCAGGGTTCCTGTAGGGCCTTTACAGTTACCGTAGCGGTCTTGAGGCACACAAAGTCCCCACTGTACTTCACCCCTACAGGCAATCCCCTACTTAATTACGTTGCCCATCTCCCACGACGAGGACGAGGGGTTGGATTTGTGGGAGACCGTTCCTTCTTGACCAGTACAATTTATTTACGTGCGCAGTGGTGCCTCCATGCACAGCGAGCCTTCAAATATTTGTGACAAGTGCAAATGAAGTGCCCAATTACTCGTCGCATAGCACATGCTCATATTCAGTCCGGTCTCAGTGTTCTACTCGGGCTGACCGTGCGGGAAGCATAACTAATACTGTGTGTCCGCAAAGTCTTTCCGCAGCGAGTGTCTCGACTTGCGGGACGGTTGGCTGGTTGGTTCCTTAGTTTAGGGGCTGCGACAACGCGGTAATGTAGCCCCGTGTACTTTGAGTGTGTGCAGTATTTGTCTGATAACCGGTGTTAATTGTGATGACTCTATTAGTGTGTGTTATCTGTTATAATTCATGTAAGGACTGCAGACGATAATTTCAAGTAGTTCCTACTTTCCCTACCAAATGCTACCGTTCACGACACCTAACTGTGAACTTGGCTACTACTAGATGCCATCGCAACCAGCGCCCGGTGAAGAACGTTGGAACTTACGAGCACTTATTAAACCTAACCTACAAAGTTTGCTTCACACAAGTTTAGTTAGGGGAAGGTTCTTTTACATGCCATAAATCTATGACATGGGCCTATCGGCTTTACTTCCCCTCCGAAGGAAGATATACTGAGGGATTTTTAACGCTCTTAAAATATTCGACGACTTCGGCCGGGTTTGAACCCGCGACCTTGGACATAGAAGCTCAGCATGCTACCAACTACGCCACCGAAGCCACCACCCTTTGCGGGACGTGTAGGGTTGGCAGTACATTCATGTTATGTTGTTACAATGAAAACAATTACATTAAATTAAGTAATGCAATAATTATATACATGGTACTCACCACTATCACACTATGTTCTGTAAAGTTTCCACCAGCACGGAAAACCTCTTCCACTAAAAACAAACGCTCTTCAGTAGTAAGCATTCCCACTAGACTCAGCTTACACAAGAACTTGACAAGAACACAACTTACAGCGTCAACACTGTCACGCACAGGCACTCACTGTCGGCATTAATGAACCGGTATTCCCCACTCTACCACTCCTGTTGAAGGTCAACATGGAACAAGTGCATGCTTATGCCAACCACTGCAGTGAGACTTTGCGTATACAGCGACATGAATGTACTGCCAACTTAACACGTACTGCAAGACGAGATCCACGAAGCTCGCCGCTGCGGAGAGACATTGCGGACGCTCTGTATATGAGCGCCAAAAATCGTAACGAAGAGATGCTGGGCGGGTGAGCCGGAAGACTATCTAGGGCACGTCACGTGATGTTCTGTAGTCTCGTTCTTAAATTCTCACGCGGATACGACCGGCCACAAATGGCCGGGCCATTTATACCAAGTGTACTCACTTTCTCTGGTTTCATCTCCATTCTCTTGGTCATGTTTGACCATTGACCTGCGTAGGACCATGGAACCAACAAGATCTTTATCCATGCATGTAATCCATAACTAACGAAAGAAGAGAGAGAGAGAGAGAGAGATAGAGCTGGGAAATAAAAACCCTACCAACTGTTTCATATAAAGCACATGTCAACACGTGGCTTTCAAATTAAAACAACTAATCACCTTTCAGACACTGAAGAGCGCACACAATCACCACGTCAGCAAGAAAAGGGTTCATCCTCCCTCGTCCAATAATCAATTATTCTCCCTATCTATTTTAGAGGGGAATGAGGGGTAGGGGATTTCATCCCCCTTAACCCCCTGTAATACACCACAGCACAACTTGTGGGACATATTAGATCCAGGCTTCTTTTTTCCACATTCGGACCTCTATCGGTTAATTTTTCTTTTCCAATACCGACAGAATTAGGGCATCCATATTCTGTGTTTCCTTTTCTTTTCCCGGTTTATAATTATCCGTTTTCAAGGGATTGGAAATCTTCCTTTTCCTTCTTCATCGTAATTATAAATTCCGAGGGGCATATTCACTCAATGTTCCATCCCTTAACACTACAATCGCCACCGGGAACGGATTTATATGTACTAATAAAATGAAATAACTTACTGTATGTCCTGTACATAATTATATACTTAGTTATTTGTATTGAAATATGGAATTATTTATGGACTTAAAATTACAATTTCTACTTTAATATCCAAATTCATAGTAGATCTACTTGAAACTTAACGTTGCACTTCTCATAATATCAACATGATTTTCGAGGAATATTTAATCTTTTATTCTCTGTTACCAAAATAATGGATTGCAAAATGTTATTTTAAGTGCTGGAAAGTGAATCTTCTCCTATTGTCTCTAAGGACTGAAAACGAAACTGCGTCCAACATTAGAAGAGGTAATTGGGGCATGTTTGAACTTTACAATGTCTGCTGGGGTTAAATCCAACGTTAACTTTACACTTAAATCCCCACACAAAATTGCAGCAACATTTTCCATTGCTTCATATCCAGGGTTCTTTGAAAGTACAGTGTCCATCTTCAATTTTGCCACATCTGCAACTTTATCTGCACCACGATTTATTATTTAAATATAAACCTTCTTGTTTCTTCGTTGTTGATAGGACTGCTAATTTACCTTAATTTAATTCTTTCTAGCTAAAATATTGACTATATTGATTTTAATTACGAAGAATATGGAACATATGTGCTAAACTTCCATCTGTGCAATGATGAACCGTAAAGTTGGAGACAACCTGTAGACAATACATCTTTTAGACTCTGACATTTATTGGTAGGCTAATCATTGCTACATCAAAGTGTGATAGAATATATAAATGCAATAACATATTGTTCCATTTAGTGCTATTTGATATGAAGTTACTATTAGTTACCTAGGAGCGGTTTTGTATATATCGTACGATGTCGCAGCCCCTAAAATAAAAAAAAGAAGATTGTAGTTTTACGTGACCGTGAATCTTGTGATTATAAGCCACGGGACCTCCTTTTTACGTGGAATCTGAACCACAGGACATGGCATTTCACTTCGAAAATCTCACATGCATTGACCGGGAATCGAACCCGGACGGCCTTGGTGAGAGGCATACAGCTTGACCGCTGAGCCACCACGCCCCTCCCCCTAAAATAAACAAAAACCATGTAACCTTACCGTCGTTACTACAAACATTGTAGTTAGGTAGCATAATTTCTTGCTTTAGGAAGAATCAGGTTGGTTGGTTGGTTCATTAGTTTAGGGGCTGCGACAATGCGGTCATGAAGCCCCGTGTACTTTGGGTGTGTGTAAAAATTATCTGATAACCGGTGTTAATTGTGATGGCTGTATTAGTGTGTGTTATCTGTGATTCAGGTAGAGGGATCAATTTTCTAGTAGTTCCTACTTTTGCTACCAAATGCTACCGTCCACGACACCTAGCTGCGGACTTGGCAACTAGATGCCATCGCAGCCAGCACCTAATGGCGAAAGTTGGAACTAATAAGCGTTATTAAACTAACCTACAAATTTTAGCTTCCACAAGTGTAGTTTGTGAAAGGTTCTTTTTCATGACATAAATCTATGACATGGGACCGCCGGCGTTACTTCCCCTCCGAAGGACAGCATACTGAGGGATTTTAAGGCTCATAAATATCCGACGACTTCGGCCGGGTTTGAACGCACGATCTTGGGCATAGATGATGATTATAATTGTTGTTTTAGGGGCCTAACATCTGGTTATAGGCCCCTAATGGTCTGGGCGATAGCGAAAATGACATTGAAATGTAAACCAGAACGAAAATTAAGTAAGACTGAAAAATACTTATAAAATGGATCTCACAAAATGGAGAGTGGTAATACTTACAAAAGGGAATTTAGAAGGAAAATACTCACAAAGGGAATTTAGATTGAAAAATACGCACAAAATGTAGTTTAGGTTCAAAATACGTACAAAATGCTTATAAAATGCAAGTGAAATTCCAAATACTTACAAAATGAAAATGAGATTGAAAATACTGTACGTACAAAATGCAATTGAGTTTCAAAATACTTACAAAATGCAATTGAAATTGAAAATACACAATGCAATTTAGATTGGAAAACGCACATTTCAGATTCTAAATACTCACAAAGTGCAATTGAAGTTCAAATTACGTACAAAATGCAATTGAAATTGAAAATGCTTACAAAATGTGTGGTAGATTCAAACTACTCATTTGGATGGACAATATTTACAAAATGCAAATTAGATTGATGATACTTACAAAATGTAATTTAGATTCAAAATACCCACAAAATGCAATTGAGAATCAAAATACTCACAAAATGCCCACCATACAAAATGCAATTTAGATTGAAAATACTTGCAAAAAGCGGTTTAGGTTATAATACTTACAAAATGCAATTGAAAATCAAAATACTCACAAAATTCCTGGCACCTACAGTATATTGAAAGACTTACTAAAAAGCAATTTAGATTGTCAGTCCTTACAAAATGCAATTGAGGTTGAAAATACTCGTAAAATGTAATTTGGATGGAAAAAAACGTACAAAATGCAACGTAGATTGAAAATACCTACAAAATGGGATGCAAAAAATCGCTAAAGGGAATGTAGATACACAGGGAGCCACTTAACAAAAACAGTGCTGGAATCTAAAAGAGAAACGGAAATATAATGAAAAGAAAATAAGAGATCCGACCCCTCGAAGAAGGAGGGATCAGGAAAGATGAGACAAGGGCCAATTAAGCGGAAAAGTGAACGACTCCCTAGGCCTCGGATACCCGAATACCATCGGGGTAGGAAGAGAACAAGAATTGGCCAAGGGAGGCCGATAGGAAAGAAGATAGAGGGGAGACCGGCACAAGTAAGTGGAAGCAATGCCGGAGTCCCGTGGTCACCAACCCACGTTCCACCAAATGTGAGCCCCTGGGGGATCTTGGGCATAGAAGCTCAGCATGCTACCAACTGCGCCACCGAAGCCGCCAGGATGAATCAGGGTTGTATTCACTGTTGAGATGAAGAATATATAAGAGGGGGAAGAGGAGAGGCAAGGGGCAAGTTTGCCACACTCACTCCCAGATCTACCATTGTGATGGCATGGTGAGAGGGATTTTAAAGATTCAGAGAAACATCAACACATTAGAGAGTACCCTTTATTTTCTTAAAAAAACTCACACATGACTGCTGTCCATTAACTTTCATTATGCATAAAAGACACGTTCGATCTACGTTGTATGAATTTTAAATGGGCGTTTCTGGCAGTGGGGACATATCCTTTCTCAAACTAGTTGTAGTGACACAAAAATGTAATACCGTATGCTTTGAGATAGTTGCAGTGATGCATTTTAGGCATAACTGAACCTTCTACTCCACAATAACTCTTTCCACACAAACTTTAATACCTGGGTACGGTCATTTACTGTATGCGATTAAGTTAATGCCATAAAATAGAATTCTGCCGTATGCATGCTTGAGTTTTTGTCTAATATAAATTTTCTTCTATAGATTTCTTGGTCACATGCAAAGTTTACTTCTAGATTTGATACTTCATTAAAAGCAGATATAATATAAGTGTTCACATTTAAATTTGATACCTTACATTTTATTTCTCTCTTATGCCCTTGTCGCTGAAACTAGATTCATATTTAATATATTAATATATTGAAATCCAAAATATGCTATGTGTATAACACTAAGCAGAGTGCGAACAATAATGCTTCTATAAAATCTACTATGGGTGAATAAAATAACTTACATAAAATCACATTTTAGTGTGGTATGCAGGATACATTCAGCTACGTATTATGTTGTATGTTAAGAAGATAACAGCGTTTCTTATCCTAGTGGAGTGCTCTGAATCAAACCATCACATAAATAGCAACACTCATTTAGTAGCTCACACCTACCCTAAACAAAAAGTTTAAAAATATCTACAATACTTTTTCACTCCATAATATACCACATGCCAGAGACGCCAATGGTCTCATATATTTGCAAAATGACACATAATTGAATTCTGAAACGTGTATTTTATGCAACCTCATGCATTTCTTATGATTTGTCTGGAAGATAATATTACAATATATCCAACAAATGAATATTTAACAAGTGAGATAACACATGCATACGTAAGAACAAGGGCTGGAAGTTATCCATGAAACCACGAGTAGAAGCGCATAACGTTCATTAAAAATGGTAGTTGAACATACTTTGAAGACAACAGAGTGAACTCAAGCTACTGTACTTGGGGTAACCTAACAAAAAGTAAGAGGCTGTACATAATTTTAGATAAGACATTGGGGGATGAGGGATTCTACCTTCTCCTAGGAGTATAGTGTTTTATTTATCTACATAACTTACGCCCACATTGGAAGCGCTTAAATCAAACCAAACACATTTAAGTCATCTAAGAATTGGCAGGGAATTTTACGTCATCATCATCCTCCTGTAGCTATGGCCTGAACATTATCAAAACAAAGACAATTGTGATGGCAGTACAGAAGGAAGAGATGAACATACTCAATGGAACAAAGCTAGCCAATGCCCCAGACAACCTGGCGAAACATGAAGTGAGCGACCGAATCAGGAGAGCGACGCAATCCTACCAACAAGTAAGGTAGCTACTGTGGGATGAACAAATACCTTTGAAAACAAATATGACACTATACAAGTCCTACCACAGTATAGATATCATTACAGTATGGACACTCAGGCAAAACCGGAAGAACGGATTTTCAAAAAAACAATTGATAAGGGGCAGCATCAATTCACCTGTAAGCCGATTGGTAGCACCACTTATGGACAAACACATGATGAACAGATGGGTGCTGATGTATAGTTTATATAGAAAGTGTTAATATTACTGAGTTTTAATTCTAAGAAGTGTGTAATTTAATGTTTAACACCACATTCATTCAGTCCTGTGGTGTCGCTTTGTGATTGCACCGTAACAATTAAAGATGATATGTTTTAAATGATTAAAATAACACGATATATTGAAAAGTGTGTGGGAAATGTGGGTTTTGTTTTGTGAATTAAAGGATAGGTGTTTGAGGGACTGATATTTCATGGGTATTAAAACCAGAATCATTCGGTGTAACGTTTGATATTTGTATTTATCGCTCCAATGCCCGAGGAAACCGGAATGCTGGTATGTCCAGTGTGATAAGAACTGCGCAAAAAATTACCGCACAGATGTTGGTTTCCCACATTTTTGCTATTGGTTGAATTGCAAAATTATATTTCTGAGTTGTTTTTAATAATTACAAGCAATGTTTTCTTCAGACAAAATCGACAGGTCGCACTCAATAATGAATATGGGTAGACTGCTCTCTCGCGGATACATGGTGAACCGTCGCCGTCGTGAATGCATGCGTGCGTGCGGTGCTTCCGGTAACGGCCGTTTTAAAACCACGACAAAAATATTAGGCCTACATGGTAAAGGCCTGATGTGTCCATACTGTATAGCCTATGATTACTATACTGTGGTCCTACTTTATATCAATCCTTACGTACAGCCTTGAAACCGTTACACTAACCAATAGAGATAGCTCAAAACTCGAAGCAGCTGAAATGACATTTCTACGTACTATGGTACAGAAGACCAGGAAGGACAGAATTAGAAACTAGATGATAAGAGAGGAAGTAGAACTGGAAGAAACCCTTCTCAAGAAGTTCCAGAAATCAAGACTTAAGCGGTTTGGCCACATGAAAAGGATGCCTGCGAACATAACTGCAAGAAGGGTGTTCGAAAGTGACGTGGAAGGAAGGGGGTCTATGGGAAGACCAAGGGGAAAATGGATAGATTTAGTCGAAAAGGAAGTGATGAAGAAAGGTCTAGACTGAAGCAATTTGATGGAAAATAAGTGGTATGATGACAGGACAAGACGGAAGGGGCTCGTACACCACACTCGGACAACTGGAGATGGTTTATGTCATATGGTGATGATCTTCCTCCTCTTCCAAAACCTCTTCATTCTGGCTGACCTTCCTTCATCAGATATGACATATGGTTTTATAGTGTAGTTTTAGGGTAAGTCTTATATGTTAGTTCTTCAGAATCCTTTTTTCTTCTCTATTTGCAATTTGTTGCATTGTAAGGATGTAGCGGGAGAAAGTTCGCGCCAGATAGCGCTCGTGTAGTACTGGGTAAGCGCAAGGCGATCGTCTTATGTTTCTCCCAGTCAGCTGCGATGAATGTGTAAATTGTGACCGAGTTTTCTAAGCTAAAGTAAATTATATCTTCTGTAATTTTACTCCAAGACTATATTAATTAATTATATAGGTATATCTCCTAATATATGATAAACGATTTTCAGCGTTTAAGCGTTAAACAGCTGCAAAATGAGCTACGGACTAGAGGCACTAAAACCAGCGGGAGGAAGGAAGAATTAATAGCCTACAGCGGTAATAACAACATTCTAACACGCTTTATTATTCAAATAATGAATATGAGTCAGCATGCTTTCTCCTAAAGATTACAATTACTAGAGTATTGTAGGCCTATATTGATAAATATATCTCCAAAAGACTTAAATCATAAATTGAGATTTAAATATTCACTTGCTCCCCCTGCTTACAGACTTCGATTCATGTATTTTTTTAGGTTGATAGCTTACATGAAACTGTCATGTTTTAAGGTAAACATAATCAAAAATTTGATATGGTAATTAAATGTGTACCTCGAAAATGCATCGCAACGTTTGGTTCTTATGTAATTTTGCCAATTTCGCAATAAGAATCGTTCCCTTACCCCTGGGAAAGGACTTGAGGGTACAATTTTTTTAAAGTTTGAGAATCCCTGCTTTAGGACCACGAACTGTTTCCATTCATCTGACTATGTCTCAAGAATGTAGAAGTAAGTCGCTACCAAATTCTCCGTCAGGCAGATGGAAATTGACGATTTATTCCGATTTCAAGAAACCAACCATAATACGTTTGTGACTGTTAATGTTGCGACATTTATTCTTGAAGTATTTGACCGAGTAGCCTATTGATGGGAGTCAGAAATGTTACCTTCATTTCTTCGTGTATATTGACGATTTCTTCCCGTACTTCAATGGAGATGATTTCTGCAGATTCCGATATTGTAGGCTTATCGTGATAATCCAACAATTTTCTTGTGTATGGCCTCTTCCTAAATAATTATTTTTGTTGTGTTCGTGGTCCACGGAAAAAGCGGTAGAACAGCGTCCGGTTTTTATCTTGCTCTCTCACCTTCAAATAGGCCTACAAACGCATAAATTCAGTGGATGTTATCGAAATGTCTAATCAGTTTATAGGTACAAAATAGGAATTATTTTCCATTGTAAGTCACACTTATCCAACACAGTTTTCGTGAAGTCATCGGTTGTAAATGATGGAAACACACTTTAATATATTCGGTCAGATTTTTCTCACCGAAATGTTTCCTTCTAAAAGCATGTGACCATTTCTTCCTCATTTCTTTATTTTGTGGAAATTGGTGAAACGAAAACGGGCTTCCCTGACTTTTGCAAAGAGGAACACTGCAATTGCTCGGCATAGTTTCGAAAATAACAATTTAAACAACTTAAATTCGTGGATATTAGCGGCATGAGAACATAGGAGACAAATGAAGAGCGCCTTGCGCTTACCCAGTACAACAGCAGTGCGCTCTATCGGTGCTAGTTCTATACATCCCTATTACTTTTCCAAAGGTACCGGTAGTCACATAGTTGTAAATAGTATAGAGGTTTAATAAGAAAAATGCATGTGAGATTTTCGAAGTGAAATGCCATGTCCTGTGGTTCGGATTCCGCGTAAAAAGGAGGTCCCGTGGCTTATAATCACAAGATTCACGGTCACGTAAAACTACAATCTTCCTTTTAATAAGAAAAACTATGAAAAACTATTTTAAATTCTGAAACATTATACTGTATTGAGAAATTAGCTCTTTCCATTCCATACTGAATGCGTAAATTACTGAATATGATTATTTTAAAAGTGCAATGTTAATCATGCAAATGAAAACTTTGTTCTTCAGAATCCTCTTTTGATGTGTAACATCTTTCCGCTCGGTTGCTGGATAGTTTTGTGGGAGTGATTTTGAAAATTGGGAACGGAAGTGGATCGGAACGATCGAGCTGTCAGTGGTGGATCGAACGGAAATATGCACTGCCCGCTCGATCGATCGAACGGAAGCGTACTAGCTAGCAGTGGTGGGAAACGGAAGTATGCACTGCCCGCTCGATCAATCGAACGGAAGTGTACTAGCTGGCAGTGGTGGAAAACGGAAGTATGCACTGCCCGCTCGATCGATCGAACGGAAGTGTACTAGCTGGCAGTGATGGAACGAACGGAAGTATAAGATGCACTGCCAACTCGATCGATCGATCCAGCGGGCAGTGGTAAGACCCAGCTGGCAGTGGTACGAGAAACAATGAGCGCGCGGTGTCCGAAATTGATACCATGACGTATTCTCGGCTATGTGGAATACTGAACGGAAAACGCTTATGCGAACTCTGGTGTCAAGTGATTGAAACAAATGACATGGTACATGTTCGAAGTCTTCGTATCAGTATTTAAATAGTAAAATGCCTTAATATCAAACATTGTAAGTAGTCGGCATTGCCGGTATTATGTTTCTGCACAATGGCTATTCGAATATTAACCCACATAACGTAATGCAGTCATCAATATAATATAATCGTTGTGGTTATACGAGAATTGAGCAAGCCTTCATGAACTATTACTAAATACATTCTCTTTACTCACAAGAGGGGCTATTCATAAGGGATTTTAAACTCAATTTCACGCAGGAACATTATCGAAACAAGCAAAATATAAATGAAACTTAATTCCGTAATGCAGTATTATTGGAACGTAGAGATAAGTCACTATCTTGTGCACAAACTTTGCGTAGTCGAAATAGCCGTGGGGTTAGTGCTTATGGCTGTGAATCTAGAGATCTTGGGTTTGAATCCCGGACGGGGTAGATATTTTTGCTACCAGATTATCATGTTAAACGATATTTATCATGTCAATATGACTCATTTTAACAGAATCCATATGAAATTACGTGTTGGTCTGTGAATGAAGAGGACCTGTTTATAAGGAATTTAAGGTTATGAGCGGTGTCGCGTCTATTAATCTAGTTGATCCATATCGTATTCTTTATTTAGGCTAGTGCTGGTGGAAGCTACAAATCATCTAATAAAATGATTTCCGTATTACTACAATATCTCTAAAACACTCCCTTTCACAATAGATTAATATTTGTGCCAATAATATTATAAAATAAAAAAAGAAGGGAAGCTTGTAGTTTAACGTGACCGTTAATCTTGAGATCATGAGCCACGGGACCTCCTTTTTACGTGGAATCCGAACCACAGGACATGGCATTTCACTTCGAAAATCTCACATAAATATTATAAAATACCGGTGTATCAACAATTTCACGTAAGGTTTCTTCTATGTCAGATGTTACACATCTTATGCGACTACTGTAAGGCTCCTATTTTTTTCTTTTCAATTTTCAATTTGTTGCATTGTAATTTTATTAATCTCATGTAAATATTTTTCAGGAATAGGGAATAATCCATCACGATTTGGGTACGATCATGTTGACCGACTGAAAAACATCAAACAGCGTTTACTAAGGCAACACTGAAAAATGGCTTCAGACACCATAATGAAAACTTGACTATTTATACTACCATTTTCCAAAAGAGTTGGAGATACTTATTTGACATTCGTGGGTCTTAAATAAGAAGAACATAAGAATTCATATTTAATTCATTTCGGTTCATATGATATATAGCTGAGATTCAATTACATTCATGAACGCAGCAAATTCAGGAATTTTGATTCACGGTTGTCCATAATGTTACAGAGAGGAGCATACAAGGACGTTAACTGATGTCATATGTATGAATGATCACAAAGCAAACTATGCCAACTCCAGACGTAGAACTCGACTACTTTTTGTCACCTGTGTGTCAGGACGTAGTGAACCCATGGGAGAGGTGCAGTATCGAACCCATATCCTTGTATTTTGTAGGAAAAAAAAGAATAAATGCAGGCTTTAGAAGGGAGTTCTGAAGTTAGTTGAGAAGCTATTACTGCATAGGATTGCGTGAGGCAAAGACAAGTTGTGCAACCAGAGATTGCCAGGCCACAGCTGCCCGGTGAGGTCATCTGAGCAGTCACCAGAGAGCTGGTTACGCACGCGGTAAAATTAGATCTGAAAAATATTCCATTGATGAGAGAGACGTAGTTTCGGAAATAGCCCTGAGTCGACAGTAAAATGGCAGCGTCGCATGAAGGGAGGAGCCTGGAAAACATAGAAATAATTGAAATTAAGCCATTTGCAGGCATTGAAGTAAAGAAAGGACTCCATCAATTATAATTATCCAGGGAAAGAGATTTTTGGGATTGGATAAAGTCCTTAGAAATTGTACCAGGAAGAAATGCAAATTCAGCATTACGTCGTCGGTGAATTCCCGAACCAGGAACTGGTGGTGGGAGACAAAACGAAATCACTACCCACGCATCTGAAGAGAACATTTAAGATTCACACGATCGATTCCTGGAAATTTATACATTGTTGAGACGTTTAAAACCTCAGCTTTTCAGAGATATTTTTTTAAACATCGTACGACGATTATTTTGGAAATTGGTGGTGAGGAAGAAGAGACATTTATTTATTTTTGCCAGAATCAGATATAAGGGCCAGGAGCCCAAGCAAGATCATGCAGTAATCCATCAGACCACGTATTGGTCGTGCTGCTTGTCAGCACCGGCAGTCTTGTTCAGTCAGTAGGACTCGAACCTGTATCACGACGCGGAAGTACTCTAAATCGAAGTACTGTCCAGCTTTCTTCAGTGTCACCGCGCTTTAAAAACGTTGAAGTTCTTTTCGAAAGGAAAGTGTAGTCAGAACTTCGAAAGTATAATAGTCTACGGTGATAGGCAAGCTATAAACATTGAGCGAAAACATACGTTAGCCGGCGAGGGTAGTTGAAGCCCAGAAACTAGTATTCGAAGTGAGAACATAGTATCTCAAAAGTATACGAGACATCAGCAAAGAGTAGATACTCTAAAAACGTTTCCCCAGTGCGTTAGTATAACCACGATAGGGTCAAAACATAGCTAATACCTAATTTTCCTGGTTGAGGAGATTAGGGTAACAAAGTGGCGATTGAAGTAGGAATCTACAAACAGATATCCGTAGCCACGTGGAGTTTCAAAGAAGTACTCCACAGAGAAAAGACAATAGCCGTCCGAATTCAGTTCCGACGCATAGCATCAAATAAACAATTGTAAAAGCGCAGTATAGCGACTTCAGGGGTGAACATAAAAACATACCGTTTCCCAGATAGACAATTGCGAACCGGAAAAGACTATATTATCGTGCAGTATTGAAAATGCCGATGAATTAAACACCAGAATTAGGAGGGAATTCATATCCAAGGAGGTTTAATTTCGTACGAGACTGTCAATATCAGAATAGGAGGTAGAAGGCAGCGTCGAAAATTTCACCCCTGGGATTTGGTGAAGAAGAAATTCACGTGTGTTTGATGCCACAAAAAGTGAAATTCTGTGTGTGTATAATATTAAGTGAAAGTTATAATTCTTTTTAGTGTAGTGAAAATGTGTGTAAACCCTCATATTAATCTAAAAATGTGTAATCCAGAGGGCAATTTAATAAGTGTAAATATGTGTATCGTCATGAAGTAAGAAATCTAATGTGGGCCGAATGTCGTTCCACTGGAATTCGGACGGAGGGGCCGGATAAGCCATGTAAGTAACACCCAAATTTATTATGTGTTTTGGATTCGGGAGTCTCATGTAACAATGGTAACTACGGAGAAAATATCCTCCAGTAATAAAAAAAAATCAGGGATGTAAAACTGTGCGAGTATGACAAAGTGCGGAATCTAAATTAAAAATTGCAAAAATGTATTGTGTAATCAAATGAAATCGTATTCAGTGAAATACTAGTGAATATAAAAAGAATAATGTTATTTAAAAGGAAAACAGGATAATATAAAAAGGAAAATGTAATATAAAAGATATGGAAATAATATTCAAATATGAGCCGGTGTGCTAAAAATAATGAGAATAATGTAATGAATAAAGTAATTATTGAAATAATAATTCAAGTATGAGCCGTTGTGTGCTAAAATAATGACAATAATAATTATGGAACCAGTTGAGTTCTTAGAAGTGAAAAGTCGAGACTTAGTGAAAGGCAAATCTGTAAATTATGGACGAAGAAATAAATGAATTATGTTAAAGTCCCGTCTAAATATTAAACTTTGGAAGGCATCACGAATGTATTGATTGTCGCCTTTGAGCGCTATATAATAAATAGTTACGCTAAAATTTGCGGTGAAAATAATGCCAGGGGTTATAATTGCGGTGATCAGCTGGGCTGAAGTAATTGATTTTGTATGTGTTTGCTGTGACAAACTTTAAAGAGGGTGCTATATTATTGTCAAGCGTGGAATTGTGTGCGAATACCTTTTCCCAAAGTCGCTTTTATTGTTAGGAGGAGTGGTCAGATAACCTCGCTCTATATGGAATTAGCCCTAAGCCCTCGAGAATAGAAGTGTCCTAGAGGCTGGCCAGAGAATCGTACCAGTTGTCTCTCACGTCGGAAGCCCCTTAATTATGATTAGTTTTGAATTCTTACTTCCCAGTGTTAAAACTCCGAAAATTATAATCATACCTGAGCTACAGTAATAGGTCATTAGAACCTCAGTATAATTGTTGTTATATTAATGTGATGTGTAGCCTTCCCAAGTTCAGTTTCACGCTTGTAAGAAAGCGGTGTTTAAAGACCCGTCTAGAAAGGAGGGAGCATTGACTCTCCTCCCCAGTCATAAATTTAAGCCTGTAGTGTCTCGACGTTTTCTTAATGGAGGTCACGGTTGGGGTAGGCCCAGGACAGAGCCAGACCATGTCTGCACTCTGATATGTTAAACCTTTTAACGGACCGGTAATCTGTACCGAGTTTTATATTGATTCTTTATCCTTGCCGTTGTGTTATAGATCCGTACTTCATGAATAATTAAATTGTCAATTGAGAAAATAAAGAAAATCCCTTTGCATTGTTGCATGATAAATGTTATTGTTCTCAAGTGATTGTTGGAGATATCGAGTAGCTGGGAGTCTATTTCGAATTGAGTAAATCAGTAGTCTTCAACGCTTGTGGTACATGAGATTCCCGAAAACAAATACAGTTTTGGTAGTGTTGGAGAGAGGGATGATATATTGTGAATGCCATGTGGTACCCAAAATGAATGGCAATTGTTGATATCCTTGAAATGTATTTAACTCCAATTTCTTTTTAATATATTCAAATTTGGAATATTTGATGTGTTTAATACATAAAATTATATGTAATAATTTATCCGAGACTTTTAGAGCTCTTTTTGAGTAAAGTTTATAATGTTGCTAAATGGAAGTGAAACTAGTTTGATAATTTTGTTTAATTTTCAATGGAACCTAAATTATTGTTTTTTTTCTGATTAATGTGTATTGTTCCTTGTTCATTAGAACAAGTGTGAAGTTGATTCAGTTGTTTTGTGTATTGTAGCGCCAAATATTGAGAATTAAATAGTTTTATTAGTAGGATTTTGAATTTCATTTCAGTGAAGTGTTATCCTAAGCTTGATCCTATAATGTGTGAATCACTCAGTGGGAGGACGTTCTATGCCCCCTAAGAGATAAGACTGAGCAGCTGGACAGTGATTTGCATATTTCTTTTACGAAAGGGCTCAGTAGATAACATATCCATTGGTGGTATCAAGTTTATAGTCAGATATGTACTGATAGGAAACAAGTGTTGAAATGTGCACATTTTTAAACTGGGCTTTACTCTGGTGTGTAGCAACTGGTAGGTCAAACACGCAAGAACTACAACAAGTTGACTTGCAATTGAAAAACCATCTGCACTTTTTTTGTGTGTACTTGAATAAATTACGTGCCTATGCCAT
Source organism: Meconema thalassinum (assembly GCA_946902985.2). Classification (NCBI taxonomy): domain Eukaryota; kingdom Metazoa; phylum Arthropoda; class Insecta; order Orthoptera; family Tettigoniidae; genus Meconema; species Meconema thalassinum. The sequence goes on along the minus strand of OX336396.1, from coordinate 213,138,667 downwards.
TTTTTAAAATTACAAATCTTGTTTTATTATTATTTAGCAAGAATACTTACGGTAATGCTATATGTGACGGGCCACAGGAAAAGGGACCTTTTCTTCCAAATGTCAATATTGACCTTTTGGTATCCATGCAAACTACATAAAATTCTGAATAAAATGGTGAAGAAAGCGGCTTCGGTGGCGTAGTTGGTACTTGGTAGCATGCTGAGCTTCTATTCCCAAGGTTCAAACCCGGCCAAAGTCGTCAAATTTTTAAGAGCATTAAAAATACCTCAGTAAAGCCGGCGGGCCCATGTCATAGATTTATGGCACGTAAAAGAACCTTCCACTAACTACACTTCTGTGAAGCGAAAATTTCATTAATACTATATTAGTTCCAACGTTCATAGCCAGGTGCTGGTTGCGATGGCATCTAGTAGCTAAGTTCGCAGCTAGGTGTCGTGGACGGTAGCATTAGGTAGCAAAAGTAGGTACTACTTGAAATTGATCGTCTGCAGTCCTTACCTGAATCACAGATAACACACACTAATACAGCCATCACAATTAACACTGGTTATCAGACGAATTTTACACACACTCAAAGTACACGGGGCTACATGACCGAGTTATCGCAGCCCCTAAACTAAAGAACCAACCAACCAACGAAAATTGTAAAAATAATATTTTAATATCTTAACAATTGTGTGCCTTACAGTAGTTAGAACATTAAAGTACGAAAAATATAGTTTTGAGAAAATTGAGTTTAAAGTTTTACATTTATACTGAACCCTTGCAAAGAAGCATATGAGACTCAGATTCGGGGCGTAACGGGTCATATTCGTAAGTTGCTGTCAGGGCGCTTCATTAACTTGCTCTCCCCTCAAGATCTTATCTCCGGCCTCATTAGTGCATTCCTCAACAACCCAAGTATTGGCCTCTCTCTCCAGCGGATTCTCTTCCATATTTAAACCCACATGATCCAATCCTTCTACTTGTTTGAAGCTTACAGTGTTGTTATGTAAATCAATTACAGCATGAAAATCGCAGATGAAGTTGGCTCCTAAAATTATATTGTAGTTCATCTTTGGAATAACAATGAATGTTTGTGAAAAAGTATGGTTCAATATTTCCAGATCTAGGAATGCTTGCTGCTTACAATTCATAGTTTTGTCAGGAATGACACCTCTGACTTTCATTAGCGGTACCGGCATAATAGGAACAGTCTGTTTTCTTGCTATTTCTTTTATCAAAATTTCAGTGACTAGGCTCACCTGGCTACCTGTATCAATCAAACATCTCACCCTCATACCTCCAATATGCGCGTAAATAATTGGTAGCTGTCTAATAACGTTTTCACGGTTCTTCACCACTTCCTCCAGGCAGTCGTCTGGGAATGCTACCCACTCTTCTATGTTGGCCACTATCATCTCTTCTTGCTCCCTAGCGATCTCCGTTTCTAGCCTATCTCCTTTCAATTCATTTGGTTTTTTTTTATCCCGGGCCCCATTAGATGTGTTTCGCCGGTTATCATTCTGTCGCTCCTGTTGCCTCAGTAAACTCTCTGCCCCCTCTCCTTGATGATTGTCTGGGCTCTGTCTGTTCGCCATGGCACGCCCCCACTTTTCCTTCTCCGCTTCTTCATTACTTAATTGATCCAGGTATTTACGGGATTCAATATATCGCTCGTCCCAGTTATTCCTATATTCTCCTCTGTTTTCTTGGCGATAGTCCCTGCCGTTACTCCATCTACCATCTCCATTTCTTTGGTAGGGTCTACCTTGTCTCTGGTTTCCCCTCCAATTTGTGTACTCCCGCTGGTACGTCCACTGATTATTTTGATGTTGGTTATTCTGATGATATCTCCCGCGGTTATTCTGATAGTTATGATTGTTGTGATGGAACTGGTTTCGGCCGTCAAAATCTTGTCTTCTTGGCGTGAACTGTGTTCCTGTGGACTGTGTCTTACTTTGGTTTCCCTGGCCGTGGTTATTTTGGAGTCCCTGAACTACCTCTGCCGTGTTTACACATTCCAAATTCCTTCTTCCTGTCTGTGGGCTCACCATACTCGTCTCATCTAAGTGTCTGAGTAATTCTTCTGCTTGGACTGCGGTCTGAATGTTTCCTGCGACTAGCAATTGTTGGATATGCATTGGGAGTTGTTTTCCGATGGTTAGAACCATATTCGGCTCGCTAGGCGGGTCATCAAAATCCCTGAATTTTACTAATTGCTGACTAAAGAATTCTGAAAAACGGGTTGGATGGGTACTATGGTATTTGCGTGTGTACAGGTCCATTCTTAACCCCTGTTGTAACGAAGGACTCCAAAACTTCTTCAAAAACGCCTCGCGGAATTGATCCATGTCTGTAAATGTGTACTTGAAACTTAAGAACCAGGTCAGGCTAGGTCCTTCCAAAAATTTCTCCACCAGTCTTAATTGTTTCTCTGGGCCGATGTGTTGGTCATTAAAGTAATCCGTTAATTGCCGTAAGAATGCTTTGGGAGTGGTTCCTGAATTTTCTTTGAACTTATCGGGCTTAAAATCATTACCCCGAATGACTTGGATGACTTGGGCTGGTGCCAAGTTCGGTTGCGGAGTTGAAGTCTCCCCCCTGTACTGCTGGAATGCATTAGTCGTTAGTCTGGGACTTTGACCTCGACTCGTGTCCTCAGCCAACTTCGAACCTGCCGGACTTCCAATACTTGTTTGCTTTTCCTGTATATTTTCATTTGAAAACAATGTCGCATTCTCTAACGATCTAATCTCGTTTTTTATGATTAATTCTGAGTGTTCCTGTAACTTCGACTTCATACTTTCCTCCAGTGCCTGCATTCTTGAACTGTGTTCCCCCAAGCGTTTTAAAATTGTCAAGCGGTCTTCCTTATTCGCCTGAGCCTGCTGGTCCCCTATCTCGCCGGATCCTACTTTTTAAGCTATTTATTTTCTCCTCGTTCCTCTCCTGATTTTTTTCTAGCTCTTCACGTATCTTTTCCTGCGTTTTTACCAGTTGTTCTTCCAAATTATCCTGAGTTTTGACGAGCTGCTCCCCTACTTCTTGCCTTATAACCTCTTGTGTGTTTATTAGCTGGCCTTCCATCTCTTTTCTTATGATCTCTTGTGTTCTGCCTAATTGCTCCTCTAAATTTTCCCGCAAGTGTATCCGCTCAGTTTCAGCCTTAACTTCGACTTTATCTATTTCCTTTATTAATTCCAGCACGTTGTTATCTACTGAATTAATTTGCTGTTGTAGTTTCTCTTGGGTCTTCTTCACTCCCGCGGTGTTACTGACACATGCTGCCTCTATCTGCTTAAGTTTATCCGCCACCATCTCGTCAAATTGCATTAATTTATTATCAAATTTTGCCTCCAATTTCTTCATTTCGCCTAACTGTCTGATGTTGTTTTCCGCAACCTCGCCTGCCAGTTTCTCGACTTTTTGAACGCTCTGGTTAATATCATTTGTGATTTTTCCTAACTGTTCGGTTTGTGTTACCGCCTGTTGTGACAATTTGTGGTTTAGTTCATTGAATTGTTTGTCAGTGTCTAATTTCTGGACTTCTAACTGGACCGAAATGTTACCGCTCATATCAAGTAATTGTTTTTCACTATGCTCCCGCTGAGCTTCTAATTGTTCTTTTAATTGTTTATTATTGTCTTCGCTTATTTCCTCCTTCATGTTCTTTAATTGTTCTTCCGTTTTCGCGGACATTTGGATCGACATCTGTTCTAACAATGCCTTTATCTCATCAACAAGCGCCATTTCACACACAAAAATATATTCAGAGAAAAACAGGGTTATGGGCTAAGGTTTCAGCCCTATACGCACATACATGTCACACATTTAAATATTACTGGCTCTAATTTAATGAAAATTTCAGTAACAAAATTTACTGAATACAATGACACTTATTCCCAAACAATAAAATAACCCCTAGTGATCTGCTTTTAAATTCCTAACCAACAGAATTTACGAAACACCAATTAACCGAAGTCAATTAAATGTCAAATATAAGGCAACATCTTCCTGCTTTAACTGAGTTCATTAATAATGCAAATTTCTAATTTTAATGTGGGCGCCAGAACAAGTTTATAACAAATACAAATCAAATTCTAACCTTGTTCAATATTTCTAACTTTAGGAACTCAGTGATTTTACTAATGCACATGGCGGTACAACATCGCCTCCATTTACTGAATTTACATGTCCGCTTGACCTGGCATCATTTCTCAACGAAATAAATATGAGATCAGCGAAGCAACAACAACAACAATCCCCACTTGGGCAGCCATTTTTGTTTTATGAACCCTTGCAAAGAAGCATATGAGACTCAGATTCGGGGCGTAACGGGTCATATTCGTAAGTTGCTGTCAGGGCGCTTCATTAACTTGCAGGGTAACATATAACAAAATAACATGCAGGAAAGAGTGAAGCCAGGGTTAAAAACAACTGAATTTAATAACAAATCACCATATTTACACATAAACAATTAACAACAAAATCTCCCAACTGACTCCCATTTAATAACAATGCCAAAAACTAGGCGGTATCTCTGGAGAGATTAATTACCTGGACCAAGTGTCCTTAAATAAAAGATGCAAAAGTGACCATATAAGTGACCATATAAGTGCGTATGCAGTTCTACATGCATCACGATGTGTACTTTGAATGCTTGATTCGTTATCATCCGGGATGACCCTTCAAACACCGAATCCGCATTTCCTAGAGCTAGACCGACACGGGGGAACACAACTACACTACTTAAATTAAACCGACACTTCCTAAATCTACTATAAACAAACACAAAATTTCCGAGTGAAATTGGACTTAGATTTGCCGTAGCAACATTTACTGCCTAAAAACTTAGGACTTCTCACACAAATCAACACAAGTACATTAACACGTGGCCAATAGAAAAATACTCAAATGACCGCTGTCAAAATTTACAAATACTCTACAACCGTTACACCACACGAGTGTGTCACACAAAACTACATGAATTGAGTCATCAACAAAGCAATAGGCAAACAGCCAACATTTACGTTAATCACAATATTTTATCCATACAAGGTACAACAATCCGTTACACACATGGCGAACTCCCCAATTAATTATGGCTTAAAATTTAACCATCACAATGAACAGGTTTGCTACATGAAAGCTTACAGGGTTCAGTCGGACAAATAGGACTGCCTATCAAAATAAGTCACAGGCAAAACGGGCGGTTTGTGGAACTCTGCATGTCTGTCAACCCACGTGTCAAAATGCCTCGACCTCCCAGAACATGGGGTCGAACCTCGAAGAAAAGTGCCCCAAAGCACCATAATACATGTGTGTGTCAGAATAACCATATGGACAAGAATCAGCAGTCTCCCAAGAGCACTCTGTCTTTCCATCTAAAAAATACAATAGCAGCAAAATAATATATAAGAGCGGTAGGACAACTACCCCCTCCTCACGTAGAATCAACACACACTAGACACATCAACACACACTGAATCACACGTATGGGTTTTGACAGACCCTGAAATAAAGACACAAATAATATCCACATGCTGGCGCCATCGTTCATTGCCGTGACTAGTCACCTGAAAAGGACTCAAGAAAATCTATCAAAATTAGAACGAAAGTGTTCTACAATTACTTTTAAGTTGGTGCACTCGGCTACCCTAACATGAATAATAACCTGTTCAGCAAAATGTTTTACACTCATTTCCTCCCATTCCTATTTCAAATATTAACGTTAACAAAGCACCATTTATCGAATGTAACGGGTTCCGCAAATTGCAAGGGTAAAAATTACGCACGCACGCCGCGTACATTACACTTGACTCAAGAAAGAAAAACAAAATATCAACAAACACTTTGGCCACGCGCCAACAGACATTTAAACATATAGTGTCGGTACAAGAAAAAAACTCTAAAACAACAAGAAAGAAAAACATGACTATATACAAAGTTCCCCGGCCAAATCTAACTACATAATTGAAATAAATCCAATTTTAGTACATCACCGCTTCTGCATGTAGACCAAGGACATCCTCCTCAACCCATTGCCCTATGGACAATTTAGCTCTCCATAGTAGTCGTCTGTGCTGATTTCTTGAAGCTCATCCCAACTTCAAACCACGTGCTGTTCATCTTGGTCTTGACTCCTTGGCAGAAAAGTTCAATATTAAATATTTGCCTATCTATAATCGCTTGCAGGCTACTCAGTTCACCCACAATTGTCCTAGTGCGATTAATAGCGAAGACTGGCCCTACTTATATCAGACACACGCACTATAAAAAACATACATAAAATACACAATTTATACATAAATATATATCTCGAGTCCGCGCCACTGGCTCGTTAACAAGTTCACAATCCTGGCTGCACTAGCAGTCGCTATCTCGTCCGGTATTTCCGTCTGTACTATGGACTTCGGTTCTGGTAAGCGCTAATTAGGATGATACGATACCTCCCTCTTAAAGTTGAACTCGTCGTCTTGAAATGAAAGTTACTGTTTAGTTCACACAACAAAGTTGATTTTATAATAAAATGTATTACAGCTTTTAAAATTTGATACTGCGATCGCCGCGACTTTAGTTTCTCAAAGCTCACAAAATGAATTAGCTTTACAGCTTTAGAGCGTAAAAATCACGTTTTACACCAAATAATGACTTAGATAAATTCGAGCGTCAAAATCACAAACCAAACTGACGTGGAGTATGCCTCTCAAGGCTCCACAAGGTAAGACTTTAAAATTCACACTTCGAACTGACGTGGAGTATGCCTCTGAAGGCTCCACAAGATAGACTTTAATTGGCGTCAGGCCAAGCTATTTATGAGAAACTGACAAGGGCGGTGGAGTGGGGCAAAGTCGGATAAAAACTTCCGGAGTTTTTGTCTCACAAAGATGTAGCTAGTGTCATTCTTCTCCAAATAAATCCAACGTCTCAAATTACTCGAGCGGAAATTAATCCGTTCGGCGGTTCCTTAGATACACACTTCCGCGGGCTTTTTACTACTGACGCCGTCCACCTCGTGGTCACGGCTTGGTCTCTTGCGATTGGCTGATTCAATCGTATGTTCGTTGAGAAGACCTCGTGATTCTTCCTTTATGTCTCCAATTTTGGTACAGTAGTTGCACAATTTAGCCTTGAACTCGACTAATTCTGGCCGTCCCCCAGGAATAGCTACTGGCTCAACTTCTGTTGCAATCGTTACGAAATGCTGGCCTCCCTAATATCCAAGTCGACTTCCTTACGTGCTGCCTGGGCCGTAGTAATAATAATAATAAATATGAATACTTATTTATCGAAGATCAATAAGGGTTCAATACATTAATACTGTAAGAAACAGTAAAATTAACTCACGCGTGTTCTAGTACTGAATTTAAATATGAAACTGAAATTTTCTTATATTTTTACGTTTTTACTTATAAAAGAAAAGGAAATAGGCGGCAATAATAAAAACGCTCCAAACTCATAAAAATCTGATTTTATTTAAATGGAACTTTAAATTCCCCATATGATTAACACAGAGGAAAGGGTTGAAAATTATTTGCATTTCTAGCCAAAGATATGGTGTAATAACCTGATTTTTTGTAGGCAAAGAGTTCTAAATTAATAATCAGTAAATAACCAAATATGTGATTTTTTGGCCTAAACCACAAAACTGAGCTGATCAGAAAATTTTGTCTAGGAAGATAAGGTCCCTTTTCCTGTGGCCCGTCACATTATGTACGTAGGCCTAATATAGCACGTTCACGTCATGTATTCTTCCCTTACTCTGCTGAATTTGATATTCGAAACATATACCGATATTTATGAATGTACATTTTTAGACTAAAACTCGTACTTTGATAATAATAAGAAACATACTTCACTTACTATATGCTGTAGAGTGTACATATTTAGTATAACGGGACTTTCGGCGATCAAGAAAACAAGTAAAACTGAACAGTGACAATGACAAGGCCTGTAAGTCATATGCTATGTGCTTGAACAATGTACGGGAATGTCCTAATACTTTAAAAAATCTTTGTATGTATTTATTTTCTTGTATTGCTGGATGTAATCCCTCCCTATATTACTCCGCTAAGGTCCCATTCCAGTTTTGTACCGAGAATAAGGTCCCATTAACACCAACCTACATATATGGGGTACCTACAGGTTCAGCATAACACAATGCATAAGCGAAACGCACTCACTTACTCTTTAAATGCCTCACAATTAAATAAATACCTTAAAACATGTATATTTACAATTAAATAATGAAAGAAGCAACACGGTAACCACGGTAACAGAATCTCACAGGCTCATCTATTTCTGTAAGACGCAGCAATTCCGATTATTACATTACTGTGAAAGTTTCCAGATGGTTATAAGGTTATCACTGAACCAAATTAAGCTGTAAAATTCATCAATACATTCAGTATAATGCGCTTAAGGGGGTCAAGGGGCACTCTAGAAAGGTCTTTTTCACCCGACTATAAAGGGTCTCCGAAAACCACATTTAAAGGCCCTTAAATTAACAGTGTCTGTGATATTCCCAGAAAACTAACTTCGCTCTGAAATACCTATGAAGGAATGACAAACCCCCTAACCACTGCACCAGTAGCTGAATTGATCAAGTCTGATTATTCATACCAAGGACAAATCAGTCATAGCATTCATGATTGAGATTTTGCTAAGTGTACTCTTTACAACTAGAATATTCGCGGGCGAAGCCGCGACGGGTAATGCTAGTAGTGATTATTCTAATACAATCAGCGTAGCAGTTATTCATTCAACCAAACATATGCTATACTTGAACAATAATACGTCACTATTTTCTAAATAATCTTGAATCGAAGAAGATATTCGTCAATACTGATGAAAGGAGATGAAGGGTGGGGCGTTGAGGAGAGAAGGTCTGTCCAAAATCTTATCTAATTTATGGATTGCCTTTAATTAAATAATACAATTCTATTAAAATCCATGATTAAGCATTTATTTGACAATCCAGTATTTATGAGTGTGTAATCACAAATAAGATACCGGTGCTTTTTCCAATAAAACAGTCATTTATTTCAACCAATTTCAGTTCATTTGTGATGAAAAAGTTGCCTTCTGAATATTTATTCACTGTCATTATAATTTATGTTCATACCAAGGTACTTACGAATTTCTTTAAATATTTAAATTTTCTTTATATTCATACAAACAGAGTAACAGTTATGTGTTCTAATACAAATATATTAATTCATGCAAGTATGTTCTGCTTTTCTTGTTTTTAAATTACAATTAGGCGTGGAACGAATCATTATATAATACTACAGAAATGTATGGTATGCAAAATATACCTTTAATATGCTGCACATGAAAACAAGATAATTAGTATAAAGCTGTTATTTAAGGTTTCCAAGTTAAAATTTGTATACAATAACAAAAATCTGTTTAACTAGTCAAATGTCTCAACCAGTTGGCCGTTTCTATTCTTACAACGGCAGTGCATGTTTGAACTCCATCAGAACTACTCTCACTAATAAAATATACCTGTCGGATAGTGGCACTGACGGCAGGCCTAAGTCGCGATTTTCCTTCTTTCGGGGAAATTTTGAGCCTACTTTTTTAAAAGTCAGTTTTGTAAACAAAACTTAAAAATCATCTAGTGACCTGATTTGAGCGAGAAAGAGATGGAAATATGCCGGTTGGTGAGGCCTGCCGCACTCCTCCGCGATGACGATGAATTGATGATGGAATATCACGGGATTGAAATTAACAGGGGAAACTAGACATCCCGGAAAGAACCTGTCTCGCCTCCGCTTTGTCCAGCATAAATTCCACATGCACCAACCGAGATTTAAACCCATATTTCAAAAGGTGAAAGGCCGATATCTAACCACCTGGGCCATGGAGGGACCTACAAAGCTTAAAATCAAGGAAATTAACACGTTGGTCAATATTACCTCTTAATGTATTAAATCGTCCTCAAATAGTTAATCAACTTATGAAGGTGATACATTATAACATTTTGTTCAAAGATGATTCATTTTGGGATAATATTCCAAAAGGATGTTTAATCGTCAGTGGTAGTTATGCTCGCTGAGACGCAGTACTAGGACTCTGTAGACGTGGGTTCGAACCCACCGTCGGTCTTTCTATGGATTCCCATTTTCAACTTCAGTCACATGTTGCAACGTTACCTTATAATAGGCTCGACTGCTTCCTTCCACCTCCTTGCCATCTACATTCTCCTCCATTCATTCCTCAGGAAGGGCTTCCAGCCGAAAAAAGACGCCATCCACATATACATTCATCGCATCTCATCCCCAACCACGTTGAAACGGAGTTAGTAAAAGGTAGATATTCCAAAGGGATTTTACTGACAAGCCTACATTTCGAAACATTTCAGCTATTGCTCTGTTAATGTGAACGTTCCCGTATTTGAATGCCGATATTTATAGCGTTTTCAGCGCCGTATTGTTACGGTTGTGAAAAATAAGAAACGCAATAGGCAGAATAAATAAAATGAAATGCTCGTAAAAGTACCGTAGCGTGAAAAAGAACTGAAGACTTCAGATTTCCTAAGTAATCACCCATCTGCCGTGAAATGGTAGCAATTTTAACAATGGTGAATGTAAAGAAAACATAAGAGATTATTCGACCTCCGAGTTACCAGAACTGATGTCTTATTTGGAGTGTTTTCTCTCTACTATTTCTGGTGCTGCGCAGTGCCTCTGCTTCACGCGTCTCCAATTAAGTCGTTCAATTCCAAAACTCTCAAGTCCATGTGTGAGTAAGGTCCATTTCAAATCTATTTTCCCCCCTATCTCGGAGCACAGCAATGTATCGATGTGGTACAGGCCGGACGTTTGTTTTAGACGAGTGATCAATCTTAAAGGAAGCGAATTGCTACAGTACCTGTGGCGTTGTCAGCTGCCTCATGCGGTCAGATGATTGACAAAGCTATCTCACACTACTACTGAAGTATAGTCATTGGCAAATATAATGGCGTTCTATTCGTAAATATGTAACGTGCACTTCCGCGTCACACAATACTTCGACGACGACTGTACTGTCAGCACGGTGGTGTCGTCACGTGCTCAAGTCTGGAATTCCATTACATCAGACCGGTGGTGACAAATGTGAAGCGAGAGGGCGAGAGAGTGATTGTGTACGGGCTCACCCGCAAGCTTCAAGGTCAAGGGCAATCGTCTAAAACAAACGTCCGACTTGTACGGTATTGCTTTGACTAGTTTCTAGAGACATGGATACTCAAGTAAGCAGTAAAATCGTACATATAGAAACTGGTTAGATTATTATAATCGGCTATACGTTTGCGATGATTCCTTCTTACTTCTGGCGTATTTTCCTACCCTCTGATAGGCTAGTATAAAGCATTCCCATTTCCTATGATTTTCTTTATTTATCTCACTGTCACATTTAATAGTGAGTGCGCCCATTAAGCGGCGCGTTTCTCTCTGCAAGTTGCACGAAAACAGAGGCCCTTTTCCATGCTGAATCATTTCTCAATTTCCCCACCATAATGGAGATTATCAAGTAGTAAGCGATAACAGAATGAATTAGAGGATTTTCTTTTGCCAAGAACAACGACAAATTCGCTATTATCTAAATACAGCAGTAAAAAGAAACATACAAAAGCAAATATAATGACTCCTCACTGAAACGTATAGCCGCCTTTAGAATTGTATTGCTCATTGAAACCCGCCAAACCACTCTGGGCACAATACTAAAATGCTAACGAAGGTGGAACGGAGTTAATAAACTACATTCTAAAGAAATTTAATATAAACACCGATGAAGGCCAATAACTGATAAATACAAGAAATCGGAAATTGATCATAATTATCTGGCCAGGTAATGTAATGTTCATCCATGTTGCATTGCTAATTTTTGTTTTGCTAACTGTCGTGAAACCTGCAACACAAGGTCATCAGTGACGTATCCTATTGATAGACTCAGCTCTAACTTGTAAGAAATAGTGTAAATATATATGACAGTCAACCTACTGTAATTCCTATATGGACTTAAATAATGTTTTGGAATTGGACGACTCAATTATTGGCTAGATTCTAACAGACCAGCCATCGTAAGAAGAGAAATGACCGATGAAAAGTTCACAGAAACAAATTTCCATAAGTACATAAAATGACACAGAATGCATTACCCTATTAACAGTTTACTTTATAACAAATAACACTATAGCTTCAGCATAACACCAGTTAAAATTAACAATAACGCTAATAACAAGGTTTATTAATCTGAAACAAATTTATCCATATAGTTCTTTTTTACAATACACCATCAGAAAATATTATATTATACAATTTGATTGCAACGTTTCAAAATACAATATTCTATTTTATAACAAATACCTCATCCATTATGAATAAGATGATATAATGCATTCAATTATTGAATGATGTTCATGATAATCAAACTAGTGGAATCACACAGGAATTATCACATATGTATCTAAAAAGTTCTTTCATTGCTCCCACTGCTTTATTATAGCATTAATATGTTAATGTAATAAATTTAATTTCATTCATTATAAAAATCAGTTTTATCTTTGCTTTTATTTATAATCAAGAATTGAGTTAAAAATAAGACATGTTTAAATACAGGAACATCCTAAGATGGACGCAGGATTGGTTTATGTAGGGCACTCCCATTTCTTTGAGTATAAATATGAATCCAGGTATCCGAAAATTGTATGCAAGTACCGTACTTAATAATGTACGAAGTACGTCCAGAAAGTAAGTTCCGTTTGGTAATAACATTAAATTGTGTACAGATTCAGAAAAATTATTTATTGCACAAAATTCTACAACCCTTAAACTACTTTTCCACATAACTGCCGAAATGTTGCAGGCATTTGTCGTAGCGTGGCACGAGTTTTTGTATACCTTCTTCATAGACGTGTGCAGCCTGTGTCTTTAACTAGTTGTACGTTCCGCTGCAGCGCAGTTCCGCATATGCGCGGTAGACGCTCTGTATCAAGGAGAAGAAAAGTGCGCCATTTGGAGAACGCTGTCAGCCACGTACCGGTACGCGTTGTTGTGCATGTTTACTCGTACAATGTCGGTGTTGATTGAAAATCCCGCCGCTTGTGAAATCAAATCGGTGATTCGTTTTCTGAATGCTAGGAAAGTGAAACCAATTGAAATTTATCGGCAAATTTGCGAAGTGTATGGACAAAATGCGATGAGTGATTCAATGGTGAGAAGATGGGTCCGACAGTTTAATGAAGGACGTAGTGAAATGCACGACGAAGAACGAAGTGGGCGTCCATCTTTGGTTACAGAACTGGTTCACGCGATCGATGACAAGATCCGGGAAAACCGCAGGTTTACAATTAGTGCTCTCGCTATGGAATTTCCCCAAATCTCACGATCACTAATTCATGAAATTGTTACCGAAAAACTAAACTTTCGTAAACTTTGCCGACGTTGGGTACCAAAGATTCTTACGGAGCAACACAAAACAAAACGGATGGGTAGTGCACTTCAGTTTTTGACCCGTTACAATGAAGGCGGCGAAGAATTTCTGACACAGATAGTCACAGGAGATGAAACTTGGGTTTCTTAAGACACCCCTGAAAGTAAGCGGCAATCAATGGAATGGAGGCACGCTTCATCCCCAGCAAAGGTTAAGACGAAACAAATCTTTACACCTCGGAAAATGATGTGCACAGTGTTCTGGGACTGGAAAGGCATCTTACTCATTGATTTCTTACCGCGTGGTCAAACAATCAACGCAGATGCTTACTGCGAGACGCTTAGGAAATTGCGCCGCGCAATACAGAATAAGCGCCGAGGGTTGCTGTCAAAAGGTGTTGTTTTTCTTCACGACAACGCACGACCACACACTGCAAATGTGACGAAAAACCTCCTACAGGGATTTGGCTGGGACGTGTTTGACTGCCCTCCGCACAGCCCTGACCTCGCTCCTAGCGACTTTCATCTGTTCACACATCTCAAGTGTTTCCTTGGCGGTCAACACTTCAACAATGACGACGAGCTGAAAGAAGTTGTTTCCAACTGGTTGAAGACACAGGCGGCAAACTTCTATGAAGAAGGTATCCAAAAACTTGTGCCTCGCTATGACAAATGCCTGCAAAAGTGGAAAAGTAGTTTAAGAGGTGTAGAATGTTGTGCAATAAATATTTTTTCTGTATCTGTACACAATTTAATTTTATTACCAAACGGAATTTACTTTCTGGACGTGCCTCGTATATGTCGTAATCAGATTGTGAAATCCATCACTAATTTGCTCAATAACTTCGCCATCTAGAGAACTAACTATGCAGATCAATCACATGCATTTCTTAAAGATGGATTCCCAATGTTCCCGCCTGATATAATTGGGCATAAATTCATGTTGACCGACCGAAAAACATCAATCAATTTACTATGCAATAAAAACTGACATTTTTCTCAATATTCCTGACTCATGCGATGCGTAACTGCGGCGTAACAATAGCGTTTTGACTTTATTTATGTTGGCAAGAGGCAACGGAGTTGCAAGTCTATTCTTTATAAGAAATGGAATAACCAGAGCAATTTTGTAAATATACAGTCTCAGATACTTGGATGCAAATACTATTATTTCGACAATCCTTATTTGAAAACAAATTCTATTTGAGTTCTTTGTAACTTGGCAGTTGGACTTTAAAAAAAGGATTTTCGGAGAATAGTTTTAAATGGGAGCCCTCGTTTTATAGATCATTTTAACCGGTTATTACTTTTGAGCAATGGAGCTAAAATATCAATATGCTATTAAACATACTTCACGATCGTTGCCTTCGTGATACATAAAGTTTAGCATCGCCCTTTGCATTCGTTTATATCTTCTCAGTTCAAAACCTGGCTTATCTGTCAAGCGTACTTTCTGGGTAAAGATAATTCGATGGATTCTTTACATAGATTATTCGTAGTATTTATCTGTGAAATAGTCGTAATCAGGCTATATATATGAAAACTGATTTAAGTGAATAATAAATAGACTTTGTGGTTTTTATCATTTAAAAATACAAAATTTCGAATGTTGAAGTCCGAATACAGCGTTTTGCAGCATGTATGATTTTCAGATATAGGCTAGCATTTTGTGACAAATGGGGATTTTGTGCAATAACATATGCAACTTACCAATGAGGACTAAAATAATACAACTCAATAATATAAAATTGTCCATCATGCTTTTTTAAATATAAAAGTGACAGAAGAACGTAACATACAAATATACCTATCATATGAGGCATTCCCGACCCGAGGAGCTAACTCAACAAATGCACGTTTCGTGAAAAATATCATTACAATGTTCTACCAACGGCGAACTCGACTTATTATTCCTAATTAGTGATTTCATCTAAAAGTATAGATGTTTATAAAACAAAACTTACATCACATTATTCACTTATTAAAATCAACATCTGACAATAATGGATTATTATTATTATTATTATTATTATTATTATTACAGAGGAATGCGTACAATCGAACTCATTTGTCATACTGTACAGAAGTATCGCATTCATCAGATTTGACGTAATTTGTGAAGGTTAAATTTAATAGTTTGATTTGGTGAGAATATTGGTTGAATGGTATAGGAACGTAATGTAGCAAATATCTTATGTCGTTCAGCTTAGCCAGAGGTACAGAGATTTGAGCGTCGTTTTAAGTCTTCAGATTTTAGGATGACTTTGTCCGGATATTGGTCCGCGTAGCTATCGGTCAACCCGGACAACTCTGATTTGTCTCTGTCCATTTTTAATAGTATATCAGGGTGTACTCAACTACATTAATCTACAACAATGTTCACTGTTACCCATAGAAGCGAACACTTAAATTTTAAAAAAAAAACTCACCTCAGTCACCTGTCGAGTTGACCCTTCTGGTCGGGAACGCCTCATATAGTACCCTGTAATCGTACATAATTATAAACATTGAGTTTAGTTTACAATTTTGCAGTTTGGTCGAAGATTGTGAAAGAAATACCTCCCGTAAAATAATTCCAAGCATAGTCCAGGCAATAGAAAGCTGATTTTAGTTATCGAATAAAGTTTTACTTTACTTTAAATTTGTTTATTGTGTAGAGAATCAATAATATTGCATTTAATTTTCAAAAAATTAATGATTTCGCATTTTGAGCCATTTTGAGCGATATCTTAGCATCCGGTCCGGAGGACCATTTTATGTACCTTACTATATAAGTAACCAAATCCATAGGGAGTGTATATTTTTAAATAATTACAACTCCCAGTTATGTATAAGGCACATAAAATGCACCCTTAATTGAATATAGCTAAAATCCATTCGTAAGGGTGTTTTCTTTGGGACAAATTTCGTAACGCCAATGCCACAAACCACAAAATCTAATAATAAGCAATGTAACTTTAGATTTAATGGTGAACCTTAGTATCTAAATTACATTGCAATCAGTTAAGAGATACGCTGATAGATTCTTCTTCTTAGAACCGTATACAATCTCCTTATGACGTCGGCATCAGAAACAACTGTCATCTACGACAGCGGCTGAACTACAGGTTAAGTGCCATTTTTAACAGTAAAATGAAACGGCTTTATGCAAATGCCTTTAGTGATCTCGGAGGCAACGGTACATTATAAGCACTCGAACAAATAACATTGAGTTATGTGTGATACACCATGCGAAACACTGAAATAGAGCACAGTTGTCTTAAAGGGCCTATGATCACGTTATGGAAGATAAGGTTGGGTAGATGCAACTGCACTTGAACAGTTCTCTAGTATGTACCTCACTGGTCTGAAACTGCACAAAAACCTTGCTAGAAGGGGGATAGCACTGACTTGGAGCAGGGGATGACGGAGAAACACTGAGAATTAGATTATGTGGAACCCTCAGTTTCTTCACAAAAAGTTCAATTTCATTTGTAATCCTTGTGTGTCTGGAGAAGTATATCATCATCAATGATAGTATGCTTGGATTTACTTCGCTTCTGCATGACAAAAGTTCATTAAATAGTAAGGTAGAAAAAAATCTCTTCAGCTATTTGTTTGTCAGTGGATCAGTCCGATACTGGCTTTCTCTCTTTCTAACATTTCAAGTTAAAATCGTTCGAGCTATATGATAAGTTAAAATCGTTGTAAAACCAATTTATATTTAAAGTTCAAATGATGTGGGAAGTATCATGTCTTGAAGGGAATAATCCAACCTAGGCTCATGTTCAAACTGTAATGTTCAGGCCTAAGTAAGCTTATATTGGCCTATTAAATGGATAGGAGAGATTAACCTTGAAGAACTAAATTAAGGTGGAATGTAATGCTGGGATTTAGAGAAAATATATGAATTACAGTATTTTAATAAAACAATACATTATTGACAGGGTGAAATTAATGTCACTTTTCCCAAACTACAGTATATCTCAAGGTCTTACAAGATGATTACAGGTCGTGTTGATGTAATTGATACAATATGGGAACAGAATGGAGGTGCACCATATTATGGTTTAGGCATAACGAATGTATGGGGAAGCTTGACCTTTAGGTTAGAGCACCTGGCGCCACAGAGCAGCTTTGGTTCTGTTTTTCGATACATTTCACGCGCGAGTAAATGCCTTTAAAATACATTTTGATCTACAGTAATATATTTGAGCTCTTTCCACACGTTTAAGTACATATATAAACACTGTTTAAATTTATCATTTAAAACTCGTTTGGCACGTCGATCTAAATCAAATGTGGCGCTGCGAATGTTTCCCTATTCACAGTTTCTTTTTGCCACTCGTTGCTGTGTTAAATACAGAGTGGTTCATCTGAGACTACACACGTCATGGTATAGGGACAATGAATACCTTAAATGAGCAATTCCATTATTATAATGACTGTCTTGGTACAAAAGAATGGCCAACTAAATCATTCAACCTCACACCACGTTATTTTGCGTTGATATAACGTATAAGTGTCTTCTGCTCAGAAACCATGAGTTGAATCCCTTGCAAAAGTTGATATAGAACTTGGATATGAATCGTCAGTTATGTTCTGCAATCAGTGAATTGGTACTAAGGTTACTAACTGAAAATATTAAAATAACGTACATTGCTAATGCAAAAAGCTTAAAGAGAGTCTGATAATTTCAACCGAAACAAAAATCAGATTTTATACTATATAGATTTTTCTTTACAAATACGATTATCTTAATATGTTCAGTCCTTGATGCAATTCAGTCTCTGATGCTTTATTATCAGCTGTAGATACTTAAAAGAAGAGAAAATTAATTTCTTTCTTTCAATACACAGTATATGGTTAGGCCATGTTCACCGTATGAGTGATACCAGGCTTCCACGTCAATTCCTTTATGGTGAACTATGCTCCGGCACTAGAACTCATGGGGCCCCTCTGAAGCGTTTTAAAGACCAGCTAAAACACATCATGACGACGACTGGTATACATATCCACTCATGGGAAACATCTGCTGCGGACCGTTTACTGTGGCGAAACACTACATCGACCGCTGTCAACTTGTTTGAGGAAGAACGTCGCAGACATGAAGAGGCCAAGCGACAAGCAAGAAAGGTTCGTCAACTACAACCCTGACCTCCCCCGACCATTGAGTGCAATTTATGTGGACGCATGTTTTATGCCAGGATTGGCCCGTTTAGTCATCAGAAACACATCCACAAGCTGGTCTGAAAAGTTCTATGCAGGAAGAAGTATGTGTACTCTGAATCGAGTTACAGCCGACGACGATATTTGCCGAATTCTTCACTTATGCCCTTAAAACTTTACCAGTTGCATTTATTTCACTGACTCAATCAACGAACGGCTCCTTTCTTTTGTCCTCTGAACACTCACGAAAGAAAACAAAGTTCAGTAGGCCTCGAGACATTGAATAGGAGAGAAAAACATAGTAATGATCAAAAGTTCAGAAATGGTGTCAAATATTCTGGCATTTGGAAATTATAAAATGCCTTTTTTTAATCTACTGGTGTGTCTTTATCCAAGACTGAGCTTTAAACATAACTCTTGGCATCGTACAACTGGTCGATACATTGAAATACCGGTACTGTATTCTGTATCTCGTCAGATGGAGTCAATTTACGATACTGTACAATAAAATGATGCTTATTGTTCAAAACCTAAATGCAACTGTTGAGACTGTTAGCAACCATGTCAGGAAAAGTGCTGGGCCTTTGCAAAAAAAAAATTAGAACTACCTGCCAGACACGAATAAAATAATTTAACTGCCGGACATATCCGGAGAAAGCCAGACGGCCGGCAATTCGTGCCTTAATTATGTGAATTACGTATAGAGAATCAGGGTTTTCATTTCCAACAAATTTCGTTAACAAATGCGCACTAAAATAAAATGAAACTGTACTTTGTTTAATTTCATTTGGGAAAGTGACTTTATCTCAGCCTGTTTAATGGTAAGTGTACATTCCCTTTTGAGACAGATAGTACAGTTTGAAACAGGAGTCTAGGGCAATACAACCGTGATCGTCTGCAAATGTAAAAATTATATATTAACGACAGTTCAATCTATCCACTCAGCTTTGACGTCTGTGAATTTCTGTGAATTCTCTTCAGTTTAGAAATACAGGGTGTAAGGGATTACTATCCACAACATGTAAGTGCAGGTACAGAATAGTATTTGTCAACAGTATTGTTTTGTTAATAGAATTGCTTTAAAGGTTCCAGAACGGATTCATTCAACACCCTATTTGTCCTCTTGTCAGCTGACGCTTAATGGTAGCGCATTCGGCTGTACACCCACATGTTGTACCAAGACTTAATTTAACCAGGACACTGAACCTGTTGTTAAATTTGTTAGATTAGGTGATATCCTTTGACAAAAATTTAACATGAAATATGTACACTTTTACTATAAAATAATCACGTTAGATATTACATAGTTGTTTTCAGTGAAGTGTGGAGGTAGTCCGGATTATATGATATACCTACAGCCTTGAATCCCGGCTAAGGCTGATTTAACAGAAGGTTAGGATACCTCATCTCCATCCAATTACAGTTCTGCCAGCAGCTACGTATAGTTCGTCGGCTGATGAAAGAGTGGTCTGTTCAACAGTAGGTTTTTGCAACGTAAACAAGTGAAATCCTAGGACAAGTCAATGTTGTAAGACCTAAAGTGACTGTTTAAAAAGTTCGAATTACAACATTTGAATTATTCTATTTTTTTTTGTCGTGTAGCCTCCTGAGAGGCCGAGTGCAGGTCTTTCTAGTCGACGCCCGTGGGCGACCTGCGCGTCGGGATGAGAGATGGAATGGATGAAGATGAATGAAACTGGGTAAGGATGTGGAAGGAAGCGGCCGTGGCCTGTCAGAAGGTACTGTCCCAGCATTTGCCTGGTGTTGAAAATGGGAAAACACGGAAAACCATTTCAAGGACAGCTCGAACCCACGCGTCTACCGAGTCAGCAGAGAGCTTGGCCCCTTGACCTAACGCAGCGCTTTAGCCCGCGTAGCCACTACTGTCGGTTAATTATTCTATTGAAAGCTGTGATGGAAACAGAGAGCATACGGGAGTATCTTCAGTGGTGTCATTCAGTTGTTTCATGTTTGTTGTGGTTGTTCACAGTTCTCAGAAAAGGATGTTATTTTTTTAACATAAAAATATGCGTCTTGGAGAGGTGTACCATACCAGCTGATGAGCCCAATGGCACACCGGGGCGAATCGCAGGTAACTGTTTTGAGCTAACCGGACCATTCTTTCAAGTTTTCTATTTGAAATGTATTAAAGTATAAAAATAACATGTTTTTAAAATGTAAGAATGACACATCTGGTCTTGATTAACCATCAAAGTGGATTCCGTTCTAAAATTTGATCAACATTGGTCTCTGCTGACTCGGTAGACGCGTGGGTTCGAGCCCCACCGTCGCCTGTCCTTGAAATGGTTTTCCGTGGTTTCCCATTTTCAACACCAGGCAAATGCTGGGACAGTACCTTCTGACAGGCCACGGCCGCTTCCTTCCACATCCTTGCCCAGTTTCATTCATCTTCATCCATTCCATCTCTCATCCCGACGCGCAGGTCGCCCACGGGCGTCGACTAGAAAGACCTGCACTCGGCCTCTCAGGAGGCTACACGACAAAAAAAAATTAACATTGGTGAATTAGGGAATAGTTTCATATGGAAAAGGAAGGAAGCTTGTCGTTTAACGTGACCGTTAATCTTGAGATCATGAGCCACGGGACCTCCTTTTTACGTGGAATCTGAACCACAGGACATGGCATTTCACTTCGAAAATCTCACATGCATTGACCGGGAATCGAACCAGGACCGCCTTGGTGAAAGGCATACAGCTAGACCGCTTTGCCACCACGCCCCACAGTTTCATATGGCATCAACGAGTTGTGTTAAATTAAGAAATTTTTTAAATATAAAAATGAACATTGGTAGTTAACAATCGGGTAATTTTATTTCAAATATAATTCTGTATTACACTTCACGTGTTCACTGCAACATTCCCTTACACCCTGCATGAATGGTAATTGAGGTTACATGAAGAAATAATTACCGCAATGATCTGATTGAGTTTTCCTTTGAGAATCAATAACCGCAATGACATGAAACATTCAAGTACCGTGGAAGAACGTCATGTAGTTATCGGCGTATAGATATGTATTATTAAAACAGGAAGATGCAGTTCCACACGCCTTGTAAGTTCACTCTGTAAACTAAAGCCAGTTGTAATACATCAAAATGCTTCGTATTCTAGTCTTGTTTCAAAGTATGTGAACATCACTGGGGGTAGGATGCACGTCGATGCACGTCGTTTCACGTCCAAGACGCCGGGCGGCGGCGACCGCCCACAGGCGTTCGTCAGAAGGCCGAATCAAAGACGGCCATGGATCGCGAGATGTCCTCATCCCGCATACACGTGTCCAGGAACTCCTCCAGGGTGACCACTCCATCGCGGTTCTGGTCCATCTTCTGCAACACCAGAATACAAATGGTTTATAGAGTACTAGCTGAAGTACCCGTGCTTCGCTACGGGTCATAAATAAATTAAAATGTGAAGGTGACAGTTAAACAGGGGACAGGCGAGGTGCTGCGTGGAGGGAGAGTAAGGATGGAACATTTTGTACAACTACACCGCTCGGCGATGACCGTATTTTATACCACAAATTTAGGTTTTATTCGCTAACCACTGGAGATAACGAAAAGTGATAAGGACCTTTCGGATATAAAATTTAATTTTAAACCTCATATACGCCATCAAAAGTTTGCTATTTCTTAGCGTTCTCGTTTTATTTGAAATGGAAATATGAAAGTTTAAAACCAAAGGGTGTAGTAATGTAACTAAAATAGTCGCCATCTTTAAATAGTACAAAGTATCGAAATGAAAAGTAGCCTATATGTTAACCAGGTAAATAAGCTACTTCCATGTAAATTTTCATGTAAATCGGACCAGTGGTTCTTGCGTGATTGAGTAATACACAGGACACACAGACAAACGCCATCTCATTTTTATATATTAGTATGGATAAGAAAACTACAGGACAATCCTCATCTCCCTGTTCATGCGGATATCCCAACCATCAATAAAAGAAGGCTTCGTTCTTGTCATCCACCCCTGGAAACTACCAAGATGTTAGTTGACAACGGTCTTACCATCCGAGAATGCTGGATACATACTGTACATGGCAGACCTATGTTACGATTGAACAACTCCAGATGCCGTGTGTATCGTCCAAACCACCTGGGTTTGACTTGCCTCGTAGGATCTGGTCGGGGCTTAATCGAATAAGAACCAACACTGACCGATGTGCTGATTCTCTGCACAAGTGGAGCAGAGTACCTTCTACGGGTTGTGATTGTGGCGCCAATAAACAGACTGTTCGCCATACAGTTCAGGAATGCCCTCTGAGAACATTTCCTTGCGATCCAACTGAGTTCATAGTGATGACGGAGAGATCCATAGACTACTAACGTGCCCTAGATATTAGTTTGTAAGCTGACTGTAATTATACTGTAATTTGTAATTAGTGATGTAGCCATAATTAAATAATTAAATGAATGAATGAATAAATAATTAAGGGAGGATGTAGGTGAAATATCCAAGAAAATATTTTATTTTTTTATTTTCTGTAAAAATTATATTATGTAGTTTCAAGATTATAATCCCGAAGTTTCATTGCTGTACTTCAATTCTAAGGCTGCTTTCACACGGTCCACCTTCCTCCACACCACTCCACGCCACTCCACTCCACTTTTCAGCCACTCCGTTTTTCTTCCCTTTCCACCTCCATCAACTTTAATAACTCCAGTTTGACTTCGGCCATGGATGTGTACGTTTGCCTTGGTATTTATGCTCCGGTGCGAAGAAGATTACGGATAAAGAAGAAAAGGGTCCATTGGGTCCATCCATGAAATGCATATCGCATAGAGCGAGGAACTCACCGTTTTCTCATGGAAGAACTTGCCAGTGATCCGAAAAAATTCTTCAATTATTTTCGTATGAGTGTAAGTTCTGCTGATGAATTGTTATCAATCCTTGAACCAAGCTAACAGCGTCAGGACACCAACATGAGAAAATGTATTCCACCCAAAGAGAGGCTAGCTGTTACTCTGAGGTAAGTAGGTACTATAAATTATTTATCTATGCTCAAAGGCTATTTATTTCATGGGTACATTTACTCGTATTTCATTAGAAACGAACCATAAAATAGTCTACAACGAAAAGGAAAGAGGTGACAATAATGAAGAAAGTTATATATTTCTCATTTGTAACCTAACTTATAATAATTACCACAGAGGGATATATAAGAAACGTATGAAATTGGTAGGTACTTACTACTAAATATGTGTATCATTAGGGGCCAGTACATCAGAAGGTATCAACGTCGGGCACAGGTTTGTTCGTGGCTGACAATTATTGTATGTATCAGGAGTATGTAGTGTTACGTGTTGCCCCTCGTTCGTTAACTGGATTACGGTGGGTGAAAGCACAACACAATTGTTCCTTTAACGAAATATTAGCTTTATTGCAGGCCAGGAAAATACACCACACAATAAGCACTGAATTTCACTTCATAAGACACTACTAGTCACTATAGCTTCCACACATAGCCTACTTTCACACTACTGTCCTTGCTATCAATACCTGAAACTCTGCCTTGTACACAAACAACAGTTATTAACGATAGCCAATCACCCACCACTACACACTGCTTCGCTGTCCGGAGAATCAGCCTCACTTGGGTTTCGTAACTTCGTACGTCACGTCGCCACACTACTGTCGCACAGGTAAAAACACGCACTAGCTCAAAAACACGGTCCCTCCCTCGCTGGTAAGGCCGCTTTATATAGGGAGGGTGGTGACTCATTGGACGTTTCCAGAGTAGAAGAGTTCACGGCTCCTCCCGAGAGTTCCATCACCAGGTACGCCGGGAACATTCCAGACCATGTCTTTGTTCCCGCTGCGCAAGTAGCCGACCGACAGAGACCAGAGGTAGCCTCAGGCGGCTGTGAGTCACGCGAGAGGGAATGAAGCAACCCCGCTCTCGTAACAGTAGTAATGGGGAGGTGTTGTAGTGGATTGGCTGAAATGAGGCGTTGAGTGATGGTTGATTGATAAATGAAGAGGAGGAAGAATAGGATGAGGGTGGGTGCTGGTAATAAGAGTGGTAGGGAACGGCATGAGAATATGTCGACCCACGTCGACCTATTTAATTCTGTATTGACGAATGGTGGAAATTAAGGCCATCTTGCCCTCTAATTTCACATCTTCATCAATTTGTAGCATTTCGGGCAAGAGTGAAAGGAGGAAGTGCCTGTCTGCATCAAATACTTCCTCCTTTCCCTTTCCTTGACTCAAAGTTTTGTTTAAATTTATCAAGAGTAGTGATATCTTCTTCTACTTCTTGGGAGGACGTGGTTGGTGCTCACGGTTTTCAGTTATAATGTCCCTTAGCTCGGTGTCCCATGTCGTCATCCACGTCTTCGCCAGCTTCAGTTTCTTCAACTTCCTCTTGCTGGTTAATGTTGGAAACAGTGCTGGACACGAAAAAAGAATCCCATAATCAAGCGTAATAATCACATATAAATAATAATGCAACGGTGATTATTGATATATAAAAGTAGATACACTGAGAGTTCCTTACGTTTTGTTGGCCATGACTGGTAGAAGAAAGTGTAACAGGTCAAAGTATATGTACGTTTTCCTTGTGGCACTGGCTCCACTTCCTGCCCTTCCACTTCTTCTGTACATCTAGTTCTGAAAACAATATAACTTTTGTTGCAGATACCTTGCAAGTGGATATTCCTTGACAGATCTACATTACATTTACAGGATTGGAGTGTCTACATTGAATGAAGTCATACATGAAACATGCGATAAAATTTGGAATCTACTTCAGCCAACAGTGCTTCCTATTCCGACAGCAGAAAAATGGGAAGAAATTGCTCAACTGTTCTTAGTGCGTGCTAATTTTCCAAATTGCATTGGTGCCATAGATGGCAAGCACATTAGAGTTATAAAACCAGCACATAGTGGATCATTATACCATAATTATAAGATTTTTTTCTGTTGTGCTATTGGCTGTGTGTGACGCTAATTATTGTTTCACATTGGTTGATGTAGGAAATTATGGAAAGAATCCAGACTCTTTTATTTTCAAGCAATCCAATCTTTCGAAATCGTTGGCCAGGAACACACTGAACATCCCTCCGTCTCGGCCGTTTCCAGATTTGGCTGAACCTAATTTCCCACTAGTGTTTGTTGGAGATGAAGCCTTTTCCGTGTCCTCTCATATAATGCGTCAATACGCGTGATCTCATCTTTCTCACAAGAAACAAATATTTAATTATAGACTTTCGAGAGCAAGAAGATTCGTAGAGTGCTCGTTTAGCATACTTTCAAATAAATGGCGTATTTTCCACAGACCTCTCAATGTAAATATTGACTTTGCTACAAGCATCGTGAAGGCCTGTGTCGTTTTACATAATTTTGTCCGAGCCAGGAATGGATTCCAATTTGAACATACTTTAACTGAAACTGGGCTGTACGAGGAAGTGCATTCAGATACCCAACATCAAAGGTCTGTTAAGAACGTAAGAGACTTCTATGCAGATTATTATGAAGGGGAAGGGGCTTTGCCCTGGCAGGATTCTATGATTAATCGTTGGTAGGTACTACCTCAAGACACAACAGCTTGTGTTCAGGTTCATCATCATCATCATCATCATCATCATCATCATTTCCCCTTTTCCAGTTGGCACTGGGTGGGGGCAAATATGGTTCCTCTCCACTTTGTTCTGTAGTTCCACCATCCCCCTTCCGACACAGTGTTCCAATCCAGGTTCCGTTTTCTAATACTATTCTCCACCGAGTCCATCCAACGCATTCTTGGTCTTCCTCGTCCTCTCTTCCCTGTCATCCGTCGTTCCAGTGCTCGTCTTGGTAGCCTTAGTTCATTCATACGTTTGACATGTCCAAACCATCTCAATCTGTTTTGCTCCAGTTTGTCATTTAGTTTCTGTACTCCCAGTTCTTTCCGTATATCTTCATTTCTCACTCTGTCCTTCCTCGTTTTCTGGACCATACTTCTCAGGAATCTCATCTCAGCTGCTTGTACTCTGCTCTCATCCCTCTTAGTCATTGTCCAAGTTTTTGCTGCATATGTCATTATAGGAACATAATATGCTTTGTACATAACTTGTTTAGCCTTAATTGGTATATCCTTGTTCCACACTAGTACCCGTAACTGTTGGTACAAAGCACTCCCGAGTTGTATTCTTCTGCTAATTTCCAAATCTAGTCTTCCATCTTCAGTCAGTTCACTTCCCAAATATTTGAAGTGTTCAGTTTATTGTTATTAAATAATTATGTTGTAATAATTCGGGCTACAAATAAAAAAGTGTACTTACCAACTTCTCTCTTCTTGCTTCAATATAATTAGGAATAACGGCTGGGGCAACTTCAGCCCACACTTTTTTTAAAGTTTTATTGGCATAATCTGTGGAACGAATGTCCCACAGACAAGGACGCTGTTCAATTTCAAATATTAGTTTTTCACTATCTATAAATGACATTTTTTAAATTAAAAGCGAGTAAAAAATAGTAATATTGTAGCCGATTTATGCTTTACAACCCAAAGAAGCAACAATACAAAGACACAGAATGATACAAAAATATATATACAGACAGAGCATATCGCTCTGGTGAGTCCTCCCAAGTACCAATCAGTACCACTAGGAAGCGGCACCTCAATATAAATGGTGAAAATAGAACACGTAGCACATACAAAGTTGACCGTCTGAACGATTTGATGCAACTGAGTGAGCTACATGTCGCCGAGAGTTGCCTGAAGTGGAGGGGGACTTGCAGCTGATAGGCACCAACTGCTGGTTGACGAGAGCGGACGGATGTGGCGCCACAGATAGTGTCTCATCTGAAAGCCCCCACGCTAGAGCTTTACCTACAGTGGAGTGGCGTGGAGTGGTGTGGAGGAAGGTGGACCGTGTGAAAGCAGCCTAAGGGCGTCAAAAAAATTGAAACGTTAAGACGCCACGCCCCCTATTTTGCTGTCACCAGTACAGCTGGACAGGAATCCGTATATATCTTGCCACTCTGACCGTCATTGCGAGGAAATGTTTGATGGTATTGTTCGGAAAGCTGTGGACAAGATGTCGGCTGTTCCGGCTCTTTGTTGAGTAACCATGGATTCCACGAGGTTAATAAATGTGTGTTACCGTGATAAGCGTATCTGTCGAATATTGTTTTCCAGTTGTTGATTAGGTTCTATAGGATACTGGTTTTTAACGTAAATAGGGGGCGAATAACTGGTAGAGCGTTTAAAAGAGTGGAAAGGAATAGGATTCAACGTGCAGGTACCGGTACAGTGAAGGGAATTGTCCCGTAAATTTTGAATAGCAGTGCATCTACAAAAAAATAAAATAAAATAAAAATCAGTGGGAGTATTTTACCTGACACAAGCTGACCCGGCAGACGTTGTCCTGCCAATCAAAGAAAGTGTTGTAACTTTGTTTCTTGAAGTGCGTGTGGATACACAATATTTTTTTTCAATTTCTGTTAACTGCCTCTAAACTATCGTGAATTGAATTAACTAATTTAGAAACATTCGTTGGAGCGGATAAATGGTTTATGGACGCATACGGTACTTTGTTGAAATTCGCGTGCCGTTACACATTTGTTGAATCTACTCGTGCACTACCTATTGTAAAATGTATTTATTAAGCCAGAAACCTTCCGTAGGGTGTACACAACATCTCACCCAAGTTTCATCGTAATCGGACGAATGGTATTTGAACGCATACGGGACCTTATTGAAACGCTTCGCTCGTCGTCGCTCATTTGTTGAATCTACTCGTGCGAAACCTCCTGTGAAATGGATTTACTAAGTTAAAAACCCTCACGTAATTGTACACAACATCTCACCCAAGTTTCATTGCAATCGGATGAATGGTATATGAACGCATACGGGACTTTGATTAAAAGTTCGCAAGTCGTTGCTCATTTGTTGAATCTACTCGTGAGCTACCTATTGTAAAATGGATTTACTAAGTTAGAAACCCTCACGTAAGTGTACACAACATCTCACCCAAGTTTCATCGCTATCGGACGAATGGTATTTGAACGCATACGGGACTTTGTTGAAACGCTTCGCAAGTCGCCGCTCATTTGTTGAATCTGCTCGTGCGCAACCTCCTGTGAAATGGATTACTAAGTTAGAAGCCTTCACTTAAGTGTACACAACAACTCATCAAAGTTCCATCTCAATCTATGAATGGAATATAAACTTCTACGGGATTTTGTTGAAACGCTTCGCGCGTCGTCACTCATTTGTTGAATCTAGTCGTGCGCTACCTAATGTGAAATTGATTTACTAAGCGAGAAGCCTTCCCAGGAGTGTACGCAACATCTCACCAAGTTTCATCGCTATCGGACGAATGGTATTTGAACGCATACGGGACCTTTTTGAAACGCTTCGCGCGTCGTCGTCATTTGTTGAATCTATTCGTGCGCTATCTATTGTAAAATGGATTTACGAAGCCAAACACCTTCACTGGAGCTCACTCAACATATCACCCAAGTTTCATGGCAATCGGATGAATGGTATATGAACGCATACGGGACTTTGACACGCTCTAACGTGCAGAGACAAACAGTAGAATTCGACATCATTGCCACCTTTGGTATAAAACACAACTTTTCGCCACGAGCGGAGTGTATGTAATGGCGGTAGTTGCACAGGTTGCGACCAGGTGGCTCTAACTTGCAGAGACAAACCGTCCAAAGACATCAGCTTTCACGAAGGCCAAGGCTAGTGGTTTCCATGGCGACTGTTTTTGATTGTATATTGTGGTTCTAAAATTGTGTGTAAATTGTGGTTCTAAAATTGTGTTCATTCCACCTACCGGGTCAGATTGTGAATCTAAACCATACATGGACCCACCCTAATATACATACCAAATTCCATCAACATCGGTTCAGTCTTTTAGGAGGAGTTCAGTCACATACACACGTGTCGAAGAATTATATATATATAGATTAGCTCCGAAGAAACTTCTAATAGTTGTTTCAGATTAATAGACATCGAACTACTTAGGTAGTTATTGAGGTTTTAAGTGGCGGAACTACGAGGTCAAATTAAGTTCCCGTAAATGACATTTTTTCACTTACCGGTATCAGGTGAATTTTCTCAGACACTAGGCTACAGCATATAAAGCAACAAAACTTGGTAGTCTCCTTCTAAATAGGACTGTGCACAATCCTGTGCACTAGA
This sequence comes from Meconema thalassinum, assembly GCA_946902985.2. Taxonomy (NCBI): domain Eukaryota; kingdom Metazoa; phylum Arthropoda; class Insecta; order Orthoptera; family Tettigoniidae; genus Meconema; species Meconema thalassinum. Next base: position 213,108,953 of record OX336396.1, on the reverse strand, counting down.
ATTTAAATTTTTGACCTATTATAGAAGTTATGATATGGTTAAGAACATTTTCATGCCGATTTTTTGTAATATTTTTTTATTTGAGTAATTTAAAAGATATAAAAATTCTGTTGCACAGGATTCTAAGTTGAGCCTTGTTAAATCTGTGATAGAAATATCAGAAAAAATACCCAGTAGTTCTGCAGAAAATGCACCTTAAAATTCAGGAAGAGTAATTCTTTTTGGTATTAAGATTATATGATCACATTGAGTTACAAAAGCAATTCAATATCAAACAGCATGTTGACAATAGCCATACAAAATATGAACTAAATATCTCTTAAAATGTAGCAGTTATGGACATTTATCTACGGCCATGTTTTTACCTACGTCCTCCCTTAAATAAACAAATAAATAAATAAAGAAAGAAAGAAAATAAATATTCTGCAACAACAGTCAGTAGTTATTGTATTTAAGGGGCGAACATACAGCTTAAGAAGCCAAAACAATAATTCAATTTTATGATTGTGGCTGTCATAAATCTTGAAAAACAATTATACCCATTTCCAAGGACACAGGCAATTTGCCGCCAGAAATACACTTTTAAGTGTTTAAAATTCAAAACTATTTTATCCATTTTCAAAAGTTGGTCCTTGGTTTGTGCTGGCCTTCACCGTTTCCCTCAAATCTCCCATGTTTATAGGTAATGTTTTACTTTTTTTTTAAAGTGGGTGTTACAACTTCTGCTACAAATTGGGTCTCGTTCAAACCTGTGTGTCTTTTATTAGCCTTTCTACAAAACGTTAAACATGTATTTTTTGAGTTTGCTCAGAACAAAAAGGAAATAATAAATCTTACCTAACTGATGTGTAAATGTGAAAGATTCTTTTCGTAGCTGAAGGTTTAACACCTACTTAAAAAAACCAGAAAAGTAAAATAAAACATGGGGGAATTGAGGAAAACGGTGAAGGTCAGCTCAAAGCAAAGACCACATTTTGAAAATGGATAAAAATAGTTATGTTTTGAATTTTTAAAATTCCGAATGTTGTTTCTAACAGCAATATGTCTATCTTTACTTGGAAATGTATATAATTGTTGTACAAGATCTATGACAGGCAGTCATAATACAGGGTGTCAGTGCCTAGGCACTGCTACGTCAGGTGAGAGCCGGAGTTAAGTTGGCAGCACGGTTGCTGCTGACAGCGCGGCTGCCGCCGCTTGTATCAAAACAAAACAAACAACAAACAGTCCACTTAGAGATTCCTGTTTCTTGAGCTAATTTGCGTATTGATTTACTTGGACTTCGCAGCATTATATCGGAAATTTCATCAAGTTTTTCATCTGTTAACAGCGTAGGCCTGCCTGCTCCTGGTACATCGTGAACTGAGCCGGTCACACGAAATTTACTTATCAAATCCCGAACGGTATCCCGGTTTGGACACTTTGAATTAGGAAACCGCGCCTGAAATTTTAGTTTTATATTTTCTCTCTGTCTTCAGTAGTAAACATTACCGACTGTATCCTGTTGCACTATTCCAATAATCTAAACACTCCCTTACTGCATTCACGCTGACGCTTTCCACAGCACAGCACAGCAGAGCTCACACGTGTGTTCTGATATCCTGTCGACCTTGGAGAAGACAAGCTAGTACCTGGCTATCGGCGAGTGAGCGAAAGGTCTGACACCGCGCTGCCAACTTAACTCCGGCTCTCACCTAACGTAGCAGTGTCTAGGAACTGCGGAGAACATTCCCTGACACCCTGTATTAAAATCGCTATATTGTTTTGGTTCCTTAAGCTGTAAGTTCCCCCCTTAAGCTTGGAATACCCCCCTGTACTTGGCAGCGTTGAGTTTTTGTGGGTATCTACCCACATAACCTAACGGTGGTACTTTTTGAGGATCCAACCAGCCCTCGGGCTGACTACCTAACAGACAGACTTGGCAGCGGTTCGTGCGGGTGCAAGGATCGTATGATGCAATGTGTAACGTTTAAGTTAAATATATTGATCCGGTTTTGTAGGGGTATGCTTTAGCAATGATCACTATACTTCGACTATGCAGTAGCACTGTCTACAACTGTATCAGTGAACCCGAAGCCCCATTTGGACGAGCCGCTGTTGGTATGTGTTGAATCTGTGAAGTATAGTACTAGTGATTGAGACTAGGATAGGAAAGGAGGCGGTTGTGTCCTTAATGGGAGACTCCACCCAAGAACTTGATTAAAAAGTCAATATTTATTTGAAATCTTTCGAATGTTTGCTCTTGGATCTCAAAACGATTTGGCTGTATATGAATAGCAAATAAGTCTAAAGATATTTGAATTATGGACTGCATAATGAGAAAGTGACATATCAACAGCTGGCTACCTTCACAAACATGTAATTTCTTTCGGAACTCGATGTATGACCTCATAAGCTTTAAGTGCTTATACCACCGGGTGAGTTAGCCGTGGTTGTTACGGCGTGGCTGCAGGCAGTCGCTCACATCCGGGAGGCGAGGAGGTTCGAATCCCCACCCGGCAACTTTCTTCTGTGGTTTCCCTCTTCCTTCCAGGCAAATGCCGGGGTTGGTCCCTAACTATAGGCCACAGCCGCCACCTTCCAATTCCTCGACCTTAAATTCACACTTTCCTCCCCCAGACAACATTACACGCGACGGTACTTGTAGCTCACCCCATCTGGAAGGTGTGGTTTGTACCAAAATCTTCCAAATCCTCTCAATAGCACAGGAAAAATCTTGCATTTCTTGAAAAGTCAACGGAAATATAATAATTTTTTATTAAGTGCTTTTAAACAAATAAACAAGATGATAGCCCCTGGCAGAACTGTGTCGCGAACAGCCCGCATAGCACTAGAGCCGGGAGAACAGTCTGTACACATGGGAGGCACACAATCCATTATGTAGGAGTTCTCGCACGGGTCCGCTAGTTGTTTGCTAATCTTAGTTTGTAGTGTGGTTTGTTAGTTTATCTTGGAGTTTCTTAATTGTGTCTCGTTCTTGTTCCGTTTTCGTTCTCGTTAACGTTTCCGTTTCCAGGCAAACTATGAACCAGCCTTTAATCTGCCTGCAGGTTAGGTCGTTTTTGTTTGGTTAACATTTGTGGAAGTTGTAATGCGTTGCTCCGTGACTACAATATTTACTGTCAATGAAAATATGTTGTGATTCAGACATGTTTGTGTATGTATATCTGGCCAGGTTGTAAGTGTTCAAGTCAATTTTCATCTTTCACTTCAGAATTTAAATATCCAATCATCCAGTGCCTAATTCATACCGTCCACACATACACCATTTAAGCGTACAGTTATTGCATTTAAATCGTATGCCGCAACACTAGATCTAGGTGACAAGATCTCCAACCATCTACGTAATCTCTTTCACTTGATATTGCTGAAGCAATGGACTAATATGAGTCTGGTGTCTCTTGGCGAGGTTCCTTTTACTCGATTTCATTTGCGGGTTACAAATAATGATTTTTTAGGAATTTTTCAATTTGGTTTATATAGACTATTATTACTTTCTGACCTTTACAACAATTTATGTAAAGGGTCAAAAAATATTTGTTTTTAAGTTTATGGGGAATTTTTCTGATACTTTTTATAAACTATTTATTTTTACCTAAAGTCAATATTTATTTCATTGAAACCGTACGGGTTTCAGTCTCATTGTGACGTTCTTCAGCTGGTATATGATGAGTAACTTAGTAGTACCATACCGAAAGTTTACATAGCCTAGTAAATTTTCAAAAAACAAAAACAAAACAAAAAAAAAACAGATCTGTTACAATAAATTTTGTAAATTTTCTTGGCAGCTACACAACAGATACATTTTCCAACATTTCTTAATAACTTCGCCAAACATATTCCAAAGTTTTTCTCTACTATACCTACCAAATACACATCAAGAATTTTTTATAACCTAACTGATTCTAGAAACAGTAGCCTACATATTTTCACATACACATCTCCTCAATTCTACGCTGTTTTTCAAAACAATTTTTTATGCTTAATTTACAAAAGTTTTTGTAACAGATCTGTTTTTTTTTTGAAAAATTTAGTACGGTATGTGAACTTTTGGTATGGTACTACTTAGTTACTCATCATAACCAGCTGAAGAAGGTCACGCTGAATGAAATAAATATTGACTTTAGGTTAAAAAAATAGTTTATAATTAACACGTCAATAAGGTATCGGGCTATCATGGTCATTTTTATGTCATTCTCTCTCTCTCTCTCTCTCTCTCTCTCTCTCTCTATATATATATATATATATATATATATCGATTCCTGTTGTGAAGGATTTTGCGATTACCAGCGCCTCAGTCTGTTTGGCAGTTCGGACTTGTTATGACAATAGGTCTGCCAAGGGCCGAAGACCGTCATATCTGTTCCGCCTTAATCGTATCGCTATTTGGTAGCCATGGCCGACGATTTGTTTGGGTGTTTAAAGATTGAATGTGAGGCGAGCATCTGATTGGATGAATTTGAATTTGGGTCTCTATTGCTGTGTTGTTATTGGCTCTGACTATTTAACTTGGAATATCTGAGTAATAACATAAATGTAGACTACTTCTTATATACTACGTACTATTGTGAACTGATTGGCAAAACGCCGTGCAATTTCCATTGGTACACTGTTATGCTACTGCAGCGTGGATTTATTGAAGTTGCGAAGGTAAACTACCTATGTTGGCACAATCATCACGGTGTTTGATATTTCATGACTTGAACTATAACAATATATTGTAGCGATTACGGTGAAAGAAGGAGAAGAAGATACCTGAAAGATTCGGTCGACTTTCTCCCGGACTGTGGCGTCGTCCACAGTCGGGTCGGTGAACTTGCCCATAAGGTCGTAGATGGCAGTGACTATATCCGTCATTTCCTCGCGTGTGATACAGCCGTCCCCGTTGATGTCGTACAGTGAGAATGTCCAACGTAGCTTCTCGTCCAGCGAGCCGCGAGACAGGATGGACAGCCCTGTCACGAAATCCTGGAACAGTCAGGAATAGAATATAACATAATATAATATAATATAATATAATATAATATAATTTAAAAAATCTTCCTATTTTTGACTTCCGAAGGTTGGCAGGTATGTTTATTCATGTTGGTTTCTAAATAAAGTACTTCAACCAACGCCCAGCCTGACTCCTTTCCTGGAACTCTTCACTCTTCACAATGTTAGCACTTGAAATATCTTCGTACATATCACTGATAATAGTTCTTCACTAACAATTATGTTTTTTGTATTAAAGGATTTGATATCAGTAATTTCACCTTCACTCCCAGTTTTTACATAGAGACCAAAGAGTTCGAAATTCATTTTAAATGTTTTATGCTCTACTAAAACATTACCTACCAAGCCAAACACACTAGGTTGGACATTCCTTAAAAAGGATTCAATACTTTGAGTTTTTCTTCACTATGAAGTCTGTAACTAGCAATTCGACTTTTAAACGCACTACCAATTTGTTGAATATTCTCAGAATTTTTTCATGACAAGCGTTGATTTTATGATTAATACTGCGTAAATGTCCATGAATGAATGAATGAAGAAGTTACATCAATATTACATACATCACAATGCGTTATCGAAGGCTTACTATTTTTCATTATTTTTGTTGTACAACTATTTTTACAATTTTGAGAACGTTTACACTTTTGAGCATTTCATTCATTTAATGGTTCTGTGCTAGTTGATGGTTTTACAGTTTTTAATTCCTGTTGTTCACCATGCACTTCAACCATGTGGGATTGATATCGCATTATAGAAGAAAAACCAAGTTCACACACTAAACATGAGAAAGGTGCTGAACTGACATGTTTTAAACGTAGGCTACATGCTGTGTGTTACAAATCAATTCTTCAACTCATGTCTACAATTCAAGAACAATCACTTTTATTGTACCCAAAGAGCATCACTATCCAGCCATTACATTCAGTTACTCAAGACCTGTTCCATCTTGCTCATCAACGCCCCAAGGGTGCCAACTTACAAAAATCAAATTTAATTACAGAAATACATTCACAAACTTACAGAAGCACATTCACAACATTCTCCCACCTTGAAACGGTAGGTTTCAACTAAAAGCACAAAATAATACAAAACCTAGGAATAAACATGGAATTAACAAATATTTACAAATTCAGTTTTTAACAACCCTGCCCCTTCTTGTCAGAGCAACAGCTTCACTCTCAACTTCTTGAGGGGGGTTACTAGAGTCACAATCAGGCACCAAGTCAACAGCATTGGGACCACACAAAGAACCATCACTATTTTCATAAGGAGATCCAATCTCCATCAAGCACAAATGTTGGACTGGTCGCAACAACTCACTCTTAACTGTTTTTACCTTTGCCACTCTAGTTACTCCATCTTTACCAGGGAAGATCTCAAGCACTCGAGCCAATTCCCAATCAATTCTTTTCTTTTGGTCAGACACAACCCATACAACATCTCCCACCCTGACATTCTTAGAAGACTTAGCAGTGTTTAACATCAGAGACCCTAGGTATTCCTGACGAAAACGTTCTTTTAGGTTTATCCTAACCTCAGCTACATATTTCACCCTAGCAGAAAGACCCTTTTCATCCACTTCGTCAAGATCAGGCACCTTTGTCTCAAACTGCTCCTGCAAAAACATAGCAGGCGTTATCGGTCTCAACTCATTAACATCTTCAGACATGTAGGTAATGGGACGCGCATTCATAACAGCCTCAATCTCGGTAATCAAGGTCATTAGTTCACAAAGATTCAATAACGCATGACCAAGGGATATTTTCAACAGTCTTTTCATCACCCCAATAAGCCGCTCAAAAAATCCACCCCACCAAGCACCTGTGGGAACATTAAATAGCCACTGAATTTTCAATTCACGTTCAACTGTAGTCTGCTTAATGAGATTCCAAACTCCTACAAAGCCGTTCTCGAGTTATAAGGACACAAAATTGTCCACAGACAGACAAAAATTTTTTTTTGCGCGAATCCGTCATAAAATCGTCTGAAACACGCAAAAAACGCAAATTTCCATGGAAATTCTGAAAAAACAGACAAACTTTCATTTTTATATATAGAGAGATAATCAATATTAAAACACAACAAAATATTTAAAAAAAAAATAATTATAATTAAATAATTAATCAGTTCTTGTGAAATAAGACAGCACAGGTTCGAGTTTATTATTCTTGGATTGTAGGGAGCAATGAATCGACTATCGATTTCAATGTCAATGCCTCGAATTGTTTTTATAATAATCCGTCCATTATTTCTTCTCCTATACGAAGGATAACCATTGGCATTATCTTTTCTCTCTTCCTGTAAGTATTTTCTATCTAAATTGCATTTTGTAAATATTGTCAATTCAAATAACAGTACAGTAAGTATATAGTTAGTTGTAAGTAGGTAGTTAGTTTGTCTATTAGATATATGTCATTGTTCTATTAGACTGTGGTGTATGAGTGTGTCTGGTAACAGTTGCATTGTTTATTAGTTATAGTTCATTGTTTCAGTAGACTGGGATGTGTGATTGCATGTGAGTGTGTCTGGTGACAGACTGTTTTAGTGGTAGTATTTGGTGTTTGTGGAACTTTAGTATTTTTTCGTTAGTAGAATTTTGGTATTTAATTGTTAGTACAGTAGAAGGTTAGTATTTTTGTTAGTAGAATTGCTCTTTACTTATTCTGAAAGGGAGTAGCAGTCTTTCAGAATAAATCAATTCTTTACTAGTCTTATAGACGGTTAAGATATTGATAATATAAGCCAAATAATGGCTACACTGCGTCCTGCTGCACGGCTGAAAGCAAGGGGAAACTACAGCCGTTTGCTATTCCCGAGGATATGCACCTCTCTATGCATAAATACATGTGATGATGGCCTCCTCCCTTGTAAAATTTCAATCCGGAGGTAAACTAGTCCCCCGTTCGGATCTCCGGGTGGGGACTACTCGAGAGGGGGTTAACATCACAGAAGTGACAAAGAGGAACTCTGACATTCTACGGATCGGAGCGTGGAATGTTAGAAGTCTGCTAGGAAATGGAAGGTTAGAAAACTTGGAAAGGGAAATGGATAGGTTGAGGTTGGATTTGGTTGGGATTAGTGAAATGCGCTGGCAGGAAGAACAGGACTATTGGTCAGGAGACTATAGGGTCATTAGCACTAAATCAAACAATGGCCAAGCAGGGGTTGGCCTCATATTGAGTAGGAAACTTGGACAGCGGGTGGAATATTATGAGCAATATAGTGAACGGATTATTGTAGCAAAAATAAATACTAAACCTACCTGCACCACAGTGGTACAAGTCTATATGCCTACCAGTCAAGCTGATGATGAGGATGTTGAAAAGGTCTACGATGAAATAGACGAAATTCTGAGGTATATCAAGGGTGATGAAAATGTTTTAGTAATGGGAGATTGGAATGCTGTGGTAGGAAAAGGGAGAGAAGGGAAGATAGTAGGAGATTTCGGATTAGGTGAAAGGAATGATCGAGGAAGCAGGCTGGTAGAATTCTGCACTGAGCATGAATTGGTCATAGCTAACACCTTATTCAATAACCACAATAGAAGAATATACACATGGATGAGACCAGGAGATACAGGGCGTTACCAAATCGACTTCATTATGGTCAAGCAGAGGTTTCGAAACCAGATTTTGGATTGTAAAACATATCCTGGTGCTGACATAAACTCTGACCACAATCTGGTTGTAATGAAATGCAGATTAAAGTTGAAGAAACTGAAGAAAAGTCAAAAGCCAAAAAGGTGGGCAATAGACAGACTGAAAGAGAAGGATGTAAACGAAAGATTCAAGAAGAGTATAAAGGAAGGACTAATGAAAAACCCTAAACAAACTTCAATTGCAGACGAATGGGCACTTTTGAGGAATGAAATAACAAAATCCGCAGAAGAAAACATTGGTAGGAAAGAGAGAATAGGTAGAAAACCGTGGATCACTCAGGATATACTCGAATTGATGGATGAAAGGCGGAAGCACAAGAATGTAAGAGATGAAAAGGGGAAAGCAGAATACAGACGTCTGAGAAATGAGGTTAACAAGAAGTGCAAGGAAGCGAAAGAAGAATGGTTGAAAGAGAAATGTGCTGGTATAGAAAATTGTCTGAAATTAGGAAAAGTAGACACAGCTTATCGAAGGATTAAGAATACTTTTGGGGAAAAGAAGACTAAGTGCTGTAATATTAAGGACACAAATGGAAAGCCTCTAACAGATAGGGAAGAAAAGGTTGAGAGATGGAAAGCTTACATAGAGAGTTTGTATAAGGGAAAGGAGATTGAGAATCATGTAATGGAAAGGGAGGAGGAAATTGATGAGGATGCGAAAGGAGATTTAATATTGAGATCAGAATTTGATAGAGCTTTGGAAGACTTAAGCAGGAACAAAGCACCAGGCATAGATGATATACCGATTGAGTTGCTACGCTGCATAGGAGAGGAAGGTCTGATCAGGTTATTTCACTTGGTGTGTAGGATTTATGAGACAGGTGAGGTACCCCCTGATTTCAAGAAGAATGTAATCATCCCTATACCAAAGAAAGTGGGAGCTGACAGATGTGAAGATAACCGTACAATCAGCTTGATTACTCATGCTTCAAAGATCCTTTCTAGAATCATTTACAAGAGGATTGAGAGCCAGATAGAAACGGAGTTGGGTGAAGACCAGTTTGGTTTCAGGAGAAATGTAGGAACAAGGGAAGCTGTACTAAGTCTTAGGCTGATTTTGGAAGGTAGAATAAGGAAAGATAAGAGAACGTTCATGGCTTTTGTAGACTTAGAAAAGGCTTTTGATAACGTTGATTGGACTAAATTGTTTGACATTTTGAAATCGATTGGAATAAAGTACAGGGATAGGAGGGTGATATACAATCTATACAGAAACCAGACAGCAGTCATTCGAGTTGAAGGACATGAGAGAGAAGCTGGTATTCAGAAAGGTGTAAGGCAAGGCTGCAACTTATCACCCATACTTTTCAATCTTTACATTGAACAAGCAATGAAGGAAATTAGAGAAAAATTTAAAGTGGGAGTGAAGATTCAAGGAGAAATAATTTCAACTCTGAGATTTGCTGATGACATCGTCATCTTGGCCAACAAGCCTGAGGATTTGAATGAGTTTTTGAATGGTATGGATTCCGTCTTACGGAAAGAATTCATGATGAAAATTAATAAATGTAAAACAAAAATACTGGAATGCAGCCGAAATAAATCAGAAACCTCTATGGAGATCAAATTGGCAGGTGAAAAGCTGAAGGAAGTAGGAGACTTCTGTTACTTAGGAAGCAGAATAACCAGTGATGGACGAAGCAAAGAGGATATAAAAAGTAGGTTGGCTCAGGCAAGAAAAGCATTTCTACAAAAAAGGAATCTGCTGACATCGAATATAGATTTAGGTATTAGGAAGTCATTTTTGAAAGCCTTTGTCTGGAGCGTGGCGCTCTATGGAAGTGAAACTTGGACTATTGGTGCAGCAGAAAAGAGGAGAATTGAAGCTTTTGAAATGTGGTGTTACAGGAGAATGATGAAGATCAGATGGGTAGATAGGGTTACAAACAAAGAGGTATTAAGACGAGTGGGAGAGGAGAGATGTTTCTGGCGACTGCTAATGAAGAGAAAAGATAGGTTGGTAGGACACATACTAAGACACCCAGGAATAGCAAGCTTAGTTATGGAAGGAAGGGTCGAGGACAAGAACTGTAGGGGTAGATCAAGGTTAGAATATGTTAAACAGATTGCCTCGGATGTAGGGTGTGGTAGCTATGTAGAGATGAAACGATTAGCTCAGGACAGGGAGGCATGGAGCGCTGCATCAAACCAGTCAAAAGACTGAAGACTCAAACAACAACATAATATAATATAATATAATATAATATAATATAATATAATATAATATAATATAATATAATATAATATAATATAATATAATATAATATAATATAATATAATATAAACTTTTCAAGTAAAAACAGGTGTCGGACAGGGGGATGGGTTGTCGCCTTTGCTTTCTAAGTGCTCTGGAGAAGGTGATTAGAGAATGGAGAAAATCAGACACGAAAGGTATACATTTTGGAAGTAAAAAAGATAATATCCATTTAGATTGCTTGACTTTCGCGGATGGCATTGCATTGCTCTGATCATGGACACATCAGAAAATGCAAAGATCCAAGTAGAAAACTTAATGGAGCAAGAATGAAAAATAGAAATACAGAATTTATAACGAATGTTCAAGATTGTCCATAATGTAATAATCATTAACCAAAACAAAATACACAATGTTAACTTATTTAAGTATTTGGGTGAATGGCTAACTATCAACAACAATGAAGAAAACAGCCTAGAGATCCGAGCAAAGAAGATGAACGTAGCATTTCAGATAACTGGAAATGTTTATAAGAAGAAGGCATTATCATGCGACACTAAAATTAAACATTATAATACGGTACTGTGGTGAGACCAGAATCACTCTTTGGAGCTGAAATATTAAAGTTAATGCGGAAAGGTGACATAAACAAAATCATACTCATGGAAACAAGATTGGTTCGATCCTTGGTCCAAGGAAAACAGAAACAGACTATAACAGACCACGACCTAACAAGGAAATATACACCCATGTGAAGAACATAATTGATACCATGCGCAAAAGAAGAATGTCTTCTTTTGGGCATTTAAATAGAATGAATAAAGACAGGCTAACAAAACAAATTTTTAATAAAATTTTAAAACATAAAAGTTCAACCAGCGTGGTTTACACAGACATTACAGGATCTTAAGGAAGCCGACATTGACATCACAGATACATATAAAAGGAATTTATTTCGGGACAAAATTCAAAAAGTGATCTTCAGGGAGGAACAAGAAAGACAACGAAAGCAACCACGTAACATTGAACAGCTCCGGATGCAGAGATCAGAATGTGGGCAGAGTGTCTAAAATACATAGATTTAATAGCCTAAAGGTAATGGATCTGATGATGATCGTTTGACGATCGAAACTGGTCATCCCAGTGTATTTATTAATCTCCATGTACATTTGTTTTCAGGATTAAGGAATAACCTATCACAATTGGGTACAATCGTGTTGACCGACTGAAACGCATCAAATCTCAATGCTGATTTGATCGTTAAGAGGGTGTCGTATTTAGACATTACAGTGAAGATATTTAGAGGCGATGAGAGTCTCATGAAGGCTCCAAGAAGAGAGAAGTGTATTATTTAAAGCAGAGCTCATTATGGCAGCGCTCCCAGGAGTACTGCACATTGTTCCCGCCTCCTCCAATGAAACTGGAACGAGTCAAGCTCTGCACATTTACTGAGGAGGACCAGTGTTGCCAATCCTTGTTGAACCAAAAGAAGATGGCTACTCAAAATAGAAGGAGATTAAAGTAGATTTTCAATTTTCAATGGGTGTCGCCTTTTACCTCAATATATAAGAAAAGGAGTTATCAATTTCAAATATACTGCATAATCTTGAAAACCTCGTGGTGGAGCGGCTAGCGTTCTTTGCTGTCGCCCCGAAGGTCCGGATGACTCGTGATGTTATCACAGCAGACGACGTTGCACGACCCACACCACACCGGATGAAATATTACAGATGATCGTGTCATTCGGACATGGACCAGTTCGAAGAGCATTCTGTCGAGTTCGTGTGAATGAAGAGACCAGCACTTTCCCCTGTTATAAACCCAATCGAGCATTTATCGGACATAGTGGAGAGAGTTATTCTCAACTTAAATTTCAAAATCACTCGTTCCAGTCCCCGATTCTTGGATGTAACGGGTAATGTCGGGAACCACTGGATGGATTTTGATGCGGTTTTCACCATTCTGTAAATAATTTCTCGAGGAAGATTTCTGAAGAAAAAACATTCATTTATGGCCAAAGGAAGCCGAGCAGTAAGGATTTCAGTGAATCGAGTCGAAGAAAATCCTGCCGTCCGTGCGCCTTTTAAGCTTACGCTGGGCAAACCATTGAACATCTATGTACTATGAGTGTAAGAATTGTTCAGCATGAAAAGTTCTACAAAAAAAATCGCGACAACATATTCCTATCTTTAATACATCGCCCACTATAAGTGTTTTCACGTTTTCGTTTCTTCCAACAATCTCCATTCAGAGGACACTTAAATTACTAGCTTCGAAGCGAGTTTACGAGCCAGTGAGCGAGCCTATCACGCCAGATTCAGAGAATAGTATATGTGTTTCGAGTTTCGCTGTTCACGTCGGCTTTTCTGAATTGCATCTCGGACCTGCCGTCCGTGCGCCTTTTGAGCTTACGCTGGGTAAAGCGTTAACGATACCGGGCGAAGCCGGGGCGGGTTGCTAGTCTATGATAAATAACAATACAGCACTCAATCTCTGCGTGTATTAGAAATAAATATAGGCCCTACTGTAGATTGATGTTGTTCAGTACCTGGCCAGATCATTATAAACATTCTTCGATTTCTACTATTTATCTGATATTGGCTTTGTTCGCTCATAATGCACAATTTACGATAAAGCAAGGTTATTAACTCTCTTCTACGTTTGTTAGTATAGCAATGTTCTTGTAGTGACTCAGCTGGTTTCGATGAGCGATTATTAAGGAGCCTAAAAGTTTCAGCGAGCTTTTTGATTTCGTTGAATTTTGTTATTGTAGCTGTATTGTAGAAAATAATGCATTTGTTATTTATTACAATACTTTCAGTCATGCTGTTGTCGGTCGTTTGTTTAGTCGACATCTTGATTTAGAAATTGAGATAACATTCATTCTGTAAAAGGGCCTCTGTTTTCATGGAATTTTAAAATTGCGATCCTTCACAAACATAAATAAGCTGGCGAATGGACATGTACAGTACCGAGTGTCTGAGGGATAGATTTAAAAAAATCAAAGGAAATGGGAAATATGAGATTTGTTGATGACATTGTCATCTTAGCCGACACAACCGAGGATTTGAATGAGTTTTTAAATGGTATGGACTCTGTCTTGAGGAAATTATTCCTGATGAAAATCAATAATAGAACAAACATATTAGAATGCAGCCGGAAGAAATCAGAAACCTTTATGGACGTAAAATTGGCAGATAAAATGCTAAAGGAAGCAGGAGACTTCTGTTGCTTAGGATGCAAAATAACCAGTGATGGACGAAGCAAAGAATATATAAAAAGTAGTTTGGCTCAGGCAAGGAAAGCACTTCTACAGAAAAGGAATCTGTTGACATCGAATAGGCTATAGATTTCGGTCATTTTTAAAAGACTTTGTCTGGAGCGTGGTACACTATGGCAGTGAAACTTGGACCATTGATGCAGCAGAAAAGAGGAAAAGAGAAGCGCTTGAAATTCGGTGTTACAGGAAAATGATGATCAGAAGGTTAGATAGTGTAAAAAAAATATTAGGCTATATTTGAATTGCAGCCAATGGTCATAGCGGTGTATTTTAATTGCACGCCCATAGGCTCCCCATCAAGTTCAATTTCAAGTAGTTCCAACTTTGGACTCCAGAGATGCCACTATCTCTGACACCTAGCGGGGAACTTTGAAACTTGATAGAGCGTTTCTAACCAAATAACCTACAAATTTAGCTACACACTACCAATTTGGTAGGTTCTTTTACATGCCATAAATCTATGACATGGGCCCACCGGCTTTAGTTCCCCTTCGAAGGAGGGCAAACTGAAGGATTATAACGCTCTTAAAAATACGACGACTTCGGCCGGGTTTGAACCCGCGATCTTGGGCATAGCAGTTCAGCATGCTACCGACTACGCCACCGAAGTGACAAATGAAAATGTATTAAGACAAGTGGGAAAGGATAAATATTTCTGGTGACTGCTAATGAAGGAAAGAGATAGGTTGAAACGACACATACTAAGACACTCAGGAATAGCAAACTTAGTTATAGAAGGAAGGGTCGAGGACAAGAAATGTAGGGGTAGACCAAGGTTAGAATATGTTAAACAGATTGCCTCCGATGTAGGGTGTAGTAGATATGGAGAAATGAAACGATTAGCTCAGGACAGGGAGGCATGTAGAGCTGCATCAAACCAGTCAAAAGACTGAAGACTCAAACACACGGGAAAGATTTTGGATGTCACGAAGGTAAAGAAATACGCACACATGCGATGACAACAGCACGGACATGTAGCCTACTGTAGGTGATTATTATAATTTGGCCGGCTACTGTACTGTAGATGTGTCAAGCCTCTGTGGCTTAGGCGGCAGCACGCCAGCCTCTCACCGCTGGGCCTGTGGTTCAAATCCCGGTCACTCCATGTGAGATCTGTGCTGGACAAAGCGGAGGCAGACAGGTTATTCTCCGGGTACTCCGGTTTTCCCTGTCACAATTTCATTCCAGCAACACTCTCCACTATCATTTCATCTCATCTGTCATTCATTTAATCATTGCCCCAGGGGAGTGCGACAGGCTTCGGCTGCCGGCACAGTTCATATCCTCGCCGCTAGATGGGGGCTTCGTTCATTCCATTTCCTGACCCGGTCGGTCGACTGGAACCAGGCTGTGGATTTTCATTTTCACAGTACTGTAGATGTATGCCAATGTTGCACAAAGTATAGGTATATGGCTCACGAGACTTTCCCTTGTTTAGTTGCAGTTCTTCAGCAAAAAAGAGGGTTGAAGATCCCTGAACTGAAGTACCACATGAAAGGCTCGTTTAAAGGCGAACTTCCTTCCGGTGTGTATTGAAACGTGAAGATGACGTAAAGAAAGTGACTGACTAAGCTATTAAGTAAAATCTTCTATATAAGGCCCGAAGAGAGGCAGGCGATCGGAGTGGCCGGGAAAGGAATCAATAGCGGGGGTCTACGTCATCCATCACTCTGACAGCGCCTTGTGGTGGTAGAGGAGTCTATCAAGACGATACTTCGCGCGTCATTTGCGCCAGTAAGAAGAACTTCTCCTTTTCTTTTGTGTTCCATTGAAACACGAGTTTCAATAAAACTTAATACTGATAACGGAATGAATGGGAGTCCTTGCCAGTGCGTCCAGAAGAGCTTCAAGCTTCATAATTATGATTTTAAAAGAATCTTTTCAACAGACTTTTACTCTAGCCCTGTACCCCCCTCTACCTTGTCAATTACATTTGCCAACTGGAGTCCGCCTCGTTGCGTAGTAGCTAGCACTCTTGGCTGTCATCGCGGAGGCCCGGGTTCGATTCCCGTCTCTGCCAAGACATTTAATTCTGGTCTGAGGGCTGGAACGGAGTACTCGCACTATCAGCCTCGTGAGGCAAAACTGAAGTGGTTTCCCCATGGTTTCCCCACTTCAATTCCAGACAATTTCCGGGATGGTTCCTATATTAAGGCCACGGCCTCCTCCTTCCCAATCCTCATCTGATTTACAAATACACACACTAATACATCCATCACAATAACACAGGTTATCAGACACATTCTAAACACAACCTTGTACACCAGGCTATATGACCACGATGTCGCAAAGCCCATAATGAAACAATAGCAGAATTTGCCAACGACTACTTAAAACAATTTTACAATAATCTAAATTTTTGTTGATTCCTTTAGGAGATTTGTGACATTGTGGTCATGTAGCTCAGTTTACACGGCTGTGCGTGAGAGTGTGAGTGAGAGAGAGATAACCTCTGTTATTGTGATGGCTGTATCAGTCTGCGTACATGTAATAGGGGCTAGGATTGGGTAAGAGATGGCCATAGTATTGAGTTAGGTACCATACCGGCGATTACCTGCAGTAGAAGTGGGAAACCACGGAAAACCACGTCTAGGATGACTGAGGTAGGAACCAGACCCACTTCTTTTCAGTTTTACTTCCCAAGGCTGAGTTCTAGCCCTCACATCCGAATTAAATTTATACCTTTTTATTGATAGTTAATATTAGTGGTTGGGACATCGCAGTCATTAACCCCGTGTGCTTGGTGTGTGTTGAATTTTGCTTGATAACCTGTGTTTCTGTAGTGACTGTGGTGGTGTGTGTAACTGTAATTTCGTGTAAAGGATTGGAGTAGGTGCCTTGGAACTTATAATCCGGTACCATCCCGACATCGCAGTCATTAACCCCGTGTGCTTGGTGTGTGTTGAATTTTGCTTGATAACCTGTGTTTCTGTAGTGACTGTGGTGGTGTGTGTAACTGTAATTTCGTGTAAAGGATTGGAGTAGGTGCCTTGGAACTTATAATCCGGTACCATCCCGACAGGAAGCCTGGAGAGAGTGTGAAACTATACCCAGGATAGCCACTGACAGTGCCGGAGATCGAATTTCCGATCACTGGACTTACTGCAGCTCCTCATCGCGGTCGTGGTGGGCAATTTAACGCGCACGGCTACGTCGCGGGGTGACCAGAATTCCTTTTCTTAACAAGGCCAGGAATGAAACCCGGGCCTCAGGTTTGACAGCCATGAATGTTAGCCACTGCATCACGAGGTGACCAGAATTACATTTCTTCGTAGAGCCTCAATACCTACCCCGAGAAATTCAACTGACACAGCTCCTTCGCATTTAAGCCCACTAACATTCCAAATGACTGCACCAGGATTAGATCCTGCAACCTCGGGAACAGCAGGCAAGAAGGTTACAGCTGCATCATACAGCCAGATGCATATTTATAACTAGGGTTCGGATGTATAAGACCTAAAAATGCAAGCAAATATGACCTTAAATATGACTAAATATGACCTGAAAATGACTGATTTAAGTACCGGTATGGCCGTTTTTTAAATTATAAAACCAAGCGACAATCCCTTCGAGATTAAATTGATCACTAAATTCTTTATTTCTATTTTCACTTTAATTTTCTGAATATACATGTTTAAGTGGTTATTTACAGTCTATTTCTGTAAGCACTAGTTCCCGTTCGGTAAGTTGAGGAAGTTGAACACTTACAGCTTACCTAATGGTAAACAAAAGGAAGGAAGCTTGTAGTTTAACGTGACCGTTAATCTCGAGATCTGGAGCCACGGGACCTCCTTTTTACGTGGAATCCGAACCACAGGACATGGTATTTCACTTCGAAAATCTCACATGCAATGACCGGGAATCGAACCCGGACCGCCTTAATGGTAAACAAGATGTTCAGTAAAGAACATATAGCCTACTTTCTTCTAAATGCATGGGTATTGTTATAACTCTTTGTCCTTTTCAAGCAGTATAAATGAATGTTGGTTGTTGTAGCTTGTTGAAATACAACGTGTTATACGGATATTAAACATGAGGTGCCCTTTGCTAGTGCTACATCTGTACAAAATTTCATTAAATTCGGATTCATCGTGTTTGAATTGATATTGTGAATCAATTTGCACACATACATGGCCGCTATCTGCAAACAATTAGGCCGATCACCTTGTCGTTTGGTCAAAAGATGCCTCCCACATAAAGGTATGTTGTTGCAAAATTTAGTAGAGATCAGCTGATTAGGTTGGTAGTAATTTGATTTAAGCTTTTAACATTTGGGTGGCCGCTATTACGTTTCCAACAATATGGAGACGATATAAAACATGTCACTAAGTTGCCTTTTGCAAGTGCTACCTCTGTATCAAATTTCGTTCAATTCGGTTTCACCGTGTTTGAATTGAAAGGGGGAATCGATTTGCACACATACATGGCCGCTATCTGCAAACTATTTGTCTGATGACCTCGTCGTTTGGTCAAAGGATGCCACCCACACAAAGATATGTGTTGAAAAATTTAGTAGAGATCAGCTGATTAGGTTGGTCGTAATTTGATTTAAGCTTTTAACATTTGGGTGGCCACAATTACGTTTCCGTCAAGATGGCGGCCATATAAAACATGACACTGAGGTGCCCTTTGCTAGTGCTACCTCTGTACCAAATTTAGTTCAATTCAGTTTTCACCGTTTTCGAATTGATACGGGGGGGGGGGGGGGGAACAATATATTGTGCCCAACTCTAGGAATGGGTATTCCAAGATTCAGACACCTAGATATCAAGGGAAAGGCTACAGCCGCTTTTGAAAGTTGAGATATTTGAATATCGCGCTCCATTGCTTCCAGAAGCAATTGGAAAGAATATACCGCTAAGAGCATGTCAAGTGACGTAGCGAGTAATAGCAGAGGTCGAGGCTATTTATTGATTAAATAGTTAACCATGGAGTAGAGACTTGAGACTTGGATCATAATAATAATGTTATTGGTTTTACGTCCCTTTTAACAACCCTGGCTTTTAGAGACGCCGGGGTGCCGGAATTTTGCCCCGAAGGGGATCTTTAACGTGCCAGTAAATGTACTGACACGGCTCCCTCGCATTTGCGCACCCTCAAATGCCAGCTGACTGCGCCAGGTTTCGAACCTGCAACCTTGGGCTCAGCAAGCGAGAACGTTACCCCTGAGCCACGCAGCCAGACAGACTTGGATCAGATTACTGGCACGGCCAAATGAAAGAGAATGCACTTAGTATCAAGTAAATCGGACCAGGGATACCAGAGATATGAGGATTTCCAGATTTCAGCGAGATGACGCGTGACCCTGACAGTTTTGAATAAAAGCCGGCCGGCACAGGCATCAATAGCTCACTTCGACACAAGCACTTGCCTAGCAAGGTGCTACTACGCTGAGCCAAGGTACATGGTTGCCGGATCTACGCAGAAGTTATTTTCAAAGTTGTGATAGTCACAAAAGTGCTGCGCTACGAGTGGAACTTAGTAAGTTTCCGGCAGGGAGAATCACTAAGGTGATTGATATTTTTCGACGGACACTGGTGAAATATTTTTATTTTCACATGGACATATGCTAGACTTTGTCTAGAATTAGTACTTTTTCACAGTCCAGTAATAATCTAATACTTGGATATTTAAGTCCATTTTAGTCAGTTTTATATTTGTAACTTGATAACCACTCCGATCTATCAGTACATTGAAGACCAGTCTATCACGGTGTTGTTCATTAGCCAACGCAGGGAAACTACATGTTGCTTCGCGCATGGTAGATGGTGTGAAGCCATGCCCAGGGAACGATCTTCAGAACAGCCGTTGATTGGTTTAGACTGTCAGTGTTTTCTTGTACTGAAAAGATTACCGTGAGTTATGTTACAACTGACATATCTGAGAATAGATCACTTAGATCTGACCCCATTTAAGCAAACTGTTATGGAGTTAACAGAAGCCAATATTAAAATGGATCAACAGTTACTTCAAACGTCAAGAGATATTACCACTATGTCTTGTTAGACGGATTGTGGGTATATAATGGCGGCCGATACAAGGATTATACGTGCTTGTCCGATAGGGCATGTCTATGGATAAATCTGGTACAGACCAGGTTCGCTACGCTTCAAGACCATCAAGAAATGTAAGCCACATTTTGACTTTATATTATGCCTAGCTAATTGGAACAAACTATTTTTCAGCAGATGACCAACACATTTATTTTTCTTCGTATTTAAATCTTGCAATGATTTACGCAAGACATATTAGAGTTATTCTGAGTATTTTCAGCACTCAGAACAGTTTAGGATCGATGACCGAGCATATCGAGCATTTATTTGAATATTTCATATTTTTGGGAAATCACGGTAATCAGCCGATGTAACTGTAAAAGTTAATAATTATTTTTGTTGTGGAATGGATATTTTTTCCATATTCGAAGGTTCGAACATGTGGATTCTCACATAATGAGATGATAATTAAATATATTTAAAATAATATAACTAATAATAATAATAATAATAATCCACTGATATTAATAATAATAATTTTCATAATTTTTCTAAATAATTTTTGGATGTTATATTTTCTAATAATCATAATATTGAGAGAGAGCCTATGAAGTAGTTTAATCATTTCTAGTTTGGAACAGGAGATTTTCCGAAGGAGAGTGGTTAGCGCAAGCCCGCATTCAACCAACATTTCAGTTCTGGTTGAACAGTTAATATTTGCAATGAGCAAAGTATATTTTTCAGATAACACGGAGAGGCATGAAACGGGAAGCAAATTATATTTGTATCAAATAGGATATTTTTGTATTTATATAAAATCATGACGTAAATACACTCGAAAGTGAAATAAAGATTTTCATAAGTATGGTAAATTCACGGGTTGAACTGAATGGTAAAATAAAATAAACTTGTAAGTTTATTAATCTTCCAGTGTTGATAACAAGCAGAGGCTTGATTTATTGTATAAATTTTGGGAAGAAAATTTATGTGTGTGGAGTAGTTGAAATGCCATTCCCAGGTGCGCATGTTTAAGTCGCAGGAATGAGGAGATTTTTTCGAGCATCAATCAAATAGCAGGTTCGATGGCTCAGGTTTATAGAAGGAGTATTGGAACTACACATTTCGTCGTATGAATGACCCGAAGGTTATTTCTTAGAAACCATCAGTTCTTATTTCAACCTTGTTTACGGATTCCATTTAGACTTTGATTTTGCAAGAACCCGGATTTGTCATGATAGTTTTTTATTCTTCTTCAGAGGAAGACCTTTGCCGTTGTTGTTGGAATATTGTGTTCTTATAAAAATAATAGAATGGGCCACTGCCAATTAAAAATAATTCTATAACCACGAATAATTTGAAGGATGTTTTCAATCCTAGTGCCATGAACTAAATGAATTTATTATGAAGCTACAATTCTTATTTCCGCATTCTGTCGAAGAATTGCAAGTTGTGAAAGTTACTAAAATAGCCATACATATAAATATTTTTCTTAATAATGATTCCAAGTGGAAAATGAAATAGTTGAAAGGTTCAACAATTTATTGATCAAGTTGATGATTCAGAAATCATATATTTTGTTAGGAACTTGAAGTTCATAATCGAGTCACTTCTCGAAATGTTTAATGTCGGAAGAACAATTAATTTTTGTTGTGCTTCGCACAGTTCTTCAATGCTATGCTCTAAGGTCAAATACTTTTCTGATGTTATTAATATGTGTAAATAATTTGTGTTGATTCAATGATGATAATATTTTTTTGACAATATTTTTTGAAACTAAAAAAATAAGTGAAAGTTAAAAATTCTATGAACATTTATTCTACGAGTGTTAATATTATGTAAAAATTCAAACAGTGAACTACGATATTTCCAGTAAAGACAATTAAATTTGAACTGGATTTAATCACAAATAAATGAATATAATTTTGGAACACAGTCTACAGGACTAATAATCAGACTTGTGTTTCCAAAGATAATTGTCAAATGTGTTTGGAAAATTTCTGTACATTGTGTAAATAGGATATGGGTCGCCACACGTGAAGGATGCTGCTTTGAGCATTTTTACAGTCAATTTTAAATTCAAAATAAAATGAGATAATTTTACATGATGTGTTATGCCCAGTTGAATCTCCTTCTATCCTTATTGTTGCATTGAGCCAAAAATCAGTAAAGCATTTTTTTTCATTTGATGTCGTTTTTGCGATTTGCTTTAACCCATCTGGCGCTCCGGGATATTTTGACTCTCGTGCTGACTGATTATTGGTAAAATGCATATGTGGTCGTGCGGACTCCGGTCTAAACGGGCACAAAATATATATATATATATATATATATATATATATATATATATATATATATATATTTCGAAATATGCATTTATAGATATGACAAATAAAAACTACTGTATTGTGACGATAATCACTTGATTTGCATCTGAAACCAATCGGGCATGGAAATAGAGGCAAAGAAAAACCGAGCCCTGGTTATAACGGAAACGTTCTTATTCTGATACTCTATGCATTTTAGGTGAGCCTCAATTTTTGGGAACACCATTTTTGGAAAAAGGAAAAAGAAGGCCTTAGTAAAATCGTCAAAATCACGCCGTTGTTCTTGTTACTTAATTTAGAAACCAGTGATGGACGAAGCAAAGAGGATATAAAAAGCAGGTTGACTCAGGCAAGCATTTCTACAGAAAAGGAATCTGGTGACATCGAATCTAGATTTATGTATTAGGAAGTCATTTTTAAAGCCTTTATCGGGAGCGTGACGCTCTATGGAAGTGAAACTTGGACTGTTGGTGCTGCATAAAAGAGGAGAATTGAAGCGTTTGATATGTGGCGTTAGGGAGAATGATGAAGATCAGATGGGTAGATAGGGTAACAAATGAAGATTATTAAGACGATTGGGCGAGGAGAGATGTTTCTGGTGACTGCTAATGAAGAGAATAGACACCCAGGAATAGCAAACTTAAGTTATGGAAGGAAGAGTCGATGACAAGAACTGTAGGGGTAGATCAGGTTCAAATATATTAAACAGATTGTCTCGGATGTAAGCACGGGCGGTTCGACCTTGTACATATAGAGGGGGGGGGGGGGGGTGAGAATTTAAAAAATGCCGACTGGCTGTTTAATATTGCCGACTATACGCTTAAAAACTGAGCAACGGGAGGGAAAGGGAGGGGGGGGGGGGGTGGCGGCAAACGATACACATGACAAATATACCGTACTTAATTAATGACTTTCATTTAAAATATCTATATATTTAAAACAGTAAGGTGATTTTTGTTATCACGAGATAGAGAGAACGACAGAACCAATTTACTTCGTAGAGCACTCTAACGAAAGCTCTTGGCCTGTAGATTTGCAGAGTGTCTCTAAAATAAACAAATATAATACGGTATATTTTTAAATAAATATAGAAAATAGCAGAATTCTTGACCCTCGCGCATGCGCACAATCCGCCTGGGCTCATGACAAAATGGCGGTGAGAAGTCCATTAAAATGTAAGTTATTTAATAAGCTTCCATGTAATTGAAAACATACATTAACCAAGTTCTGACAATACAATATAATAACAGTATGAACATATACGAATGTATATTGATTTTATTGATAATGAATTGGATTATTTTCTTCAGATAGCGGCTTTTGAAGATAGTGAATGGTTGCGTCTGCATCTAAATGTGAGTGCGCGAGTAGCTATTTGGTTAAGGCGATTGACTGTGGATCCAAGGATCGCAGGTTCGTTCCCAACTCTCGCAAGTATTTTTTTTTTTTTGCCACTGAAATATTGTTTTATCAAGGAGTATTAGTAAGGTTTTATGTCAGTTAAAGATACATATTTCTACACATTTTCTGAACACGTTTTATTTCCGTTTTACCATTGCATTACAGCATGTCCTCAATACGTCGTTTGAATATCTGCAATCAGTTCCAGTAACTGACAACAGATGGCAGTACCTCGCCAATATAGTTCCAGTAACTGAGAGCAGATTGCGTCGATATATTTAAAAGACAAGGCATGGCCTTGATGGCGAGTTTTCGCGTGATAGTTAAATATTGTTTTATCAAGGATTATTAGTAACGTTTTATGTCAGTTAAAGATTCCTACATTCCCTCTCAATAAGTTTTATTTCCGTTTTACCATTGCATAACAGCATGTGGTCAAAAGAGCTAATATCTGCCATCAATTGCCCATATAGTTTCAGTAACTAACAACAGATGGCAGCACCATTGCATCGATATATTTAAAACACAAAACATGGCGCGTTTTCAAGTGATGGAGAGTTATAGAGGGGAATTTTTAAGAAGGGAAACGTTGAAGGACATTAACTGACAGTTGAGTGTGTAGGCTATGTTGTTTATGTACTTTAATATTGCAATTTCTTCCCAATGCTTCGGTGGTCAAGTTGGTAGCATCCTAGACTAAAAGTTATAAATTATGCATCGTCGATATACTCTTAAATTATTAGTGAAAAGGTAGTTTTCCAGGCCCTGGCGCGTGTCCACAATTGCTTTCGCCATGAGAGACACTTGGCAAACATAATTCGTTTGAAGGGCTCCGACATCGTTGTCACTCAGCCCCATGTACTTTGGTGTGTAAGTGTAAAATTTTCTCTGATAACCCGTATTATTGTGATAGCTGCATTACTTTGTGTATTTGTAATTAAGGTGGGAAATGGCAAGGTGACGGCCGAGGCCTTAAGTTAGGAACCATCCCGGTATTTGCCTTGAGTGGAAGTGGGAAACCACGGAAAACCACATCTAAGATTGTCGAGGTGGGAATCAAACCTTCCTCTTCTTAGTTATACCTCTAGAGACTGAATGTGCCCCGTTTTTGCCCTCAGACCAGAATTAAATTTCTTGGCAGAGCAGGAAATGTAACCCGGGTCTCCGAGGCGATAGCCAAGAATGGGTGGGCTTCCATGTGTTAATAAGATTTTTGACATGCACGGGACATAGAATTCTAAAACAGCCTCCATTAGGGTGACTGCCGAAGTGAGTATTGAGTATATGCCTAAGCTCATTCCAGTAGTTGGCGAAGTTATTCTATGTTCCCCTGCAAAATGTACTGCCATAAACTATAACAGGTGATGGAAATAGCTTATTTAGAGTAGTTTTGTACTGTTTATATCAAAATGAAGAACGTCATTCTGCGCTGCGTTTTCAAGCTATTGCCAAACAATTATAAGGAATTTATTGTAAGCGATCAGTCTCATCGCATTCTCCTCACCAACCAACTTGAGTATGAGAGTCTCTGGACGGTCATGTTGAACTTCATTGTATAAGACAGTTGTTTAATGATTATTTGTTTAGAGTACTGAATCTAACTACGCAGTTGATTTCGGCAATGGAAGTATTTTTTGCCATTTAATATTTAGCGGCTCCGATATTGCAGGTCACTATAGTGTTATCGAATAATACGAAGCCACATTTAAAATCCAATATAAATAGGCCATTTCAGAAACAATTCCAGATGTTATGCAGTACAGTGAAAGGTCTTTGACGATCAAATGTAAACATTGTTCTACATTGTATTTCTCTTGCGTAAAATCTACGCGCGGTTACTTTGGCCTTTACTGTTGTGATGGTAAAATTGATCTGCTGAAATATAAAATATTTGCCAAGCTGCAACAATGCAATGATATTAATTTTAAAGTCTGTCTGTCTGTCTGTTAGGTAGTCAGCCCGAAGGCTGGTTGGATCCTCAAAAAGTACCGCCGTTACGTTATGTGAGTAGATACCCACAAAAACCCAAGGCAGCGCTATTTTGAGGCGTTCTAGGCAAGAAGAGGAGTGAGGTAGTTTGCCATTGCTTTCCTCACTGAGTCAGAACAGTAGTCCTAACCCTATGAGTTGAACCTTTCACAGCATTCACAGGCACTGACTGTGCCCCGAATGCCATTACTAAGCACCATCCATACCTCAGTAGCTTCCATATAATCACAGCCATGAGTGAGACTGAGACATCGGTGAAAAGCCACCTTTTACTCTAGCCTGTGCCAACTGACAAATGCAAAAGTACTGTATTCATCAAGAGATGGGGAACATTGAACTTATATCCAGTAGTTCAAACACATACATCAGCGTTAACATATTGGCGAACAGGTGTGCGAGTGTAAACTTTTCTCTGATAACCTGTGTTAATGTGATGGCTGTGTTGATGTGTGCATTTGTAATTAATGTGGGGAATGGGGAGTTAACGACCGAGGCTTTAAGTTAGGAACTATCCCGGTATTTGCCTGGAGTGGAAGTGGGAAACCACGGAAAACCAAATCCAAGATTGTTGAGATGGGAATCAAACTTTGCTCTTCTTAGTTTTGCCTCACGATTGCGCCCCGTTCCAGTCCTCAGACCAGAATTAAATTTCTTGGCAGAGCGGGGATCGAACCTGGAATCCGGGGCAATAGCTCAGAATGTAGCCTTAAGAATGGGCTTCCCTGTGTTAATACGATCTTTGACAAGCACTGAACATATAATTCTAAAACTCCCTCCATTACTGTGGCTGGCGAAGTGAGTCTATGCTCATTCCAGCAGTGGCGAAGTGATTCTATGCTCCCTTGCATAATTTACTGTCATGGAAATACAAAGTATTGTACCTTCAACAGGTGATGGAAATTCATTATTTACAGCAATTTCATTCTATTTATTTCAAAATGAAGATCGTCATCCTGAGTTGCGTTTGCAAGCAAATTGCAAAAATTGCAAGGATTTTATTATTGGCGATCAATCTCATCGCATTATCATCAGCAACCAACTTGAGAATGGAAGTATTCATTGTATATGTGAATATTATTGTTTATTGATTATTTGTTTAGAGTGCATAACAATGGGTCTAACCACGCAGTTGATTTTGGCAATGGAAGTAAGTTATTATTTGCCATTTAATATTTGGCGGCTACGTTGATGCAGGCCACTATAGTTTTATATAAAATGACGTTAATTTGGGCAGAAATACTGCTATAAATAAACCCATTTGACGAAATAGAACATTAGCCGCAAAAAAGTGGGAAATCGGAGAAAAATACGAAGCCACTTTTAAAATCCAATATAAATATGGCATTTCAGAAACAATTCCAGATACTATGCCGTTACAGTTTAGGGTCCTTGACGAACAAATGTAAACATTGTTCAGCACTGTATTTCTCTTGCGAGAAATCTACACTTGGTTACTTTGACCTTTGCTGTTGTAATGGTAAAATTAATCTGAATAAATATAAAATATTTGACAGGCTTTAACAATTATTTTTCACTGGAGATGATATCTCAAGGAATTCCAGAGGGACTAATCGGTAGTACAATGCTATGTCCTTCGTTTCATGGCGCAGCGGTCAAGCTGTATGCCTCTCACCAAGGCGGATCGGGTTCGATTCCCGGTCAATGCATGTGAGATTTTTGATGTGAAAGGCCATGTCCTGTGGTTCGGATTCCACGTTAAACGGAGGTCCCGTGGCTTATGATCGCGAGATTAACGGTCACGTTAAACTGCAAGCTTCCTTCCTTCCTTCGTTTCATTTGGTGCCAATGTTATTGTGCCACACGCACACGGTCCACATTGTTTTAAAATGTATGGAATTGCAAATCATCGCATTTCTTCGTTATATTCCAAAAATATAAGCGATGGTTTGCGGCCAGTTGTATTAGACTCATCCGAGTTCTTGAATCCCTTGGAACTAAACGACTGGCCGCCACATACTCCAAACGCTTGGCCCGTTATGCTGCTTAGAAATCTGAACGGTTCCCAAGGACTCCTAAATGCAACCATATTGCTTGGATTTGGAAATAATAGGTGCAGTTAAAATTAGGCTGAGATGTCTAATCCTTCGACTTGATTTAACACCATCCGATAAAACACTATCATTTTCTTTTAAGAGGCAATATTTTCCAATTCATTTGGCATACTTTATCACAATCAATAAAGCTCAAGGGGAAACTCTGGAACGCATAGGCCTCAATTTGCCCCAACAATTTTTCAGTCACGGCCAGCAGTATTTTGCAATGTTGAGAGTGCAATCTTTTGACGCCCTCATAGTTTCAATAGAGTCAAAAAATAATCGTACAAAGAATATAAGAAAATTCTTCAGTAAATATTTTTCTATTGACCGTCATGTTTTGACGGGTTTCAACTAGTATTTTATTAGTTTTATTAGTTCTAGAATTTTGAATCGCTGAAAATTTTGATAAATGAACAAAATAAGTGTTTAAATATTACAAGAATTAAAAAAAAATCTAGTTAGTCTTTCTAAATCCCTACTCTACGATGTTTTAACAAGGACCACTTTTCCACTATCTCCGTAATTTCAATGTCGTTGACCTTATCTTTCGTTGAAAACAACATCATGAGGGAGTCTAAGCGGTCGTCACCCATCGATGTCCGCAAATGTTTGAAAATGAGTTTGAACTTGTTGAAGGACCGTTCGGAAGACGCAGAAGACATTGAGGAAGTTAAATTCAGTCGAACTACTTGATAACCACACGGGATAATCCTCTTTAATTTAACAGCAACTTTTGCGATTTCTTTAAAAGATGAGTACTGTTTACTGGCATCAAGCAAGATTTCAAGCTCAGCCAGCCTGGATGATTTTCGGGTGTGATTACTTTATAGATCGGACGCGCTCGATGGTGCAGAATTTTTGTCAGCGGGTATCTTGAAAATGATGTGGAATGGCTCTAGCAAAGAAATTAGTTTTGCGAGATTGTCTTGCACGCTTGTAGTAAATGCATCCACAAGTATTCGAAACTCCTTTCTGTTTAATGTAAGGAAAAAAATTCTGCTGTCGTTTCAGCGTGCGCATCATACTTCTTTGCAAGTCGCCGGATCTTGTGGTGCTTTAAGAAGTCTTCCTCCGCATTTACTTGCATACTTTTCGCAAATGAAGATGCACTCTTTATTAAAGCGTTCATCTTGCCGTCGTCGTTGATATCTTCAAAAGACTTCAAAGCGCTCTGAATCAGCTGCATCGCGTCTACTACATTCAGCTCCTCCGCTTCTAAAAGCTCGGTTACGTTCTTAATTTTGAACATGATGTTTTTGGTAAAGTACATGCCGCAGATAAAATGCCGCAGATAAAATGAAAATCTAGAAGCTTTTTGTGCAAACCTGGTGCAAAAGTTCGAGTTTTACTGTCAAATTCGGAATGGAATGAGGTTTTCATTGTTTCCAATGATGTGACTATCTCTTCATAAGACGTAGAAACAGCTCGCACCGATTCGGTGCGCGCCGTCCACCTTGTTTTTGATAAATTCTTAAGTTGAATTTTCAATTTTATCCAGCTATTTCTGCAAGCTTAAATGTCGTTTCGTGCCACTCGAAAAAAAAAAACGTACAATGCTTCAAGAGTGTCAAAAACTCTCGGATAAGCGCACTAGTATTACCAGCTGTCTCTAAGAAATGTTTAACCTGTGAGCTTGACATGGAACGTGCGGAATATCTAATTTGCACTTCTCTGATAGCTTTTTCTGAGTGCCGTTGTATATGCCAGACATGTTACTAGCAGAGTCGTACGATTGAAACTCTAGTTTATCGATTGGAAGTAAATGTTCTTCTGAATTTAAAATTAAAAATATTTTTCAGCCAACTCCTCTCCAGTCTTTTTGTTTGTTTGTTAAAACAGCGTCTATTTTTAAAAGACGCTCCAAAGGAACGAGCTCTTCATCTTTTTCGACGACGTATCGGATATTCAACCTGAGGCGGTCTTTATGTGAGGTATCGGGAGTAGTATCTGCTATAACGGAGAACATACCGGCGTTCTTGATCTCTTCTGCAATTAAATCACGAGTTTTCTCTCCAAGTAGATGGATTAATTCATTTTGCGAGTCCTTGCTCATATACGTAACGTTGTCCTTCCACGTATTCACTTCTTCCAACCACATATTTATGACCGGACTATGCCGTGAAAGTAACTTCCCAATTTGCGTGAAGTTTCCATTATGTTGAGTGATTCCATCCTCGTGACCTCGGAAAGCCAAACCTTGCCAACAAAAGGTTCTTGCTGTGTCAATAAGTATTTGGATAACTTTTTTGTGGAACTCCTTTTCTTGTTCTTCCTCAATTCTGATAGTCCGTAAATGTTTATCAAGGATAACGTCTACGTGGCCTTTTCCATTGACAAAATGGCACAAATCTGCCATCGCTGCTTGATGGGCTTCTGAATTGAAGTGTTCTTGTAGATTGCCCTTTTTCTTATTTCTGCGACTTACCAATTTGTGCCACTGACGTACTCCAGCGTGCGACCATTCTTCACTTGCAGACGCCCATCCTCGTCAGTTTGGGAATAAGCCACAGGCAAAACAAAACACCGCGTCTTTTTCAATGCTGTACTCCAACATGGGAAATTCCGTATAACGGGCCGGATTAAATCGATGCTGCTTATTTTCTGGTATGTCCGGATTTGCTGGAAATACACTAAGTTTTGGCTGGAAGGCCCCCAAGTGAAGTCAGGTACAGTGGTTCGTTTGCCGTGATAATTCTTTTCCGCTTTGTAGGATCGCGATTAACAGGTAAATCGCCCGCTTGAATGTGTACTGCGTCCGCACGCATGTTATTTCCCTCCGCTCTTGCTCGTTGAAGCAACTGACCGCTTTCATCGTGGATTCTGGATAAGCAGTTTATAATTTCTACCATAAAAAGTTTTGTGTTCGGAATAGCGTCTTCTTTTATTGTTTTCAAAACACCTTCATCTCTTTTGAAAGGCGTTATAAACGCACTATCTTGGCCAGAAAAAACAATCCACGAAAAATCGCTACTACGCGGTGTAGGACCGTCACCACTACAACCGGCATCCGATTATGTTCCAGCTGCTCGTAACTTGCGAACGTCAGATGTGTTGGGAGATAGAGGTGGTTCAACGGTTCGCGATGAGCAACGGTGGTCCATGGCTCAACAGTAGACGATGGCTCAACGGTAGATGATGGCTTAACGATGGGCGATGGCTCAACGGTGGTAAATGGGCGCAACGGTGGACGATGCCTGAACGGTGGACGATCTCTCAACGGTAGACGATGTCTCCACGATGGGCGATGACTCAACGGTGGTAAATGAAGCAACGGTGGACGATGGCTCAACGGTGTACGATCCCTCAACGGTAGACGATGACTCAACGGTGGGCGATGGCTCAACGGTGGCCAATGGCGCAATGGTGGACGATGGCTCTACGGTGGGAAATGGCTCGACGAACGGCGAAGGTCCGACAGTGGACAGTGACCCAACGATGCCTGATGGCAGGGCGGAGGAGACACTTCTAAGCCACTTAGTCTAAAAACGAAATGCTCCCCTACGACGCTGGACTTCGTCAAAGTGGGCAGATGGCTTAATTTGGTATCCGTCGGATAGCTTAATTAGTCTACTCATCAGATCAGATTAAATCTTAGCGGTATGGATAGAGTACATAATAGTACATTATGGAAGGAAGGAAGCTTGTAGTTTAACGTGACCGTTAATCGCGAGATCATGAGCCACGGGACCTCCTTTTTACGTGGAATCCGAACCACAGGACATGGCATTTCACTTCGAAAATCTCACATGCATTGACCGGGAATCGAACCCGGACCGCCTTGGTGAGAGGCATACAGCTAGACCGCTGAGCCACCAAGCCCCCTAGTACATTATGCAACGAGCCTATAATGCAATAATTACGACACGAGTATGTTTATAAAACGAGCGAAGCGAGTTTTATAATTTCCATACGAGTGTCTTAGTTACCATTATAGGCGAGTTGCATACAACTGTTTATGTTCAACGATAATTATAAATATTTTATGTTCGAACATAAATATTTATAAATATCTGTCGAGATGTTGCCAGTTTTATGTACGGAACAGGGCGTATGGGACGCAGAGAATACCTCGTATTTGACCATGGCCTCCTCGATTACTCCACTATGACACTAGTCACGCAGTGAAATTTGAATTAGGAGGCCGTGGGACTGACGCAGGTGCGATGCTATCCTTACACAATTGGTCACACAACTGTTTCTTGAGCTCTGATTGGTGGGAGAAACTGTTTCATAATGAAGCATAGTGTTATAATGACCCTCATTATGATACAGTTTTCTGACATATAATATTTACATTTCGACATCGTCGAACATAAATATGAGTAAACTTCATATCGAGAGATTTTCTGGTAACATGTAAGGTTTATAGGCTAGTCACCAAAAATGATATGTGTGATTATTGCCTACTATATAGGGTAAAGGCATTTTCTTTAGAGAAATTAAGCACCTAAACCTAACGAGCTACAGAAAAAGTCGTCGTAACGAAATTTACCCATGTTACTCGATCCATTCCGCTAAGATTTAATTTGATTTTAATTGTACCTTACCTACCCGATGGACAATAATTTCAACCTTTGAAGACGTCGAGCGTCGCAGGTGTGCTTTTCCGGATATTCATTCCTTCGACAAAGTTACTTTGAGTTGTCTCGTCCACCCCGCCCCGGCTTTCTTGTCACTGAGTTTTAAAACACTCTTGTAAGTTTTATTTAAATAAAAAAGTTGGTTTAAAAGAGAACAATTTCCCCTCCCACAAAGGTCGACTTTTGTGGATTTATCGGGCATTGTTTCTTGTTAACACCATTAAACATAAATATGGCTGAAAATACGCATGCGTTTATTGTATTATTATTACTTACGTTTGATGGGTACGCGATGTTCCGTGAAAATGTTCCTTGCCGGCGAAAACTCACGTCCCACTGTCACTGTATTTGCATCTTGTTATCACTGTAAAAGTTGCTGGTTCAGGAACGACTGCTTTCGCTCATTCTCGGTGACCACTGCACTGACCATAATGAGCACCACCCCACCCCTTGAGGAACCTTGGAACCATAAACCTCTCAATTTTGTCACAATAGCGCGGATATCTGAGGACTCGCCGAGACCAGCGGTAGCAGGTCATAAGTTATGACTCATAACATTCCTCCGACAACTTCTCAATGAGTTGGCTTGAGTTTGCCGACTCTTCCTCTTGCCGCACTGGGCTATTGCCTGGCTGTACGCAATTAATGCAGCGTCCGTTTGTGCCGACTGTCGGTAAAATGCCGACCGTCAGTATAATAAATATTTGATTTAAAAATCGGACCAAATAGTATATGGCCATGCCCCGTTTTGCTTTTTTAAATGCTGTTTTGGGAAATGTTGCGACTTCTTTGGGATTTGCCGACGGCCGACTGAGAAAATACCTGAGGGGGGGGGGGGGGGGGGTGAGACACCCCACCAAACCCCCCACTCGAACCGCCCCTGGATGTAAGGTTGGTAGGTATGTACAGTATGTCTACCCATTATTATTCTCCTTTCCAGCAGGGTCGAGGATGAGATGCGATGAAAGTCTATGTGGCAGTGGATTTTACGGCCGGATGGCATACCTGACGCCAACCTCATGAGAAGAGTTAATGGGAGATGAAATGAAGACGAATGAAACTGGGCAAGGATGTGGAAGGAAACGGCCGTGGCCTGTCAGAGGGTACCGTCCCAGCATTTGCCTGGAATTGAAAATGGGGAAACCACGGAAAACCATTTCATGGACGGCCACCGGTGGGTCTCGAACCCACGTCTAGCGAGTCCTTAGAGAGCTTGGCCCCATGGCTTAGCGTTGCGCTTTAGCGAGCGTAGTTACCGCTGTCGGTAAGGTGAGGTAGGTATTGTAGAGATGAAACGATTAGCTCAGGGCAGGGAGGCACGGAGATCTGCATCAAACCAGTCAAAAGACGGAAAACAACAACAACAACAACAACAACAACAGCAACAACAACAACAACAATGAACAGTACTCAAGAATACTCATTTCCAAAATTAATACGTATGAAGATGAATTTAAAAATTTCAGAGCGCAACTACGATAAATTATTTCAAATTGACAAGTAGCCTATTGAATATTACATTTTGGAAGACATGAATTAACGGGTTGTGGATGCGTGCCAAACAGACTAGGTACAATTCCAAGAAACTTCCTACGAGCATTTTACACTAGTATAAGACTTGACTTGGCAGTGAATGCTTTTTATTAAGAACTAAACGTCCCAGTGGCCCTACAATGGTCGAGAAGTGAAGCATAATATTGGGTCCTTGAATTATATTGGTCGAGTTGATTCACTTACCATGGAACCTAAACAGAGAAGCAGCCTTCTCTTCAATTACATTTCTCCAGCCTCTCTCTCTCTGTGTGTTTTTCGACGCTCTATTTTGAAAGTCCAAAAAGGAGTAAGACGAATATATAGCTCTCTGCTTAGAATAACAAGAAATATGCCTCGCACGAGCTAAAACAATTTACATATGGAGTTCCATTCTGCTTTGGTTACGAGCCAAACCATGCATTTTATGAATGACCCTGATTTAGTTCCTTCTCTAAAACTACAATTCATGGTCAGGATATGGTCAAACTGGCTGCAGATGTAAAGTACTATATATTTTTAATAAATGTGCCACTAAATACGTAGTTCCTTTTTCATTTCTTTTTTTTTTATCGTTTATCCTCCCAGTTCGGCTTCACCAATAGATTCTGCGAGGGAACATTCCTCTACCGTCACAAGGACGGTGTCTGGTAGTAGAACACACTTTATCAGCTGATACAACTGGGGATGGTGACAGGAGACCGCTAACTTGGATCTAATTAAGGAACAGATTTTGGAAGGAAGTCGGCCGTGGACCTGTTGTAATGAACCGTCCCGGCATTTGCCTGGTGGTGAAAAAGGGAAACCACGAAAACCATTCTCAGGACGGCCGAGGTGGGATTTGAACCCACGCTCTTCCGATACCAGTGCGACACGAGCTAGCGCTTCAGCGCTCTCGGGAACAGTGGCTGGTCCTACATTCAAGCAAAAAGCAAAATAAACAAATAAATAAACAAACAAATAAACAAACAACCAAGCAAACAAATAAACAAACAAATATACAAACAAGTACATAAACAAACAAACAAATAAACAAACGAATAAATAAACAAATAAACAAATAAATAAACAGATAAACAAACCCAATAAATAAACAAACAAATAAATAAATAAATAAATAAACAAACAAACGAGCCCCGTGGTCCTCAGTAGGCCCAAACGACGAAGAAGAAGAAACAAACAAATAAACAAACAAATAAATAAACAAACAAAAAAATAAACAAACAAATAAACAAACAAACAAACAAGCAAATAAACAAAAACAAATAAACAAAAAATAAACAAACAATTAATTAAACAATTAAATAAAGAATGAAATAAACAAATAAACAAACAAATAAATAAACAAATAAACAAATATGCAAACAAACAAGCAAACAAATAAACAAACAACAAGCAAACAAACAAATAAACAAGCAAATGAACAAACAAATAAATAAAGAAATAAACAAACAAATAAATAAACAAACAAAACAAAAACAAACAAATGAATAAATAAACAAATAAACCAACAAGCAAACAAACAAACAAACAAGCAAATAAACAAGCAAACAAATAAACAAACAAACAAATACACAAACAAACAAACAAAGAAATAAATAAACAAATAAATAAACAAATAAACAAACAAATAAACAAACAAATACACAAACAAACAAATACACAAACAAATAAACAAAGAAATAAATAAACAAATAAATAAACAAATAAATAAACAAATAAACAAACAAATAAACAAACAAATACACAAACAAGCAAATAAATAGTTCTGATTCCTAGAAAAATGAGGGTGTCGGGAAAGTTGAAACAAGGTTAAATTAAGGCGGGAAAGTGAAAGACACCTTTGGCCTCGAATACTCTGTCGGGGTCGGAAGAAAACAAGAGTTGACCAAGGGAAGTCTACAGGAAAGATGGCAGAGAGGAGACCGGCACAAGTAAGTGAAGGCAATGCCGGACTCAGCAGGGGTGCGGAGTTTGCCACTGCTTGACTCTGATTACGGGTCTCTGGTGAAAAATTGTAATCTCATTGTATATTCTATGAAGGCAATGGTGATCAATTCACTGTTCTACACTTACTTCAAAGCTGAGGAGTCCGCTGTGATCCTGGTCCAGCGTGTTGAAGACGTAATGTGCGTACGCTCCCGTATTAGCTGAAACATACCAGAGAACACTTCATTAATTTCATTATCTGGTTTAATATAATAAGATCTACAGTTATCAATACATTTGTGAACAACGAAGTTGCAAGGAAAGGGAAGAAAGAAAGAAAGAAAGGAAGGAAGGAAGGAAGGAAGCTTGTAGGTTTCGGTGACCGAAAATCTTGCGATAATGAACCAAGGGTCATCCAGTTTTACGTGGAATCCGCACCAAAGGACGTGATATTTTCACTTCGAAAGTCTCGCATGCATTATCTGGGAATCGAACCCAGTTCACCTGGGTAAAAGGCCAAGCAGCTTGACCATTGCACCACCATGCCTCCTAGTATTAAGTATGTCTACCCCTCATTTTTCCCGTTTTTCCAACGGGGTCAGGGATGAGATGCGATGGAAGTTTTTGTGGCGGATGGTTTTTACGTCCGGATGCCCTTCCTGACGCCAATCTCATGAGGGGAGTTAATGAGAGATGACATTTTATTTATCGTGTCAGAAGCAACATCAGTCTCAAGAAAAAGTACATCATACATGGTATTTAGCTGGTACTATATACAATCTCATCAAAACAGTCAGTGAAACTATATACTACTATATGTTACTATGTGGCCAGTATTTTGCCACATCACGTGCTTCAGGTGTTGCCTACATCAAGTCCTTCATCGTGCACTTAGCAGGAGATAATCCGCATACAAGAAGGTGATCGATGGTTTGTTCTTCCCCGCACTCGCACATGGTGGTGTCGGAAGTGTATCCCCATTTCTTCAAATTCACCTTGGACCTACCTACCCCACTTCGCAACCTGTTCAGTGTTCTCCACGAAACCCATCCATTGTCATATCCCAATCCAGTCTTCAAGGTCTTTAACTCTCCTTTTCCATGATGTTAATCTAATTTTTCCGGGCAGTTCCATGAGGCTTTTTGCTGAATGGAGGAAGCTTTTCCTTGACTTGAGCCTTTGATTTGATGGTGTGTACCCATATAGAGGATGGTTTTCTGAGTTGTCTGCCTTTGTTTTTCAACTCTGGCTGTCACTTCACGTCTGATATCTGGTGGGGAGATTCCGGCTAAGCAGTAAACTTTTTATATTGACGTAGGTCTTAGGCAACCGGTGGTAAGTCGGCAGGTGTCGTTCAGAGCGATGTCTACTCGCTTCGAGTGACTAGATGTATACCATACAGGGCATGCATATTCTGCAGTGGAGTAGCATAGAGCCAAGGCAGTTGTTCTAAGCGTGCTAGGTTGTGTCCCCCATCCGGTGAATGTTGGTGAATGAAATTGGGCAAGGATGTGGAAGGAAGCGGTCTTCCTAGTATTAAATGAACTACAGAATTAAATAATCTTGTTTATTTCGTGATATTGTTTTCATCATTTTCACATGGACTAACCAGCTGTGTACGCGCGCCAGTCAAAGCCGGCTTAGCTTGCTGTGTTTATCGGGGCGCACATAGAAGAAGTGCCAAGTTTGTCACAGAAATGGGATGGTGTGCTAACAAACCCTCTGATGGGACAGGTACAAATAATGCTAATATTTTCTGCCAACATGTTTGTAATTTTATGACAAATATTATTTATCTTTAAAACATATTCCAGCTCGTCAATACTACTTTTGTATTTTATTTGATTTCCTTTTCTTTTCAGGCCGTGGACCTATTGAAAGGAACCGTCCCGGCAATTGCCTGGTGGTGAAAATGGGTCAACACGAAAACCATTTTCAGGACATCCAAGGTGGGATTTGAACCCACGCTCTCCCAATGCCAGCGAGGCTCGAGGTAGCGCGGTAACAGTGTGTAAGTGTACTAGGGACAAGGATGGAATAAGCACCCTGGGACTTCAAATAAGGTACAGTACTAACCCGGCATTTGCCTGGAGAGAGCGTGAAAAAAAAAAAAAACAACGAGGAAAAACACACTCTGGATAATCGCTGTCAGCGCCGGGATTCGAACCTCCAATCTTCGGACTTGCTGCAGCTTCCCTCGCAACCGTGGGGGTGATTGAACGAACACGGTTACGCCGCGGGGTTTAATTTCTAACGCGCATCGCGTTTTGAATAACCACTGGCGTATGTTATCATAGCTGTATATATATATATATATATATATATATATATATATATATATTTTTAGCGTATGGCTTTTAGTGCCGGGAGTGTCCGAGGACATGTTCGGCTCGCCAGTTTTGTAGCTGCTTCGAGACGGACACCCATTGGGTGAGCTACAAGTACCGTTGGGGAGGAATGTTGGATGGGAGGGTAGAGGAGTTGGAAGGTAGCGACTGTGGCCTATAGTTAGGGACCAACCCCGGCATTTGCCTGGAAGGAAGATGGGAAACCACAGAAGACCATCTTCAAGGTTGCCGGCGGGGGGATTCGAACCTCCTCGCCTCCCGGATGTGAGCGACTGCCAACAGTCATGCCGCAACGACCTCGGCTAACTCACCCGGTATAGCTGTATATTAATTGATGTTTTTGTTGTTGCTTCATTTGAAGGGCTTGGACATCGTGATCATTCAGTCCCGTGTACTTGGGTGAGTACGGAATTTCGTTTGATAACCTTAGTTATTGTGATCACTATATTGGCTACGCTCGCTAAAGCGCAGCGATAGGTCATGGGGCCCTCTCTGCTGACTCGGTAGACGCGTGGGTTCGAGCCCCACCGTCGACCGTCCTTGAAATGGTTTTCCGTGGTTACCCATTTTCAACTCCAGGCAAATGCTGAGACGGTATCTTCTGACAGGCCACAGCCGCTTCCTTCCACACCCTTACCCAGCTTCATTCACCATCATTCATATCATCTCTCATTAAAAAAAAATAAAAAAATAAAAAAAAAAAAATGAGGTTGGTGTCAGGAAGGGCATCCGGGCGTAATAACCATCCGCCACAAAGACTTCCATCGCATCTCATCCCCGACCCCTTTGGAAAACGAGAATAATAAGGGGTGGACACGCATACATTGTGATCACTATATTCGTGTGAGTATTAGGTAGATTTCATTAGAAAGCTAACTATTGCAATGGGTCCCATGTTTCGACTTCCGGAAAATTTCGACATATCTTCGCGTTTCACTTCCCCCAGACCCCAAAACCACCGTCAGTTCAAAAGTTTATATATAATTTATGTATGTATTGAACCCGCTGAGCTATGGTTCATGTGATATTTTTTATAACAGCACATTTATGATGGGATGTAGTACCTTTGAACACACCCAGAAAGCCACGTGGAGCTGAGAGTTCACGCTATACTCTTTGAAGTAGCGGTGAATCGCACTTTTGACTTTGGTGAAGTCTGCTAATTATTTATCTGAGGTCTTATTAATTAATTTTATCTTTCCATGAGACTCAGAATATTCCATTTCGTCATGCAGCATTATTAAAACATTTTGGAGAATGTTATTTTCGCTTAAGGTAAGGTAATATCCTTGCAGATACGCAAACAGGAATGTAAGTAGTCGCTCAACGACTTCGGTTTGACGACCTACTTCCTAGAGGAACTCAGTGCCTGGCACTACGTCTGGAGAATCCGCCCCGTGTAGGCGTGAAATTGTATCCGTCCTATAAGACGTAGAAAATATCCGCTGTTTAGCGTGGAAGTTATTATCAGGTGCCATCGTGCACGAATATACTGCAAATCACTGTTATTTATGCACAGTGAACCACAAGAAGCATATTGTGAAATAATTGGCAAGTATAGTGAATATTATAACATTACCGTAACACCACATTTTTGTACTCACGTGTTTGTAGAGGGCCGAGTGCCTGGTGAAAAATATAGAGGTAAACGTGTTATAACTACTTTGAATAAGTGTGATTATGAATGTATAACATATTTGAATTGCCACAGTGAATTTTTCAATTCCAAAACGACGCACATTTCACGGATGCTACGTGATGTAAAAGTGGCGTCAGCACACGTGAAGAACCATAGAACAGTGCTTGCCCACGTATTAATTCATATCTGTGAAATGAAGGCTGATAAACTCGAAAACTTGGTTCACAACCTACAACGAATAGCAGAAGACCTGGCTCCAATTAAACCGCGGAAAGAAACATCAATGGTGGAATAATGAATGTGATGATATGATTGAAAAACGACACCGAGCGTGGTTATTACACCAATCCCAAAAATCTGAAACATCTTTTCAAAATTTAGTTACACAACGAAAAGAAACAGCTAAAACTTTAAGAAGAATAAAATGGCAATATCATACTGACACCCTACAAACAATTGAAGAGGAATTCAAAATTTCACAATCGCGGAATTATTACAAAATCTTTAAACAACATCTGAAAAAATATGAAGCACCTACCTTATTGTTAAAATATGAAAATGGTAAATTGGCCCACAACAACCAGGATAATGCACAAATTATGGCTAAATATTTTAAGACACTCCTAAACTGTGAAGAACCCATAGAATTTCTCCAATTGGATGTTGACACTCCAATAACAACACCACCGGAGAACATTAACCCGCCCACATTAGAAGACGTTTACATAGCACTGAATGAGATGAAGAATTTCAAAGCCCCTGGAGAAGACCAGACTTTTGCAGAGATTTGGAAGTATGCTGGAAATTCGGCAAAAATCGCTCTTCACCAACAACTAGTCAACATCTGGATTACAGGAAAATTCCCTGAACATTGGAGATCAGCTATCATCCATCCACTACTTAAAAAAGGGGATAAGACAGACCCTAACAATTACCGAGGGATTTCACTCCTGGATGTTACCTATAATTTTTTTTCTAGAATTCTTCTCAATAGAATTAAAGTACAACTTGAAAATGAATTAGGAGAATATCAAGGAGGTTTCAGGCCCTGGAGAAGTTGCCCAGATCAAATTATGAGCCTAAAATTGATAATGGATTATAATAGAAAAAGGAATAGAGATATGGTGATAACATTTATCGACTTTAAAAAAGCATATGATTGTATTCATAGAGAATCTTTATTAAAAATTCTAAGACACATGGGATTACACCCCAAATTGACAAATCTCATAAAACTAACTCTTACAGGCACCAAATCAAAAGTTAAATTCAGAGGTGAATTCTCTGACCCATTTGAGGTCACAACCGGTTTACGACAGGGTGATGGCTTATCACCATTACTATTTAATTGTGCATTGGAAATGGTAATGCGAGAATGGTCTAAGAAATGCCCTCCAAATATAAGAATAGGGAGAAAAATTCAAACAAACTGTCTTGGTTTTGCAGACGACATGGCATTATTGGCGAAAGATTTAGAGGAAGCCAAAACCCAGATATCAGAGCTTCAGACAATTGCAAATAAAATTGGCCTTAAGATATCATTCGAAAAAACAGAAATCATGCCACAAAAACCAACACCATTAAAGGAAATACAAATTAATGATACAAAAATTAAATTGTAACACGATTCAAATATCTAGGAGAGCTAATAACAAACAATTTAAATGAGAAAGCGTCAATTCAAATAAGAACCAACAAGCTATCTAGGGCACAAAAATTAACATGGGAAACTTACAAAAAGAAATGCTTATCAATTAATGCAAAAATTAAACATTACAATACAGTCATAAAACCGGAAGCCACATATGCAGCAGAAACATTATTCCATCTAAATGAACATTCTAAAACCGACAGATTACAGAAGATCGAAAGGCGAATTGGAAGAACTTGTATCAATAAAGGATATAAAAAAGATTGGCAATGGCGAATAATACCTAACAATATGGTCTATAACAACCTAGAACCCATTACTGATACCATGCGAAAGAAAAGAATAGGATTCTTTGGGCACATCATGAGAATGCCAGATTCACGTCTTCTAAAGCAACTAGTGCAGTACAATCTTGCTTCAAAAAACACAACAACTGGATGCCGATGGTTAAAAGAAATCAGAGAGGACTTAAAAGAAATTGGCCTAACAACAGAAGATGCTGCAAATAAGAAAAGTTTAACTACAGCACTTAAAAATATGACGTTTCGTTTTCCACTCACAAAGAAGAAAATTCCTACAAGAATATTTTCCGCCGAAGAACGGGCAAGACGATCAATACGCATGAAGAAGTACTGGGAGGACCGCAAGGCTCGTACAGTTCCTACAAGTCAACGAACTAATGGTTGGGTAAAGTGATCCTTTGTGGTCTCAAAAGAAGAAGAAGAAGAAGAAGAAGAAGAAGAAGAAAGGCTGTGTTATCTATTGCAATTAAAGCCTGTAACATTTACTACGAATATTGTATTTTTGAAGTGAAAGAATGAACTACTACACGATTTATTTCACCACCCACGTGATCAAACTATTCTACACCATGTTTGAGACCGACATCATGGGCTAATACCGCTATGGTATGAGGGTGATGTTTCTATTGGAACCAGCATGATGGTGGAACTTCCAGAACAGCGAACGAGGAGGAAGGAAACCAGGATGCCATTCCCAGGCAAGTCCAGTACAACCACGAGGTTATCGACAGGGACAGATCGAACCCTGGTCTTTGGAGGAGTCCAGATGGGAGTCCTGATGAGGATGATACCGTTCCGGAGAGCCAGAGATGAATTTGTACAACCCTTGTCGTTGAACAGAGGGCTGAGTGAGAGCTCCTCCATTTCGTGAGTTTTTGTACACCCTTTCCCGTTCTAGTTTCTGGTGGTATAGTAGGTTTAATGTAGTTTGTGAACCAACCGAACTCAGTGTCAGCCATTTTTATAGGTAGGGAATGTAACTAGTCTAATTAGATGTCATTTATTTCAGTTAGAGTGAGACACCCTTGGGTCAGACATTTTGGTCAACCCTGGTGCAGCTTGATGAACGTCGTAGAACGTCAATGCCTATCTTTTGCTAAACGTGACCGTAGTCATTTGAGGCTACTTTGTTTAACCCTATTTGGGGTGATTTTTCAAGTCTCTGCTGACTTTAGTTATGGCAATCAGATGCCACGGATATTCCTTTAACTGCATTCTTTGCAGCCAGTCTTTGTTACACCCCTGACTTCGTTAGAACAGTCGTATCAGTTAGGTAATCGACTGTAATTACCAGTTTTGTAACTGCATTATATTTCATTTGAAATGAGCTCAGAAGCCATTCTTGGTCAAGTGTGGACCATTATAAGTAGAAGGGATGTTTCGTTGTCTAGCATCGAACCCAGTTCCCAACGAATCATTAAGCAGATCCAGAGTGTGGAATCTGCGCCACAATTATTATTTTGTTAGTGTCATGTGAAGACACGCATTTATTTGATGTTGTACAAGCAACTACTGAATTATATCTTTGAAAGCAAAGAGCTCCAGCGATATGACATTGCTACCATTTACATGTCTTTGGTTTGAAAGACGGAATTATATTATTGTATTCAGATTTATAGCGTGTTTTTTATACACGTATTCTTCGAGGTTTATAACCTATGGTAAAGATTTTATGATGAGGCCAGATGTACAGTTTTTATTTTGTTTAAAT
The DNA here is from genome assembly GCA_946902985.2 of Meconema thalassinum. NCBI lineage: Eukaryota > Metazoa > Arthropoda > Insecta > Orthoptera > Tettigoniidae > Meconema > Meconema thalassinum. Next base: position 213,065,372 of record OX336396.1, on the reverse strand, counting down.
CGCCGGCCTTGATAGTTAGAGTGTTGTGTCAGCCGCGCAGGAATGTTGTAGCCCGTAGCGACACAAAACTGGTTTGTGACCCAGTGCCCTTGAAAGCACGCTTGTTATTGTGAGACAGAATTACTTTGACGAGAGACAGAATGCTTGTTGTATTCGCTTTTCCTTTCATTGCAACTTAGCTCATGGAACCCAGTGTCCATTCTTGTATCTGATCACATGTTTTTGTAGATTGTTTTTTTGTTAGTTAAACGCACTGTTGCGTGTACCGTCGTTTGACGTGTACAGTTATGTCAGGTTTTCTATAGTATGTTGTAGGCTACCCTGTGATAGGAGGAATTTATTGTATGGAGGTATTTTGTGTGTACCTTGTCCGGGATTGTTCCCGTTGACCAGATGTTATTGGAGGGTTACGGAGTGTGCAGGCCTATCCCAGAGTTATTGAACGCGAGCTTTGCGCCGCTGGTAACTTGTGTTATTGTGTGTCCGAGTTGTTATTGCTCGTTGATTATAGTCCGACTTTTGAGTCGAGGCTTTTTGGTGGAGATTGATCTCAGTGGAGACACTCCGTGCCCAGGCTATTGTCAGTATTATTCGCCATAAACCAACGATAAACCTAAACCGACATCTTAATAATAAAACACATAATTTTGGTAAAACAAAAGCTAACTAACGAATTCTTTCTATCTAACTTTGTTCTTTTGCATTTGGAACCTGCTGACATGGCCGTGCAGATGAAGGTATTTTCATTTGAGGAAATGACTAAGACAGCTGATACTTTTGTAGCGACCTGAAGCATGCTCGAACCTTGAGTTCGTAGCTTGTGGAGCGCAGGCCATGCGATGTTAGACGTAGTCTTTATTACGCAGTCGTCACCGTAACTACACACATTAGATTACTATGGCTCACAAAGAGTAAACCAAGGTGCAGGCAAGCATTTTAATAAAACTGTGTCTCTTATTAATCATTTATGATGTAAAAGTGTATGAATCCTACATGTTACCTTGTGTGCTGTTAGCACGTAGTTTCTAAGAATAATTAAATGTTTTTTTTTGCATGGCTGTTCACTTAGCTTTCAATGTAATTGTTTTCTGTTACGGACGTCATCGCCGTAAATTTTGTTATTAACTGATAGGACTTAGCTAGATGAATTAACGTTAAATGTAAATGCGGAGATGGTATCATCCTAACTTAGATTTGTTTTGCTACCCTGTCAAATGTAAATTCTGATATTAGCTTGATCTTGTAACTTGACCTAGGGATTTGCATCGTACCATTTACCTAGTGTTGCTGTTGTTGCTTTATTATTGTGAGATAGATCTTTCGCGAGGGTTTTCCGTAACTTCTCAGGTAGGGACCTGCTCTTTATTTTTGATTGTTTATTAGCTTGCGGATTAGCCGATTGAAAACCCTCCGAACTAGGCTAGGGGCTTGTGAATTTTAACAATAAATTTTCACGGTGTTTTACATAAGTCTGGATGTTTATTTTCTCAGTCTAGTTTTTAAGGTGAACCTTTCCTTAGGCAGTCTATGACCATCGTCACCATGCACCACGATCCCTGTGGACTACAGTTTCTCGTGCCGCTTTGGCCTATTTGGAAGTTCACCTGATCCTCACGGCAATTATGTCCTGTACAGCCTCCCAGGGGTATGCACCCCTTGGAGTCCATCCCCCCGGCATCTGGCTAAATCCCCTAAATGGCAACCCTTGGAAAGCCGGGCCAACATCCATAAAACGTAGCAGGGACAGCTTGCCACTCTAAAAAGCAGCCCAGTCCTTGCACAATGGTTACACATAGCGACATACAATTAACTGGGCCAGCAATGCCAACACATTGCTGACAACATAGCGCCGGAGAGTATAAGAAGGCATCGTAATGAGGTCAAAGGATCTCTTCATTGTCAGTGCTTCATCGAGACGGCCCGAGGCTACGCTGGTGTCAACCGAGGTGAGTCAGTCAATCGTGTTCAGAGTTCCTACTTATGTAACCTGTAACCCACAACTTGTACTACATTGTGAACATAATTTCATTCCCTACAAGGGACTCATACTCAGAATTACAGACCAATAAACACTTGGTCCACACTCTACACACGCTTTACTGTTTATACGCCTTTTTACATCCCAACGCCCTTCCTTACTCCCGTCACGGTAAGACGTGACAGACGGTAGTCTAATATCGCTAACTCAGGTACCTTTGTGTTTCTCGAGCCGGCCCGGCTGCCAGCAAGCAGCACGTGCCACTCGGCTGATACGAGCAGATTCAATTACATAATAAGCAGTCAGCTGAGCGACCAGAACAGTGACCCTTGTATTGGGTCCCATCCCTTCAAACACTACTACCTTATTCATAGGAACGCCCCCTAGTTCCTAGCACACCACAACACTCTACACTGGTCAGCTTGCCCTACCAAGGGAAGCTACCCCTTTTAGGCACCACCTTATAAATTAGTACAACAACTCTCCCTTTTAGATCCACCCCCAAATAAGGGATCTAAAACACTGGTGGAGGCGCGGTCCTACGCACAGTAGAACGGGACTCAACCAACGAGCCCTCGTAGGAAAAACGACCCCTTCCGTACCGCAAAAAGCCAAGCAAATAGTGAATTTTTTTTTTCCCAGACAAGAAACACCATTTTTGCTCCAAACCAGCTACACAGGAGAAATTCTTAGTAAAACAACCCCAGTCAAAGCCATTTTTTTTCTTTTCTCAACACATATAAGACGATGTATGCGCCCGCACGAAAGGCCATGCTGAGGAACATCCATTGGGAGCGTTCAGAGGAAGAACTCAAGAACCACTCGAACGACATCTCTGTAGACGCATTAGCGCAGCAATTTGCGAAAACGTCTCTCTCAGCATGCACCGCAACACAAGGGCGGGAGTATACCATGGCCACAAGGCGAAAGACGGACAGACCACCCTCCAGTACAATGCGGGGACACACACACACATGCCACCAATTCCCGGAACCGGCCCGGAAGCCTGACAAAACAGCGAACTGGCGAAGCCGGGGACATGTCCCTCCCACACCAATACAAAGAAGAACGGGGCTACCTACCCCGACACCACGTCAAACAACAGACAAACAAACAACCGGGGGGGACAAGGGAAGACACAGGAGGGAAGAGCGAGCGAGAACCTACAGACAAACACATTACCGGGATTATAGAGACCCAACTAGACCGACAGAAGGAGCACATGCTCCGGTAAGGGATGAAACCCGCAATCGTCGGCAAAACGAACATGACATTTGGACATCCACGCTACAACATCACGATAGGGCATATAGGTACACTAGGCACACGGACCTGACTAGGCATGCAATGGCTAATTCAGCGCCAGGACCACGAGTGCAAGTGCAGACGTGGACTCATACCGAGACTCACACCCGGTACACGTACAGGACCACACACAGTTGGTGGGGCCATCAGCCCACCCGAGAGAGGACATAAGCGTAGATACGCTAGCTCGACAATTTGCGAGGATGTCCCTCTCGCCACGTACTGCCACACAATGGAAGGAGTGCGCCGTGGCCACAGTCAAGAAGACGGCCAGGTTAGGCTCCAACTTACTACAAAATAAACCTAACACAAACACACGTCCTTCAGCTCCGGATCGGAAGGCAATTTTGCCAAACCGAGGGGCAGAGCCTAGAACAATCCCCTCGGAACAAAGGGACGAGAGGGAGTTGAGGCCAGGGCCATTAAACACACACGATATGACAGGGAAACAAAGGGACATAACCACGTCATGGGCTGAGGACGTAGAGCCCGCCCTACAGCACATAAAGCCTACATACACGTACACAGATAGCTAACACAATGGCAGGGGTCGGCCGTGGCCAAATGCCGAAAAGCGGTCAGACTACAAGCCACCACATTGCTAGGCCAGACACAAGCCATTAAGCGACCTTTACCGCCAGTTCAAAGGGCAAATTTGCCAGAACGAAGGCGAACACCGGCATTAGTCCCTCAGGATGCACGATATACGCACGAACATTGTGACCGGGCACTACCACACAGTACACGGGGATTAGGAAAAGTGTTATTACCTATCCCACAAAACCAAGCAGTCCAAAACATACACACTCCCGTAAAATCTACTAGGGCAGCGTCAAGCACAATTAGGCCCTCGAATACGGGTACACTCAAACCTATAGACACGCGCTACGGTGGAAGTAGGCCAAAGCTTACTTTGCTAGAAATTCCGCCGGAAGGTAGCAAAGGAACACCCCAGTGGATTCCAGAGGCCCATCATCTAATAACAGGGCAAAACCCTTCACCTTTCTGAGCACTGAAGCTCGAAAGAGGATAACGACTTCCACCAGGGCCACAGAAACAAACTAACATCGCTAACACCAACATTATAGGCCACATAAGTTCTTTCACACGGGGGCGATAAGAAAATAGTCCAACAAGTACATAATAAACATAAAATTGCATATTTTATTTCTTATTTTATGTATATACAGTGCAACATAGCCAAATTAGAAGGAACAATTCTAAATCCTTCTTGTTTTTTTTTTCGGAACCATGACATTTTTCTCTCAGGCCATCAATGGTTATTGGGCGAAGTGGTCAACGCCATAACGTAAAGTCTCTAATATGCTAAGCCAAGTCGAAGCCAAGCAGGCTTCAGGCCGAAAAAGAGATATTTTGAACACAACTTAAGCATAAAATCACAGCATAAAGCTTAAGTGAGTCTTTCTAAGTAGAAATGACTAAATGTTCTATGTTAGGGTTCCACAGTTTGATAGATTCTCCTGTTGCGGGCGAAAGACGTAAGTGTGGCAGGAATTAAGAATCCCAAACTAATTTCAAAAATTTGGTGAGGTGTGCTTTAACCAACTGAAAAGCCCAATTGCACACCGGGACGAGACACTGTCATTTTGTTGAGTTACAATTACTTTAAAGGGCAGGTTTGACTCCCACAGTGCACTGGCTTTGCTCGTGACGTGGATACAAGTGTATCAATTACGTCTTGCAATGGCCTTCCTAATGTGTACTAGACAGTGTCGGTAGATTCCCCTGAGACGTAACCAGATTACGGTAGTACTCACGTTACCAAAATGGTAAATACTACACTCAGGTCCCAAGCACATTTTTTTTTTATTTTTAACATTTTTTATAGTGTTCACGACATAATTTTTAGAGACTATCGCCACCTGCTATTATTTTCTTTCAAAGTGCTCTCTTAATCCAGAGCGGGGCATAGCTCATTTTTTTCTATGACGCAGGCATTAGGCCCGATGAAAGAAAGGTGGCCAAGTTAAACATATACATATATATTTAATACATAGGTATACGTAAAGGCGGAAACACTGCCAAAAGGAAAGGAAGTAATCCCACGGGCAGGCGTGAAAAGAGGGCCAAGAAATAGCCCACTGACCGCGCCGGGATACGATCCTAACACCCCACAGAACTGTCCCGGAGACACGCGGGCATAATGACACTTCGTACCATTGTAGGGACATAATCGAACCACGGCACAGTAACACAAAATCTGGGGACACAAATGTAGTCAATGGAAGGTTCTTCTACAAGTACGGCCAACGTATATGAGATTTCCGAAGTGAAATGCCATGGCCTGTGGTTTGGATTCCAAGTAAAACGGAAATCCCGTGGCTCATGATCTCCAGATACGGTCACGTTAAACCACAAATTCCCCTCCTTTCGTTCACAATGCGAAAAGCACTAATCACAGTCACAGAGAGTAAGCGATTAAAAACACATGTGCCGGACACACAGCGTTATCAGGACAAGTAACAAGCGAGCGCGCAAGACATTGTAATCCGATACCACCATACTCAGCAACAACGCAGGCCTCAGTGATAACCTGCAAGCTTACAGACAACAGCTCTCGGAGCAGAGCGCACGGCATCATTCACGCCCGATTTAGAGACCCTATATCTTCCAAAATTACACTACAAGGGGAAATCAAAAACATACCAACTCTACACAGGTATGCATGCTTTCATTTGCGCATTGCACATCCACGGGAACGTGCCATAATATATGCGGCACGGAAATGATCACACCAAGTCTTTACAGACAACCGGATTCGAACCCATGACCACACACAACACGCTCGTACCAAAAACTAACTATCCAATGGTATTTTTGGTACACGGAACACAAGCAAAAACCACACTGGGAAAGCCCCAAGCCCTGGAACACAACGCAAACATAAAACACAGAGAATGACATAAGGTCACGGGTCTGAGTTCCAGTAAAAATTTAGACACAAGGGAAAGCAGTTATCCAGGCTCCCAACCACACCGAAATTGGCCCATACAAATGCATGAACAGGGAATACTACATTTCCTCCCACCAAAAGCCAGACATAAAATTTCGAATTACACCAGGCATAGAGAATACATTTCACAAACACAGGTAGGAAAATTTCGCAAGACACAGGTCTTAGGGAACAATGGCCACACAACGTCATTACCTAACTAGGACGAATTGCTACATTAGTCCGCTAGGAATCTAAAACAATGACCACACTTGATTACGTGCAGAAAAGCACATACCAACTGCTGACAGCAGACTATTTACACTGCAATACTGCGGTGACAAGACACTATTGCGTATAGCCAGTGACCGTGAAATTACAAACACATAACAATTATAACACCATACATTTTTTCTCCACACTGCAATAACATTTGGCAATGGACAAGACATGACACAGCGGAACTTATCTTGGGCCTATAAGGGCACGTTCGCAAAGACGTTGGCAAGCCACGGGCGCCTTCTGCCCACACAGGCGATACATATTACGACTTGGCCTGCAACAGACCAACCGTCCGCGTGGTGTAGCGGAACATAGGAACACACACGCACACGCACTCAACAATTAGGAGCAAACACAGACAAGATCGCCCCCCTAATAGCTTCTCTTATCGATCGTACGGCATAGGAGTCATTACAGATGACTAGCACATGACCAGTCGCACTACGACCACTGGCCACATCTACACTACAAATGGCAGACCAGATTAGGTCATGCAGCTCTACTATCCCAAGGCGCGGATAGACAGCCAACATGGACCAAGGGAGGATGACAGGAGAACAGGCTACCAGCGTACCACCTTACTCCCTTCCCATAACCTTCTCACGCCCAACATAAACAACGCAGACATAGCTACACGACCAAAAACAGCTACACTACATTACAAAGTACACACAAGGGGTTGATGGACTTCATGCGTCTAAAGAGCAGGCATGCTACGCCTTGCGTCACGATGCTACCACCTGAGTATTAGGGGTGGCTCAGCAAACATTCAATAAGCATAATGCGCCTCTCCAAATGAGAGAGGAGGCCATAGATATATATTAACCATTCTTTAGTACTTAAACTCTCCCGCATGAAAGGAACATATTGGTATTATGCCCCATCCTACACCTATCCGTACATGAAGGCAGACACTTCATATCCAGACACATGCATGAGTATCCCATCCATTTACCAGGGATTTTAATATCAAACCTGCATGAAATTTTCGTATCTTTGCAATCCCGGGAATTGCCTCCCCAGTCCACTCACTATAGGAGCATCCCAGCGGCATCACCGGTTCCAGGCCACCACTAACGTGGAACCCAAAGGTGCGCAAACCCTTCCTACCATACTTTAAGCCCACTCAACAAATAACTACCCCCAGATCCTAATAACAGGGTACCTGACATTACAGACCCTACTAACACCTCCATTAAGGTAAAGAAAGCATTATTGCTGGAAAGCTGACGTAGCAGTGGTAGACCAGAAGTAGCCTATGTACTTAGAAGATCTACAACCCCGCAACACTGGAAATATTTTACATTTTACACAGAGATTAAACCATTTACACAGGTTACGCCACATTTTTTTCTTACAAAGGAATCTGATACGATCTGATTGTTGACAACGGTGTAAGCCGAAGGTCAGGAGCACCACACCGGAGCAGAGCTGGGGAAGGCGATGTGGACCCTTCCCCCAGTTGGCTCGACAGCGCGGCGACCTCACTTAACTGACGACTAGACCAAACAGACGAACTACGTAAGGTCAAAGCATTCGGGACCTGACACGGGCAAACATCGAGATCTAGGGGTGCATATTAGCCCATCCCCCTTGTCGGAGAACGTTACACCCACTATGTGTCACGGTCATCGAAGCCGAGATCTGCAGGGTGACTTTCTGAGGATGGCGGGAGAAATAGCTCACTCGGCGCCGGCCTCGGGAACTATCCCTAGAGACGACCCCATTATGACTAGACTCCTAGTTAAGTTTAAATTTAAGTAGGCACGGCTTCCATAGCGGGAAGCAAAACTCCTATGCGTTGGAGTGGAAGATAACTGCGAAATACATATTACTGCGGCCCATAGAGGCAAATTTATATATCAATGCGAAAAGCATATTACGGCGGCCCATAGAGGCAAATATCAATGCGAAAAGCATACTGCGACGGCCGATAAAGGCGAAGACAATATTATGCCATTGGACCACACTGTCCAATGCCCACATAAATGGCGACGCATCGGGCAACCAGAGGGCATTAAGAGAGGGGCATTGCGCGCCCCTCACAGGAGCCAAGTGGGCGGCTCAACTACGATAAATCGGAACAGCAAACGGTCATGAACAAGGAAGTTACAGCGGGCGAAACGGTTAGCTTAGTGGCACCGTAAGCCGCCTGCGAATAGGTTAGTACTAGTATTAAGACCTAGAATAGATGTCGACAATAGTATTAAAACGGAGGGGACTACGAGACATTGTCGGGTTCCGGTCCCGGCAATGTACTACAAGGGCACCCGCGAGAGAAATCGGACGGACGAGCCTCCATCTAAATTTTAGTACTTAAGTCATAGTGCCATGTTAAGGTCACTTAGATGTAAGCAAATTTACTAACAGCTGTTGCTAATAATAGCACAGCACATTTCGGCTTTAGAATAAGGTCCACTCGGCATGTAAATACAGAATAGTTTTACAGTTAAGTAATTTTATCAATAAGTTAAATAAGTAATGTAAGATGTAGGGTAACATAAACCTACATTGAAGGCTTTTTTTTTTAATATATAGATCACAATAGAGAGCCTCCGTGGCTTAGGCGGCAGCACGCCGGCCTCTCACCTCTGGGTCCGTGGTTCAAATCCCGGTCACTCCATGTGAGGTCTGTGCTGGACAAAACGGAGGCAGACAGGTTTTTCTCCGGGTACTCCGGTTTTCCCTGTCACAATTTCATTCCAGCAACACTCTCCACTATCATTTCATTTCATCTGTCATTCATTTAATCATTGCCCCAGAGGAGTGCGACAGGCTTCGGCAGCCGGCACATTTCATATCCTCGCCGCTAGATGGGGGCTTCATTCATTCCATTCCTGACCCGGTCGGAGACTGGAAGCAGGCTGTGGATTTTCATTTCATAGATCACAATAGAATATCTCGGCACTCGGTGACTAAAAATCCGTTACCGAGGTAAGCCCGACAATATTAGGATAAACTAGGTTAAAATAGGCTAACCTAGGGTAAGTTAACCTTCGGTGGCGCTACACTTAGTTTCCAAACTAAGCGCTACCGAAGAAGGTTATATATATATATATACCCGTCATGAATCATAATGTATTGCACTGTAATATTCATAATTAACCCACTTTTACCCACACAGGAAGACCACGGAGATACGAGGAAATAAACATCTTAATATGGATGCATTTTTGTTCTGTTTTGATTTACAGGTAACCAAGAACGTGAATATGTCTATGGTAAACATATTACCCACATACACATACATGGCATACACAATTACACTCCTTATCAGTTTTAGTTGCACCCTTAAAGGTGACAACGCCAGCGGTCAGCGGTGGACAGCATACGTGGGATGATGACCATCGCTGAACGCAAACACATTTCAGAATACGCAAATGAAGCGTTACTTCAGGCTCAAAGGGCGACACAAGGTTTGTAAGTGCCGGACCTTCGACCCTAAGGTGGGATTCCGACCCACGACGGAAAACCACGAGGTTATGTAATAAGTCCAGGGAGAGGATAGTGGACTAGCCACTAAACCTCACCAGGAACGGCCGATTAGAGAATGGTCGGCGAGGCATAATAGCACGGTGCGCGCCAAGTATAAGAGGTATGCAGTAACTGGCCAGGTAACAGAGCTCTATAAGTTTATATATATATATGTTAGTAATAATTATAAAGTGTAAATTATTTTGTATTTTCTCGCCATTTCATACAGTTGCAAGGGTCCACAAGAGTGGCAAGAGTACTTATACGTACAGGGTACCCACATGACAAACATTATTTTTTTTTATGTTCATCTTCATTACATGTTTACTATGTTCAACTACAACTTGTCAGGGATTTTACAACTGTAAGGATTACTATTGTTATTATTATCGGGTCATATCTGTTACCCTTATCAAGACCACCAATGTACATAATGTGTATGATTTGTTTTCTTTCATTTTTCCTTCTTCTAACTTCCCCATTTGTCAGGGTGTTCCGTTTTTTCCCAAACAAATAAATACTTTGAATATATCCCTTAAATTATACCCTGGAACACCCATTTTTTTCTATTCTCTCCTATCTTTCTATTTGCAGGGAGCACTTTTTCCCCAAGGTAAAGCCAGACGACACAATTCCGCGTCTAGCTGGGTTTTTCCTCCCTGCACAACTATGTAACGAATCACCATCAAAAACCATGTTTTTTTTGAAACTAGCAATATGCCAGCAATAGCAAGGGCAATTTTTTTTTTACATGTTGAATTTCTTTTAATGTTAAATTTTTCTCAAATGTCAATTTTTTTTCCCAATGTTAATTTTTTTCTCGATATCAAATCTTTCGCAATGTCAATTTTTTTGTTTGTTTTTTTCACAATGTCAATATCAGTGTATACATATATCTGTACATCCCATAACCCTCCCCTCTGAACACGGGCTGACCTCACACCCACACTTCGATACGACACCACCAGGAGATACGAGGGGGTTTCAAGGACCACTACGTCAACATCCCAACCTCCAGTTCCGTTCCCGTTCGCGAGGACGCGAACAAATGAAGGAAGACGCTTGTACAGCCTCCCAGGGGTATGCACCCCTTGGAGTCCATCCCCCCGGCATCTGGCTAAATCCCCTAAATGGCAACCCTTGGAAAGCCGGGCCAACATCCATAAAACGTAGCAGGGACAGCTTGCCACTCTAAAAAGCAGCCCAGTCCTTGCACAATGGTTACACATAGCGACATACAATTAACTGGGCCAGCAATGCCAACACATTGCTGACAACATAGCGCCGGAGAGTATAAGAAGGCATCGTAATGAGGTCAAAGGATCTCTTCATTGTCAGTGCTTCATCGAGACGGCCCGAGGCTACGCTGGTGTCAACCGAGGTGAGTCAGTCAATCGTGTTCAGAGTTCCTACTTATGTAACCTGTAACCCACAACTTGTACTACATTGTGAACATAATTTCATTCCCTACAAGGGACTCATACTCAGAATTACAGACCAATAAACACTTGGTCCACACTCTACACACGCTTTACTGTTTATACGCCTTTTTACATCCCAACGCCCTTCCTTACTCCCGTCACGGTAAGACGTGACAGACGGTAGTCTAATATCGCTAACTCAGGTACCTTTGTGTTTCTCGAGCCGGCCCGGCTGCCAGCAAGCAGCACGTGCCACTCGGCTGATACGAGCAGATTCAATTACATAATAAGCAGTCAGCTGAGCGACCAGAACAGTGACCCTTGTATTGGGTCCCATCCCTTCAAACACTACTACCTTATTCATATGAACGCCCCCTAGTTCCTAGCACACCACAACACTCTACACTGGTCAGCTTGCCCTACCAAGGGAAGCTACCCCTTTTAGGCACCACCTTATAAATTAGTACAACAACTCTCCCTTTTAGATCCACCCCCAAATAAGGGATCTAAAACAGTCCGACGGATGAGATGTTAGGAAAGTCATTTCGGCTGTTGGCTATCCTGACAGCTCCACCGACGGTCTCAGTATATATATATATATGTATATCAGTTTCTTGTGGACACGATAACTGCCGTAATTTTGCACCAATCACTTTGAATTTTTTACCGAATATGTATACCTATAAAATCTCGGTCGAGTTCGTTACTTGGAAAAATCGGTCGAAGGGGGTGAAAATGGGGGGCTTTTTTTCGAAAAAGTGAAATATTGCTATAACTCTCTTAATATGTGAAATATCGAATCCGTTCAACGTTCATACTATGTGTCGGATAAAGCCCAAACATTTATGTTTGAAGAGTTTTTTATAGCACTAACCATTGACCAAAAGGGTGGGAAAAAGTGGGTTTTTCGGGAAACATTAATCATATCTCTCTTAATATCAAAACCGTACAAAATGGACAATATTCCCCTAAAAATTACCTAAAACTTTTGTCTGAAAGAATTTTTGATATGACCCACTATTACGCCAAGGGATGAGAAAAATGATTTCGGAATTATAAGAAAATGCCAAGAGCTATCAGTGGTTGCCATGGCAACACTACTAAATTGATGAGGGATGAGCCATCAGACGTTGCCATGGCAACGCACTTGCACGAGATCAGATTCAGTATTTCCATCTGACTAAGTGGGAAGCGGCTTCGGTGACGTAACTGGTAGCATGCTTAATGTCTATGCCCAAGGTCGCGGTTTCAAAGCCGGCCGAAGTCGTCGGATTTTCTAAGAGCGCTAAAATCCCTCAGTATGCTTTCCTTTGGAGGGGAAGTTCCAACGTTCGTTGCGAGTTGCTGGTTGGGGTGCATCTAGTAGCCAAGTTCACAGCTAGGTGTCGTTGACGGTAGGACCTGGTAGCAACATTAGGAACTACTGCTTGAAATTGACCGTCTGCAGTCCTTACCTGAATTAAGACTAATACAGCCATTACAATTCACACCGTTTATCAGACAGATTCTACACTCACCGAAAGTACACGGGGTTAGATGACCGCGTTGTCGCAGCCCCTAAACTGAGGAACCAACCAGAGGTAGATTTCAATAGAAAGCTAACTATTGCAATGGGTACCATGTTTCGACTTCCGGAAAATTTCGACATATCTTCGCGTTTCACATCCCCCAGACCCCAAAACCACCGTCAGTTCAAAAGTTTATACATAATTTATGTATGTATATATACATCAGTTTCTTGTGGACACGATAACTGCCGTAATTGTGCACCAATCACTTTGAATTTTTTACCGAATATGTATACCTATAAAATCTCGGCCGAGTTCGTTACTGGGCTAAATCGGTCGAAGGGGGTGAAAAAGGGGAGGCCTTTTTCGAAAAAGTGAAATATTGCTATAACTTTCTTAGTATGTGAAATATCGAATCCGTTCAACGTTCATACTATGTACCGGATAAAGCCCAAAAAATTATGTTTGAAGAGTTTTTTTATAGCACCAACCATTGACCAAAGGGGTGGGAAAAAGTGGGTTTTTCGGGAAACATTAATCATATATCTCTTAATAGGCACAATATCAAAACCGTACAAAATGGACAATATTCCCCTAATAATTATCTAAAACTTTTGTCTGAAAGAATATTTGATATGACCCACCATTATGCCAAGGGATGAGAAAAATGATTTCGGAATTATAAGAAAATGCCAAGAGCTATCAGTGGTTGCCATGGCAACACTACTAAATTGATGAGGGATGAGCCATCAGACGTTGCCAAGGTAACGCACTTGCACGAGATCAAATTCAGATTTCCATCTGACTAAGTGTGAAGCGGCTTCGGTGACGTAACTGGTAGCACGCTGAATGTCTATGCCCAAGGTCGCGAGTTCAAAGCCGGCCGAAGTCGTCGGATTTTCTAAGAGCGCTAAAAATCCCTCAGTATGCTTTCCTTTGGAGGGGAAGTTCTAACGTTCGTTGCTGGTTGCGGTGGCATCTAGTAGCCAAGTTCACAGCTAGGTGTCGTTGACGGTAGTACCTGGTAGCAACATTAGGAACTACTGCTTATAATTGACCGTCTGCAGTCCTTACCTGAATTACAGACTAATACAGCCATCCCAAAGTATACGGGGTTACATGACCGCGTTGTCGCAGCCCCTAAACTGAGGAACCAACCAAAATCTCTGCGGGAGATATAATTTTGCGTGAAGAAGTAACAGACCGTTACATAGTTACACATCAGTGTCGAAACCTTGCATAAGGACAGTGTGACCACAAGTATAAAAAATGGACCCCAAATGACAAGAAGGTTACCGTTCCCATAAGACAATAAAATGTTTAAAATAAACATAAAATGACTTAAGACAAAGTTAATTAAGCTCCAATTATAAAATACCTTCTCGCAATAAATGAGGTCTGATCCTTCTACGAAATCCTGCATATTCTGCCTATTTTCGCCTATCCCCAAGATTGTCCGGTGAAATCTACCTCCGCCTTCCGGCGTGCCGAGAGGACTTTTTTCATGCAGATGAGTACTGGGAAGGAGACGGCCGTGGCCTTAACCATTCCGGCATTTGCCTGGACTAGAAATGGGAAACCACGGAAAGCCACTCCCAAGATGGCTGAGGTGGGAATCGAACCCACCTTTTCTCAGTTCTGCCTCACGAGGCTCAATGTACCCAGTTCCAGCCCTCAAACCAGGAGTTATTTATTATTTATCGTATGATGATACAGAGTTAAAATAAAAGTTCATGCACTACATATAAAGTTATATATACAGTTATATAGTCTACATAGTCATAAACACAAGTTCTTGCTTTAAACTTCTAAATCCAGGCCATCAATCCTCTGAAGTGCCTCAGAAGATGCATGATGAATGTCACCTACTGACCCTTGGTACGCTCGTTGCGGACATTCACCAACAATATGTCCGATGGTCCACAATCGCAGTTAGCAGAAGTAACCCAACCCCATTTGTGAAGCAGGAATCCACATTTGCCTTGTCCTGTACGGATCCGGTTAATGATTCTCCATTGGCATCTGGGGAGTTTGAAACCTTCTATCCGGTTGGAAGGGTTTTCAATCAGATGTGCATTGAATACTGATGATTCTTCCCACATAGTTTTCCATGCTTCTGAGATGTTAAATGAAGAGTCTTCAAGAAGTACTGAAGAGCGCCAAGGTGGTTTTCTTGACTTCAACCGTTGATTACCTGCTTTTGCTACATCAGTATGTATGGGTGGCTGGGGATTCTTCTGAATGGTTTTCCAGATCTTCAGGAGAGCCTCTGATCTTCGAAGAGCTGGAGGTTGGGTGATACTTAGAACAGGTAACCATGTAGTGGGTGTGCTGCGTATCATGCAGCCCGTAATCAGTCGCATTGTCTGGTTAAGTTGCACACACATCTTCTTGGAGTGGACACTGTTTAGCCAAGATGGGCAGCAGTATTCAGCAACGGAGTATGACAGTGCCAGAGCAGTTGATAAACCAGAAGTACATTAATTGGCAGAGCATGGAATCGAACCCAGGCCTCCGCGGTGACAGTATATTAATTGATAAAAGGATGTAATCAATAATAATATTTGAAAAGTGAGATTTCAGTGGAAACAAGAATCAGGATGTCTACCAAAACCAACAATTCCCTGACTTTTCCAGGATAGATCAGAAAATTCCCTGAGTAACAGTAGCGGCCATAATAAATATATAAAACAGAGTTTGCACTTAAAGAGCATTTCAAAAGTGCATGGCAAAGTTGGAAAGACAAAATACATTTCTATATTTTGCCAATTTCTAAATTTTTCATCCAGAAAAAACTATTATACTTGCGAGTCAATAATAATGCTCTATAAATCATACAATTACACATTTAAATACAAATACACATGTAATTTGTGTGCTCTATCTTGCAAGGAATGAGAGCTACGCTGCGTTAGGTCATGGGGCCAAGCTCTCTGCTGACTCGGTAGACGCGTGGGTTCGAGCCCCACCGTCGGCCATCCTTGAAATGGTTTTCCGTGGTTTCCCATTTTCAACACCAGGCAAATGCTGGGACAGTACCTTCTGACAGGCCATGGCCGCTTCCTTCCACATCCTTGCCCAGTTTCAATCATCTTCATCCTTTCCATCTCTCATCTCGACGCGCAGGTCGCCCACGGGCGTCGAATAGAAAGACCTGCACTCGGCCTCTTAGGAGGCCACACGAATAAATAAATAAATAAATAAATAAATAAATAAATAAATAAACAAAAAAAAACGTCAGTAGGAATATACACCTACAACAATCATCACCAGAATATAGCCTACTTTCCCCCCATCAAATTTAAATGCTTAATTTCAAATTAATCAAGGTTGGACATTGGAAGACTAAAATTCCTTGAGTGTCATTAAAATACCCTGATAATTCCCTGAGTTTTCCAGGATTTAAACATTCCCTGAGTATTCCCTGTTTTACGGAGTAGCAGACAGTCTGAAAAGATGTATCTTCACACCTCTATGCTGTGGTGCCAACTCCTAAAATATTAATGATTTGTTGGTCTTATCTTTATTCCGGGAGGGTCTTTAATTCCATTAAACCAGTCTAAGGTGAGCACGCCCAGTTCGTTAATTTATAAAGTGCACACACATGGGATTTGAACCTCTACCTCTTACAAGGTTCTTCTGGGAGGTATAGCCAAGATTACGATGCACTTTACCTAATAAGACTTGGCGGTAAGCAATTGTGTTAACAGAGGTACGTTTACGATGCACTGAAAGTTCTACTGCCATGGGAATGTTATAACTACGAAGTTTAAAGGGAATATTATTAATCCCTCAGATAGCCCAGAGTAACAGCGAGATCCCATGAGAGAATACATCTTAATTTGTATGTAGCCTGCAGTTAACCCGCGGATATCCGCAACATTTTTTGCCATGCAGATATAGTTTGCATGGCTGTGCGGATAGCGAATAAACTGCGGACAACGTTTGGAGTAAAATTGCGGATAGTTTTTAGAATACAATTCGAACTTGTTGAATATCATTACTAGGACCCAGATGTTTATGGTGTTCTTCAGTTATGTTTCCTTTTTCATGACAAATGTAAAATGATGATTTAAGCTAATTCAAATTAAATTCAATTTAAGCTCATTCAAATTATGTCATTAAGCATAAATAACACTCCGAATTCAAAGGGTTGCATTTATGGCTGTATACCACTCATTTTAAACATAGCACATGTCATACATAGCCTAGGGCAGGCTGTTCCAAATACATGAGTTTGAGTATGCGTACACGCGAGTACTCAGCAGTGATGCTCGGAGCACGGTTGGAGAGGGACTGGGGGTGATAGCCAATACGTCACTGGGCCAAGGTCATAGTACAAGTCCGTAATGCTTCCTGCCAGTCTTGATGTATCCACCGCTTAGTAACGGCAGCCCCTACAGCAGATCAGTATTGCATATTGCAGGTTTACTCACACAAGGCGGCGAGTTCTCAGCTGCTCACCGGCGAGCAGCTCGGCTGGAACAGCATAGCCTAGGGGAACGACTTTCTTCTCAAATGTCTGAACGTTTTGCTTTAACTAATTAAAAATATTATTGTAATGCCAGTAGATTCGGATAAAATACGTGCGGATGAGGGGGAGATGCGGATAACAGTCGTGCGGATGCGGATAAAATACGTGCGGATGAGGGGGAGATGCGGATAACAGTCGTGCGGATGCGGATAAAATACGTGCGGATGCGGGGGAGATGCGGATAACAGTCGTGCGGATGCGGATAAAATACGTGCGGATGAGGGGGAGATGCGGATAACAGTCGTGCGGATGCGGATAAAATACGTGCGGATGCGGGGGAGATGCGGATAACAGTCGTGCGGATGCGGATAAAATACGTGCGGATGAGGGGGAGATGCGGATAACAGTCGTGCGGATGCGGATAAAATACGTGCGGATGCGGGGGAGATGCGGATAACAGTCGTGCGGATGCGGATAAAATACGTGCGGATGAGGGGGAGATGCGGATAACAGTCGTGCGGATGCGGATAAAATACGTGCGGATGCGGGGGAGATGCGGATAACAGTCGTGCGGATGCGGATAAAATACGTGCGGATGAGGGGGAGATGCGGATAACAGTCGTGCGGATGCGGATAAAATACGTGCGGATGCGGGGGAGATGCAGATAACAGTCGTGCGGATGCGGATAAAATACGTGCGGATGCGGGGGAGATGCGGATAACAGTCGTGCGGATGCGGATAAAATACGTGCGGATGCGGGGGAGATGCGGATAACAGGCGTGCGGATGCGGATAAAAGCCGTGCGGATGCGGGGGAGATGCAGATAACAGTCGTGTGGATGCGGATAAAAGCCGTGCGGATGAGGGGGAGATGCGGATAACAGTCGTGTGGATGCAGATAAAAGCCGTGCGGATGCGGGGGAGATGCGGATAGCAGTCGTGCGGATGCGGATAAAATACGTGCGGATGCGGGGGAGATGCGGATAACAGTCGTGCGGATGCGGATAAAAGCCGTGCGGATGCGGAGGAGATGCGGATAGCAGTCGTGCGGATGCGGATAAAATACGTGCGGATGCGGGGGAGATGCGGATAACAGTCGTGCGGATGCGGATAAAAGCCGTGCGGATGCGGAGGAGATGCGGATAGCAGTCGTGCGGATGCGGATAAAATACGTGCGGATGAGGGGGAGATGCGGATAACAGTCGTGCGGATGCGGATAAAATACGTGCGGATGCGGGGGAGATGCGGATAGCAGTCGTGCGGATGCTGATAAAATACGTGCGGATGCGGGGGAGATGCAGATAACAGTCGTGCGGATGCGGATAAAATACGTGCGGATGCGGGGGAGATGCAGATAACAGTCGTGTGGATGCGGATAAAAGCCGTGCGGATGAGGGGGAGATGCGGATAACAGTCGTGTGGATGCAGATAAAAGCCGTGCGGATGCGGGGGAGATGCGGATAGCAGTCGTGCGGATGCTGATAAAATACGTGCGGATGCGGGGGAGATGCAGATAACAGTCGTGCGGATGCGGATAAAATACGTGCGGATGCGGGGGAGATGCGGATAACAGGCGTGCGGATGCGGATAAAAGCCGTGCGGATGAGGGGGAGATGCGGATAGCAGTCGTGCGGATGCGGATAAAAGCCGTGCGGATGCGGGGGAGATGCGGATAACAGGCGTGCGGATGCGGATAGAAGCCGTGCGGATACGGGGGAGATGCGGATAACAGTCGTGCGGATGCGGATAAAAGCCGTGCGGATGAGGGGGAGATGCGGATAGCAGTCGTGCGGATGCTGATAAAATACGTGCGGATGCGGGGGAGATGCAGATAACAGTCGTGCGGATGCGGATAAAATACGTGCGGATGCGGGGGAGATGCGGATAACAGGCGTGCGGATGCGGATAGAAGCCGTGCGGATACGGGGGAGATGCGGATAACAGTCGTGCGGATGCGGATAAAAGCCGTGCGGATGAGGGGGAGATGCGGATAACAGTCGTGTGGATGCGGATAAAAGCCGTGCGGATGCGGGGGAGATGCGGATAGCAGTCGTGCGGATGCGGGGGAGATGCAGATAAAATACGTGCGGATGCGGGGGATATGCGGATAACAGTCGTGCGGATGCGGATAAAAGCCGTGCGGGTGCGGGGGTGATGCGGATAACAGTCGTGCGGATGCGGATAAAAGCCGTGCGGATGCGGGGGAGATGCGGATAACAGTCGTGTGGATGCGGATAAAAGCCGTGCGGATGCGGGGCGGATGCAGACAACGTTTTGTTTACCCGCACAGGGCTCTGCCTACAGTATTTCTACACCTAACTATTCACGTCATTTTTATGGGGTTCAGGAATAATGATGGTGATATTAATATTGAGACCACCTCGTGGTGTAGTGGGGCGGCGTAACTACGGGAGAAGGGTGATCAGGAGGATCAATCTTCCCCTCCACCAGATGCAAATAATAAAAATATGAAATTTGTATGTTTTTAATTGCGAGTAAAACCAATTTCGGATCATTTAAGTTTAGATTTACTAATTTGAAAGTATTTTTTTTCTTTTCAGTCATGTAACATATTTAGGGTTACCCTAACGTAACACTTTCCAAAAGAGCAAAATGGTCAGCTGTTCAGTTAGCCAGAGGGGTAGCAGTGATGTGAGTGTGGGATTATCGTTCCTCATCCCTGTCTATAAAATACACCATTTGTCAGTTACCATTCTATTAGCGTGAGTGACATTTTGTAAAGCTAAAAAAGGAAGCTTGTAGTTTAACGTGACCGTTAATCTCGCGATCATAAGCCACGGGACCTCCGTTTAACGTGGAATCCGAACCACAGGACATGGCATTTCACATCGAAAATCTCACATGCTGTTTTAAATTGAACTTCAATAATTGGAAACTGTAGTTTATTAATACTAATACAATGTTGGGGAATAGAAAGAGCAGCGTAAGCATAAAGGGTCCCAGACGCAATACAGAAAAGCGGAGGAGAACAGCGAAACTCCAAACAAATATACACTTCTCTGAAGTCTTAACTCGACACGACTCGACAGTTTGATGCTGACCGAAGCTGGGGTGATAGGCTCATTCGCTAGCTTGTAAACTCGCTCCGAAGCTAGTAATTTAAATTTCCACTGAATGGTGATTGTTGGGAGAAATGGAAACGTAAGAACACTTATAGTGGGCGATGTATTAAAGATAGATATATGCTGTCGCCGACGTTTTTGTAGAACTTTTCATGCTGAACAATTCTTACTCTCCTAGTATATAGATATTTTTAACGGTTAACTCAGAGTAAGCTTAAAAGGCACACGAACAGCAGGTTTTATTCAACTCGATTCATTGAAATCGTTACTGCTTGGCTTCCTTTGGTCATAAATGAATGTTTTTCTACAGAAACCTTCCACGAGAAATCCTTTACAGAATGGTGAAAACCGCATCAAACTCCATCGAGTAATTCTCGAGATTAACCGTTACATCCAAGAATCGGGGACTTGGTTTAATACTATGTAGAGAATTATATTATTTAAAGTATGATATTGAACTGACACATTGAACTTAAAAACTCATAGAAGAAATATTTTAAAAATCACAATTGAGGAAGAATTTTGTGGTGGTGATAAGTAGTAGACTATAATGGACGTAAAATCCAGGTTATTTGCCCCCTAACGATAATGATTAATGAAAATGGAAAAGACTACTTACTTACTGGCACATGTAGCCTAAATTACGAACGAATATGAGAAATTGATAAGAAAAAGTAATAACTAAAATAAAAGACGCTGCCCATATTTCATTGACTGTTAGAAAAGAGGGGAACAACAGTGTTATCTTTTCCCATATAGCGCTGTAGGAAAATGATCGGAGCACTTGGGAAAACTTTTGTCTGTCCCAAGCTCCTGAAGGAGCAATAGTGTCATGTTTCACCATATAGCGCTGTAGGAAAATGATCGGAGCACTTGGGAAAACGTTTGTCTGTCCCAAGCTCCTGAAGGAGCAATAGTGTCATGTTTCGCCATATAGCGCTGTAGGAAAATGATCGGAGCACTTGGGAAAACTTTGTCTGTCCCAAGCTCCTGAAGGAGCAATAGTGTCATGTTTCACCATATAGCGCTGTAGGAAAATGATCGGAACACTTAGGAAAAGTTTGTCTGTCCCAAGCTCCTGAAGGAGCAATAGTGTCATGTTTCACCATATAACGCTGTAGGAAAATGATCGGAGCACTTGGGAAAACTTTTGTCTGTCCCAAGCTCCTGAAGGAGCAATAGTGTCATGTTTCACCATATAGCGCTGTAGGAAAATGATCGGAGCACTTGTCCCAAGCTCTTGAAGGAGCAATAGTGTCATGTTTCACCATATAGCGCTGTAGGAAAATGATCGGAACACTTAGGAAAACTTTGTCTGTCCCAAGCTCCTGAAGGAGCAATAGTGTCATGTGTCACCACATAGCGCTGTAGGAAAATGATCGGAGCACTTGGGAAAACTTTGTCTGTCCCAAGCTCCTGAAGGAGCAATAGTGTCATGTTTCGCCATATAGCGCTGTAGGAAAATGATCGGAGCACTTGGGAAAACTTTGTCTGTCCCAAGCTCCTGAAGGAGCAATAGTGTCATGTTTCACCATATAGCGCTGTAGGAAAATGATCGGAACACTTAGGAAAAGTTTGTCTGTCCCAAGCTCCTGAAGGAGCAATAGTGTCATGTTTCACCATATAACGCTGTAGGAAAATGATCGGAGCACTTGGGAAAACTTTTGTCTGTCCCAAGCTCCTGAAGGAGCAATAGTGTCATGTTTCACCATATAGCGCTGTAGGAAAATGATCGGAGCACTTGTCCCAAGCTCTTGAAGGAGCAATAGTGTCATGTTTCACCATATAGCGCTGTAGGAAAATGATCGGAACACTTAGGAAAACTTTGTCTGTCCCAAGCTCCTGAAGGAGCAATAGTGTCATTTGTCACCACATAGCGCTGTAGGAAAATGATCGGAGCACTTGGGAAAACTTTGTCTGTCCCAAGCTCCTGAAGGAGCAATACTGTCATGTTTCACCATATAGCGCTGTAGGAAAATGATCGGAGCACTTGGGAAAACTTTTGTCTCTCCCAAGCTCCTGAAGGAGCAATAGTGTCATGTTTCACCATATAGCGCTGTAGGAAAATGATCGGAACACTTAGGAAAAGTTTGTCTGTCCCAAGCTCCTGAAGGAGCAATAGTGTCATGTTTCACCATATAACGCTGTAGGAAAATGATCGGAGAACTTGGGGAAACTTTGTCTGTCCCAAGCTCCTGAAGGAGCAATAGTGTCATGTTTCACCATATAGCGCTGTAGGAAAATGATCAGAACACTTGGGAAAACTTTTGTCTGTCCCAAGCTCCTGAAGGAGCAATAGTGTCATGTCTCACCATATAGCGCTGTAGGAAAATGACCGGAGAACTTGGGAAAACTTTGTCGTTCCAAGCTCTTGAAGGAGCAATAGTGTCATGTTTCGCCATATAGCGCTGTAGGAAATTTATCGCAGCACTTGGGAAAACTTTGTCTGTCCCAAGCTTCTGAAGGAGCAATAGTGTCATGTTTCACCATATAGCGCTGTAGGAAAATGATCGCAGCACTTAGGAAAACTTTGTCTGTCCCAAGCTCCAGAAGGAGCAATAGTGTCTACGTTTCACCATATAGCGCTGTAGGAAAACGATCGGAACACTTAGGAAAACTTTGTCTGTCCCAAGCTCCTGAAGGAGCAATAGTGTCATGTTTCACCATATAGCGCCGTAGGAAAATGATCGGAGCACTTAGGAAAACTGTGTCTGTCCCAAGCTCCTGAAGGACAAATAGTGTCATGTTTCACCATATAGCGCCGTAGGAAAATGATCGGAACACTTAGGAAAACTTTGTCTGTCCCAAGCTCCTGAAGGACAAATAGTGTCATGTTTCACCACATAGCGCTGTAGGAAAATGATCGCAGTGCTTGGGAAAACTTTGTCTGTCCCAAGCTCCTGAAGGAACAATAGTGTCATGTTTCAACATATAGCGCTGTAGGAAAATGATCGGAGTACGTCAAAAAATTGAAAGCACCAACACTAATTGCAGCTGATAACCTCAATGTTCTTCCCGAACACTTTTGCACTTAGTTAACACATGTGGCCTATGAAATCTTTTTGTAGTAATTACTCCCCGTGACTGCCATTTGTAAGCAGCACAATATGTAACCGTTTTTGAAATTCTGTACCAGAACTCGGGTAGCGGCGGCGTGATGCAGCCCGCATGGCTAGCCAGCAATACACTATTTTAAATATTTCTACAGTTACAATTCAATTCCCAGCATCTCCGGACCCCAATACAACAGTGAAATACTTTCGATACGGTTGGTTCTTACGTCCCAAATTGTGTACTTGTGTTCCGAGGCTTGTAAAGAGCCTAGATTGGTTCTTCTACAACAAATTCTATATTTCGTCTGTGTCAAACGGCCTAAATCTATGGAATGGAGAGGGCTGTCCAAATTTCAAATAAACAGTATCACCCGCAGGGTTCCAATAGGTAAATAAATAAATAAATAAATAAATAAATAAATAAATAAATAAATAAATAAATAATAATTAGGGTTTAGTACGGTGGACCGGTGTATATTTGTGCTAAAGGGCTTAAATCTAGGGAATGGAGAGGGTTGTCCGAAATTTCAAGTCCACAGTGTTATCTGCCTGGCTCCAAAGGTAAGTTGGCTTGCATTCTTTTAACTGTCGCCGCGGAAGCCCGGGTTCGTTTCCCGGCTGAGAGTCAGAGGGCTGGAACGGGATACACTCAGCCTCGTTAGGCAAAACTGAGAAGAGGCGGGTTCGATTCCCACCTCAGCCATCCTGGAAGTGGGTTTCCGTGGTTTCCCACTTCTACTCCAGGCAAATGTCGGGATGGTTCCTAACTTAAGGCCACGGCTCTTTCCTACCCAAATTCCACCTCATTTACAAAGACACACACAAGCACAGACAATACAGTGACACAGGTTGTCAGACAAATTCTACATACACCCAAGTACACGGGGCTACAGGACCATGACGTTGAAAAGAATTAACAACAACAACAACAACAGCAAAGTAAGTAAAGTACGTAAAATTTGGTTCAGTTCGGTGAAACGATGTAGATTTGTAACAAAGGGCCTAAATCTATAGAATGGAAAGCGCTGGCCACATTTCAAGTAAGCAGAGTAACTCGCAAGGTTCTAAGAGATAAGTGCATAAAATGTGGTCCAGTTTGTTTGCGATTTAGAGGGGATGGCTACGCTGACCTAAACTCCGGAGTCTATGGAAATTTTTCTTATTCCCTCTGTTACCCTTTGAGTTAGGGCAACACTGAGAATGAATGAGATTCGCTTCTTTTGCGACGTATCTTCAGGCTGGGTTTCATTTGCTTTGGCTTTATGCTTTTATCGTTTATTTTCAGCCGTGCACGGACAGCTCCAATCATAACAGTGACATTCATTTTGAGGCTGATGACCTAGACGTCAGTCAAACATCAATCATAAAACATTTCTAGTAGGGGTCGAGGTTATATATTCTTTCCATGCATATTTTATACCGTTCACTCTCCCGAGTAAAAAAAAATAAATAAAAAAAAAAGAAAAACCAGAAACAACAAGGAAGCATGAGCGAAGCACCTATCGCAATAACTACGGGGCAGTGTTGCACTTTATGATCGACAAGATACAGTAACTCAATGCGTTAAGGCACTGTGCCATGTAGCAAACCTATTTTATCTTCTGGATCTAGCATGCTGAACTGCAATCACATGGTTAAAGCCCAGCGCGGATGCGGATGTCCGCAATTTTTTTTTGCCATGCGGATATAGTTTGCATGGCTGTGCGGATAGCAGATAAGCTGCGGATAATGTTTGGAGTAAATTTGCGGATAGGTTTTAGAATACAATCAGAACTTGTTTAATATCCTTATTAGGATCCGGATGTTTACGACATATCAAATCATTTCTGTTATGTATTTTCCATGACAAATGTAAGATGATTTAAGGTAATCTCATTCAAGTTATGTTATTAAGCATAACTAGCATTACCCGTCGCGGCTTCGCCCGCGAATATTCTAGATGTAAAGAGTACACTTAGCAAAATCTCAATCATGAATGCTATGACTGATTTATCCTTGGTATGAATAATCAGACTTTATAAATTCAGCTACTGGTGCAGTGGTTAGGAGTTTGTCATTCCTTCATAGATATATCAGAGCGAAGTTAGTTTTCTGGGAATATCACAGACACTGTCAATTTAAGGGCCTTAAAATCTGGTTTTCGGAGACCCTTCATAGTCGGGTGAAAAAGACCTTTCGTACCACACTCACACGTGAAAATTGCGTGAAAATATTCTAGAGTGCCCCTTGACCCCCTTAAGCGCATTATACTGTATGTATTGATGATTTTACAGCTTAATTTGGTTCAGTGATAACCTTATAACCGTCTGGAAACTTTCACAGTAATGTAAATTGGAATTGCATTGCGTCTTATAGAAATAGATGGACCTGTGAGATTCTGTTATCATGGTTACCGTGTTGCATTCTTTCATTTTCTCATGGTAAATATACATGTTTTAAGGTATTTATTTAATTGTGAGGCTTTTATAGAGTAAGTGAGTGCGTTTCGCTTACGCATTGGGTTATGCTGAACCTGTAGGTACCCCATATGTGTACGTTGGTGTTAATGGGACATTATTTTCGGTACAAAACTGGAATGGGACCTTAGCAGAATAATATAGGGAGGGATTATCACTCTGAACTGAAAAGGGTTGTAATTCTGGATGTTTAACATTAATTTTAAACAAAGCACATGACATACACAGCCTTGGTCAACGTCTTACTCCTCAAATGTTTAAATTTCTTGCTCTAATACTATATGCTTAAAATTAAAAATATTTTTGTAATGTCAGTGGATTCGGATAATAAACCTGCGGATAACGTTTTGTTTATCCGCGCAGGGCTCTACTTATTAGTCCACCTTATAGCATAGTGACTAGCTTTCTTGGCCACCACTGCAAGGTTCTGGTTCGATTTCCGGTTCTGCCAATAAATTAAATTCTAGTCTGAGGGCTGGAACGGGGTAGGTTCGATTCCTACTTCAGCCATCATAGAATGGTTTTCCGTTGTCCTTCCCCACTACTACTCCAGGTATCTGGGATGGTACCTAAATTGAGGTCAAGGTCATGGCACCATCTATCCAATTCCTTGCTCCAACTATGGTTGGTTGGTTCCTTAGTTTAGGGGCTGCGACAACACGGTCATGTAGCCCCGTGTACTTTGGGTGTGTGTAGAATCTGTCTGATAACCGGTGTTAATTGTGATGACTGTATTAGTGTGTGTTATCTGTTTCAATTCAAGTAAGGACTGCAGACAATAATTTCAAGTAGTCCCTACTTTTCCTACCAAATGCTACAGTCCACGGCACCTAGCTTGCGGTCTTGGCTACTAGATGGCATCGCAGTCAGCAACTGGTGGCGAACGTTGGAACTAATAGAGCGTTATCAATTCTAACCTACAAATTTTGGCTTCACACAAGTGTAGTTAGTGGAAGATTCCTTTTCATGCCATAAATCTATCACATGGGACCGCCGGCTTTACTTCCCCTCCGAAGGAAGGCATACTGGGTGGACTTGCTATACGTCCTGGTTTGACCGGGACAGTCCCGGTATTTTGCTCTTGTCCCGGTGTCCCACCCGGTTTTATCAATGTCCCGGAAAATGGCTGTAAGATGTAAAAAGTAATGAATTTAATTGTTTAAGAATCTTTCATGAATCGGTTACTTTTCAAGAATCAACATCGTTGACTATCGCGCCCAAGAGCGTCAAAGAGGTTTTTGTAATTGTTTTTGTAGTTAGAGAAAAAGTTGTAGTTTTTCAAAAAATAATAAGACTTAGAAATAATTGTTCAATTAAAACATTTTAATGGAGTATTTTAAATTGGATTTTGTTAACACTTCTTTCTAGATGGTAGACCAGAAAAAAATATCATTAAAAAGGAAAATTATATATTTTTATGTAGCTAAAATTCCTTTTTATTTTTAAAAGGTGTGTAGAACTAGCAATTTAGGGTGCCAGATTCCCCCCCTCCCGTCACTTGCAAGGCTTAAAACTCACCATTTTGCTTCTAATTAAAAAAAAATCCCAAAGGAGAACTCCCGGTAAGGCCCCATATTAATGTCTACCGGTTTCACTCAGCAAAATTTTGGCAAACCTAATGCTGAGGGATTTTTAACGTTCTTAAAAATCCCACGAATTCGGACGGGTTTGAACCCACGACCTTTGGAATAGAAGTTCATCATGCTACCAATTACGCCACCGAAGTCTTAATACTGTACCCTTGCAAAGAAGCATATGAGACTCAGATCCAGGGCGTAACAGGTCATATTCGTAAGTTGCTGTCAGGGCGCTTCATTAACTTGCAGGGTAACATATAACAAAATAACATGCAGGAAAGAGTGAAGCCAGGGTTAAAACAACTGAATTTAATAACAAATCACCATATTTACACTTAAACAATTAACAACAAAAACTCCCAACTGACTCCCGCTTAATAAAAATGCCAAAACTAGGCGATATCTCTGGAGAGATTAATTACCTGGACCAAGTGTCCTTAAATAAAACGAACCAAAAAGTGACCATATAAGTGCGTACGCCGTTCTACATGCATCACGATGTGTACTTTGAATGCGTGATTCGTTATCATCCAGAATGACCCTTCAAACAACGAATCCGCATTTCCTAGAGCTAGACCGACACAAGGGAACACAACTACACTACTTAAATTAAACCGACACTTCCTAAATCTACTATAAATAAACACAAAATTTCCGTGTGAAATTGGACTTAAATTGCCGTAGCAACATTTACTGCCTAAAAACTTAGGACTTCTCACACAAATCAACACAAGTACATTAACACGTGACCAATAGAAAAATACTCAAATGACCGCTGTCAAAATTTACAAATACTCTACCACTACACCACACGGGTGTGACAAACAAAATTACATGAAATCGAGTCATCAACAAAGCAATAGGCAAACAGCCAACATTTACGTTAATCACAATATTCTTATCCATACAAGGTACAACAATCCGTTACACACATGGCGAACTCCCCAATTAATTATGGCTTAAAATTAGCCATCACAATGAACAGGTTTGCTGCATGAAAGCTTACAGGGTTCAGTCGGACAAAAAGGACTGCCTATCAAAATAAGTCACAGGCAAAACGGGCGGTTTGTGGAACTCTGCATGTCTGTCAACCCACGTGTCAATAACCTCGACCTCCCAGAACATGGGGTCGAACCTCGAAGAAATGTGCCCCAAAGCACAATAATACGTGTGTGTCAGAAAAACATATGGACAAGAATCAGCAGTCTCCCAAGAGCACTCTGTCTTTCCATCAAAAATACAACAGCAGCAAAAATAGATAAGGGCGGTAGGACAACTACCCACTCCTCACGTAGAATCAACACACACTAGACACATCAACACACACTTAATCACACGTATGGGTTGTGACAGACCCTGAAATAAAAGACACAAATAATATCCACATGCTGGCGCCATCGTTCTATGCCGTGACTAGTCACCTGAAAAGGACTCAAGAAAAATCTATCAAAATTAGAACGAAGGTGTTCTACAATTACTTTTAAGTTGGTGCACTCGGCTACCCTAACATGAATAATAACCTGTTCAGCAAAATGTTTTACAATCATTTCCTCCCATTCCTATTTCAAATATTAACGTTAACAAAGCACCATTTATCGAATGTAACGGGTTCCGCAATTGCAAGGATAAAAATCACGCACGCACGCCGCGTACATTACACATGACTCAAGAAAAAATCAAAATATCAACAAACACATTGGCCACGCGCCAACGGACATTTAAACATATAGTGTCGGTACAAGAAAAACAGCTATAAAACAAGAAAGAAAAACATGACTATTTACAAAGTTCCCCGGCCAAATCTAACTACATAATTGAAATAATCCAATTTTAGTACATCACCGCTTCTGCATGTAGGACTAAGGACATCCTCCTCAACCCATTGCCCTATGGACAATTTAGCACTCCATAGTAGTCGTCTGCGTTGATTTCTTGAAGCTCATCCCAACTTCAAACCACGTGCTGATCATCTTGGTCTCGACTCCTTGGCAGAAAAGTTCAATGTTAAATATTTGCCTATCTATAATCGCTTGCAGGCTACTCAGTTCACCCACAATTGTCCTACTGCGATTAATAGCGAAGACTGGCCCTAATTATATCGCACATACGCACTATAAAAAACACACATACAATACACACAATTTATACATAAAATATACATCTCGAGTCCGCGCCACTGGCTCGTTAACAAGTTCAAAATCCTGGCTGCACTCGCAGTCGCTATCTCGTCCGGTATTTCCGTCCCGTCTTGGACTTCGGTTCTGGTAAGCGCTAATTAGGGTGATGCGATACTTTCCCCTTAAAGTTGAACTCGTCGTCTTTAAAAGAATGTTACAGTTTATCACGCGCTGGCGTGAAATATTTAGATCACACAATTTAGTTGATTTTAGAACAAAATGTATTATAGCTTTTAAAAATTTCGATACTGCAAACGCTGCGACTTTAGCTCCCCAGAGCTCAGAAAATAAATTAGCTTCACTGATTTTAGAGCGTAAAAAATCACATTTCGAACTGGCGTGGAGTATACCTCTGAAGGCTCCACACAATAAGTCTTAGATAAATCCGAGCGTCAAAATCACACTTCAAACTGGCGTGGAGTATACCTCTGAAGGCTCCACACAATAAGACTTAGATTAAATTCGAGCGTCAAAAATCACACTTCAAACTGGCGTGGAGTATGCCTCTGAAGGCTCCACACAATAAGTACTCAGATTGGCGTCAGGCCAGACTATTTATGAGAAACTGACAAGGGCGGAGGAGTGGGGCGGAGTCGGATAAAAACTTCCAGAGTTTTTGTCTCACAAAGATGGGGCTAGTGTCATTCTTCTCCAAATAAATCCAACGTCTCAAATTACTCGAGCGGAGATTAATCCGTTCGGCGGTTCCTTAGATACACACTTCCGCGCGCTTTTTACTACTGACGCCGTCCACCTCGTGGTCACGGCTTGGTCTCTTGCGATTGGCTGATTCAATCGTATGTTCGTTGAGAGGACCTCGTGATTCTTCCTTTATGTCTCCAATTTTGGTACAGTAGTTGCACAATTTGGCCTTGAACTCGACTAATTCTGGCCGTCCCCCAGGAATAGCTACCAACTCAGCTTCTGTTGCAATCATTACGAAATGCTGGCCTCCCTAATATCCAAGTCGACTTCCTTATGTGCTGCCTGGGCCGTAGTAATAATAATAATAAATATGAATACTTATTTATCGAAGATCAATAAGGGTTCATTTATCCTCAGCAAGGTTTTGAAATTCGAAACAATTTATTGGTTTGGATTTCAAAAACAAAATCCACTGTAGTAACAACACATCTCTTTAAATCTCACTCAGCTGCTCGAGTGTATGCCCCTCTGACTCAATTAGTGTGCTCCCTTCTCGCTGGAATGTCATTCATATTTTCACTAGGTCTCCCCCTTCTCCTCAAGTAGTTGCCACTCCCGTCGTCTCAGCTGCTCGTTGTTTACAAACAAAGTGCGTACTCACGCGCTCCCCGTGGATTTGAGTGTTTGCTTTCAAAAAAAAAAATTTTTGGCAATACAGATTCTGCACATATCATCTTTCCTAATCATCAACTGGTTCCCTTCTGTAGTACGGTTTCAAATTGGCGCTATTAAAAACAGATTTTGCACCAGTGCTCACTTCTTCTAATCTGTAGGCATTGTTACCCAGATTCTTAATTACCCGGAACGGGCCAATGAATTTTGGACAGAACTTGGCGAAGACTTTGTTCTTAGGGTCGGAGATTGGTGGTCTACGAACCAGCACTAATTCTTGTTCTTGTAACTCTCGGTGAAACTTCTTTCCTCGGTACCGTCTCAGCCTTCGGTCCGCTTGGTTCCTCATGTGCTCTCTCGTTCGCTGGATTCGCAAATCATGCGCTAATAATGGATCCCTTGGGCAAGGAATGATCTTGTCCCAAGTTCTTTCCGGCAATCTGTTGTGGTGTACAATCAGTGGGACTTGACCCGTCGACTCGTGCTTAGTAGTGTTCATGCACATCTCAATTTCCCCTACTTTGTCTACCCATTTATTGTGTTCGTTAGGAATCATTACTCTGTAGTATTTAGCGACACAGCGAATTGTTCTTTCGCTCGGATTTCCACAAGGATGACGAATACTTGAAAATATGTGTTTCATTCCTAGGCTCTCCAAATCTTGCCTAAAAACATTGCTTGTGAAATAGGTACCGTGATCTGATAGAATGGATTCCGGCTTCCCAAGCATCGGAATGACTTTGTTCTTAATTCGACTAATGACTTGTCCTGATGTCGTCTTCTGAATAGGACATAGCACGACCATCTTCGAAAATACATCGACACATACCAAGAGGTGTCGGCATCCACGCTTTCCTTTTACTAAAGGACCAAAGCAATCAATCGCGAGCATCTCGCATGGTTTCTGCGGTAATAGTGGTCTTGGAGGTTGTTTCAGAATAAAGTTGTTCGGCTTTGTGCGCTGACAAGCGTCACACGTTCTAATTACTTCAACAATGGTGAATCTCATCTTGGGCCAAGTAAAGGTCTCCCCTATCGTAGCTTCAGTCTTATCCGTGCCGATATGTGCTAGGCTCTCGTGAACATGCCAAGTTAATCCCCTCTGTAGTGATGCTGGAACTAAGATCCGCAGTTTAGTATGATGCTCATCCACGTACTTATGTAACAAGTTATTCAAGTAGTGAAATCTCGCTTGTTTAGCACTGGCTTCCCGGTACTCCGGTGAATTTGGTTGTAACTCCTTCCTATAGAATTTTATCATCATCATCATCCATGGGTCAGCTTCTTGCTCCTTCCGAATATCCTTCAATCTTGCCAAAAACTCACGAGCCTTAGGTGTCAAGGTAATATTGTGAACTTCCGCTGTTACTTCGTTTCCGTCCTCAGGGTTTCTACTCAAGGCATCTGGTATGACGTTCAATTTCCCAGGACAATGCTCTATTGTGATGTCAAACTGCTGTATGTAGATGGACCAGCGCGTAACTCTCTCACTTGCTATTGTTGTCCTAAATAAAAATGTCAGTGCATGGTGGTCGGTTCTAACAATGATGGAATAACCATAGATCATCTTGCGCCACTGTTGGAGAGAATATAGAATTGCTAGTAGCTCAAGTTCCGTAACTGTATAGTTCCTCTCATGTTTCCGTAATTTACGACTCGTAAATGCCAAATAGGATTTCTTCTTGGGTTCTTCAGCGTCCTCTTGGTACAGCATAGCACCAATCCCAATTAACGAAGCATCTGCTTGAATGATAAATTGTTTCTCAAAATCCGGATATCCAAGTTTCACACAGTTTTCCAATAAATCCTTCGTTGCTTTAAAAGACCTGTCGCACTCCTCGTTCCACGACCATCGATTCGCTTTCTTCAACATCTCCTGCATAGGCGCTACTGTTTCTGTGTAACCAGGGCAATTTTCTTTGAAGAAACCTGTCACTCCCAAAAATGCTCTAACATGTTTGACTTTGGTAGGTGTGGGAAATTTCTTAATAGCATCAATCTTGGCTGGATTAGGCCGCACGCCCTCGACATCAATTATATGTCCCAAATATAAAATTTCGCTCTGGCAAAAATGTGACTTTTTTAAGTTGATCTTGAAGTTCATGGTTCTCAGGTTGTCCAGCAGTTTATTTAAATTTATCAAGTGTTCTTCCATTGTCTCAGAAGCGATTAATATGTCATCAACATATCTCGTGGTGAAGTTCTTGACCTCCTCAGTCAGATTTCTATCGAGTGCTCTAATGAGTGCACATCCCGCAGTTTTCACGCCAAAGGGCATTCGATACCAGATATAACTTTGATTATCGAATAAAAATCCCGTCAACAGTTGGGATTTTTCTTCAAGTTCAAGATGGTGGAAACTATTCGTCAAATCAACACTTGAGTATATCTTCTTCCCGCGGAAGCCTTTCAAAACATCTTTGATCCTCGGTGCTTGGTCGTGCTCAACTAGCAGTTTGCTATTTAAAACTCGCGCGTCTATCACAGCCAATATTGCGTTCAGATAAGGAGTTGCAGCTTTCCTTATCATGCCAGAATCTAATAAGTTAGTAATAATGTCCTTCACCTGAGAAAAATGCTTCTCTGGGATCGGGTACAATTTACTTTTGAATGGGGTCCAATCAGTTACCTGCATCGCATATTGAAAATTTAAAACTTTCCCAGGTACGGTGTCAAACGCTCCTTTATGTAATCTTAAAATTTCTTCCAATCTTCTTCTATCAGATTCCCCTACGATGGCTTCCTTAAGTCGCTCCTGAAGTAGAATTTCGAATTTGGTTCCGCCCATTTCTTCTTCCGCCAAATGCACCCAAAGTTCCTGCGAAATATCTCGGCTGTCCATTTCTAGCACTGCTGTCTGGTTGACTTGCTCTCCCCTCAAGATCTTATCTCCGGCCTCATTAGTGCATTCCTCAACAACCCAAGTATTGGCCTCTCTCTCCAGCGGATTCTCTTCCATATTTAAACCCACATGATCCAATCCTTCTACTTGTTTGAAGCTTACAGTGTTGTTATGTAAATCAATTACAGCATGAAAATCGCAGATGAAGTTGGCTCCTAAAATTATATTGTAGTTCATCTTTGGAATAACAATGAATGTTTGTGAAAAAGTATGGTTCAATATTTCCAGATCTAGAAATACTTGCTGTTTACAATTCATAGTTTTGTCAGGAATGACACCTCTGACTTTCATTAGCGGTACCGGCATAATAGGAACAGTCTGTTTTCTTGCTATTTCTTTTATCAAAATTTCAGTGACTAAGCTCACCTGGCTACCTGTATCAATCAAACATCTCACCCTCATACCTCCAATATGCGCGTAAATAATTGGTAGCTGTCTGATAACATTTTCACGGTTCTTCACCACTTCCTCCAGGCAGTCGTCTGGGAATGCTACCCACTCTTCTATATTGGCCACTATCATCTCTTCTCGCTCCCTGGCGATCTCCGTTTTTAGCCTGTCTCCTTTCAGTTCATTTGGGTTTTTTTTTTTATCCCGGGCCCCATTAGATGTGTTTCGCCGGTTATCATTCTGTCGCTCCTGTTGCCTCAGTAAACTCTCTGCCCCCTCTCCTTGATGGTTATCTGGGCTCTGTCTGTTCGCCATGGCACGCCCCCACTTCTCCTTCTCCGCTTCTTCATTACTTAATTGATCCAAGTATTTACGGGATTCAATATATCGTTCGTCCCAGTTATTCCTATAATCTCCTCTGTTTTCTTGGCGATAGTCCCTGCCGTTACTCCATCTACCATCTCCATTTCTTTGGTAAGGTCTACCTTGTCTCTGGTTTCCCCTCCAATTCGTGTACTCCCGCTGGTACGTCCACTGATTATTTTGATTTTGGTTATTCTGATGATATCTCCCGCGGTTATTCTGATAATTCTGATTGTTGTTATGGAACTGGTTTCGGCCGTCAAAATCTTGTCTTCTTGGCGTGAACTGTGTCCCTGTGGACTGTGTCTTACTTTGGTTCCCCTGGCCGTGGTTATTTTGGAGTCCCTGAACTACCTCTGCCGTGTTGACACATTCCAAATTCCTTCTTCCTGTCTGTGGGCTTACCATACTCGTCTCATCTAAGTGTCTGAGTAATTCTTCGGCTTGGACTGCGGTCTGAATATTTCCTGCGACTAATAATTGTTGGATATGCATTGGGAGTTGTTTTCCGATGGTTAGAACCATATTCGGCTCGCTAGGCGGGTCATCAAAATCCCTGAATTTTACCAATTGCTGACTGAAGAATTCTGAAAAACGGGTTGGATGTGTACTGTGGTATTTGCGCGTGTACAGGTCCATTCTTAACCCCTGCTGTAACGAAGGACTCCAAAACTTCTTCAAAAACGCCTCGCGGAATTGAGCCATGTCTGTAAACGTGTACTTGAAACTTAAAAACCAGGTCAGGCTAGGTCCTTCTAAAAATTTCTCCACCAATCTTAATTGTTTCTCCGGGCCGATGTGTTGGTCATTAAAGTAGTCAGTTAATTGCCGTAGAAATGCTTTGGGAGTGGTTCCTGAATGTTCTTTAAACTTATCGGGCTTAAAATCATTACCCCGAATGACTTGGATGACTTGGGCTGGTGCCAAGTTCGGTTGCGGAGTTGAAGTCTCCCCCCTGTACTGCTGGAATGCATTAGTCGTTAGTCTGGGACTTTGACCCCGACTCGTGTCCTCAGCCAACTTCGAACCTGCCGGACTTCCAATACTTGTTTGCTTTTCCGGAATATTTTCGTTTGAAAATAATGTCGCATTCTCTAACGATCTAATCTCGTTTTTTATGATTAATTCTGAGTGTTCCTGTAATTTCGACTTCATATTTTCCTCCAGTGCCTGCATTCGCTTTAAAACTGCCAGCCTGTCTTCCTTATTCGCATGAGCCTGCTGGCCCCAATCTCGCCGGATCCTACTTTTTAAGCTATTTATTTTCTCCTCGTTCCTCTCCTGATTTTTCTCTAGCTCTTCACGTATCCGTTCCTGCGTTTTTACTAGTTGTTCTTCCAAATTATCCTGAGTTTTGACGAGCTGCTCCCCTACTTCTTGTCTTATGACCTCTTGTGTGTTTATTAGCTGGCCTTCCATCTCTTTTCTTATGATCTCTTGTGTTCTGCCTAATTGCTCCTCTAAATTTTCCCGCAAGTGTATCCGCTCGGTTTCAGCCTTAACTTCGACTTTATCTATTTCCTTTATTAATTCCAGCACGTTGTTATCTACCGAATTAATTTGCTGCTGTAGTTTCTCTTGGGTTTTCTTCACTCCCGCGGTGTTACTGACACATGCTGCCTCTATCTGCTTGAGTTTATCTGCCACCATCTCGTCAAATTGTACTAATTTGTTATCAAATTTCGCCTCCAATTTCTTCATTTCGCCTAACTGTTTGATGTTGTTTTCCGCAACCTCGCCTGCCAGTTTCTCTACTTTTTGAACGCTCTGATTAATATCATTTGTGATTTTTCCTAACTGTTCGGTTTGTGTTACCGCCTGTTGTGACAATTTGTGGTTTAGTTCATTGAATTGTTTGTCAGTGTCTAATTTCTGGACTTCTAACTGGACCGAAATGTTACCGCTCATATCAAGTAATTGTTTTTCACTATGCTCACGCTGAGCTTCTAATTGTTCTTTTAATTGTTCTTCCGTCTTTACGGACATTTGTTCTAATTGTTTTTCACTATGCTCACGCTGAGCTTCTAATTGTTCTTTTAATTGTTCTTCCGTCTTTACGGACATCTGCACTAATTGTTCTTTCGTTTTCGCGGACATCTGTTCTAATTGTTCCTCCGTTTTCGCGGACATTTGGATCGACATCTGTTCTAACAATGCCTTAATTTCATCAACGATCGCCATTTCACACACACAAATATATTCAGAGAAAAACAGGGTTATGGGCTAAGGTTTCAGCCCTATACGCACATACATGTCACACATTTAAATATTACTGGCTCTAATTTAATGAAAATTTCAGTAACAAAATTTACTGAATACAAAGACACTTATTCCCAAACAACAAAATAACCCCTAGTGATCTGCTTTTAAATTCCTAACCAACAGAATTTACGAAACACCAATTAACCGAAGTCAATTAAATGTCAGATATAAGGCAACATCTTCCTGCTTTGACTGAGTTCCTCAATAATGCAAATTTCTAATTTTAATGTGGGCGCCAGAACAAGTTTATAACAAATACCAAATCAAATTCTAACCTTGTTCAATATTTCTAACTTTAGGAACTCAGTGATTTTACTAATGCACATGGCGGTACAACATCGCCTCCATTTACTGAATTTACATGTCCGCTTGACCTGGCATCATTTCTCAACGAAATAAATATGAGATCAGCGAAGCAACAACAACAACAATCCCCACTTGGGCAGCCATTTTTGTTTTATGTACCCTTGCAAAGAAGCATATGAGACTCAGATTCGGGGCGTAACAGGTCATATTCGTAAGTTGCTGTCAGGGCGCTTCATTAACTTGCAGGGTAACATATAACAAAATAACATGCAGGAAAGAGTGAAGCCAGGGTTAAAACAACTGAATTTAATAACAAATCACCATATTTACACTTAAACAATTAACAACAAAAACTCCCAACTGACTCCCGCTTAATAAAAATGCCAAAACTAGGCGATATCTCTGGAGAGATTAATTACCTGGACCAAGTGTCCTTAAATAAAACGAACCAAAAAGTGACCATATAAGTGCGTACGCCGTTCTACATGCATCACGATGTGTACTTTGAATGCGTGATTCGTTATCATCCAGAATGACCCTTCAAACAACGAATCCGCATTTCCTAGAGCTAGACCGACACAAGGGAACACAACTACACTACTTAAATTAAACCGACACTTCCTAAATCTACTATAAATAAACACAAAATTTCCGTGTGAAATTGGACTTAAATTGCCGTAGCAACATTTACTGCCTAAAAACTTAGGACTTCTCACACAAATCAACACAAGTACATTAACACGTGACCAATAGAAAAATACTCAAATGACCGCTGTCAAAATTTACAAATACTCTACCACTACACCACACGGGTGTGACAAACAAAATTACATGAAATCGAGTCATCAACAAAGCAATAGGCAAACAGCCAACATTTACGTTAATCACAATATTCTTATCCATACAAGGTACAACAATCCGTTACACACATGGCGAACTCCCCAATTAATTATGGCTTAAAATTAGCCATCACAATGAACAGGTTTGCTGCATGAAAGCTTACAGGGTTCAGTCGGACAAAAAGGACTGCCTATCAAAATAAGTCACAGGCAAAACGGGCGGTTTGTGGAACTCTGCATGTCTGTCAACCCACGTGTCAATAACCTCGACCTCCCAGAACATGGGGTCGAACCTCGAAGAAATGTGCCCCAAAGCACAATAATACGTGTGTGTCAGAAAAACATATGGACAAGAATCAGCAGTCTCCCAAGAGCACTCTGTCTTTCCATCAAAAATACAACAGCAGCAAAAATAGATAAGGGCGGTAGGACAACTACCCCCTCCTCACGTAGAATCAACACACACTAGACACATCAACACACACTTAATCACACGTATGGGTTGTGACAGACCCTGAAATAAAAGACACAAATAATATCCACATGCTGGCGCCATCGTTCTATGCCGTGACTAGTCACCTGAAAAGGACTCAAGAAAAATCTATCAAAATTAGAACGAAGGTGTTCTACAATTACTTTTAAGTTGGTGCACTCGGCTACCCTAACATGAATAATAACCTGTTCAGCAAAATGTTTTACAATCATTTCCTCCCATTCCTATTTCAAATATTAACGTTAAAAAGCACCATTTATCGAATGTAACGGGTTCCGCAATTGCAAGGATAAAAATCACGCACGCACGCCGCGTACATTACACATGACTCAAGAAAAAATCAAAATATCAACAAACACATTGGCCACGCGCCAACGGACATTTAAACATATAGTGTCGGTACAAGAAAAACAGCTATAAAACAAGAAAGAAAAACATGACTATTTACAAAGTTCCCCGGCCAAATCTAACTACATAATTGAAATAATCCAATTTTAGTACATCACCGCTTCTGCATGTAGGACTAAGGACATCCTCCTCAACCCATTGCCCTATGGACAATTTAGCACTCCATAGTAGTCGTCTGCGTTGATTTCTTGAAGCTCATCCCAACTTCAAACCACGTGCTGATCATCTTGGTCTCGACTCCTTGGCAGAAAAGTTCAATGTTAAATATTTGCCTATCTATAATCGCTTGCAGGCTACTCAGTTCACCCACAATTGTCCTACTGCGATTAATAGCGAAGACTGGCCCTAATTATATCGCACATACGCACTATAAAAAACACACATACAATACACACAATTTATACATAAAATATACATCTCGAGTCCGCGCCACTGGCTCGTTAACAAGTTCAAAATCCTGGCTGCACTCGCAGTCGCTATCTCGTCCGGTATTTCCGTCCCGTCTTGGACTTCGGTTCTGGTAAGCGCTAATTAGGGTGATGCGATACTTCCCCCTTAAAGTTGAACTCGTCGTCTTTAAAAGAATGTTACAGTTTATCACGCGCTGGCGTGAAATATTTAGATCACACAATTTAGTTGATTTTAGAACAAAATGTATTATAGCTTTTAAAAATTTCGATACTGCAAACGCTGCGACTTTAGCTCCCCAGAGCTCAGAAAATAAATTAGCTTCACTGATTTTAGAGCGTAAAAAATCACATTTCGAACTGGCGTGGAGTATACCTCTGAAGGCTCCACACAATAAGTCTTAGATAAATTCGAGCGTCAAAATCACACTTCAAACTGGCGTGGAGTATACCTCTGAAGGCTCCACACAATAAGACTTAGATTAAATTCGAGCGTCAAAAATCACACTTCAAACTGGCGTGGAGTATGCCTCTGAAGGCTCCACACAATAAGTACTCAGATTGGCGTCAGGCCAGACTATTTATGAGAAACTGACAAGGGCGGAGGAGTGGGGCGGAGTCGGATAAAAACTTCCAGAGTTTTTGTCTCACAAAGATGGGGCTAGTGTCATTCTTCTCCAAATAAATCCAACGTCTCAAATTACTCGAGCGGAGATTAATCCGTTCGGCGGTTCCTTAGATACACACTTCCGCGCGCTTTTTACTACTGACGCCGTCCACCTCGTGGTCACGGCTTGGTCTCTTGCGATTGGCTGATTCAATCGTATGTTCGTTGAGAGGACCTCGTGATTCTTCCTTTATGTCTCCAATTTTGGTACAGTAGTTGCACAATTTGGCCTTGAACTCGACTAATTCTGGCCGTCCCCCAGGAATAGCTACCAACTCAGCTTCTGTTGCAATCATTACGAAATGCTGGCCTCCCTAATATCCAAGTCGACTTCCTTATGTGCTGCCTGGGCCGTAGTAATAATAATAATAAATATGAATACTTATTTATCGAAGATCAATAAGGGTTCAATACACACACTAATACAGCCATGATAATGGCTATTTTCACGTCACTTACTGACCTGTGGAATCATGTGTTCCCCTTTGCCTAGTATTATTCCACCCACCCCGTATATTCTGCTATGAAGAAGAAGAAGAAGAAGATGATGATGATGATTGTTGTTTTAAGGGCTCTAACACCTAAGTTAACGGCCCCTAATAGTTTGGGTGATCGTGAAGATGATAATGAAATGTTAACTATAACTAAAACTAACTACTAACTTATATACTAGAAGACGAAATGGAAAACAAAAGGAGAATAAGGCAAATAAAGGACAGGAGGAAAATAAATGCCCTCAACCCTCGAAGAAAGCGGATTGAGGGACTTGGAAGGAAGGAGAGCCATGAAAGGCAGATAGGAAAGGAAAAGAGGAGAGGGTCCGCCCCAGAGGTAATGGATAAAAGGGAGAAAACCGGACCCAGCTCAGGAATCCCTCGGGGTCGCCAACTCCCGAACTCACCAGCCGTGGGCCCCTGAGGGTGTAGCAATATCCAGGGTGCACCAGAAGTGGTGGGGCTACATACACCCCGCCTCCTTGGGGACCTTGAGCAGAAGGCAGGAGATAACATGAAAAGAAAAAGAAGGCTGACCCCTCGCAGAAGGAGCGTATCAGAAAAGATGAGAAAAGGGCCAATTAAGGCGGGGAAGGAAGAGACTCCCTAGGCCTCAGATACCCTAATACCGTCGGGGTCGGAAGAGAACAAGAGTTGACCATGTGAGGTCGGCAGGAAAGAAGACGGAGAGGAGCCCGGCATAAGTAAGTGGAAGCAATGCCGGACTCAGATGGGGCCCCGTGGTCGCCAACCCACGTACCACTAGATGTGAGCCCCTGGGGGGCTGCTATGAAGAGTTCTATCATTAGTGTGCCTACTCGATCCTTGTGCGAGTGCTGCCGAGTCCCTGGGAGCCCTGTTTAAACCGGAGCTTGCGGTCTGGTTATCTCTCAGGATCGTGTTCTTTGAGTTCGCAATGACTCATTACTGTCTGGCGATAAGATACGATACGATAAAATATTCTCAACTTGTGGACTTGTCCAGTTATTCTGTTTCATATAATGTGACCAGAATTTATGAAGCTAACAAATAGTACTTTTTTTTTTTTTTTTTTTTGCGTATGGCTTTTAGTGCCGGGAGTGTCCGAGGACATGTTCGGCTCGCCAGTTTTTTGTAGCTGCTTCGAGACGGACACCCAATGGGTGAGCTACAAGTACCGTTGGGGAGGGAACGAGGGAAGTTGGATTGTAAGGACGAGTAGTTGGAAGGTAGCGGCTGTGGCCTATAGTTAGGGACCAACCCCGGCATTTGCCTGGAAGGAAGATGGGAAACCACAGAAGACCATCTTCAAGGTTGCCGGCGGGGGGATTCGAACCTCCTCGCCTCCCGGATGGGAGCGACTGCCATCAGTCATGCCGTAACCACCACGGCTAACTCACTCGGTCAAATAGTACTAAGAGCTTGGTAATAAGACAATCTCCTAGAAACTGCTTTATAGAGTAGGAGTGTGTGCCGGCTTCGGTGGCGTAGTTGATAGCATGCTGAGCTTATATGCCCAAGATCACGGGTTCAATCCCGGCCGAAGTCGGATTTTTTAAGAGCTTTAAAAATCCCTCAGTATGCCTTTCTTCGGAGGGGAAGTAAAGCCGGCGGGCCCTTGTCATAGATTTATGGCATGTAAAACACCTTCAACTAACTACACTTGTGTGAAGCTACATTTCTAGGTTAGATTTGATTAACGCTCTATTAGTTCCAATGTCATCGCCAGGTGCCAGTAGCGGTGGCATCTAGTAGCCAAGTTCAAAGCTAAAAGTTGTTGACGGTAGCATTTGGTAGCAAAAGTAGGAACTACTTGAAATTGATCGATTGCAGTCCTTACCTGAATTACAGATAACACACACTAATACAGCCATCACAATTAACACCGGTTATCAGACAGATTCTACACACACCCAAAGTAAACGGGGCTACATGATCGCGTTGTCGCAGCCCCTAAACTGAGGAACTAACCAACCAGAGTAGGACTGTACATGTGATTCGAATGTTCGATTAGTTGAACATTTCATGAACTCGAGTATTTCGAATGGTCTGTCTCGACATACTATAAAACAAAGTCCCTGATTCTTGGATGTAACGGGTAATCTCAAGAACCACTCGATGGATTTTGATGCGGTTTCCACCATTGTTTAAAGGATTTCTCGAGGAGGGTTTCTGTAGAGAAACATTCATTTACGACCAAAGGAAGACGAGCAGTAACGATTTCAGTGAATCGAATCGAAAAAAAATAATTCTGCCGTCCGTGCGCCTTTTAAGCTTACGTTGGGTAAACCGTTAAAAATATCTATACAGTATACTATGAGTGTAATAATTGTTCAGCATGAAAGTTCTCCAAAAAAGTCCACGACAGCACAACTCCATCTTTAATACAGGGCCATTATCTATGTGCGCCCCGATAAACACGGCAAGCTAAGCCGGCTGTGAGTGGCGCAGATCGCGGGCGCGCGTACCCGGTTCAGCCAGTGGTTTCTGTTAGCTATGACAAATCGATTGTACGCATTCATTTGTATTATTATTATTATTATTATTATGGGGGTTGAACGTTGCTCACGTCCGTAGGTTTAACCATAAAGTACCCTACACGTGAGCCCTGGGTGGTGCTAAACGAGCAACAGTATTCTGGCAGCCAGACTTATCCTTTTAGAAGATCTTTTGGCTATAATACAAATGAAATCAAATTTCTGTTATTATTATTATTGTGTTTAATGTGTAATGCCACACGCTAAATAAAGAATTATTATTATTATTATTACTACTACGAGGGAAGTGAAGATGGCTATTGTCACATTATCAACTAGTGATGCAGATGTAGGCTACTCTTGAAGCAGGATCATAGGACGGGTCAATTGCAGGATTAGACGGAGGAGCATGTTATCTCGCTGTTATAGATGTCTGGACTATGCTAGCAACTGCAAAGGCACTGATAGAAGTAAACTTTGCTACAATTGCGGCGGGACTGATCACAAAGCTAGAGGATGTACGGCCACAAAGAGATGTGTTCTTTGTGAAGAACGAGGTTTTGCCGAAGATTTAGCACATGCTGTGGGATCTGGCCAGTGTAAGGTCTTCAGAGAAGCTTTAGACAAAGAAAAGG
Organism: Meconema thalassinum; assembly: GCA_946902985.2. Taxonomy (NCBI): domain Eukaryota; kingdom Metazoa; phylum Arthropoda; class Insecta; order Orthoptera; family Tettigoniidae; genus Meconema; species Meconema thalassinum. The sequence goes on along the minus strand of OX336396.1, from coordinate 213,021,692 downwards.
CACTGAGGTTCAAATGATTCGTCTACTTCAAGCCAATCTACATAGAGGTAAACCAGCCAATGACCTGCTACATCAGCTAGTTACAGAGAAGCAAAGCGATCTCTTGCTAATCAGTGAACAGTATAAAGATTAATAAGAGTCACCTCTGGGATCAGTGACACACTTGGCACTTCTGCAATCTGGGTGTTGGATCCTGGAAGATAATTCACTAGGGAAGAGTGCCCTACGGATAAATATAAAATGACTCTAGCCTGAAGTAATGTGCTTAACGGTTCCAGGCTAGTGTTCAGAAGTAACGGAGGAGTTTTAAGGGCCCTACACACGTCCTGACACGGCCACCCTAATCTAGGGCGTGACAGCGGTTGACCCGACGCGACAGTTGGATCGTGTGTAGGCTTGTCGGGTGGTGAAAACTATCAGGCCCTACATTAGAGTGGTCGTGTCGGGAGAATCATCCAACCGCCCTAACCCCCACCATTCTCCATGTCGGGTCAGAATGTGTGTAGGGCAGTCGCCCCCTACTTCACTACCCAACAGACCCTTCAGACTCTTGTCGATTATTATTTTTGACGAACATGGACGCGGTAAAAGTGACTATGGTCGAGTTCCTCGAATGTTGGAGGGAGTGCCGATGTTTATGGGACGTCGAAGATGAGAGTTATTCCAACAGAAACGAGAGAAATGAATGCTACAGTTTACTGCTGGAAATTTATTTAAAAAACAAGATGTTCAGTAAAGAACATATAGCCTACTTTCTCCTAAATGCATGGGTATTGTTATAACTCTTTGTCCTTTTCAAGGAGTATGATTGAATGTTGGTTGAAGTAGCTTGTTGAAATACAACGTGCTATAGGGATATTAAACATGAATATGAGGTGCCCTTTGCTGGTGCTATCTCTGTACCAAATTTCGTTCAATTCGGTTTCACCGTGTTTGAATTGATAGGGGGAATCGATTTGCACACATACTTGGCCACCATCTGCAAACTATTGGGCTGATGTTCTTGCAGTTTGGTCAGAATATGTTTCCCACATAAAGATATGGTGTTGCAAAATTTGGTAGAGACTAGATTATTAGGTTGCTCGTAATTACATTTTAGCTTTTAACATTTGGGTGGCCGCGATTACGTTACCGTCAAGATAGCGGTGATATAAAACATGACACTGAGGTGCCCTTTGCTAGTGCTACCTCTGTACCAAATTTCGTTCATTCGGTTCCACCGTGTTCGAATTAATAGGGGGAATCAATTTTGACATAAAGATGGCCGCCATCCGCAAACTATTAAGCTAATGACCTATTAGATTGGTCAAAGGAATCTCCCTCCATAAAGGTATGTAGTTGCAAAATTTGGTAGAGATCGGATGATTAGGTTAATCGTAATTTGATTTATGCTTTGAACATTCGTGTGGCCGCCATTACGTTTCCTTCCAGATGGAGGCGATATAAAACATGACACTGAGGTGCCCTTTGCTAGTGCTACCTCTGTACCAAATTTCGTTCCATTCGGTTCCACCGTGTTCGAATTAATAGGGGGAATCAATTTTGACATAAAGATGGCCGCCATCCGCAAACTATAAGGCTAATAACCTATTAGATTGGTCAAAGGATGCTCCCTCCATAAAGGTATGTTGTTGCAAAGTTTGGTAGAGATCGGATGGTTATGTTAGTCGTAATTTAACTTGAGCTTTGAACATTTGTGTGGCCGCCATTTAGTTTCTGTCAATATGGCGGCGATATAAAACATGACATTGAGATGCCCTTTGGTAGTGCTACCTCTGTACCAAATTTCGTTCCATTCGGTTTCGCCGTGTTTGAATTAATAGGGAGGATTGATTTTCACACAAAGATGGCCGCCATCCGCAAACTATTAGGCTAATGACCTATTCATTTGGTCAAAGGATGCTTCCTCTATAAGCGTATGTTGTTGCAAAATTTGGTAGAGATCGGATGATTAAGTTAATCGTAATTTGATTTAAGCTTTGAACATTTGTGTGGCCGCCTTTACGTTTCCGACAAGATGGCGGCGATATAAAACATGACACTGAGGTGCCTTTTGTTAGTACTACCTCTGTACCAAATTCCGTTCCATTCGGTTTCACCGTGTACGAATTAATAGGGGGAATCGATTTTCACACAAAGATGGCCACCATCCGCAAACTATTACGCTGATGATCTATTAGTTTGGTCAAAGGATGCTCCCCCCATAAAGGTATGTAGTTGCAAAATTTGGTAGAGATCGGATGATTAGGTTAGTCGTAATTTGATTTAAGCTTTGAACATTTGTGTGGCCGCCATTACATTCCCATCAAGATGGCGGCGATATAAAACATGACACTGAGGTGCCTTTTGTTAGTACTACCTCTGTACCAAATTTAGTTCCATTTGGTTGCACCGTGTTCGAATTAATAGGGGGAATCGATTTTCACACAAAGATGGCCGACATCCGCAAACTATTACGCTGATGACCTATTAGATTGGTCAAAGGATGCTCCCTCCATAAAGGTATGTAGTTGCAAAATTTGGTAGAGATTGGATGATTAGCTTAATCATAATTTGATTTAAGCTTTGAACACTCGTGTGGCCGCCATTACGTTTCAGTCAAGATGGCGGGGATATAAAACATGACACTGAGATGCCCTTTGCTAGTGCTACCTCTGTACCAAATTTCGTTCCATTCGGTTCCACCGTGTTCGAATTAATAGGGGGAATCAATTTTGACATAAAGATGGCCGCCATCCGCAAACTATTAGGCTAATAACCTATTAGATTGGTCAAAGGATGCTCCCTCCATAAAGGTATGTTGTTGCAAAGGTTGTTAGAGATCGGATGATTAGGTTAGTCGTAATTTGATTTAAGCTTTGAACATTTGTGTGGCCGCCATTACGTTTCAGTCAAGATGGCGGCGATATAAAACATGACACTGAGGCGCCTTTTGTGAGTACTACCTCTGTACCAAATTTCGTTCCATTCGGTTGCACCGTGTTCGAATTAATGGGGGGAATCGATTTTCACACAAAGATGGCCGCCATCCGCAAACTATTTCGCTGATGACCTATTAGTTTGGTCAAAGGATGTTCTACTCATGAAGGTATGTTGTTGCAAAATTTGGTAGAGATCGGATGATTAGGTTAGTCGTAATTTGATTTATGCTTTGAACATTCGTGTGGCCGCCATTACGTTTCCGTCAAGATGGCGGCGATATAAAACATGACACTGAGGTGCCTTTTGTTAGTACTGCCTCTGTACCAAATTTCGTTCCATTCGGTTGCACCATGTTCGAATTAATAGGGGGAATCGATTTTCACACAAAGATAGCCGCCATCCGCAAACTATTACGCTGATGACCTATTAGTTTGGTCAAAGGATGTTCTCCCCATGAAGGTATGTAGTTGCAAAATTTGGTAGAGATCGGATGATTAGGTTAATCGTGATTTGATTTATGCTTTGAACATTCGTGTGGCTGCCATTACGTTTCCGTCCAGATGGCGGCGATATAAAACATGACACTGAGGTGCCCTTTGCTAGTGCTACCTCTGTACCAAATTTCGTTCCATTCGGTTCCACCGTGTTCGAATTAATAGGGGGAATCAATTTTGACATAAAGATGGCCGCCATCCGCAAACCATTAGGCTAATAACCTATTAGATTAGTCAAAGGATGCTCCCTCCATAAAGGTATGTTGTTGCAAAGTTTGGTAGAGATCGGATGATTAGGTTAGTCGTAATTTGATTTAAGCTTTGAACATTTTTGTGGCCGCCATTACGTTTCTGTCAATTTGGCGGCGATATAAAACATGACACTGAGATGCCCTTTGCTAGTGCTACCTCTGTGCCAAATTTCGTTCCATTCGGTTTTACCGTGTTTGAATTAATAGGGGGAATTGATTTTCACACAAAGATGGCCGCCATCCCCAAACTATTAGGCTAATGATCTATTCATTTGGTCAAAGGATGCTTCCTCCATAAAGGTATGTAGTTGCAAAATTGGGTAGAGATCGGATGATTAGGTTAATCGTAATTTGATTTATGCTTTGAACATTCGTGTGGCCGCCATTACGTTTCCGTCCAGATGGCGGCGATATAAAACATGACACTGAGGTGCCCTTTGCTAGTGCTACCTCTGCACCAAATTTCGTTCCATTCGGTTCCACCGTGTTCGAATTAATAGGGGGAATCAATTTTGACATAAAGATGGCCGCCATCCGCAAACCATTAGGCTAATAACCTATTAGATTGGTCAAAGGATGCTCCCTCCATAAAGGTATGTTGTTGCAAAGTTTGGTAGAGATCGAATGGTTATGTTAGTCGTAATTTAACTTAAGCTTTGAACATTTGTGTGGCCGCCATTACGTTTCTGTCAATATGGCGGCGATATAAAACATGACACTGAGATGCCCTTTGCTAGTGCTACCTCTGTACCAAATTTCGTTCCATTCGGTTTCACCGTGTTTGAATTAATAGGGGGAATTGATTTTCACACAAAGATGGCCGCCATCCCCAAACTATTAGGCTAATGATCTATTCATTTGGTCAAAGGATGCTTCCTCTATAAGGGTATGTTGTTGCAAAATTTGGTAGAGATCGGATGATTAGGTTAGTCGTAATTTGATTTAAGCTTTGAACAATTTTGTGGCCGCCATTACGTTTCAGTCAAGATGGCGGCGATATAAGAACATTACACTGAGGTGCCTTTTGTTAGTACTACCTCTGTACCAAATTTCGTTCCATTCGGTTGAACCGTGTTCGAATTAATAGGGGGGATCGATTTTCACACAAAGATGGCCGGCATCCGCAAACTATTACGCTGATGACTTATTAGATTGGTCAAAGGATGCTCCCTCCTTAAAGGTATGTAGTTGCAAAATTTGGTAGAGATCGGATGATTAGGTTAATCGTAATTTGATTTATGCTTTGAACATTCGTGTGGCCGCCATTACGTTTCCGTCCAGATGGAGTCGATATAAAACATGACACTGAGGTGCCCTTTGCAAGTGCTACCTCTGTACCAAATTTCGTTCCATTCGGTTCCACCGTGTTCGAATTAATAGGGGGAATCAATTTTGACATAAAGATGGCCGCCATCCGCAAACCATTAGGCTAATAACCTATTAGATTAGTCAAAGGATACTCCCACCATAAAGGTATGTTGTTGCAAAGTTTGGTAGAGATCGGATGATTAGGTTAGTCGTAATTTGATTTAAGCTTTGAACATTTGTGTGGCCGCCTTAACGTTTCCGTCAAGATGGTGGCGATATAAAACAAGACACTGAGGCGCCTTTTGTTAGTACTACCTCTGTACCAAATTTCGTTCCATTCGGTTGCACCGTGTTCGAATTAATAGGGGGGGGGATCGATTTTCACACAAAGATGGCCGCCATCCGCAAACTATTACGCTGATGATTTATTAGATTGGTCAAAGGATGCTCCCTCCATAAAGGTATGTTGTTGCAAAATTTGGTACAGATCGGATGATTAGGTCAGTCGTAATTTGATTTAAGCTTTGAACATTTCTTGTGGCCGCCATTACGTTTCAGTCAAGATGGCGGCGATATAAAACATGACACTGAGGTGCCTTTTGTTAGTACTACCTCTGTACCAAATTTCGTTCCATTCGGTTGCACCGTGTTCGAATTAATAGGGGGATCGATTTTCACACAAAGATGGCCACCATCCGCAAACTATTACGCTGATGATTTATTAGATTGGTCAAAGGATGCTCCCTCCATAAAGGTATGTAGTTGCAAAATTTGGTAGAGATCGGATGATTAGGTTAATCGTAATTTGATTTATGCTTTGAACATTCGTGTGGCCGCCATTACGTTTCCGTCCAGATGGCGGCGATATAAAACATGACACTGAGGTGCCCTTTGCTAGTGCTACCTCTGTACCAAATTTCGTTCCATTCGGTTCCACCGTGTTCGAATTAATAGGGGGAATAAATTTTGACATAAAGATGGCCGCCATCCGCAAACTATTAGGCTAATGACCTATTCATTTGGTCAAAGCATGCTTCTTCTATAAGGGTATATTGTTGCAAAGTTTGGTAGAGATCGGATGGTTATGTTAGTCGTAATTTAACTTAAGCTTTGAACATTTGTGTGGCCGCCTTTACGTTTCCGTCAAGATGGCGGCGATATAAAACATGACACTGAGATGCCTTTTGTTAGTACTACCTCTGTACCAAATTTAGTTCCATTCGGTTGCGCCGTGTTCGAATTAATAGGGGGAATCGAATTTTACACAAAGATGGCCGCCATCCGCAAACTATTTCGCTGATGACTTTTTAGATTGGTCAAAGGATGCTCCCTCCATAAAGGTATGTAGTTGCAAAATTTGGTAGAGATCGGATGATTAGCTTAATCGTAATTTGATTTAAGCTTTGAACATTCGTGTGGCCGCCATTACTTTTCAGTCAAGATGGCGGCGATATAAAACATGACACTGAGGTGCCCTTTGCTAGTGCTACCCCTGTACCAAATTTCGTTCCATTCGGTTCCACCGTGTTCGAATTAATAGGGGGAATCAATTTTGACATAAAGATGGCGGCCATCCGCAAACTATTAGGCTAATAACCTATTAGATTGGTCAAAGGATGCTCCCTCCATAAAGGTATGTTGTTGCAAAAGTTGTTAGAGATCGGATGATTAGGTTAGTCGTAATTTGATTTAAGCTTTGAACATTTGTGTGGCCGCCATTACGTTTCAGTCAAGATGGCGGCGATATAAAACATGACACTGAGGTGCCTTTTGTTAGTACTACCTCTGTACCAAATTTCGTTCCATTCGGTTGCACCGTGTTCGAATTAATAGGGGGAATCGATTTTCACACAAAGATGGCCGCCATCCGCAAACTATTTCGCTGATGACTTATTAGATTGGTCAAAGGAATCTCCCTCCATAAAGGTATGTAGTTGCAAAATTTGGTAGTGATCGGATGATTAGGTTAATCGTAATTTGATTTATGCTTTGAACATTCGTGTGGCCGCCATTACGTTTCCGTCAAGATGACGGCGATATAAAACATGACACTGAGGTGCCCTTTGCTAGTGCTACCTCTGTTCCAAATTTCGTTCCATTCGGTTCCACCGTGTTCGAATTAATAGGGGGGAATCAATTTTGACATAAAGATGGCCGCCATCCGCAAACTATTAGGCTAATAACCTATTAGATTTGTCAAAGCATGCTCTCTCCATAAATGTATGTTGTTGCAAAGTTTGGTAGAGATCGGATGGTTATGTTAGTCGTAATTTAACTTAAGATTTGAACATTTGTGTGGCCGCCATTACGTTTCTGTCAATATGGCGGCGATATAAAACATGACGCTGAGATGCCCTTTGCTAGTGCTACCTCTGTACCAAATTTCGTTCCATTCGGTTCCACTGTGTTCGAATTAATAGGGGGAATCAATTTTGACATAAAGATGGCCGCCATCCGCAAACCATTAGGCTAATAACCTATTTGATTAGTCAAAGGATGCTCCCTCCATAACGGTATGTTGTTGCAAAGTTTGGTAGAGATCGGATGATTAGGTTAGTCGTAATTTGATTTAAGCTTTGAACATTTGTGTGGCCGCCTTAACGTTTCCGTCAAGATGGCGGCGATATAAAACAAGACACTGAGGCGCCTTTTGTTAGTACTACTTCTGTACCAAATTTCGTTCCATTCGGTTGCACCGTGTTCGAATTAATAGGGGGGGATCGATTTTCACACAAAGTTGGCCGCCATCCGCAAACTATTACGCTGATGATTTATTAGATTGGTCAAAGGATGCTCCCTCCATAAAGGTATGTTGTTGCAAAATTTGGTACAGATCGGATGATTAGGTTAGTCGTAATTTGATTTAAGCTTTGAACATTTCTTGTGGCCGCCATTACGTTTCAGTCAAGATGGCGGCGATATAAAACATGACACTGAGGTGCCTTTTGTTAGTACTACCTCTGTACCAAATTTCGTTCCATTCGGTTGCACCGTGTTCGAATTATTAGGGGGGATCGATTTTCACACAAAGATGGCCGCCATCCGCAAACTATTACGCTGATGATTTATTAGATTGGTCAAAGGATGCTCCCTCCATAAAGGTATGTAGTTGCAAAATTTGGTAGAGATCGGATGATTAGGTTAATCGTAATTTGATTTATGCTTTGAACATTCGTGTGGCCGCCATTACGTTTCCGTCCAGATGGCGGCGATATAAAACATGACACTGAGGTGCCCTTTGCTAGTGCTACCACTGTACCAAATTTCGTTCCATTCGGTTCCACCGTGTTCGAATTAATAGGGGGAATAAATTTTGTCATAAAGATGGCCGCCATCCGCAAACTATTAGGCTAATAACCTATTAGATTGGTCAAAGGATGCTCCCTCCATAAAGGTATGTTGTTGCAAAGTTTGGTAGAGATCGGATGGTTATGTTAGTCGTAATTTAACTTAAGCTTTGAACATTTGTGTGGCCGCCATTACGTTTCTGTCAATATGGCGGCGATATAAAATATGACACTGAGATGCCCTTTGCTAGTGCTACCTCTGTGCCAAATTTCGTTCCATTCGGTTTCACCGTGTTTGAATTAATAGGGGGAATTGATTTTTACACAAAGATGGCCGCCATCCGCAAACTATTAGGCTAATGACCTATTCATTTGGTCAAAGCATGCTTCTTCTATAAGGGTATATTGTTGCAAAGTTTGGTAGAGATCGGATGGTTATGTTAGTCGTAATTTAACTTAAGCTTTGAACATTTGTGTGGCCGCCTTTACGTTTCCGTCAAGATGGCGGCGATATAAAACATGACACTGAGATGCCTTTTGTTAGTACTACCTCTGTACCAAATTTAGTTCCATTCGGTTGCACCGTGTTCGAATTAATAGGGGGAATCGATTTTCACACAAAGATGGCCGCCATCCGCAAACTATTACGCTGATGACCTATTAGATTGGTCAAAGGATGCTCCCTCCATAAAGGTATGTAGTTGCAAAATTTGGTAGAGATCGGATGATTAGCTTAATCGTAATTTGATTTAAGCTTTGAACATTCGTGTGGCCGCCATTACGTTTCAGTCAAGATGGCGGCGATATAAAACATGACACTGAGGTGCCCTTTGCTAGTGCTACCCCTGTACCAAATGTCGTTCCATTCGGTTCCACCGTGTTCGAATTAATAGGGGGAATCAATTTTGACATAAAGATGGCGGCCATCCGCAAACTATTAGGCTAATAACCTATTAGATTGGTCAAAGGATGCTCCCTCGATAAAGGTATGTTGTTGCAAAGGTTGTTAGAGATCGGATGATTAGGTTAGTCGTAATTTGATTTAAGCTTTGAACATTTGTGTGGCCGCCATTACGTTTCAGTCAAGATGGCGGCGATATAAAACATGACACTGAGGTGCCTTTTGTTAGTACTACCTCTGTACCAAATTTCGTTCCATTCGGTTGCACCGTGTTCGAATTAATAGGGGGAATTGATTTTCACACAAAGATGGCCGCCATCCGCAAACTATTTCGCTGATGACTTATTAGATTGGTCAAAGGAATCTCCCTCCATAAAGGTATGTAGTTGCAAAATTTGGTAGTGATCGGATGATTAGGTTAATCGTAATTTGATTTATGCTTTGAACATTCGTGTGGCCGCCATTACGTTTCCGTCAAGATGACGGCGATATAAAACATGACACTGAGGTGCCCTTTGCTAGTGCTACCTCTGTTCCAAATTTCGTTCCATTCGGTTCCACCGTGTTCGAATTAATAGGGGGGAATCAATTTTGACATAAAGATGGCCGCCATCCGCAAACTATTAGGCTAATAACCTATTAGATTGGTCAAAGGATGCTCCCTCCATAAATGTATGTTGTTGCAAAGTTTGGTAGAGATCGGATGGTTATGTTAGTCGTAATTTAACTTAAGATTTGAACATTTGTGTGGCCGCCATTACGTTTCTGTCAATATGGCGGCGATATAAAACATGACGCTGAGATGCCCTTTGCTAGTGCTACCTCTGTACCGAATTTCGTTCCATTCGGTTTCACCGTGTTTGAATTAATAGGGGGAATTGATTTTCACACAAAGTTGGTCGCCATCCGCAAACTATTAGGCTAATGACCTATTCATTTGGTCAAAGGATGCTTCCTCTATAAGGGTATGTTGTTGCAAAATTTGGTAGAGATCGGATGATTAGGTTAATCGTAATTTGATTTAAGCTTTGAACATTTGTGTGGCCGCCATTACGTTTCCGTCAAGATGGCGGCGATATAAAACATGACACTGAGGTGCCTTTTGTTAGTACTACCTCTGTACCAAATTTCGTTCAATTCGCATTCACCGTGTTCGAATTGATAGGGGGGGGGGGGGACAGACATTCAGAGTACACACACTCACACACACACACACATAGACTCACACACACACACAGACACACTTTTTTCGCCCTGTGTTGATCTCAGAAGTCCACTTTCATTTTTTGCAAAAATCGAAAGTAGGCTAATAACACCTCATGCAACAGTGGGAGTTATAAAAAAAACTTGGAAAACATGCGAGCCGTTTACAGAAGAGAAGCGCGGAAGGTAAGTAGATTTCCTCTTCTGCAACCATGTCTTGGACCACACTCTTCTTTTCATACTTCGCTCATCATCTGAAATAATAACTGCGCACAAAGCTACACCTATCTTTTGATTTCGTGTTAAATACGGAGCCAAATTAAGAACACTTTAGCACCACAAGAGCTTGTTCTATACTGGACTGGTGGTGGTAGCTCCCCCTTGTTTGGTTGGGTAGGGGAGTTGTGTCGTGACGTGTGTAGGGGCCTTTAGACGGTAGTCTGCTACCCAGGATTCCGACACTATGTGCGTAAATGCATTTCTTCCCTTAAAGAAAGTAAAATCCCTTCATGTTACGTGTCGATTATAATAAATGAATAATGTGATAACAATTGTTAATATTAATGGATGAAATCACGAAAGAAGAATAATACGTTGCCCTTCTCGTCGAGAACGCCTCATATGTATTTACATCATCATCATCATCATCATCATCATCATCATCTTCCTTCCAAGCATTGGGCCAAATGTCCCGTTAAGGTCTTGCACTTTCCCTCCATCTCTTCATCGGACGTCCTATCGATCTATTTCCCCGTGGCTGGTAGCAAAGGATCTTCTTTGGTAATCTTCCAGGTTCCATCCTTTGGACATGATGCTTCCAGTTCTCTTGGTAGTCACAAATGTATGTAGTTATTGGTTTCACTTTTAGTTCCTTCAGCACATCCTCGTTTCTCTTTATGATCCCATTTAGTATAGCCTGCTGTTCGGCGCATAAAGGTCATTTCGCGTGCTGTGAGTCTGGAGATGTCCTGACATCTTATTGTCCATGCCTCTCTGCCATAGCATAGGGTTGGTCTGGCTAATGTGTTATACAAACGCAAGCGTGTATGACTTTGGACAAGAGATGGCTTCATGACGTGATTGATGATTCCTGTTGTTCTGGTATAATTAGTTATGTTTGCAGTTATGTCTCGTTCTTCTTGAAAAGATAAATGATATCCTAAATACTTGAATTCGTTAACTCTTTCTAAAAATTTACCATCCAGGCAAATGTTACTGGGGATAAGGTCCTTACCCTTAAAGGCCATTACTTTAGTCTTTTCAGAAGAAATGCACAGGCTGAGTTTTGATGCCACTTTCTGGAGGTTGAATACTGACCACTGCAGATCATCTTCAAATGCTGCTACCAAAGCAACATCATCAGCAAATAGTATAGCGTCTAAATTTTGTAGATGCCTGCTGATAGGTATTGAACCATGTCTTTCACACCTCCATTCCATTCCTTTATTATTTACATATTTCTTTATTAGACAGACATTTTTTTAAACTTATCTCCATCGATTATGTTGTCCTCTATTCAAATTAAACAAATTTATCTTCCATATTTTTCCACATTTCTGGCATTGGTAGATATTGATATATTTCTATATTTTGTGATTTTTAAAACAATATTTGTATACAATTTTATTCTTAGGAGTAAAAATATATAGAAATCAATAATTTCAGTGACAGTAAACATGGCAACACAGGACAAGTTTACAGTTATGTGAATAAACTGTTTATGGAAGGAAGGAAGGAAGGAAGGAAGGAAGCTTGTAGTTTAACGTGACCGTTAATCTTGAGATCATGAGCCACGGGACCTCCTTTTTACGTGGAATCCGAACCACAGGACATGGCATTTCACTTCGAAAATCTCACATGCATTGACCGGGAATCGAACCCGGACCGCCTTGGTGAACTGTTTATGTTCAAAGCAAGATTTCTAAGTATGTGTTTATTGCATATGCCATCTGGCCCTGGTGCCTTGTTGGATTTTGCATTTGAAATCACTTTTCTTACTTCTTCTCGGGTGAATGGTCTACACGGTTCAATTGAGGTATTGAGACACGTTTACAGAATGTATTTTCCATGTGCTCCTCCCCATACTTCCATTGGTATGTCAGCTGGAAATCTTGGCTGCCGTGGGCGCAATGCTTTGTAAGGGTTATCTTCAAATTCTTTTATTAGATGTTGGTTTTGTGTTTCCATGTGACTGACTTTCTTATCTTTCAAGAGAGTTTTGTATGGCTCTCTAGTAGCTTGATATTCTGCCAATTTGGCGACATCTGTCCTTTGCCTAGCTTTTCGCAATTTCTTCAAAGTTGCCTGTCTGGCGTGGTGGTATTCACTGTCGAACCTCTCTTTCGCTTTACGGGGGCCATTCGGTGTTTCGGCCACTTCTTTTATTAAGTCTGCTATGAGAAGTAACGATTCATCGATCTTCCCTCTTCGAATTACTTGAATCATGCTCTGCATTTCAGCTGAGATTTCCTGCAGTGTGATTGCATTTAGAGATCTCTTGAATGTCACTTCATGTCTAAGTCGTCTCTTCCTAGCTGTGCTGCGGAAGATATTAGTGATCATTGGAATGTGCTTTCTCACCAGTGCGCCATCGGATCATGTTAGGGGTGTTTGGGACTCCACCTCTAAGCCCTTTACTAGCACTAAATCTATCGCACTCCCTCCGTTGTGACAAAGGTATGTTCGCATTTTCCGATCATTCAATAATGTTAACCTTTCCTCAGTGAGATATTGCAGAACTAAATCTGTTTTCCTACCTTTCTTGTCTATGGGACAGTTGTGATCTCCAGCCAAAATTACACTGGGATTATTAGGTACACTGTCAAATGCTTTCTGTAAGCCGTAACACTCCCCCCGACGGCCTTTTTCTGGCGTCTTTCCTGGGTGGAGCATGTATGTTGTGAAATACCCGCACAATAGAATTTTGTTCTGTAGTTACAAAGTCTCCGTTAATACAGCTATACAATAAAGTTACAAAAACATCACATTTGGTGCCCAAAGCACGGGAAGGAATATTATTTACTTTAGGCCTATCTTAAATGAACTGAAGAAGATTCAAGAGACGCCGTCCAGTACAGATAAGTTACAATAAACTATACGATTGCACACTATAAATTTGTTTGGAACGATATAAATACTGAGGCAACTAGTTATATGCTACACAGACAATCAGCATCAATATAGTAACGCACGCACGCATAAGCTATAACAGCGCCATCTGTTAACAAACTAGGAATACTGAACACGCATTACACGACACTGAAGGCATTTAGGAATACGTCTTGAGGAGTTAAGAATAAATAGTCCTGTAACTTAACAATATCAAGAGAAAACACACACGAGAGAGGGCAAACGTCACACGATTCATAAATGCTATAAATGTATTGAATAAAATCACTGATAACATATAATACGAGCTTGAAGGAAAGTTTAACTTTACTAATTGAATTGGATAACGAACTACACGGGCTTCTCCCTAACATGGAATATTGCGAGGATATTAAATCTTTTGACGATTACATTGACAAATCAAAGATAGCCATCCTACATGCCACTAAGAACAATGAAAAGATTTCTTCAGGCATGGCAGATCTCATCATAAATCCACCTCCATCTTCACATCAGGCTCTACACACTACATTCAGTCACTCGGTAAAATTACCTACAATAAAGTTGGAAACGTTTTCAGGAGACGTAGAAAGGTGGCAACGCTTCTGGGAGCAGTTCAAATCTTCTGTTGACGATAACCCATCGTTGTCCACGATCAACAAACACGTATTCTTACGCGGCTATCTGGACGGAGAACCAAATCTATTTGTCGATGGTATCGCCGTCACAGCGGCCATTTACGAAGACACAGAGAATGCTCCACCAACGCCATGAAGATCGAAATAGAATTATTCAAGCGCACTTGGATTACATGGAAACAATACAACCAACATAAACATACAACATAAATTCACTGCCACAGCTGCAACGTTACACGTAAACACGAAGCCAAAACGGACTGCAAGTATAACCAATTACACACATCAACAAAAGTTTTGCATCACCTCGGTTCCCAGATCTCCGGCATATAGACGTTGACTGTGTATATTGTATCAATGATACAGTCCCTTTGACTGTTCATAGATGTCACTAAAACTGCTCAAAGATGTAAACAACCATGCATGAGCAGGGCCTATTAGACGGAGGGGGTACGACAGCCGATCAGTTCCAGTCATTCCACCAGGACGAAGGTACGCTGCTCATGTTGTCTGTAGTTCTACCATGCCTAGAAGGTCAATACCGCAGTTCGATCGCGTCCGCATTGTTACTTTGTGTCAAGAAGGGCTCTCAACAAGGGAAGTTTCCAGGCGTCTCAGAGTGAACCAAAGCGATGTTGTTCGGACATGGAGGAGGTACAGAGATACAGGAACTGTCGATGACAGGCCTCGCTCAGGCCGCCCAAGGGCTGCTACTGTAGTGGATGACCGCTACTTACGGATTGCCGCTCGGAGGAACCCTGACAGCAATGCCACCATGTTGAATAATGCGTTTCGTTCAGCCACAGGACGTCGTGTTTCAACTCAAACTGTGCGCAATAGGCTGCATGATGCGCAACTTCACTCCCGACGTCCATGGCGAGGTCCAGCTTTGCAACCCCGACACCATGCAGCGCGGTACAGATGGGCCCAACAACATGCTGAATGGACCCCACAGAATTGGCATCACGTTCTCTTCACCGATGAGTGTCGCATATGCCTTCAACCAGACAATCGTCGGAGACGTGTTTGGAGGCACCCTGGTCAGGCTGAACGTCTTAGACACACTGTCCAGCGAGTGCAGCAAGGTGGTGGTTCCCTGATGTTTTGGGGTGGCATTATGTGGGGCCAACGTACGCCACTGGTGGTCATGGAAGGCTCCGAAACGGCTTTACGATACCTGAATGACATCCTCCGACCCATAGTGCACCCATATCGGCAGAATATTGGAGAGGCATTTGTCTTCATGGACGACAATTCTCGACCTCATCGTGCACATCTTGTGAATGCGTTCCTTCAAGATAACGACATCGCTCGACTACAGTGGCCAGCATGTTCGCCAGACATGAACCCTATCGAACATGCCTGGGATATGTTGAAAAGGGCTGTTTATGGACGTCTTGACCCACCAACCACTCTGAGAGATTTACGCCGAATTGTCGTTGAGGAGTGGGACAATTTGGACCAACAGTGTCTTGATGAACTTGTGGATAGTATGCCACGACGAATACAGGCATGCATCAATGCAAGAGGACGTGCTACTGGGTATTAGAGGTAGTGGTGTGTACTGCAATCTGGACCACAAATGCTGAAAGTCTAGCTGTATGATGGTACAACATGCAATGTGTGGGTCTCATGAGCAATAAAACGAGCTGAAATGTTGTTTGTGTTGATCTCTATTCCCTTTGTATTTAAAGGTTCCGGAACTCTTGGAACCGAGGTGATGCAAAACTTTTTTTGATGTGTGTATATACCTTCATAATTCTGCGTATTCTGTGAGAAAAGAGGGCTGGGCTCAAGAATGCAAGCAGTTTACTGACGTGCAGGCCAGGATTGAGAAACTGAAGCAGTCATCAATATGTTTCCTGTGTCTCAACCGTGGCCATTCGGTTAGGAACTGCACAAAACGTGGGAAGGTCACATGCTCTAAGTGCAAAGTATCACATCATCCCTATATACTGTATATAAAAATGAAAGTTTTTTTTTTTAATTTCCACGAAAATTTTCGTTTCTGTGCGATTCAGACTGTTTTATGACGGATGCGCGCAAAAATGAAACTTTTGTCTGTCTGTTAACAACTTTGTGTCCTTGTTATTTAATCAGATAATGTCAAGAAGGAATGTATTTGGGCTGGTGCCGGTGTTCCTTCATATTGATAAATAAATAAATAAATACATAAATAACTCGAGAACGGCTGGGTGGATCAACGTAAAAGTTGGTACAGATATCCACGGTACCAATCATTGATGTAACTATTCTCCGTACCTTTCATAAAAAGGGACATGCCCCCTTAAAATGCATGCTAAAATAGGTGTAGAAGGACGAAACAAAGCTTATTTTCAGCCCTTCAATGTGAGAAAAAACATTTTAACATTTCAAGGTCCTAAAACCAATAGTTTCTGAGATATTCCCAGAAAACTAATTTCATGTATTAAGCTAACGAAGTAATGCAAGCCCGTTACCATGGCAACAGTATCTCAAGAGGTGACAATGCCACTCCATTTATTACATTTCTGTGAAAGTTTGCAAATGGCTATAAGGTTATCACGGAAACAACTTACATAAACACGTATAATGCGCTTAAGGGGGTCAAGGGGTAGCATAGATTTCTTTCACGCGATTTACGCGTGCGATATGTCAAATTTCCGGAATTGAAATAGTATTTTTTTGCGGCTTTTAGGAATTGTAGCCATTGAAGGCTAAAATCTTGAATTTTCATACCCCACAAGCATTTTAAATTTATTAAATGGGTCTTCTTGGGGATGGGAACTTTACGCAACAGTGAGGTTCAGTTATAACGTGTATTGCGCTTCTTCTACGAGGTTTCCAATTTTATTTTTACCGTAAGAAGTACATGTTAGGTAAATTTAGTATGAAAACACACTCTTTCAAATCCTTTTTTTTTTTTGTCATCAACGGTTTCGTCATGAGGAAGTTATTTGATACTGTGTGGTTAACATAGGCATCCATATTTGGCCATCTGGGTGATATGATGTAGTCAATAGAGTTAATATGCCTCGTGGCCACTAGGTGTCTTGCCTCTCGTATAAAGATATGAATCGCTTGATGCTGAAAGGGGACTTCTGACACTTTCTAGATTTTACAGGAGAAGGAAAAAAATTGTGTAGGTGATGGAAAAATATCAATCTATGTTTTACGCTTCTGCAAGTCCATGACGCGTATACTAATGCACACTTCAGTCCACGAAAATAAAAAATCCATTTCATAGATTACCGGTATGAAAAAAAAAGACAAGTTAGTATTGCAGAAATCCCCTTAATACATCAAATGGAGTCAACTTTGGAACTTTGAATGCCAACTTCCACATAAAGTAAGTAAGTAAGTAGTAGTAGTAAGCCAACTCCGTACAGGCCACGGAGGCCCTGGGAGTAGTGGAAGGTAGAGGCTTCCACTTTTTGTGACATCGGCGCTAGGTGGGATGGAGTTGTCAGCTCCATGCCCGGCCGTCTTTGCTCCCAGGAATTACCCTGGTACTCATTTCTGGTGTAGGCTGAGTGAACCCCAGGGCCATTTGCGTTTCCGAAAGTGGTAGTTTTGTTTCTAAAATCCACTACCTGGGTGGGGATCGAACCCACTCCCTTTCAGTTAGAAGCTCAGCGCCTCTGCCGACTGCGCCACGCAGCCCCCTAACTTCCACATAAAACCCACACATAATTACAAAATGTATTATTATTGCTTTTGAAATGTATAAATTCAATTCTCAGTATTAACAGTGAACCAATACTTAACTTAAGATGGCTGCGTGGCTCAGGGTCAATTTGCAGATGTGACGTTGTAGTCTTGGATAATAAATACGCTGAGGTAATATTAGTCATCTTATTAAACGGATGGACAGTGCGTTTGGTTGAGGAAATTTTGAGATTCTTCTAGGATACATTGCATCCCTAAATTAGTCAATTCTTCGTAGAATTTCAAAGTTCTGGCTTATTTTTGCGAAGTTTTCTATGCTTCATGGAAAATGGAATTTAAAAGGAAACAGTTTATTGATGACAGTGTTTGCCTTTGTAGCAAATGTAATGCATAGTTGTTAAAAAGCAACGCTTACTAAATCAATAGACTTCCTTATTTCCATTTGCCCATGTTGTTTTGTTCACTTTCATAAAATACTGAAGTGGAAAGTAACGCTGAATGAGAGCTCATCGTACGATACAATTTTCTAATGTACCGGTACTGAAATTAGACAAAAGATCATTTTCTAATGGTGAACAATAAATGGAAATGATGTAGTAATATATTGAACTAGTTGGGAGCTCTCGGGCGTACAATCAAAATGACCAGCTACAAAAAACAATTGTTTTCAAAAATCAGTAGGCCTAATTCCAAGTTGGATTTGTTGTTAATTCTTTACTAGTGGGGGTTCTCGATGTTTGAGTATTACGGAACACGACAGCGACTTTTAACACCAAATGTGTTACATTCTGTGCCTTTGCTACCTTCCGGTACGTAAAGAAACATGCGATGCTTTTCCCAATGTCGAATAAATTACGAAAATATGTGTTTAAACCCTCTTTAAAAAGCATTTGCTCACCTACTCCTATTACCTTCCATTACGAGTTCCTCTGTTTACCCTTCAGTCAGCTGATCGAGATGTTGCTCTCACGTCACAGTACAGGCGCAGTGTGGCGATGCGCCCTCTAGTGTATTAATTTACGCTCGAAGGTCTACAGACCTAATTTCTTCCTATCCCCTCCCAGAAATATAGTTACTATAACTTTATCCTAAAAGGAAGGAAGGAAGATTGTAGTTTTACGTGACCGTGAATCTTGTGATTATGAGCCACGGGACCTCCTTTTAACGTGGAATCCGAACCACAGGACATGGCATTTCACTTCGAAAATCTCACATGCATTGACCGGGAATCGAACCCGGACTGCCTTGGTGAGAGGCATACAGCTAGACCACTGAGCCACCACGCCCCATAACTTTATCCTAGTCCTGATTATAACGTAGTCTTGTAATTGAGCTATTTGGGATTAACGTGTATGTATATAGTGTCCGTAACTCACATTCCAGTTCAAAATTTCATCTGGTACTGTTGTCTTCTAAATAATGTTGTATAGAGGCGGCTTCGGTGGCGTAGTTGGTAGCATGCTGAGCTTCTATGCCCAAGATCGCGGGTTCAAACCCGGCCGAAGTCGTCGGGTTTTTTAAGAGCGTTAAAATCCCTCAGTATGCCTTCCTTCGGCGAGGAAGTAAAGCCTGTGGGCCCATGTCATAGATTTATGACATGTAAAAGATCCTTCCACTAACTGAACTTGTGTGAAGCTGAATTTCTAGGTTAGATTTGATTAACGCTCTATAAGTTCCAACGTTCGTCGCCAGGTGCTGGTTGCGATGGCATCTAGTAGCCAAGTTCACAGCTAGGTGTCGTTGACGGTAGCATTTTGTGGAAAAATTAGGAACTACTTGAAATACATCATCTGCAGTTCTTACCTGAATTACAGATAACACACACTAATACAGCCATCACAATTAACACCGGTTATGAGACAGATTCTACAGAGCCTCCGTGGCTTAGGCGGCGGCACGCCGGCCTCTCACCACTGGGTCCGTGGTTCAAATCCCGGTCACTCCATGTGAGATTTGTGCTGGACAAACCGGAGGCAGACATGTTTTTCTCCGGGTACTCTGGTTTTCCCTGTCATAATTTCATTCCAGCAACACTCTCCACTATCATTTCATTTCATATGTCATTCATTTAATCATTGCCCCAGGGGAGTGCGACAGGCTTCGGCAGTCGGCACAATTCATATCCTCGCCGCTAGATGGGGGCTTCATTCATTCCATTCCCTGACCCGGTCGGTGGACTGGAAGCAGGCTGTGGATTTTCATATGTGACAGATTCTACACACACACACACACACACACACACAAACAAATTACACTGGGCTACATGACCGCGTTGTAGCAGCCGCTAAACTGAGGAACCAATCAACGAATGTTGTATAGAAATTACCTTTTTGTAAAGATTATCTAAGATACCGTAGCTATTACTCCGTGGTCCATAGAGGCCCAGAGTCGAACAAAAGACGAAGAAGAAGAAAATTGACAGGCGGATACTTATATCTTTTACGAATTTTCTGCCGACGTGACTGACCGCGGAAGATCGAGCTTCAGTATACGGACCATAGTGTATCAAAGTTGACCTGCAGTTTGTGCAGTGAACTGATACCTGGGTTTAATATTAACTCCCAGTTAGTACTTGTTAAGGGCAATATGACAGGCCACTCAATACAATGGTTGTCCTAATGATAGCGAACATTGAAAATGGGTTGTTTCAACAAGCCTCAATCACCCACAAATATGGAACAGATGAAGCGTACAGTGTACAAAGCATGTAGGCTATTTTTTTCTTTAATCTCAGATTTTTAGTTAAAAATTCGAAATAAACTACAGTATATCATTTTTTTCCTTCAAAATGTACTTGAGCTAGAAGAAAATCCCTGTGTTAAAATCTTTACAAGCCAAGCTATAGGTGGTAAAAACTTGAGATTTCTGTGATAAATTACAACTGAAAAATTGGAACATTTATGTGCAAAACATAAGTTCTGAGAAAATGCCGTTTAAAATTGGGTAACAGGTGAGGAACCGCTTCTGATATAGCTAGTGCATCCCTGGGCCATATGAGGGGCTATCTGGATCCTCTTAAATAGTTTCGGAGATATTGTGAACAGGTAGAATATATTGTATGGACTCTATGTTGGTTTTCTACTCACCATATTAATGAAAGTACCATAGGTGAATGTTAATAGCTTCCATCAAACATACAACATTTCAGTTTGATTGCTGTAATGAAAAATGAAAATCCACAGCCTGCTTCCGGTCGACTGACCGGATCAGGGAATGGAATTAATGAAGCCCCCATCTAGCGGCGAGGATATGAACTATGCCGGCTGCCGAAGCCTGTCACACTCCCCTGGGGCAATGATTAAATGAATGACAGATGAAATGAAATGACAGTGGAGAGTGTTGCTGGAATGAAATTGTGACAGGGAAAACCGGAGTACCCGGAGAAAATCCTGTCTGCCTACGTTCTGTCCAGCACAAATCTCACATGGAGTGAACGGGATTTGAACCACGGACCCAGCGGTGAGAGGCCGGCGTGCTGCCGTCTAAGCCACGGAGGCTGATTGCTGTAATATATACTTAATATTGAGAACAGTCTATATATTTTGGATGGTCACCGAAGTCGTAGGATTTTTTAAGAGCGTTAAAATCCTTGAGTATGCCTTCCTTCGGAGGGGAAGTAAAGCCGGCGGTCCCATGTCATAGATTTATGACATGTAAAAGATCCTTCCACTAACTAAACTTGTGTGAAGCTGAATTTCTTGGTTAGATTTCGTTGGAACGCTATATCAAAGTTCCAACGTTCACCACTAGGTAGCATTGACATCTGGTAGCGAAAGTTGAATTACTTGAAATTGAACGGAACTTGTAGCTCACCCTATGGGTGTCCACTAGAAGCAGCTACAGCCTCTGGCGAGCCGAACATGTCCTCGGTCACCCCGGCACTAAAAGCCATACGATAAATAAATAAATAAATAAATAAATAAATAAATAAATAAATAAATAAATAAAATGTATATATAGGGCCATAGAGTTACAGTATGTTCTATTAGATCAGGGGAGGACAGCTGGTGATGGTGTGACGTCAGCTCACACCGCTGTACATACTCGCAGCGAAGACAAGTGTAGCGTGTGAAGTCACCGCGTTTTGTACGGCTGTCGCCGAGGACAAGGATTTAGTTTGAGGCATGCGGGATGCAGCAATGTAGGGAAGACAGCATACTGGTGTTAATAACAAAACGAACTGACCGTCCTGGATGTCGTAATGTTAGTGCTCCTTGTTGCAATTACGTAATTGATCACAGATTATAACCAATGACATTTCGGTTCTCTCCTATCGAAAAATATGTAACAAAAGTAGTTAATGTGAAGGTCAGTCATGATAAAAAGTAAATTGAATTGAACATAATGCCAATTTCCCTGCACATTAGGAAAGAGCCATACAGAACAATACAATCACGGGGACATTTTCCGACAATTTTTGCTTCGTTTTTCTTGAACTAGTTTATCAATTGTTAGGACGTAGGGTCTGGGAAAGTTGTAATCGAAGGCTGCATGTTAGGCTGTGATCTGACAAGGTACTTCGAGATTTGGACTTAGCCAGTTTTATAAAAGAAAAGAATTGTTCGCACACATACAGTATGTCGAACCGAACATACATAATATCCGTGCAGCAAGTGCATACAACGTGTTCGCATCGAGAGCTCTACAGCGGACTGACCCTTCGAGGTCCGTACGCACAGCGACGTTGATCTAGGCAACATGGTATTAAAAGGTTCTCACCTGAAGTCACACGAACTGATAGGCTTGACTTTCGTTTCAACACGTCACACCGATTGAAGCCGTCTTCCACTGTATTAGATGAAGATTATTGCGTAAGTTCATTATTCAAACGTTCACTTCGATCGCATGATTAGGACGAACACATGAAATCAAAAACTTAATTTTACAATTTCGCACAGTCACCATCTTGAGGTTACAATTACAATTTAATAAAATTAGATGCCAGTAGATTGAATCTTGTATAAACATTTACCGTCCCAAATTTCACAGCGCTAGGATGGTTAAAGTACGAGGAAATTCCAATTAAATGGGTTAACTTCGCTTGGCCGCCATGTCGGTTTTGAACTGAACAGGGTTTTAAAAGTCACATAGGTGAACTTCTCCCTCGGGGGAGCCTGTAACCCCTAGAGGGCGCGTCCCCAGGTGGCGGATAGGGGGCCCCTACTTCTGTAGGGCTGGTTGAAATACCCAATACAACCCGCGGACCAAACAGGCAGCCCGGTTCCTGGGGGCTTTGATACTGGGACACCCTCTCTCCAGGGGTCATAAATATGGAGGGCCCAAGCCCAGGGTTATGGGTGAAGCCCCAACGGTATCGGCGGCGGAGAGGATGGACTTCGGTACGGCGTCGATGGCGGAAGAGGGAATTCTGTAGCGTCTGTACTCCAGAGGAGCGGCTGCAAAAGGCGTCTGTTATCCAGTGGATCGGCCTAGAACAGCACCTGGCAGTAGGTCATAAAATGCCTTTGAGTGTGGCGAGCTCATCGTACTAATAGCCTATAGAATGAGTAAATGTGAATTGAGGCCTCGGAAAGGGCTAGGGCGTCCCCTGCAAGTGACGCGCAGTTCTCAGGGGTCTGGGGGAACTGTGAGAAGTGGACTACCAGACACTACAAACATCGGATTCATAAATGTGATGAGCCTAAATGGCAAAACAGAAGAATTGGTGGATTACATGGAAAAGAAGGAAATAGCAATGATGGGAGTCAGTGAAGCGAAATGGAAGGGAAAAGGTGAGAAAGAAATCAAGAAAGGGAAGGGATATAAAATATATTGGAGTGGAGGAAAGAAGGCAGTGAATGGTGTTGCAATAATATTGAGAGAAGACTTGGTACAGTATGTTGAGAAAGTAGAGCAAACTAGTGACAGAATACTGAAAATTAGATTAGGACTTGAGAGTGGATCAAAGGACTTCATACAGATTTATGCACCCCAAACAGGGAAGGTAGATGAATGTTTAGAGGAGTTCCTAGAAGAACTGGAAAAGTGTATAGAAGACAAAGAGGTTATAATAATGGGAGATATGAATTCACATGTGGGAACAGAAAGGCAGGGAAAAGAAGAGATAATTGGCCCGTTTAGTTATGGAAATCAGGATGAAGAAGGGGACCTTTTAATAGATTTCTGTAGAAGGAATGGATTAATTGTTGGAAGTACATGGTTTAGGAAGAAGAACTCTCAAAAAATAACTAGGTATGGATGGGGAGACAGAAAGACAAAGACAATGATTGATCTTATCCTGGTGGAAAAGGATAAACGAAGACAACTGGTAGATGTGACGGCTATGCCAAGAGGAGATTTTGAAGGAGACCATAAAGTGGTGATAGCCAAACTAAGGCTGGGAAAAATCATAAACCTTTCGGAAAAGAGGGAAAGAAAAATAAAGGTGTGGAAGCTAAAAGAGAGGGAGACAATGGACAAGTTCCAAGAGGATTTAAAAAAGGAAGTTCCCAAAGATGAAGCAAAAAGTGTAGAACAAGAATGGGCATGTTTTAGGAATGGTTTTGTGAAGTGTGCAGTAAACACTTGTGGAAGATTATCAGGGAAGAAAAAGGAAAGGGAGACTCCTTGGTGGAACAACAGGGTAAAGGAAGCTGTTAAAGAAAAACAACTGGCATGGAGGAAGTGGATAGGCTGTAAAAATGCAGAAAAATTACAAAAATATAGAGAAGCAAAGAAGGCATGATAAAAAATTGTACAAGAAGAAAAACGGAAAAGTTGGGAAAGATTCACAGAAACTTTGAAGGAGGATATCCAAGGAAGTAAGAAGGTACTATATGGATTCGTGAAAAACAGTGTAAAAGGTAGGGAAAATACAAAATTTGTAAAAACTGAAGCAGGGCAGATATTGTACCAAAGAGATGTTATATTAAATAGATGGGAAGAATACTTTTCAAAGCTACTAAATGTGAAATACATTGAACTGGAAGATGAAAGGGAACAAGAAGAAACAATGGAAGAAGAAGAAGAACAAGAAAAGCAGATAACTATGCTAGAAATAGAGGAAGCCATACAGAAGATGAAGAGTGGTAAGGCGGCGGGAGTGGATGAGGTGACCACGGAAATGATAAAAGCGGCGGGACCAATAGGGGTACAGTGGCTGTATAATTTAGAATAATTTGGAAGAAAGAAATTCCAGAAGAATGGGGAAAGGGTTTAATTATCCCGATTTTTAAGAAAGGCGACAAAAAGGAATGTAATAACTACAGAGGGATCACTCTTATTGCTCATGTAGCTAAGATCTTTGAGAGAGTATTGGAAGGTAGACTGAGGAGGAAGATAGAAGGAGAGTTGGAAGAAGAACAGTATGGTTTTAGGAAAGACAGATCAACATTTGACCTAATCTTTACATTAAGGCAGATGATGGAGAAAAGATGGGAATTTGGAAAAGACATGGTGATGACATTTATTGATATTGAGAAAGCATATGACAGTGTGCCTAGACAGGTGGTTTGGGATATATTAAGAAAAAGAAGAGTTATCAGAGCAGAAGTCCAAATGTTAAAAGCTATGTACAAAAATTGTGTCAGTAGTGTGAAGACCAGTATAGGAGAAACAGAATGGTTTAAAGTGGAAACGGGTCTCCGACAGGGAAGTGTATTGTCCCCATTATTATTCATCATAGTCATGGATGAAATCCACAAGAAGGTCAAACAGAGATTGGGACAAGAAGCAACAAAGGCCATGCTGTTTGCAGGTGATATAGTTATATGGGGTGAGGATGAAAAGGATGTACAAAAACAACTAGATGTATGGAACCAAGAGATAGAGAAATTTGGGATGAAAGTAAGCACAGAGAAGAGCAAGACAATGGTAATGTCAAGAGGAAGGAAGAAAGGAAGAGGAAAGATAGAATTGAATGGCAAAATTCTAGAAGTCGTTAAAAGTTTCAAGTATTTGGGAAGTGTGATCACAGAAGATGGAAAGATAACTGAGGAAATTGGAAAGAGAATACAACAAGCGAACAGTTTTTACCAGAGTGTAAGGGGTATTGTGTGGAACAGAGATGTCCCAAAGAAATGCAAAAAAGTATTATATTCAACCTACTACAGACCCATACTAACATACGCAGCTGGAGCGTGGACTTCTACAAAAAGAGAGGAGAGTAGAATACAAGCCGCAGAGATGAAATTCCTAAGAGGTATAGAGGGCAAGACCAGAAGAGATAGAGTTAGAAATGAAGAGATTAGAGAAAGGGCAGGAATATTGAAGCTGCAGGACAGGATAGAAACAACAAAGTTAAAGTGGTATGGACATATGATGAGAATGGGAGAGGAGAGAGTACCAAAGAAGACTTTCTGTGAAAAGATGACAGGGAAGAGACCACGAGGTAGGCCCCGGAAGAGATGGGCAGATACAGTGTGGGAGTGTGTAGAAAAGAAGGGAGGAAAACCCGAAGATGTACTAAAATCAGGAGAGGAGTGGTGGAGAGACAGGCAACGATGGAGGTCCTTAATTCACAACCCGACCCAGGAAGCTGGAAACGGGAAATGAAGATGATGATAGGTGAACTTCTAGTAGTAGGCATACTCTTAACACCGTACGAAATTTCAGGGTGATATCTGTTACTGTTGTCGATATAAAGAATGCTAGCGAAATATTCCGCGTGGCCGCCATGTTGGATTGGCGAAACGTATTAAAATTTGAATCAATAGTATTACAATGTAGCCAACTCCAGAAAATATAAAACTCCCAGTACAAGATAATTTTCCTTCATATAAACATCAATTCATAGAGAAGACAGTCGTATATGATCTAATCTTCAATGTTTTCTATTGCGCACTGCATTATTTTAAAAAAAAATATTACACATGTTTTGCAAATAACAAATATCTAGTATTATAAATTTTAAACGGCAAATTGCCAGATTTCACATCATATAACAAGTAGTTCCGTGAAGAACTATATAGCCTATTTTCATATAACCTACTTATATTAATTGCCTCTATTACCTACAAAATTTCAGTTTGGTTGCTGTCATAGATTAATAGATATTGAGAACCGTCTAAATATTTCGGATGGCCGCCATGTTGGATTTTAATATATGCAGGTCATAGAGTTATGTACCGTACTATTTGATGACGATTATTATTGTATACGTTCCTTATTTAAACGTTGATTTCGATCGCATGATGAGAACAAAAGAAATAAAAACTTAATTTTAAAATTTCGCATTGCCGCTATCTTGAGGTTATGTAAACAATTGAACTAAATTAGATGGCAGTGCATTGCAATTGGTATAGTCATTTGCTGTACCAAGTTTCACTGCGTTCGGATGCTTAAATCGCGAGAAAAGTCTATTTAAATGTTTCAACTTCACTTGGCCGCCATGTTCGTTTTGAAGTTAACAGGTTTTGAAAGTCACATAGGTGAACGTCCTTTATTACCATACAAAATTTCAGATGATATGAGTAATAGTTTTGGAGATATAGAATGCCGGTGAAATACTTCGCACAGCCGCCATGTTGGATTAGTGAGACGTAATAAAATTTGAAGGGCACGGTCAGGGTCGGCCGAAATAGTAATATGACCTTACCGAGTTTCATTTAACCCTTTATAGGGCAAAACTATTTTTTACTTTTATGTGTTTCTACATTTTAATTTATTTTAATTATTATCATTAAAAATAATGTTATTTTTTGTATTTCTAATTTTAATGTTTATTATATTTAATTTTAACTCTCAATTTATGTTCTTAATGATTTAATTTTGATATTTTTACTGAATTAACTAATCTCGAATTGATTTTTACAGTTATTTTCATATTCTTTTTATAGTTACGTTTATTATTTTAATTTGTATATTTCTTTTATTATTGTAATTTTATGTTTATAATTTTTATTTCTATATTTACATTTTATTTTTACACTTTGATAGTTAATGATTTTAGTTGTAAATTCTTTTAAATTTTATCCAACACAATACGTCAAGTAGATACGTAGACTATATAATATTTGATTTTTAGAAATACTAACACTTCGGCATGAACATTCTCCGAAATTTGGCTGAAAGATTCAACTATCAGCATCTTTGAAAGCATAAACTGTCCTTATGACAGGTGGTTAATAAAGAGACCACTATCCCATAAAGGGTTAAATTGCTCCAGTCTTTTAGAAGTTATGAGGGGGGGACACATACACACGGACGAAAGGTGATCTCATAAGCCTATTTTTTCATAAATGAAAGTAGGCTAATGATCTGAAAATTGATATTTTTTCATATTTTATCCATTGGAACTCCCCTGAAGACTCAAACAAGGCGGATTTTAACTCACCTCCTTGCGGGAAGAACTGGGCGTAGATTGTCTTGAAGGTGTCTTCTCGGACGACTCCTGTGGGACACTCTGCTTTGAAGCCCCTGTAGATCCTCTTGAGTTCCGCCTCGGTGAAGCGCGTAGCCTTGCATAGCGCCTCGAGGCTGTCTGGCCGGTACCGCGGTGGCGTCTCGAGGTCCTCAAGCTCGGAGTCTGTAACAGACACCACTACTGCACTGGTGTCGCTAGCTCTTTATACCAGCAAGCTTAGCGTGGGCTTGCAAGGAAAATGCACTAATTCTAAAAATGTGAAAAATGAGTTATTATCTTATACAAGGGCGTACTATATTGTTTTACAGTTGATATTTTTCTACCCAAATGAATGAAGTACATTACACATCAGTTGTTACGTCCACCTTCTCAACATAATCTCTTTGTAACTTTATGAACTTTTGCCATCGATGTGTCAGTCTCAGCAGACCTTCCTGAAACCATTCTTTCGGAGTGCTGCGTACCATGCCTTGACAACCACCACAGAGAGGTTTCTTCATGTTCCCGAACAGCTGGTGATAATCACTTGGTGCCAAGTCGGGAGAGTATGGTGGGTGTGGCAAAACCGTGAATCCCATTTGATCAATGGCAGCGGTGGTTTCTCAGCTAGTGAGGGGGCGGGCATTGTCATGTTACAGAAGCACACCTTTAGGCCATTTTCCTGGCCGCTTAGTTTCAATGGCACATATGCTGCACTGTTAATCGTGGTCCCCCAAATCCAGCCTGTCAATGAGTATGATGCCCATAACAACTGATGGCAACTGATGACACTGTTCGGCATTTCGTTGGTGGTAGACTGCCCCTATGCTTCCATTGCATCGGTTGTTGTTTCTTTGTTTGTGGCTCATGGTAATGGAGCCATGTCTCACACCAGTCAAAAGTCTAGCCATGAAGTCGGCTGGATCTTATCTGGAGAGACTGACACATCAATGGCAAAAGTTACAAGGAGATTATGCTGAGAAGGTGGACGTAACAACTGATGTTTAATGTACTTCATTTGGGTAGAAAAAAATAAATTGTAAAACAATATAGTACGCCATCCGAATATAAAAGTGTTTATGTGTTCTGTATACAAATCTACACTGTTCCACCAATCTCAACCAAATTTTGCACACACGTAGATCAGGACCCAGTAGGAATCACTGGCTACTTGAATTTTCGATGGTCTTTTTCATTCTGATGATTTCGGCCTTTTGGCACTCGAACATAGTTTAATATTGTATCTTGACTTATGTATGAGGCATAAAATATAACAACAGAAATACAGTAGAGCGTCGAAATTCCGAACTAATTGGGACGGGGGACGGGGGTCGGATTTTCGAACATAACCTAGAAATTCCTAGTTACACTAAAATGTTAAGATAAATAAAAATAAATACTTTATGCACTTACATACCTGTATGTACACACTGTGACCTTCCCAAATCACAAGGAATCGAACCCTCACTTTCGGGACTTACGATTTGATATAATCGTCCATATATTTTTATCTGATGCTTTTATATCATAAATTATAATTTATGAGAGTGTATTATGTCATGTGTTTGTTTATCGTATCATTTGTTTAGGTTTAAGATATGTTAATAGCAGGATCCGAAGTCAGTTTAGAAGTATATTTTAACATTGTAAAAATATTTATTCGAGTGCCTAGTTAATTGCACGGAACCAGGAAGTATTTCTGGCTAGCGACGGGGTTTATCCGAACGAGCCGTGCGCAAGGATGACTCTCGGTAGGAGTAGGTTTGGCAACTATGTACGAGAGTTAAAAGAGAAAGGTATTATACTATGACCTTATTTGGAGATATCGTTCAAGATTGGCTGTACCGTGATTTAAGATGCGTAGACCAATGGATTGAGTAAGGGATGAGAGTATTACTTATACTTGTCGGCTGAGTGGAGATTATTCGATTTTATATCTCCCGAGGGAGTGGTAGTTGTTCTTACGGCAGACTCCGGGTGGAGTATTTGATTTTTCGTGGCTCCGTGGTGCGGAGTGGTTGTTTGTTCCATCAGGGATCGACATTAAGTCAGTAGTTAGGTGTTTGGATTTATAAGTGGAGAAGGAAGGAAAGTAATGCAGGCGCTCACGATATTGTGTTCAAGAGTTTCAATAACGGAGTTGCAGGTTGAATTATTCTCGCGGGAATAATTCGCCTAGTTTCAGATAAGTCGCCAAGACTTCCTGTCTCGAAATGTATGACGTATTGAGAACTGAAGCCTGTTTACTGAAATTCGAGGGCTATAACGATACATTTGTTAATCCACGAATACTAGTAAAATATGCTAAGTATTGTTCAAGTCAGGTGCGAATTAGTTGCGATAATCCACCAAATGGATTCAGAGCATTATTATTTAGTCAGATCCACGAAGCCGTATAAATCGTTGGATTCTGAAAATCAGTAATTTACAGTAATTCATATCTGTAATAGAAAATCATACGTGTGAAACAATTAGTAACTGCGATACAAGTAACTAGGGCTGATTCTCTGGGAGCATTAACCCCAGAATCAGTAGAGTTAGTCTTCACATCTGAGACCAGCATCTGTAAGTACCAGTCATCATCTTCTTCCAAGGGTTCATCAATGTATATCATAAGTGTGTCTGTGTACATATGATAGCGAGTGTTAGGGTAGTCTATATCGACGAGGATCGTGCCAAGTGTATATATTTATGTCTGGTATCAGAATACATGCCTATTTTCTTTTACCAGATATCCAGTGTTCTTATTTTATGCGGTCACCGGTGTAGTTGGGTGTGAATGTTTATTGCTGCTGTCTATATCGTACAGGTGTTTAAACCCCCCCCCCCCGCACCCCGTGTAGTAGAGGAAAAATTAAAATTGGTCGCCATAGAGGGGACAGAAACGTTACAATACATATTGTATTTTGATTTATTTGTATCTTTAAATCCAGAAAGATGCACTCATTTTACCTCCTTCAAGTCTATTTAATATTTCGAGTTTGGTTTCTATAGTTAGAAATTTATGATTCCTCTTCAGTGTCCCTGATGACGCCATAATACGACATTGTACAAGGCACACACTCAGTACTGTAATTAAAATACAAATTATGTACGCAGTACGAACCACAACATGCAACTACAACTACACTACTGAACAAGTGAAGCAACTGAACTGACAGGGTTAAAAATAGACTGTACCGCTGGGGGGAAGGGGAGTCATTGTTCTCTCACAGCACCATGCAGAATACAGTTCACATGTTTAAAGCGGGCGTTCGGATTTTTGACGTTTCGGATTTTGACGTTCGGATTATTGACGCTCTACTGTACATGCAAACTGAAAAGAAAAAAAATCCTGCTCTCCTTTTAGTACCGTCAACCAAATTTGAGTCTAATATAGAAGAGAGAAATTGACACATTACCTAGAACAGACTTGACGCCAGTCCATGCCTCCTTGAAGTAGTTGACCACTCGCCTGTAGATGGAACGCGTGGCTCGCCCCGGGAATGCTGAATTCCTATGGCGGCCATGCTTAGAGCTAACCATGCCGCCACGGCTCATGCTGTGTCACCCCATTATCTTACACAGCTTCTATCCACTTAAAGACGCCAAACGGCGTCAACACTTTGCATGATGTCACTCACTGAACACACGGTACGAACACCCCTTGCTCACATATTTCACATTCACCAAGAACTCACTAAATTGACACAACACTAGGTTGATGGATCCGGAGCTTTATTGCTATTTTACTTATGAAATGTTGCCTAATTCAATCACAATTTTCCTTATTTAGTTTCTAAATTGATTTTCTTTAGCGTCACACTTAATATAACCCGGTTAATTTTAACTAAATATTTACCAACAAGAATAATACTGAATCACTGTTTTTATCTTTATCTTTTATCTTACGGATTATTGTTTGATAGAGGAAGAAAGTATAATAATTGGTCAATACACGTCACGTGACCAATCTTATCAGTCACCACCCCGAAACTAAGCCAGTTCATTTCTCAAACACTTGAACGAATTGTTACCTTGAATACATTTTAAAGATTGTGGTATTCATGAAATACCTTTTAGCAAAACTTTCAAACAAAATTAGGTTAATTTAGATAGTTTTAAAAGGCTAAGAAGCACCATATGACATTGAATTCTGGTAGAACACTTTATTGATAACACGGGTGAATGGACCAACGAGCATACTATTAGCCATCCTAATCATTGTCAGATTGCCGACAGTCACTGTTGAAAATGTTATTTTGAGCGGTTAGTCACAAGTAGATTCTACAGCTTCTTTTAGTAAGATTCTATACATTTTTGACAGTTGATTAGTGGGATTCTATTTCATAAACTTTTTAGTAAGCAGTTTATAAGCATTTTCAGCTGAGCTAATGAGTGGATTAGTAGCAGCATCCGACTGTTAGTGACGTTGAAGCTCAGCACAGGAGGTTACTGACGGCCAGCAGCCAGGGACACCTGAGGAGAAGACAAGAAAAGAAAGCTCTGTATCAATATGTAAAATAGATATAACATGCTACATACTGTACTTGTTAGTAAACAGTTCACATTTAACCTCAACACACAAAAAGAGTATTGTTTGAAACAAATTAAAATATATCGTGTCAAACAATATTATGACCCTTACCGGCCAAACAATATTATGACCCTTACCGGCCAAACAATATTATGACCCTTACCGGCCAAACAATATTATGACCCTTACCGGCCAAACAATATTATGACCCTTACCGGCCAAACA
The DNA here is from genome assembly GCA_946902985.2 of Meconema thalassinum. Taxonomy (NCBI): domain Eukaryota; kingdom Metazoa; phylum Arthropoda; class Insecta; order Orthoptera; family Tettigoniidae; genus Meconema; species Meconema thalassinum. The sequence continues at coordinate 212,988,909 of OX336396.1, read as the reverse complement.
ATATTATGACCCGTACCGGCCAAACAATATTATGACCCTTACCGGCCAAACAATATTATGATCCTTACCGGCCAAACAATATTATGACCCTTACCGCCCAAACAATATTATGACCCTTACCGGCCAAACAATATTATGACCCTTACCGGCCAAACAATATTATGACCCTTACCGGCCAAACAATATTATGACCCTTACCGGCCAAACTATATTATGAACCTTACCGGCCAAACAATATTATGAACCTTACCGGCCAAACAATATTATGACCCTTACCGGCCAAAAAATATTATGACCCTTACCGGCCAAACAATATTATGACCCTTACCGGCCAAACAATATTATGACCCTTACCGGCCAAACAATAGTATGACCCTTACCGGACAAACAATATTATGACCCTTACTGGCCAAACAATATAATGACCCTTACCGGCCAAACAATATTATGACCCTTACCGCCCAAACAATATTATGACCCTTAACGGCCAAACAATATTATGACCCTTACCGGCCAAACAATATTATGACCCTTTCCGCCCAAACAATATTATGACCCTTACCAGCCAAACAATATTATGACCCTTACCGGCCAAACAATATTATGACCCTTACCGGCCAAACAATATTATGACCCTTACCAGCCAAACAATATTATTACCCTTACCGGACAAACAATATTATGACCCTTACCAGCCAAACAATATTATGACCCTTACCAGCCAAACAATAGTATGACCCTTACCGGCCAAACAATATTATGACCCTTACCGGTCAAACACTATTATGACCCTTAGACCAACGTCAATTATCTCTTAATTCCTTCCTTAGTTTAGGGACTGCGACAACGCGGTCATGTAGCTTTCTCTTAATTCATCATTGAAGGTTATTTAACTTTGCACGAGCATTTCATCAAACGGAAACGGTACCTTAAATGGCAAAATCTGACTACTTTACTCTCTGAAGCAGGGGTCTCCACCTTTTAAGACACTGCGACCCGACCCCCTTTTTAGGCTGAGTATGTAATTTGGCGACCCCACAAGTTTTAACGTTAAAACAATAATTGAAAAATTACAATAATTGTTAGGTTTTATTCATAAAAACATATGTAACTAATATTATTATAATAATAATAATAAATACAACCCTTTAATCCCCTAAGGACAATGGCCTCTTGCCTAGGCAAGGATTTTGCTCCATTACACTCATTAGGTGAGCAGTCATAAAGAGTAATTAATATTAATAAACATTCATTCAAAAACTGGTTAATTACAAACAAGCTTAAGTTTCTCATTAATAGAATAAAAGAACGTAAAAGTTTAATACAATGTGAGTGTATTCTTCTATTAATAAAAAACTGTAGCAATAACTCTTTTTTTTTACTTTTTCTCTGTATCTTGCGACCCCCCAAGACACATCCTGCGACCCCCCAGGGGTCACGACCCACCGGTTGAGAACCCCTGCTCTAAGGCATCGTTAAAATTGAGGGAAACAGCCGAACCCTACCTCGCTAATCCCTCAATGGCGGTTTATTTCCAAGTTGTATACGAACTTTCATCCGTATGTTTATGAAAATTAAATTATAAAAGATAACAATCAGTGCTACATACTTCTTGATCTGACCGCCATGTTTCTCCATGATGTAACCGAGTCTAGGCATGCGCGATAGTCGTAAAGCGCATTTGAAGTAATTAGGAACCCGAACAGCCTCGTGAAATGCGTCAACGATAATCACGCATTAACTCTCGTATTAAGTTAAATAAGAATTACCGTAACTAACTAATCGTTAGTAAAGACTCAGCAATTTTTCTAGGTTTGTGCCATGTCTTGTGTGGAGTTTCGCCTAGGACACCAAGCTGGCTCATCAGCGGGCTCTTGGTGTCCAAGTCGCGCCAGGACCCCACAGGAGTAGCGAACTGCGTACTACCTCCCATTTTATGAAGCGCACCTGCACCTCTTTACTGCGAGAACTATAAGCTCAAGCATCCATAACCTCCCTATGAAGGCATCCAAAAAGATGGTATATTGGCCGTGAAAGCCAATATACCATCTTTTCGTTAGTAATGAGTTGTCGAAAACAGCCCTTAAAACACAATAATTATCACCACCAACCCATCAAGGGAATAGCTTAAATTGAATCCGGTGCGAAATAGGCCTACTCGGGTGGTAACAGAGTATTAACAACTCTGCAAGTTTCATGGAAAAAGGCACAACGACAATGAGGGTCTACGGCGTGGGTCGAAGCAGCTTTTCAATTAATTCTATACAAAGCTGGCACAAATGTCATAAACATACCGCAGCACCAATTGATTCAACTTCAGGATATTTCACGTGAGTTCACTTCATTCAGTAGTGACGTCAGTGCTAATGCACGCCTCTAATAAGCTTGATGAGAGTTATTTGTTGTTTCATTTAGGGGCTTGGACACATCGTGGTCATTTAATCCTCGTGTACTTGGGTGTGTGTGGAATTTGTCTGATATAACTTGTATTGAAATATTCGAATTCATTTTTCAGTGTTGCCTAACTAATCTATTAGTGGAAGCTGTTCATTCGGTCCACTAATTTTCTACAGAGATGTAATACACGCCTCGTTGAGAAGAGAAAGAAGAGGAGGGAAAAGGAGGAAGAAGAGGAGCAGGGAGGGTGAAGATGAAGATGACGAGGATGAAGAGGAGGAAGGAGGAGAGGAGGAGGAAGAAGGAGATGAGGAGGCGGAGGAGGATGAAGAAGAAGTAGAAGAGGAAGAAGAAAAGGAACAAGAAGAAGTAGAGGACACAGAGGAGAAAGGAGAAGAACAAAAGCTTATAGATTTACGTGACCGTTAATTTTGTGATCATATGCCACGGGACCTCCATTTTTATGTGGAATCCGAACCACAGGACCTATTCTTTTACTTCTAAAATTTCACATGCATTGACCGAGAAATAAACATGGTCCACCTTGGTGAGTAGCACACAGCTTGACCACTGCACCATCACGCCCACCTCCACACCCCCGAAGAAGAGGAAGAAGAAGAAGAAGACGAAGAAAATTAGGAAGAAGTTTTGATTATATTCTTTTCTTGTGGCGATTCTGCTAATTGAGAATACAATAACCTGCACAAGAGAGCTACTTAGATGAAAGGTAGGGGTAATCAAGTGATATTTCATAGAAATAAAGATAAGGGGCTGTGAAAATTAAAATGAATAATTATTTTAATACTTTGAGACTACAGGAAGAGAAATTGTGCGAGCAAAGACAGCAGATCCCCCACCTCCACCTCCTTGTATAAGATAGCGTGAAATTAGCTGAGTTGCTGTTCCGATATCGACTAACTTTCAAGAGCTACAATTGTATTCAAGTTTCTAGTTTAGCGCTCATAAATCATGCATCTCCCCAACTCTCTCATTTATCCCTCATTGGAGTTTAGAACTATAGCCTGCTAATTTTATTCTTAATTTCGTCATGGAGGGCCTTGTGGGAGCATTAATCGTAACAGAACAAGCTAGCTAAGAACGTTATGTCCCTGAAACATCTTGTATCTTAACGGTTAACCCAAGCACTAAAGGTCCGTCAGGAAACATATTTTAAAATCCCATGCATTCGTTGGAATTCACATGTACAAGGACATCAGGCTACTTTGAGCGCAAAGAGATACAATAATAATAATAATAATAATAATAATAATAATAATAATAATAATAATAATAATAATAATAATAATAATAATAATAATTTAGTGCTAGAGAAAGTAATCCGAACGTGGGAAAAACAAATAAACGGGATTAACATCGGCAAGTTAAAACGCAGCGATTTTTCTAGGTTTGTGCCGTGACTTGTGTGGGGTTTCACCTAGGACACCAAGCTGGCTCATCAGCGGGCTCTTGGTGTCCCCGCCTGGACCCCCACAGGAGTAGCGAACTGCGCGCTACCTCCCTTTTTATGAAGCGCACCTGCGTCTCTTAACTGCGAGCACTAAAAGCTCAAGCAGCCATACCCTCTCTATGAAGACTTCCAAAAAGATCTTACCGGCATGTTTGTCAAAGATAACATTCATCTCAAATGAATGGCCTTTGCAGATGATCTGGTAATTCTATCGAACAATAGGCAAGACGTTATCCATTCTCTGAAAAAAACTTCCCGAAATCGTATGTAAAACTGGACTGAATATTTTACACACTTCAAAAAAAGTTCTGCATATTGTTGGCCATGAGTCTTAGTGATCTCAAACCCATTAGTCGCTCTTGCGTGCGTGTATATCGGTAGTGTACACTCGCCTGTGTCAATGAGGATAGATTTGTGTGAGTGTGGAGACGACCCGGTGAACGTATGCACAACCATTACATCCGAGACCGATACCAACAGGGTGCAATGTATTGGGGGGGGGGGTGGCATCATGCATGGTCGCAGAACCCCTCGTGTACATCCCAAAGTGATGACGGACTTATTTATTAAGCAGTGTCCACGCCTGCTCTACACAATTGAGATCGGGAGCATAGGCAGGCCATTCCTTTCTGTGAATACTATTCTCCTGTGCGGGCGAGCGTTATCGTCAACGGAAGTGAAATTTGGGCCGAAATTGTCAGCTTAGCGTTTCACTACAGGTGCCAGGATAGTATCCCTGTTAGCGTATACCTGTCATACGCCCTGGGACGTACACAAGAGGGGTTCGGAGACCATACATGATGCCAACCCAAAACATTGCACCACCTCCTCCCTGTTGGTATCGGTCTGAGATGTATTGGTCGTGCATACGTTCGGTGGATCGTCTCCACTCTCACACAGATCTATCTTCATTGACACCAGCGAGTGTACACAGCTGATTTACACGCACGCAAGAACGGCTAATGAATTTGAGACCACTACAACTCTTGATCAGCAATATGCAAAACTTTTTTTGATGTGTGTACAGTATTCGCAATATATCTCTGCCGGTGAGGACCGTTGCATTTCTGAGAATTCGAGCCGTCAACTCCTCTATTCCTATTCATAAGACATTACCCCACATTGTGGGGCTCGGGAGTTCTGGCGGCCGACTTAGCATAATGAACTCGGCACACTTAATTAGTGCTTGCCACACTATTGATGGTGTGCCAATTTGAGAAATGTCTTTGGTGAGGCTAGTACAGTCGGTATATATTTCCTGGAAGTAATGACGTAGCTCACCGGCAGAGATATAACGTGGGCACAGTAAGAGAATATTTAATCATGCCTCCTTACTAAAAGCCAAGAACAACTTGATAATCGAAACTGAAAATGACCAAGAAATCAACGTAACATACGAAATATCATGGGACAGGGCTAGCTTCAGATCATTGGTGAACAAACATCACATTGCAGCAAATCCCCGGATGAGAGTCACCACTACATGGACAGAAGTTGGTTGGTTTCTCAGTTTAGGGGCTGCGACAACGCGGTCATGTAGCCCCGTGTACTTTGGGTGTGTGTAGAATCTGTCCGATAACCGGTGTTAATTGAGATGGCTGTATTAGTGTGTGTTATCTGTTTTTAATTCAAGTTTTTTTTAGCGTATGGCTTTTAGTGCCGGGAGTGTCCGAGGACATGTTCGGCTCGCCAGAAGTTTTTGTAGATGCTTCTATACGGACACCCATTGGGTGAGCTACAAGTACCGTCATGTATGGAGTGTTGTCTGGGGAGGAAAGTGTTAATGTAACGACGGGGAATTGGAAGGTAGCGGCTGTGGCCTATAGTTAGGGACCAACCTCGGCATTTGCCTGGAATGAAGATAGGAAACCACAGAAAACCATGTTCAAAGTTGCCGGCGGGGAGATTCGAACCTCCTCGTCTCCCAGATGTGAGCGACTGCCTGCAGCCATGCCGTAACGACCACGGCTAACTCACCCTGTTTTAATTCAATAAGGACTGGCGACATTGAATTTTCAAGTAGTTCCTACTTTTGCCGCCAAACGCCACCATCAACGACGCCTAGTTCAGACCTTGGTTACTAGACGCCACCGCAGTCGGCTCCTAGCGACAAACGTTGGAACCTAAGAGCGTTATTCATTTTTTTAACCTATCATTTAGCTTCACGCAGGTGAAGGATCTTTAACATGCCATAAATCTATGACATGGGACCACCGGATTTACTTCCCCTCCGAAGGAAGGCATACTGAGGGATTTTTAACGCTCTTAAAAAATCCGACGACTTCGGCTGGGTTTGAACCCGCAATCTTGGGCATAGAAGCTCAGCATGCTATCAACTACGCCACCAAAGCCGATATGGACAGAAGAAATGTGGAAATTTGAAGCCATTATATTTTCATTGTTGCCTATACAAGTTTTCTTTGCTGTTTTTCAGTCGGTCAACACGATTTTTCCCAATGAATTGGACTGTGTATACAATTGTAGATATGTAAACACATTCCTTGAAAAAATTACAAGTATTAGTTAGTTATCCTAAAATGACCATTTATGTGTGATAACTAACTACAGTAATACATGTAATTTTTTCATGCTCCTTAGTTGGGCAAAACTTTGTTAATAACAACAATAATAGGCATGTGGCCTCTAGAGAGATCTGGTGCAGTTCTTTCTATTCTTCACTCGTGGGCGACCTGGCGGTCGTGATGACGTTAAAATGAATGACTATACTAGAAACACACTGTTCACGAGCCACGAAGATTAGCTATACAAAGTTAAATTCCCACGAACCGGGGATTTCAAAATATTTGTTAGTCAAATACTTTATCGCTAAACCAGGAACGGTTATGTATATGAAAATTGTAAGGATATCCATTTCGTTTAACGAATACTTGTTACACTAGTTGCAATAATTAGATATAAACAATTTGGCTGATGAAGAATACCTCTATGAAAGATTGAAATATGTCAACTTGGCACTTGGCAACTTTCTATTTAACACCCATATATTTAGATCGTAGGCTTTCACGGTCGGTGCAGGGCCAATGCACACGTAACAGCCGAGTGGAAAATTCCCGCGTGACGGTCCCAAAATTTACATAAAGTCCTATATATTGTTCGTGTGATACTGTGTGAAAAGTTTTGGCAACTTGACACCATTAAAATAAAGGAAACATTCGGAATTAAAATACTAATCCATAACATAGTTATTTTAATACGAACATATTTATTAGACTAAATGTTCTAGTGGAAGATAAGAGAGTAACACTGAATAAAACATCATCGTACAAGTACTAAAATTAGCCAAAATACCTTTCGAAATCATAAAAAATAAATCAAGAAATTATCTACTCGTAGTAATAATTGTTTACTCCTCCACTGATCATAACCCACCCACCATCCCCCTTTATAGATCTCGACCTATAAAGTAAAATTCCAGCTGTGTCCGCCATTATGAGCGTGAATTATCGTCAAATACAGTATTGGAAACCCTGTGCTTATGGTGCTACTGTAAAATTATTGTTAAATACAGACCAATGGCGTTTGCCTAGACCAATAATTATTAGGTAGTGCCATATGTACACCCCTGATTTTTGCCATGCACAGTAGGGTAGTCACGCATCAATAATCTTTGATGAAAATGAAAATCCACAGCCTGCTTCCAGTCTCCGACCGGGTCAGGAATGGAATGAATGAAGCCACCATCTAGCGACAAGGATATGAACTGTGCCGGCTGCCGAGGCCTTACGCGCTCCTCTGGGGCAATGATTAAATGAATGACAGATGAAATGAAATGATAGTGGAGAGTGTTGCTGGAATGAAATTTTGACAGGGAAAACAGGAGTACCCGGAGAAAAACCTGTCTGCCTCCGCTTTGTCCAGCACAGATCTCACATGGAGTGATCGGGATTTGAACCACGGACCGAGCGGTGAGAGGCCGGTGTGCTGCCACCTAAGCTACGGAGGCACCAATAATCTTTAATTAGTGTGGTGTATTTTGATTCCCATATGTTGGTAACAATGTGTGCGCCTTGTTGACAGTTGAACGACACCTCATGCGCTGTCGAACATGGCTGCCGTTGTTAAACGAGCAAAAAATAAAAACATATATTCACGTAATTTAACACATATTTCCGGTGCAGTAGTGACCAGGGTAATGTCCTCCAGAAGATGAAACAGGGAAACAAGGTTGTAAAAGTCACGAGTGAAGGTAGTAGGGAAAGAAGTGTAGAGTTCTGTCAAAAAAAGTGACCTAACAAGAGGAATTAAGGTGAATAGTAATCAGTATATCAGGTAAAGTGACGAAGGATCACCAAATATACGCACTGACGTAAAGTTTTTTGTAGATCTTAAGAAATTATAACAAAAAGGTTTTAATTTCATAGTCAAGACGTAAGTTTGTCACGGCCACTAAAATAATATGCCGGGCGGAAATACGCAAGATGCAATGAATCCGAGAGATTACACAATTACCGATAACTGCCCCATCTGCAAGCGGAAGGTCGAAGACGAAACAGCTGTCGCATGTGATGGTGTGTGCCAAAGATGGCATCACCTCACATGTGCAGAGCTTCAGCAAGGGCAATTCAATGCCCTAAAGACAACGCATAAAACGAAATCGAAATTGATGTGGTTGTGTAATGATTGTGAACAAGACTACTTGAAATATAAAGCAGGACGATCAATGCATATGGTGCTTGAATTATTAAGAAAGGATGTTAATGAAAAATTAGACAAAATGGAAATAGATATTGGTAAACTACGGGAAGAGATGGTCGATAAGGCCGAGGTACTGTTATCAAGAGGTTGGCTCCACAACCAGAAATTAAACCACGCACGCAGACAAAAACATCGAATCAGGAAAATATGGTTATGCAAGGAATTGAAAATGATCATCGTCAGCCAAAGGATCAATTATTTATAGATACGATAATAAAACAGATACTCAACTCCAGGACAATATAGAGTTTGAAGAGGTACGGAATAATGCAGAAGTGATAAATGGGTACAATAATAATGGAAACAAGGAACCTGAATGCGAGGTAATGGAATGCAGAACCGGAGGTATGGAAGGGGAAGAAGACAGCTCCCTAATGGATCAAGTGGCTTCATCTACTAGCCAAACAGAGGAGGATACAAACTACAGCCAACGCCTGCCGGAAGCTGCCAGAAAATACCGGAACAAGGACGGGAATCGCAACGAACGATTTTTGTCAGCCGAGCTCACCGAGTCCATCAGCAACCAGCACCCCGGAACTTCTACCAGCCACCCTCAAAATATGATCACAAAAACAGATCTGGAGGAGAGAATCCTTGGAAAAGTGAACCAACAAATGAAGACCATGATGGAAAATTTCTGAAAGATAGTTATGACAATGATAAAAGAAGAAGAAGAAACCATAACGCAAAAATCACCGGAACCTCATCAAATTTCCCAAGAGAGAAATATAGTGAGACTAGTAGACACCGGTACCAGACCTCAGAGACGAGAACATAAGGAGCAACAGGATCTACCCCAAGGGAAGTCAAGCGAAACTAGAGAACAAAAGACCACACATTTATCCGGTGACGAAGGAAACTACGGACCAGAACCAGACCTATGCAAGTCCCAGGGCAGACGAGAAAACGAAAATGAATGGTTAACAGTGGTGAGAGGTAAAAAGAGGCACACGAGAGAACAAGGTCCCGAAGCGGAAACATATTCGAAGGGAAAGATAAGGGGGATAAGACAAGAGGAAAACAGAATTAGGGCAGCGGAAAGAAGCGCATGTTATACGTGGGCAAGCTAGGCCCAGATACGACGGAAATTGATATTAAAGAATATCTTAAAGAAAACGGCGTTGAGGACAGAATACACTGCGACCTGATCAATGAGAGGGCGGGAAGTAGAGCTTTCAAAATAGGTATCCCTATGAAGAATCTGGAATTAGTCCACGATGGTGATTTCTGGCCAGCCTATGTAGTCTGCCGGCCCTTTCGACAACCATGGAAGTATAGGGGCCCGACATTTAGGGATTAATATTCTTACATGGAACGTAGAAGGCCTGAGGGGAGCACTGAACCTACTACCGAAGGATTTCCTGAATAACTGAGACATAGGAATATTAACAGAGACAATGGTTAAAGAGGACACGGTATTTAACGTCCCGAATTTCTATAATTTTCACGCATATGCGAAACAATGCGAGACCCGAGGAAGACCCTCAGGAGGTGTAGTTTGTGTCATTAAAGCAGAACTAGCTCCTTTTAAACTCCTGCTAAGGGAAGAAAACGTTCTGGTCATACTGACAAAGATTGGAGTCATAGTGGCAGTGTATTTTAACCCAGACTACACCGCAGCAGACATAGTTGATTGTCTAGGATCAGCTCTTAGCCAAAGCTGAAGAAGTGACAAAATAATAATTGAGGTGACCTGAACTGTGCAATAGATAGGCAAGATAGAAAATGCGAATAAGTGATGGCCTATCTACGAACAGAAGAGTTTACAGTACGCAACAAACGGCAGGATTGGACATACATAGGCCACAATGGGGCTAGCACAATAGATCTAATTCTGACACGAGGTTTCGAATCGTGCGCAGACGCTACCCCAATCAAAAAAGAGGCAGCTCTCATCCGCGAACATATCCCAGTAAATATGTTTATAGAAACCACTGAACATATAGCCGTAAGAGACAGGAAACATCAAACACTCAGTAAGAAACTCAACATGGATGTAATAAAATCAAAAATGGTAGATAGAGATAAGATAGAGAGGAAAATACAAACAGGAGATATTGAAGGAGCTGCTACATGGCTGAGGTCATGCATAGAAGGTGGAGCCACCCCGCTAAACGTAAAAAGAAAAGCAAGGCCCTGGTTCGACGAAGAATGTTACAGAAAGAGGAAAGCAACGCTAGAAAGACTGCACAAAGTTAGAGAGAAGAAAACCGATGAAATCCTCGACAGTTACCGAAGAGAAAGAAAACTTTACAAAGACCTCACCAAGAAGAAGAAAAGGGAGCACGTTGAGGAAGAGCAGAGAAGAATGATAGAGGAGGCAGAGGAAGACGCATATCGTGCCCTCCGCCCTAGAGAGCAAAAGTTCCAACCTATCATCCCCATGGAGACATCGGAAGATCACATGAGAGAAGTTATATGTACTAAAGAAACGAGAACCCTGCTCAAGCCACCACTGATACCAGAAACAGATGAAGTTTTTACACCAGAAGAAATAGCCAAAGCCATACAAGAAACCAAGAACAACAGAACCCCGAGCCCAGATGGGATAAGAAACGAACATCTAAAGCAGACAGCCCAGGAATTCCTCCCAATATGGTTCTCCCTCTTGAACAAATGTATGGAATTAGGGGACATACCGGACGAATGGAGAAGGTCGATCATCAAATTACTGTATAAGGGTAAAGGGGACACGACCAGCCCGAATGCATACAGAGGGATAGCGTTAGAGTCCGCTGCGCTGAAACTCCTAACGAGAATTCTAACGAGGCGCCTCTCAGAAAGGTTCGAACCACTACTCCCGGAGGAACAATTTGGGTTCAGAAGAGGGAGATCCACGCCTATAGCGGCAAAACACCTACTAGACCAAATAAGATACACACTAGAAAAGCCCAGGGGAAAGCTATACGTAGTTTTTGTCGATTATTCAAAAGCCTTCGACTTGGTCAACCGAAAGTTGCTTATGGACAAGCTAGAAGAACTAATAGGCAGAACAAGTACGACTGTACTTATATCAAATATATTAGCTAAGAACTATCTTCAAATAGACGACGGAATAGGAAGATCGGAGTGGAAATCCCAAACGAATGGCGTACTTCAAGGCGATCCACTAAGCCCTATATTGTTCAATGTTCTCACATACGACGCCGCGAAAGAAATAATAGGAGCCAACACATATATCTATGCCGATGATATGGCCATCGCAACGACGAATATAGGAGCTCTACAGACAGCAGTTGACACATTAAGCAAATGGGCAGAAAGAAACGATATAAAAATAAACGAAGAGAAGACTGAAATGGTAGTATTTAGGAAAGGGGGCAGGCTCACAGAGGCAGAAAATGTGATATGCAACGGGAAACCCCTCAAACGATCAAGCTACTTCAAATATCTCGGTTCCACAATCCAGACAACAGGGAAGAGCTTTAGACTCCACATCAGAACAAAGACGGTGGCTGCAGTCAGAGCCATGAACGAAATCAGGAGCATCAGACTGCTATCAATCAGCGCAGCTATGGAACTATTCAGACGGAAGATATTGCCCGTCCTTGTGTATGGAATCGAACTGGTATGGGGACATCTCACATACAAACAGTTAGAGGAGATTGAAAGAGTAATAGCCAGGTACCTCAGGCTGTTGGAGTTTCAAAGAGTACGAGATCGAGACTGGTGTATGAACTCACCAGGGAGACGTTTCTAATAGAAGATCTGCGATCAACGCTGCTGCTGCCATCAAGTCATGCCTACAACAAACGTCTCCTAGATCTAAGAGAGAAGAAAAGAGACATACTACCAGGCTTCTATAGTACCTGCGCGATGCAAGACAAAGCCTGGATGCAAGCGAACTATGAAATGCGACATGTCACTACAAGACTAGCGGTCCATGGCTTCCACCACAAGCTATGCTCCAATAAGACGTTCCACGACGCGAACGATACCTGCATCTGTGTCCTGTGCTCAGAAAAATGTGTTCAATACCACATTCTAAAGTGCAAGAAACGATATAGGCCTAGGTCTATCGCTGCTTATAGCAAGGACATCTAAACTTTATATGTACGGTAATCTTTGCTGTAATCATTGCACGGTTTGTGCGCATTTCTAATTATATATAAAAGTCACGATGGCGTCTGATGCAAGTGTAAAAGCCACGATGACGTCTGATGCAAGTGTAAAAGCAACGATGGCGTCTATGCAAGTGTAAATGCCACGATGACGTTTGATGCGAGTGTAAAAGCAACGGTGATGTCTCATTCAGAAATAATTTTCAGCAAGAGAGCCCGAAGCAAGGATACTAAACTGAACCCAAAGCACGTGAATCTGAAAAACAATAAATGAGGAGATATAATTCCCCTAAGTTTTCACCTGAAACTATAGCTACAATTATTCATCACTATGCCACGATGACGTCCGATGCAAGTGTAAAAGCATGATGACGTCTGATGCAAGTGTAAAAGCAACGCTGATGTCTCATTCAGAACTAATGATCAAAGAATATTTTCAAGAAGAGGCTACTAAACTGAGCCCGAAACACGTGAATCTGAAAAACAAGAAAGAATTTAAACGAACTGGAAGACACTCACTGCAGAATAAATCCTCTCACAGACTGAAATACAGTAAGTGATGGTGATGATTTTCCCTTAAATCTCCTAGCATCCTGTTTCAGAATCTCTGTTCTATTGGTTGTTTTTCTTTCTCTGATGTACAGGATATAAACGGAATAACATGTGATTGAAAAACCATCCGGGAATAAACAAATGACACAGTTGGTCCCAGTTGTTAACTCAACAGTCAATTTAGCAGTTCACTCCCCCTGGGCGTTACCTTTGACTCTATAAACTGCTCGCGACTCTCTGTAAATTGTATTGGATTTAGGAGAGTCTGTCTACGGCTGGTAACTTTCAGAGAGTGGGATTTCAAACAGTGACGCTTGTTCAACCAACACTCGATGTTTATTAATGTGGCGCGTTTGTTAAGCAAGAACAATTTTTTTTTCTGAAGAACAACATTATTTTGCAAACGTATTATTTTCTTTGGGCCTTGTTTGTTTGAATCTTCAGTCTTTTGATTTGTTTAATGCAGCCCTCCATTACTCCCTGTCCTGAGCTACCACACCTTACATCAGAGACGATCTGATTAAACATATTCTAACCTTGGCCTACGGCTAGAGTTCATATATTCGACACTTTCTTTTATAACCAAGTTTGCTATTTCCGGGTGCCTATCAATCCATCTCTTCTCTTCATTACCACTCTCCAGAATCATCTCCTCTCCCCCACTCGTCTTAATATATGAGGGGTGTTCAATTTAAAAGGTACGAAACGATACTGTGGGTTCAATGTATTCGTTATTCCAAAGTAATCACCTCAGGCCTGTGCACAGGTGTCCCATTGCTTCACTAGCCGCAGGATTCCCTGTTCCCAGAAGTCTTGTGGTTGTGACAGGAACCAATCCTGTACGGTGTCCTTTAGTTCGTCGTCCGATTGGAAACGTTGTCCCTTGAGACGAACCATTAACAGTGACGTAGCCTACGCAAGTCCATCAAGAACAAACGGCCTGGACTGCTCACGAAGGGAGTGATTCTGCTCCATGATAACGCTCGTCCACACGTCTCTAACGTCACACAAGGAGAATTGGCCACGTTCAAGTGGGAGCAACTTGAGCAAAGGCCCTACAACCCGGACTTGTCACCCTGCGACTCCCATCTCTTTGGTCCGGTAAAAGAATATCTCAAGGGAAAAGGTTTCCAATAGGATGACGAACTAAAGGACACCGTACAGGATTTTCCTGTCACAAGCACAAGACTTCTGGGAACAGGGAATCCTGCGGCTAGTGAAGCAATGGGACACCTGTGCACAAGCCTGTGGTAATTACTTTTAAATAACGAATAAATTGCACCCATAATATCGTTTCGTACCTTTTCATTTGAACAACCCTCGTACCTCTTCATTAGTTACTCTATCCATCTAATATTCATCTTCATCATCATTATCCTGTAAAACCAAATTCCAAATGCTTCTAAGCTTCTTTTTTTTTTCTTTCAAAGTTTCACTTCCGTAAAGAGCTTAAAATGAATTTCTAATACTGAAATCTACGTCTGGTGTGAACATAATATTCTTTTCTGTAGAAAAGCTTCCCTTGCCTGTGCTAACATTATTTGCTTCGTCCATCACTAGTTACTTTGCATCCCAAATAACAGAAGTCTCATACTTTCCACTTCCCATGTCAATAAGGATTTCTGGTATATTTTGGATGCATTCAATTATTTTTGTTTTTTCATTTATTGATTTTCATGAGTTATTTCCTCAAGACAGAAAATCATTCAAATCCTCTGGTGAATCAGCTAAGATGACAGTGTCGTCAGGAAATCTCAGGAGTAGAAAATGATTTCACCCTGAACCTTTACTCTTATTTTGCATTTCTCTTTCGTATTTCCTTCATTGATTGCTCAATGTTTAGTATGCACGATAAGTTGAAGCCCGGACTTACATCTTTCTGAGTACCAGCCTCTCTCTTTCAGATCCTTCAACCATAGATTTGGGTCCTACACACCTTAAAATTCTTCTTCACATAGTCCTAGTTCGTTAACAACTTATAACTCTAATAAAGATAGAAACCGATGTTCTTTTAAAAATTCAGTCATTGATGTGAGTGGAATTTCTATATTTTGAGCTATATAACATTTTATGCAATTATATTCAGCCGAAGGTGAATTTTCTACTCCATTGTTTTGTGAACTACTATCACACTTCTTCCTCCTTAATGGAAATATATTTTAATTCACAAAATAAACAAACATGTCACAGTATCCACAAAAAGCCAAATACGATTTATATACAAATATTATCTAACTACAGAGAAGTGGGCACAGGAAAACAAAATGGAAATTAATACCGAAAAAAACGTACAGATAACATTCCGCAACGGAGGTCGCGAAGCTGCGGTGGATAGGTTATATCTAGGACTGAAACCTCTAATGAGAGTCCACAGCTTCAAATACCTGGGAGTGACTCTGCAAAACCACTGTCTGATCATTCAGAATACACGTGAAATCCCGAGCAGCATCTGACACAAAATGAATTTTTGACATCAAAGAAATATCCAGATTATCATTACAAATTGCTATGGCCTTGTTCCACGCAAAAATAATTCCAATCGCAATCTACGGAATAGATATAATTATGGGAAAAGATGAGTCTAAAAGATCGAATCACTTTGGAAGCTGTCAAATCACGATTCTTGAAAGCCACCCTAGGTGTTTCGAAACACAAAAGTCGAGGATAGTATACGGGCTCGCCACAGAACTGTTCTTTATAGGAGATCTACGTTTGAGGCTCCCATTCACCGTCAGCTCGAATAAACTGCTCCTTGAAAGAGAAAATAAAAGAAGGGAGAATTGGCTGGACTTTTATACAACAGGAGCCATGGTAAATAGATCCTGGGCAAACACAAATCAAGAAATCCGACACCCGGTGACCTCAATAACTGTGCAAGGATACCACCACAAAGTATGCAAGACCGAGGGTTTTCACGATCCCGGGAATAACTGTGTTTGTGAATTGTGCGATCAACCCTGTGACCGTTAACACGCGAACACCCGTAAAATATATATATAATGAAAATAAAAATTAAAAAAAACGAGTAAAATCCCTGGTAGACTTTTGTGCATAATGTACACAAAAGCGGGGTACAATGATACCAACACAACTTATGTAACTTATAACTTATACACAACTTGTGTGCACTTCATTCTAATTGGTGTTTATATTACGATTCACAGTTATTTAAGGTTAGTTTGTTTTTCTTATATGGGTTTGTAAATTACGTATGCGTATACATTTTTTTTAGAATAAAATTAGAGCATGCGCTTGAATTCATTTATGTATATATGGTTACAGCGGAACCGTTGATCGTACAGTTGTAACGCTATCATCTTAGTCTCTTAAAAATAGGTAAAGTGCGAAGGCAGGATTTTCAATATAACATTGGCTCGGAAATACTTGTAGAAGAAGATTCTTGCAAATATTTGGGCGTTCACGTAAGGAATGATATGAAATGGAGTAGTCATGTAGGATGTGTAGTTTCAAAAGCTTACAAATCCCTGCACTTTGTAATGAGGGTATTAAAAGGAAGTAGTACCTCTGCTAAAGAATTAGGCTATTTGTCACTTGTAAGACCTATTCTGGAATATGCCTCGGCGGTTTGGGATCCATATCAAGTAGGGCTCATCAATGAGTTGGAAATGGTACAAAGAAAGGCCGCTAGATTTGTGCTCATTGACTTTAATCCCAGGAGCAGTGTGAGCCGTATGTTAAAGAAACTTGGGTGGGAATCACTGGAGGCTAGGAGGATGAAATCTAGACTCTGCGCTATGTACAACACGTATACAAATCAACCAGCATGGGGTGAGCTTAGCAAACGATTGGGAAAGCCCACTTACATGGGTAGGAGCGATCATCCTTTCAAAGTTAAGGGCCGACCACAGCGAACAAATTATGGTATATATTCTTTTGTAAACCGTGCCATTGATAACTGGAACTCTCTACCTGTGCCGCAGTCTTAGAGCCTTTTCCCAAACATATAGGTGTGTTTAAGAAAAGACTGACTATTTGTGTAAATACTCCAGTTTAATTGTTGTATAATTGTTATTGAATTGTTATGTATAATTATTTATTTGTTATGTATATCCAATTTGCCACCGGGGGACACACCCCCCATTCCAAATAAATGAATGAATGAATGAATGAATGAATGAATCTGCCTACTGCCGACTGATGATTTGTGATGCCGGAACGCCTCAGTTTGGAATATCATTTCACGCGACATATGTTAACGAAAGTTGTTTATACGTTTCTATAAGTTCAACATTGTGAACGAAATACCCAGCAGTAGCAGATAATCCTTTTAAAAATGACGTTGTATCCGAGTGTTTTGCGTAGTTCGCGAAAGCCCTTCCATCGTAGAATGAGATGTGGAAGAAAACAGTGGTATCGTCTCCATAACAAAATTGAACAGCAAACAAATAAATAAATAAAAAATACATAAATAAATAAATAAATGCATAAATAAATAAATGAAAAAATGAAAAATGATAATAAAAATAAAGAATTAAAGAATAATAACACATAAATAAATAAATAAATAAATAAATAAATAAAGAAAGAAAGAAAGATATAAATAAATATCTCTTTCTATTCCAGTTTTCAACGGGGTCGGGGATGAGATGCGATGCTAAGTTGGTATTCTCACAGTCCATTGCAGTCCTTGTTGATGGATTTCGAGATCGTAGACGATTCAGGCAATCATCAGCAATGTCACAGTGTATTGGTAGTTGTGGGTTATCCTTATTTTCTTGCACTCCCTGAGGAGAGCGCTTTTACGTCGAAGATCTGTGTGTGGGTGTAGACCTTATTGTGCCAGTGATTAGGCGCATGGTGGTGTTGAGCTGGGTATCTATGAGGTTAGTGTGAGGGCTATTCAACTAAACTGGGGCACAGTACTCTAGCTGAAAACACAAGTCCCAAAGTTGTACATCGAAGTGAAGTTGCCGATGTACCCAAGTTGTGCCACACAGTTTTTGGACTATATTGTTGCGGGTTCTTACTTTGGATTGTGTATTGCGGAGGTGTTGTCTAAAGGAGAGTGTTCTATCTAATGTAACCCCTAGGTTTTTAGGGAATTTATTATGTCTCAATGATTGATTTCCAATAAACACCTGAAATTCTTTATTGGCCATCATGTTGTTCAGATGGAAGCAGAATACTTCTGTTTTGTTAGTATTAAGTGTAAGTCTCCACATCCTAAACTATTGTGTCAGTTCTTTAAGGTCGTCCGTTGGGGTCATCTCTGTTTCCTCAAATGTTGTGTCTTTAGTAGCAAATGCCCAGTGATCTGCATAACCAAATTTCCTTGAAATTGTGGCAGGTATATCTGCGATATATAAGCTAAATAAGATTGGAATAAGGACACAAGAAACATTAAAACAATTACGCATAGCCACCATATTGAATTTCTATTCCAAATTAATTGCATTAGACGCTGGTATATTAAAATTTAAATAAAACTTCACCATGCCACGTTTCACGGCGCTCGGATCATTAAGTCACAAGATAAGCCCATTTAAGTATTAAGGATGCCAGTGCTTTGGACTGAAAACAATGTCGCTATTCTGAAAAGCTATGGACAAACAGCAGATCCTGCTACTGATTCAAAATACACGCGCTCCCGTCTAACTTATGAAATAGCATGGGAACCCTTCCTCGTCGAAGAAATAAGGCTAAAATTACTGCTTCCAACCTCAAAAAAATACCGAAGCGCACCTAGCAGAGAGAAGGGAGAAGAGAGAAGACATCCCGCTAGAATTTTACAGCACGGATGCCATGATCAAACGGAACTGGAACAGCGCCAAACAGAAACTACGACATGTGGTGATAAAGTTAGCAGTGCATGGGTACCACCCTAAAATATATAAAAATATGTCCTACCACGCCCCAAATGAACTCTGCGTGTGCTCGTTATGAGACCAGTTCTGTGACATATATCACATCACACGATGTAATAACAAGAAGTTCCGTGACGAACTAAAGAGCCTACTTTTGTTAAAATTTAAGTTTCATGCCAATGATTAATCTAAATGGATCTATCTAGAATAATAACGAAATTAAGTTGGTAATATCGACATTTCTAATTAGTTCGAAATACAGAATACCTGACATAATGTAGCCTAATAGAGCATTACAGTTGGCAGCCCTGGTGACTGAATATATTCTTAGTTCCATCATGACGAATAGAAATAAATAGTGTTATCACTCACCGAGTTCAACCGCGCCCCGCTCTGCTAGCGCTAGCGGCGCTGATCCCCAACGCTACACAGACAGCTGTTCAATAGTGGTATACGCGCTGGGCTACGTAAACCTCTTTACGAAGGCTGCGGTTACGCTGATTACAACAAATTGTGTGTTTAGACTTATGAATAATACTGTCAAAAAGTTAGCATTAATATTCTCTGTCCCCATGTAGAACTATCGTTTAAAACCCTCCGTTAGTCGCGCATTGGTCTGACAGCTCCATGGTTCGTTATATTAGTTTTGATATCAAGCCAACAGTTCAAGTTATGATCTTATCGTCTCGTGACATCTTACACCAAACCATAGTAAGCATTTTTCTGGAGTTGTGAAATAGCGTGCCTAAAAATAACTTTATCACGTATAACACTTGGTCAGCGTGATATTGATAGTACCAGCGCTCCCAACGATGTTACATTCTGTTAGTGAATGGCAGGTGTGCTGTTATAACGATTATTTGGCTTAGTATGTTGCCTTAGTTAATATCAGTAAGGAGACTGCGCCTTACGAAAAACTAAGGATGCAGATGAAGCGTGTCACCTTCTGCTGAAAGATAACGAATAGCTAGTTCATGATTCTGTAATTTCAAAGGAATTTGTGACTCTGATACTGAAGACAAAGTTTTTTTTTTTTTTTTTTTTTTTTTTTTAGCGTATGGCTTTTTGTGCCGGGAGTGTCCGAGGACATGTTCGGCTCGCCAGTTTTGTAGCTGCTTCGAGACGGACACCCAATGGGTGAGCTACAAGTACCGTTGGGGAGGAATGTTGGATGGGAGGGTCGAGGAGTTGGAAGGTAGCGGCTGTGGCCTATAGTTAGGGACCAACCCCGGCATTTGCCTGGAAGGAAGATGGGAAACCACAGAAGACCATCTTCAAGGTTGCCGGCGGGGGGATTCGAACCTCCTCGCCTCCCGGATGTGAGCGACTGCCAACAGTCATGCCGCAACGACCTCGGCTAACTCACCCGGTCAAGACAAAGTTGAAACAAGATCCGAAGATCAGGAGGACGGTAACGGAAGCGAAGAATTGGATGACCGTTTATTTTATTGGCAGGTTGGCCATTATTATATGTCCGACTCATTCTTGGACACTTGGCTATCACCACGGAAGTCCGGGTTCGATTCCCAGCTCTGCCAATAAATTTAATACTGGTCTGAGGGCTGCAACGGTGTTCACTCAGCCTCGTGAGGCAAAAATGTTAAGAGGCGCGTTCGATTCCTACCTCAGCTATCCTGGAAGTGGATTTCCGTGGTTTCCCACTTCTCCTCCAGGCAAATGCCAGGATGGTACCTAACTGAAGGACACGGCCGCTTCCTACCCAAATCCGACCTCAATTCCAAATACACACACTATTACAGACATCATAATGACACAGGTTATCAGACGAATTCTAAACAAACCCAACACACACGGGGATACGTGACTACGATGTCCTTAAGTCCCTAAAGAATCAACAACTATTATTATTTTAGGCCTATTATTATTAAGACGGATTTTTTTCGTTTTAGGTAAGGATGGCACGAAATAGAACAAGTAACCATGGAAGGCTGCCTTCATTCCGTATCCTACTGGGCGGCTTTCGTGATTTTACATCAGTGGATAGATATTTCGGTAAATTTTGAAAAATTTGAGGTACTGATCCTGGTTTTAATTTCCACTTCACGCGAGGAAGTTTCACGTTCTCATAGTTCACTACGAAAGAGTCCGCCTTTATAATAATTAAATCTTCCGAAAAACGTTCGTCACAGATTCTATTTTTGATCGACAATTGCTTATCCTTCCACGGAAAAACTCTCGCCCATTTCGAAAACAGATTTGTTTCTTTTGGCGGTGTGAAAAATGTCTACCATCAGATTTTCTTCGTAACCCGATTTACTTCCAGGAACAAAACTTTACGACATTTTCCCGAAACAACAGAAAACTTAGTTGTTTGCACACACAAAGCACTGCACAGACATTCGTAAATTATTACAAAGAAACAAATTCCCTCGAATAATATGACTTCTCGCGCACATGATATTACAGTACTAACCTCGTGGGTTACTGTCATACGTGCTTATGGTTCGTCGCGACTTCCGCGCCACACACTGGCTGGACCATGAACTACAATGCTTAAGTAGCGGAGTGATGACACTGTTTATTTCTATTCGTCATGGTTCCATCTCTTAAGGTACAGAATACAAAATTTGGTTGAAGTCCAATGGATAGCATAGACGTTACATGCAGTTAAACATTGGATTTAACAGCGCGCGTAAAATCATGTCGGCAACAATGTCATGCATGTATTGGTCAGAAATAATCTGAAATTATGATCTATTGTTGTGCTAATTTTGAATGAAATCCATTAGTTAGTATAGAAGTTACATGCATTTCAAAATTGGACCTCTCAGCAGGCTTAGAATCATGTTGGCAGCACTGACGTATATTAGTTACTCCAAATTAATCTAGAATGCCAGGTACTATACGTGTCCAAAGTTCAGAGCTATTGGCTTGCATAATTTGTGATATATTAGGGTTATAAAAATATAGACAGCATGTATTAACAGTTGGCAGCCCTGGTTGCTCTTACGAAGACGCATAGTCATATCTGTTATGGCACACATAGCACATACGAAATTTGGTTGAAATCCAAATGATAGTATAGAAGTTACATGTATTTAAATTTGGACCTCTCAGCAGTCTTAGAATCATGTTGGTAGCACTGACGTATATAAGTTACTCCATATTAATATAGTATGTCAGGTACTATACGTGTGCATAGTTTAAATCTGTCGGTTTGCATACTTTCTGATATATTGGTATTTGGATAAAAGAAATTGACAGCATGTATTAACAGTTGGCAGCCCTGGTGGCTCTTAAGAATACACTCAGTCATATCTGTTTATGTACACATAGCACATACGAAATTAGGTTGAATTCCAATTGATAGTGTAGAAGTTATATGCATTTAAAAATTGGACCCATTAGCAGGCTTATAATCATTTTGGCAACACTGCCATGTATGGCCTCTTGGAAATTAAACTGAAATATTATTATCTATACGTGCGCCAATTTTGAAATAGCTCCCATTCATAACTTCCATAATATCCAACATGGAGCTTAAATTTCTATTGCGGTTTTTCAGTAGTTGGTAGCACTGACATCATTTTCAAATATGGGCTTGAGATATTCCGGTATACATCTTTACACATAATATATTTCGATTGCTGCATCCGTTTAGGAGTTGAAAGGGGGAGACACACACACACAACCAGACAGACAGAAGGACAGACAGACAGACAGACAGACAGACAGACATTTTCCCGGATCTATCTCATAAGTCTACTTTTTCCTCATTTTTGCAAAATGTGAAAAGTAGGCTAAAAATAACCAAAATTCACTGTGTGAATCTATGTTATACACATACGTGCACTTTTCTGTTATTAATACAACTTCTTCTTCTCCTTCTACTTCTTCTTCTTCTTCCTCTTGCCGTGCCGTCTTCTATCGAAGGTTGGCGGCCATCATGGGTATTCTAGTCTTCGAGTCTGCCAAACGGAAAAGGGTCGTTGTGCTCATCTCTTATCAGTCCCTGAGGTTCTGCAGCCATGGGATTCTCTTTCCGCAGGTCTCCGGTGTCCTGAGATCTTCCCCTGTATCACCAACTGTAGGGTCCTGTATTTTTCATTACGCATTACGTGTCCAAAATATTCGAGTTTCGGCTTCTTCATGGAAAGGAGCACTGCCGTCTTCTTGTTTAATCTTCCCATCACCTCAGTATTCCTCATTCTTTAGGTCCACGAGATACATAACATCCGCCGATACATCCACATTTCAAAGGTTTACAGCTTCTTGCACAGGGTCCAGGTTAGAGTCCACCCTTCCATTCCATACAATAGTATGGAAAATACATATCTCCAGACCATTCCACAGTGAGTCAAAATCGAAATCTAGGGGGACAAAATTATTTTTACGTTTTAATCATGAATTTAGAGTAAAAGCAACGTATATAATTTGTTTACTTCATAATAAACATCAGTTTAGACCTTTTTTAAGCTACGTCTGCACATGCAAGAAATTGTCTATGACTAGGAGTTCGATAGAGCATTCAGTTATCTCTTCAGAACAATTTTCTACCCCTAATCGACCGATCGTGACAAATTAGCAATCAAATGAAAGAGAATAAACATTAGCAGTGACGAATTACACTCTAATTTCATAAATATCTATAATTCCTTTAAAAAATGACTTTAAAAATGTACGAAATGTGCGATTTGCAGATACTGTTGCTGTAGGAAAATACGCTCCATAGTTTCTGTCCACTTCACATTTTGGCCTCTGTGACGCCTGATTCATGTCATTTTAACATTCTGAGGTCTTTCCTTAATCATTTCGCATGGATTTTAGAAACAGCAAATCAAAGGAACGAGTACTCAAATCGTATAATAACATAAATATCGAATAACCGGTGAGTGTTATGATGATCCAATTTTCAGTGGTGGCCTTCTCAAGTTAGGAAACGTAGAACTTGGAATTCTAACTGAAATGTAAATAGTGTTCTATAATTATTTAGACGGCTTCGGTGGCGTAGTCGGTAGCATGCTGAGCTTCTATGCCCAAGATAGCGGGTTCAAACCCGGCCGAAGCCGTCGGATTTTTTAAGAGCGTTAAAAATCCCTCAGTGTGCCTTCCTTCGGAGGGGAAGTAAATCCGGTGGTCCCATGTCATAGATTTATGGCATGTTAAAGAACCTTCCACTAATTACACCTGTGTGAAGCTAAATTGGATAGGTTAAGAATGTAAACAACGCTCTTAGATTTCTAGGTTCGTTGCCAAGAGCCGACTGCGGTGGCGTCTAGTAGCTAAGTTCTGAACTTGGCCTAGTAGTCGTTGACGGTGGCGCTTGGTGGCAAAAGTAGGAACTATTTGAAAAATTCTATGTTGCAGTACTTAAATTAAAAAACAGATAACACACATTATTACAGTCATCACAATTAACACAGATTCTACACACACCCAAAGTACACGGGGCTACATGACCGCGTTGTCGCAGCCCCTAAACTTAAGAACCAACCAACTATAATCATTTGGTTGAAATAAAAAAAAAAGCTTTCTCCTTAAATCTCTCATTATAAACCTATTGGGGAAAGTGTGGTTAGTTTAATTTAATTTAATTAATTTCACAATTTATTATTATTACTAATAATATTATTATTGTGTGCCAAGTTTCCTAACATCCTATGTTGTCAAGTTACGCCTTGTTGAGCGGTAGTGGAAACATTGAAACCGTGAATTCATATCATTTTGCTCTGTTCCACTCACTGTAGTTTGAGTCGATGGAAGTTAATTTACACGGTTTATTTATAGTTTTTAATTGGTTGACAGACTAATTCCAATGAACTGCTAGTTAAATAAAAACAGCAACAGCGACGTCTGGTGGTCACAAAAACAACAGGTTGCTTATTCTGTGAGGTGGATGATTCACACTTAATGATTCATAACAGTAGAAACTCTTTTCTTAAAAGCAAGTAGTCGTTATTTCTCTCTCTTTTTAAAGTATTCTCCCTTTCACGTTTCAAGAAATCATCCAATAAAAGCTTTCATCAGTATTTAAAATTATTTTCTTAGAATATTTGTCTCCACATTTTCCCAAGAACTTGCTTATCAGACTAAGCATTATATTATGTCTCTTTGGCTGTGAAATTCGCATAGCCTGCCATGTCACCATAGTGGATGGAGGTAGAACGCACTCTATTGTCTTTATAAGGAGGTGCAGACCAGTGGTCGGTGGTTAGTTTGCCTTGTGTTAAGTGCGGTGAAAGATGGCTAGCAAGTCGACCGAAACGGGTGGTAGCGGTGCTCAACCTCAATTGCCAGCAAAGGAAGGTAAGGCTTTCAAAATCTCATTATTGTTTGAAAAATGTATTTTAAATAATTGTCAAATCTTCCAGAAGACGGATCATTTAGATATCTTAACTTGAATAGCAAGTAGAATATTTTGCGAATGAGGCACCAGTGCGTGTATCGTGTTACACTCTAAAGATAGCTTTGAAGCTAATTTTCAGTGTTAACTTATTAACAATTAATATGATAGCTTTCAGTCGGCCAACCAAATAACTTTCCAATTAATAGAATACTAGCGGACCCGTGCGAGAAATCTCGGATGTTCATAAACCACACTTTCCCCAATAGGTTTATAATGAGACACTTAGGGAGAATGGTTGTTATGTTTTTATTTCAACCAAATGATTATAGAACACTATTTACATTTCAATTAGAATTCCAAGTTCTACGTTCCCTAACTTAAGAAGGCAATCACTGAAAATTAGATTATCATAACACTCACCGGTTATTAGATATTTATGAAATTATACGATTTGAGTACTCATTCCTTTGATTTACTGTTTATGAAATCCATGCAAAATGGTAAAGAAAATACCTCAGAATGTAAAAATATCATGAAACAGGCGTCCAAGTGGTCAAAATGTGAAGTGGACAGCAATTATGGAGCGTATTTACCTACAGCAACAATATCTGTAAATCGCACATTTAGTACATTTTTTTCAAGTCATTTTTTAAAGAAATTTTTGATATTTATGAAATTAGAGTGCAATTCGTCACTGGTAATGTCTATTCTCTTTCATTTGAATGCTCATTTGTCACGATCGGTCGCTTGTGAGTGCCGCAGGAGGGATCTATACTTCTGAAATAATATATATGATGATGTGAAAAATAACCTGATTAAGATTTATATATTTATTGTCACCGAACGGACTATTGAAGAAGAAAATAACTAAGGGATGATATGTTTCGCTATCTGTGGGTGTCACTGTAGGTTTGGTGGCGTAGTTGGTCGCATGCTGAGCTTCTATGCCCAAGATCGCGGGGTCAAACCCGGCCGAAGTCGTTGGATTTTTTAAGAGCGTTAAAATTCCTCAGTATGCCTTCCTTCGGAGGGAAAGTAAAGCCGTCGGGCCCATGTCATAGATTTATGGCATGTAAAAGAACCTTCCACAAATTAAGCTTGTATGAAGCTAACATTTCTAGGTTAGATTTGATAACGCTATATTAGTTCCTAAGTTCGTCGCCAGTTGCTGGCTGCGATGGCTTCCAGTAGCCAAGTTAGCAACTAAGTGTCGTGGACGGTAGGAAAAGTAGGAGCTCCTTGAAAATTGATCGTCTGTAGTCCTTACCTGAATTACAGATAACACACACTAATACAGTCATCACAATTAACACCGGTTATCAGACAAATTCTACACACACCCAAGGTACACGGGGCTATATGACCGCGTTGTCACTGCCCCTAAACTAAGGAACCAACCAACCAACCAGTGTTTTATAGAGCTATTTTCCTTGCATTTTTTGATCTGATGATGCTCGCTTGTCGAGTGAAACATATTATTCCTTCTCTTCAATAGTCACAAGTAATTTATTTCAGGTTATTTTTCACTTATTCCAGAGTATTAACGGGGTCGGGGATGAGATGCGATGACATTATACGTGGCTGATGCTTTATACGGCCGGATGCCCTTGCTGACGCCAACCTCACGAGGGGAGTTAATGAGAGATGAAATGAGTGAAGATGATTGAAAGTTAAATTACAAGTAATTCCAACTTTGGCTACTAGACGTCACTGTCACCCAGCGGCGAACGTTGAAACTTGATAGAGCGTATCTAAACCAATTAACCTACAAATGTAGCTACTCATTACCAATTGATACCAAAGGTCACGGGTTCAAACCCGGCCGAAGTCGTCGGATTTTTTAAGAGCATTAACAATCCCTCAGTATGCCTTCCTTCGGAGGGGAAGTACAGTAAAGTCGGCGGTCCCATGTCATATATATATTTTTAAGGCATGATAAAGAACCTTCCACTAATTACACTTGTGTGAAGCTAAATTATAGGCTAGATTTGACTAATGCTCTTAGGTTTCAATGTTCGTCACCAGGAGCCGACTGCGTTGGCATCTAGTAACCAAGTTCAGAACTAGTTACTCTTTGACGGTGGCGTTTGGTAGCAAAAGTTGAAACTACTTGAAAATTAAATGCCCGCAGTCCTTACTTGAATTAAAAACAGATACGCACACTAATACAGTAATCACAATTAACACCAGTTATCAGACAGATTCTACACACACATAAAGTACACGGGGCTGCTAGAAATTGTAGTGGTAGGTTCTTCTTCATGCCATAAATCTATGACATGGGCCCGATGGCTTTACTTCCCCTTCGAAGGAAGGCATACTGAAGGATTTTAACGCTCCCAAAAATCCGACGACTTCAGATGGATTTGAACCCGCGATCTTGGGCATAGCAGTTCAGCATGCTACCTACTACGCCGCCAAAGCCGCTTTTTTCACCTATTCCAGTAATTGGAATGATTTTTGTTTTGATCGAATGAAAGCTAAAATATTGTCTTGCGCTGTTGAAATGGCTAGGAGCAACCCTAAGGAATTTATCATTGCTGTTGTTGCTACTATATTTAGAGGATTGGGAAATTGTGGTCATACTCGCCATGTATTCGGGTGTGTCTTTGAATAATGTGTGTTGTGTTTGTATTTGCGATTGTGCAGCCATCGCAGTTACGTTCACTATCTTAACCCTTTCCTTACAGTATTTCCAGGCATGATATCCCTATAAATCACCCTATTATTTTAGAATATGAAGTACTGTGGATGAGTCTCCATGGCTTAGGCAGTAGCACGCCGGACTCTCACGGCTGGGTCCATGGTTCAAATCCCGGTCACTCCATGTGAGATTTGTGCTGGACAAAACGGGGGCTGACAGGTTTTTCTCCGGGTACTCCAGTTTTCCCTGTCACAAGTTTCATTCCAGAAACAATCTCCACTGTCATTTCATTTCATCATTGCCCCAGGGGAGTGCGACAGGCTTCGGCAACCGGCACGGTTCATATCCTCGCCACTAGATGGGGGATTTATTCATTCCATTCCCTGACCCAGTCGGTCGACTGGAAGCAGGCTGTGGATTTCCATTTTCAAGTACTGTGGACATGGGTATAAACTCCTGTATCCTCTTCATCAATATCACTGTCACTATCATTTAACTGATCATTTACATCTAAATGACACAGGAAATCACTTCCACACGAGCTTTCCGAATCACTAACATCGCTTCTATTCAATTCTGCTAGGACATCGACATCTGAGAGACTAGCCGTGTTTCCTCACAACAGTTGGGAGAAAGGTCAAGGAACAAATTAATATTTATTGTTACCGCTAAAAGCAACACTATGCCTTCTAAATGATGTCCTACGCCTGCCTGACACATTACCTACAGTCACGGTGACCATACGTACCATTTATTTATTTATTTATTTATTTATTTATTTATTTATTTATTTATTTATTTATTTATCGTATGGCTTTTAGTGCCGGAAGTGTCCGAGGACAAGTTCGGCTTGCCAGAGGCTCCTAGCGGACACCCATAGGGTGAGCTACAAATTCCATTCAATTTCATGTAGTTCCAACTTTCGCTACCAGATGTCAATGATACCCAGTGGTGAACGTTGGAACTTTGACAGAGCGTTCCAACGAAATCTAACCTAGAAATTTAGCTTCACACAAGTTTAGTCTGTGGAGGGATCTTTTACATGCCATATATCTATTACATGAGACCGCCGGCTTTACTTCCCCTCCGAAGGAAAGCATACTGAAGGATTTTAACGCTCTTAAAAAATCCGAAGACTTCGGCTGGGTTTGAACCCGCGATCTTGGGCACAGCAGTTCAGCATTCTACCAACTACGCCACCGAAGCCGCCTTACGTCCCCCCCTCCCCAAAAAAAAAACGGACAGTCCCGATTTAAAAGAGCATGTCCCGGCATCCCGAATATTAATAAAAGTGTCCTGATTTTTAAGTTTGATAGCATTAATAATAATTCTCTCAAAGATATGCGTAATTAAACGAAAAATACGCTTTGTTTTGAAATATCCAGCACCCTGTCCTAGTTCGTATCGACTTCAGGCACTTGTAAAGACTCGGTAAGAATATTTTGTTATTGTTATCATAAGATGTAAAGTAAGAAACTCATAAAAAAACGTACTAATGTTTTCTTTTCTCACAAAACTTGTAAGGCACTTGCATTAATAAAAAAAACACTAAAATAAACTTTGTATTCGTTTATCCCTCTATATTGGATTTTTGGTGGATCGATTTTTGTGGAACTTCTTAAAATTAAATTCTGTAAAATGTCATAACTTTTAAAAACTCTATGTGTTAAAGTCAAACTATAATCCCTCTATGCTCCAACAACCCCCCACCACCAACAAGGCTATCACGATTTTGACTGTCAAAAATATGGTCACCGTACCTATAGTTCACAATTAGTTCCACACCAATACGAGAGGTGGCAGGTAAATGCCAGAACATACACGGGCACTTTCAGGCGCTTTAGCCGGGAGCCGTGACTTTCATATTCGGGCGCTTTGAGAAGGAAGGAGAACAATACCGTGACGATTTTAATTATATTATAACTGTCCTTGTCATAAATCTTGTACAACATTTATATACATTTCCAAGAAAACACACACATCTTAATATTCAAACCAAAGTTTTAGATTTTCATAATTCATATCATAACTAGTTTCATACATTTTTCAAAATTTGGTTCTTGCTTTGTGCTGATATTCACCATTTTACTCATATCTCCCATGTTTATAAGTTTCTTTTGGACTTAAAAGTTGGTGTTAAACCTTCAGCTACAAAATAAATCTCACATATTTCCACATTATTCGTTAATTATTTCACTTTTATTCTGAGCAAACTCAAAAAAGCGGCTTCGGTGGCGTAGTTGGTAGCATGCTGAACTTCGCGGGTTCAATCCCGGCCGAAGACGTCGGATTTTTAAGAGCGTTAAAAATCCCTCAGTATGCCTTCCTTCGGAGGGGAAGTAAAGCCGGCGGTCCCTTGTCATAGATTTATGGCATGAAAAAGAACCTTCCACTAACTACACTTGTGTGAAGCAAAAATTTGTAGATTAGGTTTCATTGATGCTCTTAAGTTCTAACGTTCGTCACCGGGCGCTGGTTGCGATGGCATCTAGTATTAGCGAAGTTCACAGCTAGGTGTCGTGGACGGTAGCATTTGGTAGCGAAAGTGGGAACTACTTAAAATTATCGTCTGCAGTCCTTGCTTGAATTAAAAACAGACAACGCACACTAATACAGCCATCACAATTAACACCGGCTATCTGACAGTTTCTACACACACCCAAAGTACACGGGACTACATGACCGCGTTGTTTCAGCCCCTAAACTAAGGAACCAACCAACCAACAAACTCAAAAAAGTTATTTTAATCGTTTAATAGAAGGACTAATTTGAGCCACAATTCATTATGGAACAACGGTCACTCATTTCTTTTCGCTTTCATTTCGATAATATATGGAAAAGAAACCAAGGGGACATCGTACATCAAGAACTCCATTGGCATGTGGTTCTTATGGCAGAATGAAGAGACTAGCAGAAAATCGTCAAATGTGGCTGCAGCGACTAGGCTTTGCCTTTAGTAAATTGTGATGGTCACTTCTGCACAGGACATACGTGCTAAGTCACGTAAATATGTGTTTTTATTTATTGCTCATTTCATTTCGTAAGGGCAGCCATGTTCGACAGCGTATTTAGTATGTTCAACTGCCGCCAAAGCGCTCACAACGAGGCGCACACATTTACGTTACTAGTTGCCTACATGTTCAATACATAATACACCACACGTAACGTACTTGACAAAAAACTATTGATCTGGACGTGTTAGGCTTTAATCATTGTCAAAACCATAGGATTGGATGTGTTAAGGTTAGAATGGTCGCGGTGAGGTGCGGCTTTGGCCGCGGGAAGCTAGCGGGGCACTGTTGACAAAAGAACATTGATCGGGACGAGTAATAAGGCTGCAACCCCTTATTATTCCCGTTTCCAACGGGGTCGGGGGTGAGAAGCGATGAAATCCTATATGGCGAATGTTTTTTTACGACCGGATGCCCTTCCTGACGCCAATCTCATGAGAGGAATTAATGAGATATGAAATGGATGAAGATGAATGAAACTGGGCGGCCGTGGCCGGTACGTCTTAGCATTTGCCTGGAGTTGAAAATATGGAAACCATGGAAAACCAATTCAAGGACGGCCGATGGTGGGGCTCGAACCCACGTCTACCGAGTTCACAGAGAGCTTGGCCCCATGGTCTAGCTCTGCGCTTTAGCTAGCTACCGCTGTCGGTAGACCATTACTACAGGCATTTTGGCTAATTTTTGTACTTAAGAAAGTTATGAAGGAGTGATTGTTGTTTTATTTCTAAGCCACAAAGGTTTGAATGAGATTAATTTTGTAGCTGAAGTTTTAGCACCCACTTTTAAGTCCAAAGCTTAAAAGATATTTTTCTTTCTTTCTATCAGGCGGCTTCCGTGGCGTAGTTGGTAGCATGCTGAGCTTCTATATCCAAGGTCGCGGGTTCAGACCCGGCCGAAGGCGTCGGATTTTTTAAGAGCGTTAAAATCTCCCAGTATGCCTTCCTTCGGATGGGAAGTAAAGCCGGCGGGTCCATGTCATAGATTTATGGCATGTAAAAGAACCTTTCACTAACTAAACGTGTGTGAAGCAAAATTTGTAGGTTAGATTTGATTAATTCTCATAAGTTCCAACGTTCGTCACCGGGCGCTGGTTGCGATGGCATCCAGTAGTAGCCAAGTTCACAGCTAGGTGTCGTGCATGGTAGGATTTGGTAGCAAAAGTAGGAACTACTTGAAATTATCGTCTGCAGTCCTTACTTGAATTAAAACAGATAACACACACTAATACACTCATCACAATTAACACCGGTTATCAGACAGATTCTACACACACCCGAAGTACACGGGGCTACATGACAGCGTTGTCGCAGCCCATGAACTGAGGAACAAACCAACTATCTCTCTCTATCTACAGTAAATACTCTAATACACGGGGTAGAATGACCAGTGTCCAAACACCTCAAATGAAACAACTTCAAATGCTAAATAACTGCACCACGGTTCAATCCCGCAATCTTGGGCATAGCAGGTTAGAACATTATCTGTGTTGTTGTTTTCATTCACATCGTAGTCATTTCAGTCACGTGTACTTAGGTGGGTGTAGAAATTTGTCTGATAATCTGTGTTATTGTGGTGTCTGTATTTGTAATGGAGGCGGGGATTCGAATGTAGGTGGCCGTGGTTGAAGTGAGAATCGAACCCACCTCGTCCCAGTTTTGCCTCACGAGGCTGAGTGTACCCCATCCCAACCCTCAGAACAAAATCAAATACCTTGGCAGAACGAGGAATCAAACCCGGACCTCCGGGGAGACAGCCAAAATGCTAGCCGCTACACCACGAGGAGCATCACACAGTCTGTCTCCTAGCTTGTTGCTGTAGTTTTATCATTAATGAACTTGGACACCGTTGTCATCAGCCCTATTTACTTGGTTGTGCTTTGTATTTGTCTGATAACCTGTGTTTCGGAGGTGACTGTAGTAGTGTGTGTAGCTGTAATTATTAGGGTCAAGCGTGGGGCAAACACTCTATCCTTGCGTATCCTGAGGAAAATATTGAAAAACCGGGGAAGAAACACAGTCAAGATAGCCGATGATAGCGCCGGGATTCAAACCTGTGATATTCGGACTTACAGCAGCTGCCCTTGCGGCCGTGGTGCACGATTTACCGAACACGGCTATACCTCGCAGGACGGTTTGTCCTGACAATTCAGCTATGCCAATAAGAACTATGGGAATAAAATAACGATGTTATAGTACACATATTTTTAACTAGCAACCCGCCCCGGTTCCGCCTGGAAACAGTTATGAATGTATTACGTGATAAGCGCTTTTTTTTTCGATGTCAATGAACTACGACCGATCTCCGTTTTACGTCTTGGCATGATGGATTAAAATCACTGACTGGACTATTAATTATATTATCATGGAGATGCATGTACAACGAATTCTTGTCAGACGTAATTTAAGAATGGCGAGGTGCATGAAACACAAATCCCCCTTCCGTCCAATTTTAACTTGACCATGTATTTTGCGGAACGAAAGTTCACAAGCGAAATGAAGAAAAGCCGAGTTGCACTTCCAGGGAAACTCCAAACGCAACCACTCTTCTTCGAAGTCTTAACACGACTCGACAGTTTGCAGCTGGCTGTATCTGGGGTAATATGCTCGCCCCTAGTTAGCTAGCTAGCTCGTAAACTGTCGGCTCAGTAATTGAATGGAGATTGTTGGAGGGAATGAAAACGTAAAACACTTATAGTGGGCGATGTATTGAAGATAAGAGATATGCTCTCGCGGATGTTTTTGTAAAACTTTTCATGCTGAACAATTCTTACCCTAGTATATTGTTATTTTTATCGGTTAAAAAGCGCATGGACGCCAGTTTTTTTTTCAACTTTTTCACTGAAATCGTTACTGCTTCGCTTCCTTTGATCATACAGTACATTATTTTCTACAGAAACCTTCCTTGAGATATCCTTTACAGAATAGTGAAAACCTCACCAAAATCCATCCAGTGGTTCTCGAGATTGATCAGGGACTTTGTTTTATACTAAGTAGAGATCTGTGTTAAGAGGGGCAGATGGCCTTGTATTTCCACCCCTTAAAACCTCAATAACTAACTAATGTTGTTGTTGTTGTTGTTTCTTTATGGACTTTGCGATATCGCGGTCATGTAGCTCCTTGTACTTAGATTTCATACAAATTCTACACACACCCATGTCATTGTGATGTCTGCATTGAAAATGAAAATCCACAGCCCGCTTCCAGTCGACCGACCGGGTCAGGGAATGGAGTGAATGAAGCCCCCATCTAGCGGTGAGGATATGAACTGTGCCGGCTGCCGAAGCCTGTCGCACTCCCCTGGGACAATGATTAAATGAATGACAGATGAACTGAAATGATAGTGGAGAGTGTTGCTGGAATGAAATGGTGACAGGGAAAACCGGAGTACCCGGAGAAAAACCTGTCTGCCTCCGCTTTGTCCAGCACAAACCTCACATGGAGTGGCCGGGATTTGAACCACGGACCCAGCGGTGCGAGGCCGGCGTGCTGGCGCCTAAGCCACGGAGGCTCCATGTCTGCATTAATGTGTGTATTTATAAGAGAGGTAGGATTTGGATATGAAGCGGCCGTGGCCTTAAGTTAGGTACCATCTAGGTATTTTCCTGGAGTAGAAGTGGGAAACCATGGAGAACCACTTCCGGGATGGCTGGGAATCGAACCAACTCCTTGTCAGTTTTGCCTCACGAGGCTGAGTGTATCCCGTGCCATCCCTCAGACCAGGATCATTTTCTTGTGAGAGCCGAGAATCGAACCCGGGGTTCAGCGGTAACAGCCAAGAATGGTAGCCACTACGTAACGAGGCGGATCACATATTTTTGAGTCATGAATGTGATGATGATGATGATAATTGTTGTTTTAAGGGGCCTAACATCTAGGTTATCGGCCCCAATCATGAATGTGAGTTATGCCTGTTGGTACGCATGTAGCAGTTGGCAACTACAGACCATATACTACAAGGCTTTCGCAAACATTCTTAGAATTTTCGTGTATCATAAACAGATTAACCTCACATCACGTAAAAGAAAAAAAGAAAAAAAACAACAACAAAATTCCTGGAATGTAGGAAGTCTTACTCATCAGAAAGGTGGATGGTATTCCGCCTTCTTTAAACTATACACCCCGCTGCGTAGCCACGCGGGTTAAACCGTGATAGTGAGTTGCAATAAGTCAAGAGATGAGTAGTTCGTATCCCGGTGCTAACATCGTCTATCCTAAATTTGTTTTGCCCCTCTCCCCCCACCTTTCCACACTCCCTCTGACTTGATGTTGGTCTATTGTGATTTTATATACTTGTGCCGGGCTCCTCTATCATCTTTTCTGTCAACCTTCCTTGGTCAACTCTTGTTCTCTTCCGACCCCAAAGGTTAGGGTATCCGAGGCCTAGGGAGTCTTCTTTTAATTTCCCGCCTTAATTGGCCCTTGTTTCATCTTTCCTGATACCCTCATTCTTCGAGGAGTCAGACTACTACTTCTCCCTTCATGGTATCTCCTGCTTTTGCTCAAAGCCCTCAAGGAGCTGGGGTGTATGTAGCCCCACCACTTATGGTTAACACTGGATAGCAGTACACCCTCAGGGGTTCACGGCTGGCGAGTTCAGGAGTTGGTGACCCCCCGAGGGATTCCTGAGCTGGGGCCATTTTTCCCCTTTTTCCATAGCCTATGGGGCGGACCCTCTCCTCTTTCCTATCTACCTTTCATGGCCCTATTTCCTTCCAAGTCCCTCAATCCTCGTTCTTCGCGAGTTGAGTACATTTCTTTTCCTTATCATCATCATCATCATCATCATATATATATATTATTTCAGTAGTATAGATCCCTCCTGCGGCGCTCACAAGCGACTGATCGTGAAAAATGAGCATTTAAATGAAAGAGAATATACTCGTACATTACCAGTGACGCATTGCACTCTAATTTCATAAATATCTATTACTTTAAAAAATGACTTTTAAAAACTGTACGAAGTGTGCGATTTGCAGATAATGTTGCTACAGGAAGATATATTCCATAATTGCTATCCACTTCACATTTTGGCCGCTGTGACGCCTGTTTCATGTCATTTTAACATCCTGAGGTCTTTCCTTTATCATTTTGCGTGTATTTCAGAAACAGTAATTTAAAGGAATGAGTACTCAAATCGTATAATTTCATAAATATCGAATAACCAGTGAGTGTTACGGCTAAGCTGTTAATCATTCGACGCAGCACACAAATGACATTAGCAGTGATGAATTGCTTTCTAATTTCATTAATAACAATTTTTGTAAGAAGTGTGTGATTTGCAAATACTGTTGCTGTAGTAAAATACATGACATCATTGCTGTTCAGTTCGCATTTTGGCCGTAGGGACGCCTGAAACGTGTTCTATAATCATTATAAACCTATTGGGGAAAGTGTGGTTTATGAACATGCGAGATTTCTCGCACGGGTCCGCTAGTATATAATTATTATTTCAGTAGTATAGATCCCTACTGCGGCCCTCTCAAGCGACCGATCGTGTCAAATGAGCATTCAAACGAAAAAGAATAGACATTAGCAGTGACGAATTGCACTCTAATTTCATAAATATCTTTGTGTTCGACGATGTCGAAATGTAAACATTATGTGTCAGAAAACTGTATCATAATGAGGCTCATTATAACACTATTTTTCATTATGAAACAGTTTCTCCCACCAATCAGAGCTCAAGAATCAGTTGTGTGACCAATTAGGTAAGGATACATTCGCGCATGCGCTCAAAATCCGCTGTAAACAATAGGTGTTCTGTGTTGGCAAGCAAAGTGAATGGTCTCTGCTTTCGGAGTGCCTTGGCCCACGCATGCGCTCTGTTCAGTCAGCAAAGCCAGCGCGCCCTGTTCTCTAACTGAATTCAACAGATATTTATGAATATTTATGTTGAAACATATAATAAAGTTATAACTATCGTCGAACATAAACAGTCGTATGCAACTCGCCTATAATGGCAATAATTAAGAAACGAATATGTTTATAAAACGAGCGTAAGCGAGTTTTATAATTTCCATACGAGTGTCTTAATTATTGCCATTATAGGCATAGTGTACTAATAATTTCTTTAAAAAATACGCTCCATAATTGCAGTTCACTTCACATTTTGGCCGCTGTGACGCCTGTTTCATGTCATTTTAACATTCTGGGGCCTTTCCTTTATCATTTTGCATGGATTTCAGAAACAGTAAATCAAAGGAATGAGTAGGGTACTCGAATCGTATAATTTCATAAATATCGAATAACCGGTGAGTGTTATGATGATCCAATTTTCAGTGATTGGCTTCTTAAGTAGAACTTAAGTAGTACGTAGAACTTGGATTTCTAGCTGAAATGTAAATAGTGTTTTATAAGGTGCGTACAAAAAGTAACGAGCCGGAGGCTGGAATGCACAAACCGGTGACTACATCGGCTAATCGTGGCGTGTGTAACAAGGTGTGGTTCCAACCAGAGCGTGGAAGGTCACAGCCCATCGGTAGAGGGCACGCGTGCACGTCACGTGACGATACAAAGCGAGCAGAAGCATGCATCAATCGTCCAACGCTGCCAGTCGCATTGCAAGCAGTGACATGGAGGCGTCAAGCGAAGAGCAAAGACGTGTTGTTCGGTTTCTGACAGCGGAAGGAGTAGGGGGAACGGACATTCATCGCCGAATGTCACAAGTGTACGGCGAACACTGCATGTCCCTTGCAAGGGTCAAGGCGTGGCACAAGCGCTTCAGGGAAGGACGGGTGTCGTTAGCCGATGATGCCCTGTCTGGGGCACGCCCCTGCATTACCGATGACAACGTCCAGCTGGTTGATACACTCATTACCCAGGACCGCGGAGTGACAGTGAACGCCATAGCCGCCGTGGTCGCTCCACGACAATGCACGACCTCATACGGCCAACACAGTCGCAGCACTCCTGCATAAATTCAAATGGGAGGTTCTCGGCCACCCTCCATACAGTCCAGACCTCTCTCCTTGTGATTACGCCATGTTTGGTCCACTGAAAAGGGCTCTGCGGGGCCAACGATTCACCTCGGACGCCGACGTCCAGCTGTACGTGCGGAACTGGTTCACATCGCAGTCCAGGGAATTTTATGAGACAGCCATTTACCACCTCGTGTCACAGTGGGACAAGTGCCCAAACAGCCAGAGCCAATACTTCTAACATGCAGGTACTGGTTTCTGTAATTATGCCTTCGGCTCGTTACTTTTTTGAACGCACCTTATAGCTTTTAAGTAGTTAGTTTTCATATCATGTTTTCACGGTATCATCATATCATTAGGGACCAATAACCTAGATGTTAGGCCCGTTAAAGCAACAATTATTATCATCATCTTCATCTTTTATTTGCAAGTGAAGGATCAGTTGAAACATTGTACAGTATTATTATTATTTGTTATTATTATTACCGACAGTAGTGGCTAAGCTGGCTAAAGCTCAGCATTAGGTCATGGGGCCAAGCTCTCTGCTGACTCGGTAGACGCGTGGGTTCGAGCCCCACCGTCGGCCGTCCTTGAAATGGTTTTCCGTGGTTTCCCCATTTTCAACACCAGGCAAATGCTGGGACGGTACCTTCTGACAGGCCACGGCCACGGCCGCTTCCTTCCACACCCTTGCCCAGTTTCATTCTCCATCATTCATTTCATCTCTCATTAACTCCTCTTATGAGGTTGGCGTCAGGAAGGGCATCCGGCCGTAAAAATCATCGCCACAAAGACTTACATCGCATCTCATCCCCGACCCCGTTAGAAAAACGGGAATAATAAGGGGTAGACATACATACAATTTATTATTATTATTATTGTTATTATTATTATTATTATTTTTACATCGTTATGCCCGACTAAGGAGCGCGATTGAACTTATGCCTATTTCCTGAAGGTAATTTTCAACTTCAAGCGTCCATAAAGATGGTATAATGGCTTTAACGGCTAGGGAATTAAAACTGAACATATATTTTTTTTCTTTTCAGGATTATGCCGTAACTTGTGTGGGGTTTCGCCTAGGAACACAGCGCGCAGTTCGCTACTAATGTGGGGGTCCGGGCACGGAAACCAAGAGCCCGCTGATGAGCCAGTTTGGTGTTCCTAGGCGAAACCCCACACAAGGCATGGACCTAAAATAAATTGCTGAGTTGCAAGCAGCCAGTTGTTCTTAAGATTTCATTGAAGGAAGGAAGGAAGCTTCTAGTTTAACGTGCCCGTTAATCTCGAGATCATGAGCCACGGGACCTCCTTTTTACGTGGAATCCAAACCACAGGACATGGCATTTCACTTCGAAAATCTCACATGCATTGACCGGGAATCGAACCCGGACCGCCTTGGTGAGAGGCATACAGCCAGACCGCTGAGCCACCACACCCCCTAAGATTTCATTGAGAGAGTAAGATTTAGAATTCTTTTAGTCAGCCTGTGATCACTCATTCTGAGAATATGCCCCTGAAATTTCAAACGTCTTTTTCCTGAATTTTGTCAGAGATTTTCTCCGAATGCTGGTAAAGTTCCTAGGATACCCTTTTTATCCAAATTTCCTCAGTATAGACTGGGACAAAAATTATCTTTATTTTCCTTAATATTACTGGCTACGTGGCTCAGTGGTAACGTTCTCACCTGCTGTGTCCAAGTTTGCAGGACCGAATCCTGACGCAGTCAGTTGGCATTTGAAGGTGCGCAGATGAGAGAGTGCATGTCAGTACATTAACTGGCACGTTAAAGATCCCTTTCGGGGCAAAATTCCGGCACCCCGGCGTCTTTAAAAGCCGCAGTAGTTAAAAGGGACGTAAAACCAATGACATTATTATTTATTTTCCTTATTATCTTTATTGATGTGTAACATCTTTCCACTCGGTTGCTGGATAATTTTGTGGGAGTGATTTTGAAAAATGGGACGGAAGTGGAACGGAATGATCCAGCCGGCAGTGGTGGATCGAACGGAATTGTGTAACACGCACTTCCAGGTGGCAGTGGTAAGATCCAGGAAACAATGAGCGTGCGGTGTCGGGAATTGATACCATTTCTGACGGTAAACGCTCATGTGAACTCTTGTGTCAACTCATTGAAGCACATGTTATACGGGAACTAGGCAAGCCTTCATGAACTATTGCAGAATACAGTCTCTTTACTCACAAGAGGGTCTTTTCATAAGGCATTTTAAACTCAATTTCACGCAAAACATTATCGAAACAAGCAAAATATAAATCATATATATTATTTCAGTAGTATATATCCGTCCTGCGACGCTCAAAAGAGACCGACCGTGACAAATGAGCATTCAAATGAAAGAGAATAAACATTACCAGTGCCTCATTGCACTATTATTTCAGAAATATCTATAATTTCTTTAAAAAATTACTTTTAGAAAAGTGTACGAAGTGTGCGATTTGCAAACACAGTTACTGTAGGAAAATACGCTTCATAATTGCTGTGCAGCGGCCGCTGTGACGCCTGTTTCATGTCATATTAACATTCGGAGGTCTTTCCTTTATCCTGAAATGTAAATAGTACTCTATAATCATTTGGTTGAAATCAAAACATAACTTTTCTCCTAAGTGTCTCATTATAAACCTATTGGGGAAAGTGTGGTTTATGAACATGCGAGATCTCTCGCACGGGTCCGCTAGTGAAACTTAATTCCGTAATGCAGTATTATTGGAACGTGGAAATAAGTCACTATTTTGTGCATTATGCCCACTACTCTTTCTTCTATATATCAATGATATAACACAGAACGTTCATTCACATAAGGAAATGTTGTTTGCGGCCGATACAACACTCGTAATAAAAGGTGGAACTAAACAGGTCATACAGCAGTCTGCTGACTCCATTACAGGAGAGTTAACCAAATGGTCACAAGATAACCGCCTCATAATAAACTATAAAGAAAACCAGTATGTCTAAATTTCCACACTATACAGAATAGGAATCCTGCAAATCCCAATATAACATTAAATGGTCATCAAATAGAAAATAAATCAGAAACAAAGTTTTTAGGACTATGGATACAACATGACTTGAAATGGAATAAACATATACAATATCTGAATAATAAACTGAACTCGATGTGCTTTGCGTTACCTATTTTGAAAACCTGCACTAGCATGCACACATTAAGAAATACTTATTTTGCTTATTTCCATTCATACTTAAGATATGGAGTCATATTTTGGGGTATGTCGCCAGATGTACTAAGCACGTTTAGGATACAAAAGAGGGCGATTAGAATTATGGCAAATGTTAACACTAGAGAACTATGTAGACCTCTGTTTAAAGATTTAAACATTCTCCCACTGCCCTGCATATATATCCTTGAAAGTATTATGTTTTTTAAAAAGAATTTAATGAATAATGATGTTTTTCTTAAATCAAACAATGATGTTCATAGGCATAACACAAGACAAAATCAAAACATTCATATTTCACACACACACACACACACACACACACACACACAAGCATATATCAAAAAGGAACTTTTCACAAAGGAGTTAAATTATACAACAAACTACCCCAGTATATAAAACTTGCCCCAAAAATAAAAACCTTTGATAGAATGTTGAAAGCTTATCTGCAGTGCCATTGTTTTTACTCAGTAGTTGAATATCTTAGTGTATAGGAGCGATGAAATCTATCATTAGATTTTACTTTTCTATTTTAATTTTAATACCTAGCTGTAAGTTGTTGTATTAATAGAATTAAGTTTTCATATTATGATAATAGAGTAGGGTGTAAAAAGTTGTCCAATAAGATGGTATCTCTTAAGATCTGTTATTATAATAAGTTATAATTAGTTATAGTATTAGTATTATATACCTATTACTACTTTTATTTTATAGATGTAAATTCTGACGTGTCCTATATCAAAAATGTATTGTATACATGTATATGATCAAATGGAATTAATAAAATCTATCTATCCATCTATTTGCGTGCTCGAAATAGCCGTGGTGTTAGCGACCCTGACTGTGAACCTAGAGATCTTGGGTTTGAATTCCGGACGGGATAGATAATTTTCTACCAGATTATCATTTTAAACGATATTGATCATATCAATATGACTCATTTTAACATAAAACATATGAAATTACGTGTTGGTCTGTGAATCAAGAGGTCCGGGAACTGGGCAAGCCTTTCATGATCTACTGCTGTGCACGTTGCATTTACTCGCAAGTTGGACCATTTATAAGGAATTTAAGGTTATGAGCGGTGTCGCGTCTATTAATCTAGTTGATCCATATCGTATTCTTTATTTAGGCTAGTGCTGGTGGAAGCTACAAATCATCTAATAAAATGAGTTCCGTATTATAAACTACAATATCTCTAAAACACTCCCTTTTACAATAGATTAATATTTGTGCCAATAATAGTATAAAATACCGGTGTATCAACAATTTCACGTGAGGTTTCTTCTATGTCTGATGTTACACATCATATGCGACTACTGTAAGGCTCGTAATTTATTATTATTATTATTATTATTTTTTTTTTGTTATTATTACTGAATGCATTGAATAGTACAACCGAGTTTCCGTTTTCCTCCGCCGTCCTTTTTGAAAGGTTTCACTTGAAGCCAGACATTCCACTGTAACCGGGAATCAGATGATGGCGTGGTGTTGTCATACGTCGCGTGCACTGTAGAAGTCAGATTCACAGAAACAACTCTGTGCTTCAGAACTAGACCAACGTAAGTCACATTATTCCAACTTTTCAGGAGAGCATAAAAACTGTAGAAAATGAACTCGATGTCTGACTGCATAGCTAACACTTGAATTAGGCAGCAAAAAACTCTTGACATTATTAAAGTTGTATATACTTAACCCCTTTATTGGTATTTTCTTTAGAATTAACGCAATATTCAGTCAGGACTGGACTTACGTTTTTTTGGCTGTGATCACTTTCGTGATGTTTATAGTGCGTTTTTCTTTTGTGCCGCATTTGTCAGTTAAATGCTTTTGAGACCACCGAACGAAAACATATGTACTTATTCATTTCTGTTAACATTATAATGTTTATTACTAGTGTTTAATCTCTCTCTATATATATATCTAAGACTCTTACCTCAGCGTGTTAATAGGTCATGCGCCTCCAGCTTACGATCGCATACTGAAAAGGGTGTCGACTTGCTTGCTGCCTTCCTGTATGACTGACGTCACAGCTTGCCCTGGCCAATCATCGCCCGCCAGCTTGGCTTCCAGACGTTTCCATGATGTTATTATTTAAGTGGCGGCGTTTTGCTCTCCATCAGCATTCCTTCTTCAAACCTTCTACGGTCTTCTTCAACTAGCGAGAGGCATTCGTGCCTTCCGCCCTTCTCCGGGGCCTTCTAAACTTCAGGCCTAATCTGCATTTATGAGTGAAACTACCAGGAAACGCAACAGCAGAGAGCTTCAGCACTGAGAAAGTGCATTCTACGTTTTTACTCCAAACCGCAAGAAGCTGCATCAAATCGCAGTTCTAAATGCCATGTTATTTGGCATTCAAGAAATAGCATCAAAACCTAACGATGTTAGCCAATGTACAGCGCTGGTCGCCCTGGCGAAGTTATTTTCCTGATGCTGGACATTTCAAATTCTACTACCAAAAAATCTAGTGTTGGCCACGGCAGTCTCCGTCAGCATGCTTCTAGTCATCGCCACTAAAGATAAGTTTGTGCCTTTTTTATTATTATCTTAATCATCTTCGTTTTAAGTGTTTGCTAGCAAGTGCAAGAATATTAAATTTGTGTGTGCATCAAGCAGAATGAACTTTTGAGTAATAGCCCATGGCTGGGCCAACCTAATTAAAATTAATGAACATTTGAAACTGCCCCAGGCGGGCCAGCATAACTAATTTTTTAATTAAGGCTTTATTAATGTGTTTGCAAGTTTCACCCTAAAAATAAAAGTATTGTATTTACTCTCAATGTTCAGTCTAGTATTGAAAGAACCAGGCCGCATTTCCTTAGCCCAATCCTTTCAGTCTAATCTTCTCTCAAGGAAGTTATTTTGTCCAGGCCTTAAGCCTGATGCTGTCCTCCCGTTTATGTTGATGAATCTGGGCTGTTCTCCACATAACCATTTTGGTGCCGAAACCCGGGATGCTTGTAAACATTCTGTTTAACCAAATCTTCAAATTTCTTAATGTTGGAACTAATTCAAAATTTAAATGCCATACTGAACATTGAGTGTGTTAATATTTTAAAAATTGTGTTTTCTAATCTACTTCGAAAGTTTCAGCTCGAGTGTATATGGTTGGCACTGAGAAGGGAGACAAACAGCAGGCCCGTATTTCACCGCAGGGGAAGCCGCACTCTCTTTTCTGGCAGACTGTCAACTTCTTCCGAAGCAAGGTGTACCAGCTCACAGTATAGTCGTGAGTACACAACAAACTTTCATAATGCCGATTGACGAGAAACTCATTAATGCCAGAGCTTCTGTCAAAGGCAAGTTAACGCGTTTTCG
Source organism: Meconema thalassinum (assembly GCA_946902985.2). NCBI lineage: Eukaryota > Metazoa > Arthropoda > Insecta > Orthoptera > Tettigoniidae > Meconema > Meconema thalassinum. The sequence goes on along the minus strand of OX336396.1, from coordinate 212,944,496 downwards.
CACTTTTCTAGATGAGCTCCCGGAAAAAGAACGTAATAGTGACATAATTTCTCAAAGACTGAAAGGTTATGAACAGGCCTTTGAAAAATATGATGAGATCCAAAGTAATATTGAGACCAAGGATCCCGATCAGCAAAGTGACCGTTGTGAGGTTGAAAATCTATATTATAAGGGGTTCGCAGACGCGAAGCAGCTTTTAAGAAGTTTAACATTGCAGGAAAAGCAGGAGAAAATTCCTTCAGAATCTTCTTCTTTTCCTTCCCGTGTTATATTACCGAAAATAGAATTACCTAAATTTACCGGAGATGAAGCTACATGGGAACCATTTTTTGAATTATTCAATTCATTGATTCACGAAAACGATTCTCTTCCTTCAATACAGAAGTTTCATTATTTGCGTTTGTCCTTGCAAGGCAACGCACTTAAACTCATCCAAGAGCTTACGTTGACAAATGAAAATTATGAAGTAGCTTTGGCACTTCTCAGAGATCGGTTTGGGAACACTCGTTTAAAAACTCAACGTCACATACAGGGTTTATTCAATTTACCTATTGTTCAAGCTGATAATCTTGCCTCGCTTCGTAATCTGATCGATGCTGCGGAACTTCATATTCGTGCGCTTGCAAATTTGGACCAACCAGTTGACCATTGGGATCTATTTTTGATTCATCTTATTTTTGTTAAATTAGACACTAAAACTTTAAAAGATTGGGAAGCAGCTCTGTCGCAACATTCATTGTGTACCTATGAAGTTATTATTAAATTCTTAAAGGCGAAATGCCAAATTCTCTCTGCTGTAGCCAGTCAAAAGAGTAGCGCTACCTTCAAACCTCCCTCTAATAGTAAGGACATCAGCCCCACTCAGAGAGTACTAAGGTCACATGTCTTTTCTACCAATATTCGGTCTTCCAATCAAGCACAAGCTTGTGTTTTGTGTCAACAACCACATAACTTGTACCAATGCGCTCAATTCAAATCTTTATCTGTGGATGAAAGACGCAAATTAATTACCACCCACAAGCACTGCTTTAATTGCCTATCAGCGACACATATGATAAGCAATTGTCGTTCTGAACGGTTATGTTTTCACTGTAAAGCAAAGCATCATACTCTCCTGCATAGGCATGAAAGATCGCGGTCATCAGCAACCAATAGTTCATCCGCTAAATCTCATTCTGAGACTTTGCCGAATAACGCTCAGTCTTTTACTCAAAGCTCTGTTTCGTTCAGTAAAACTCAAGTTTTATTGTCCACTGTCCAAATTCTAGTGAAGAATGTTCACGGAAAATGGGTTTCTGTAAGGGGATTGTTAGATAATGCTGCAACTAACAATTTTATCAGTGAATCGCTAGTTCGCAAGTTAGGTCTACAAATATGCCCTACTTCTATAGAAGTTACAGGAATTAATGGTTCCAAATCGCAATCTCTGAGTTATGCTAAAGTGGATGTAAAAGATTCCAATAATCTTGGCATTCATTTAAATTTAGATTTTTTAATTATAAATTCCATAGGTAATGACACCCCCATTACTTCTTTTCAAGTCCAGGGTTGGAATATTCCGCATCATTTGCAACTTGCAGATCCGAATTTCAACAGAGCTTCATCTGTAGAAATTCTTTTAAGTGCCAGCATTTTTTGGCAATGTTTACATCCGGAAAAGGTTAAAGTTGCCCGTGATGTTTTCTTTCGTAGAACTGATTTTGGTTGGATTGCCACTGGGCAAATATACCGCAACCCCGTTCAACAAAAATCTCATTGTTATTTTGTTGGTGCTGATTTAAATCAAGAATTAATTAAGTTCTGGGACATTGAGGATATTCAAGTCACCTCACCTCATTCTCTCAATAATGAGATCTGTGAAACACACTACGTAGAAACCACTGTTCGCACTACTGAAGGCAGATTCGTGGTTACTCTTCCTCGCATTTTTAACCCCCCTGTTATTACAGAATCACATTCCAGAGCTCTCAAAGCTTTATTCGCAATTGAAAATCGCTTTAAAAAAGATGCTCTCTTAAAAGCTCAGTATACTTCCTTCATGGAAGAATACGAATCAGCGAATCACATGGAAGTCGTTGCAAAATCTGAAGAAATTAGTAATCCTCCTAAAGAAATAGTATATCTTAATCATCATCCAGTTTGGAAAAATTCTTCCACCCGAGAACAGATAAGAGTGGTTTTTAATGGGTCATCTCCAGATGCTAATGGTGTTTCTCTCAATGACACTCTGCATTCTGGACCCGCTATTCAGACAGATCTTACTTCAGTTTTACTTAACTTTCGTCTATTCCCCATTGCTGTCCTTGCTGACATCAAGCAAATGTATAGGCAAATTCTAGTAAATTCAGAACAACGTGATTTGCAAAGAATTTTGTGGCGAGACGACAATGCAAAACCTATAAAAATATTTCGTTTAAGAACAGTGACATACGGTCTTAAGCCGTCTGCCTTTCTCGCAATACGATCTCTTCACATGTTGGCCGAACAAGATGGTCATCTTTTTCATCCTCTAGCTTCTGAAGTTTTGAAAACTGCATTTTATGTAGATGATTTTCTGTATTCTTTTCCTAGTATCTCTGACGCACTTCTTGTTTGTGAAGATTTAAACTCTCTTCTTTCCGGTGGTGGGTTTACCCTTCATAAGTGGAACTCGAACTCAACCGAATTTTTATCTAACTTTTCACAAGTAACTCCTGTTGACAAATGTGTTGCGCTTCCTACTGAGGAATCAGCTATTAAAACCTTGGGTGTTTTTTGGTCTCCTTCTTCAGATACCTTTTGCTATCAGGTACACTTATCTGAGTTTCACCCTCAAACGAAAAGGCAATTATTATCAGAAATAGCAAAAGTTTTTGATCCCTTGCAGTACATTGCTCCGGTGGTTATTACTGCAAAAATTTTCTTGCAAAAACTTTGGTTATTGAAAATTGGTTGGGATGAGGAGGTACCCTCCCCCCTTTTGGATGAGTGGTTGAAATACCGCAAGAGTTTGTTAGATCTTTCTCAAATTTCTATTCCCCGCACTTTAATTTCGGACCTTTCATGTCAGTATTTCGATTTGCACGTATTTGCAGATAGTTCTGAAAAGGCATACGGTTGCTGCGCCTATTTAGTAGGCCGCTCTTCCAATACTTTACCCGGATTTTCCAATTTAATTTGCGCAAAATCAAAGGTAGCCCCACTCAAATCCATATCTTTGCCTAGATTGGAATTATGTTCTGCTGTAATGGCTGTGGAATTAGCCAGCAAATTAAAAATCAGTTTAAATTTGAAATTTTCGACCACATGGTTTTGGAGTGATTCTTCCATCGTGTTAGCTTGGCTTTCAAAACCTTCTTCGCATTGGACCACTTTTGTGGCTAATCGCGTTTCTAAAATACAAGAGTTGTCTCATTTTGACCAATGGAATCATGTTCCGGGAAAAGAAAACCCCGCTGATATAATTTCACGTGGCTGCTTGCCCAAGAAATTAATTTCTCTTAAATTATACTGGAATGGTCCGGCGTGGCTCAGTCAGGATTTCTCTTGTTGGCCTCGTTCATCTAATCCACTCGCAGAAGATGTTCCTGATGCTCGCATTGTTACCGCTTCCCTTTTTCTAACTTCTATTGCTACTAGTCTGTTTCAGCGTTACTCTTCATTTAATAAATTAATTCGTGTGGTAGCATATTTATTTCGATGGAAATTTCTTGTTCTTGATCAGCCTGTGAAACCGCAACCCTTTCTCACTAAAATGGAATTGGAATTTGCTACTCGTAGAATCTTGTTTCTCATGCAACAAGAAGTATTCTTTCTTGAGTATCAGACGCTTTTAAGCAAAAAAGCTTTACCAAAGTCTAGTAGGCTGTTACCTCTCACCCCTTTTTTGGACCAAGATGGATTAATAAGAGTGGGGGGTAGGCTAGAATATTCTAGTTACTCAGATGAGAAAAAACATCCCATTATTCTCCCTTCTAGACATCCTATTACTACTCTTATCGTAAAGAAATATCATTATCAGAATTTGCACGCTGGCACCCGCACTTTGCTTTGTTTAATTCGCGAGAAATATTGGCTCATTAACGGTGTTCATGAAGTTTCTTCTGTTATTCGGAAATGTATACCTTGTTTCAAATCTAAGCCCCCGCCAATCACGCAAATTATGGGAAACTTGCCATATTTTCGTTCCGAACCTAGTAAGCCTTTCGCCCTAACGGGTATCGATTATGCCGGTCCTTATGTCTATCAAGTTAATTCCCCTTTATCTAAGCGAAAGTTGTTAGGTAAACTTTATATTTCTTTATTTGTGTGCATGGTGACAGGAGCCATTCACCTTGAGTTGGTTACAAGTGCTTCTACTCCTTATTTTATAGCAGCCTTTTCTAGATTTGCCGCTAGAAGGGGTGTTCCTTCTGAGGTTTTCTCAGATAACGCAAAAATTTTTGTTAGTACTTTTGATCTTTGGAAAACTGCGCTTACCTCCCCTTCTGCTAAGGAACAGTTTTCTAATTTTTCGCATGCTAAGGGATTCAAATGGCATTTCACTCCCCCATACGCCCCCCATCATGGTGGTCGTTGGGAATCTTGCATAAAGCTCACGAAGAGACAGCTGAAGAAAACCCTTGGTTCAGCCATCCTTTCCTATGAGGAATTCAATTCTTTAATTATTCAGGTTGAGGGTATTGTAAATTCTAGGCCGCTCACGCCTTTGTCTAATGATCCTAAGGATCTTCTTCCCTTAACACCTGGTCATTTTTAATAGGCTGTTCTTTAGCTTCTACGCCTCCTTTGCTGAGTCGACGCTGTGATCTCAGGTTGCCTATTTTCTGGAGGAAGTTAGACTCTTTGCGAAACTCCTTTTGGCGCCGTTGGAAGCTGGAGTATCTCGGCTCACTTAACAGAAGAGAGAAGTGGCGGCTTTCCCAGCCTGATGTGCGAGTGGGAGATATGGTTCTTTTGCGAGATCCAAGTCCCTCTCTCGTATGGAATATTGGTAGGGTAACTCACTGCCATTTGGGTCGGGATAATCATGTGAGAGTTGTAGATGTTCTCACTAGTAAGGGTGTCTATACTAGACCAATTTCTATGGTTGCTATCTTGCCTGTTGAGGCTTAGTGTCATCTTCTTTATTGTTGTTCACGTTTTTGTAACTGATTCTTTGATTGTTTTCTTTCGGGGGTCTCGGAGCATGATCACTTTCGTGATGTTTATAGTGCGTTTTTCTTTTGTGCCGCATTTGTCAGTTAAATGCTTTTGAGACCACCGAACGAAAACATATGTACTTATTCATTTCTGTTAACATTATAATGTTTATTACTAGTGTTTAATCTCTCTCTATATATATATCTAAGACTCTTACCTCAGCGTGTTAATAGGTCATGCGCCTCCAGCTTACGATCGCATACTGAAAAGGGTGTCGACTTGCTTGCTGCCTTCCTGTATGACTGACGTCACAGCTTGCCCTGGCCAATCATCGCCCGCCAGCTTGGCTTCCAGACGTTTCCATGATGTTATTATTTAAGTGGCGGCGTTTTGCTCTCCATCAGCATTCCTTCTTCAAACCTTCTACGGTCTTCTTCAACTAGCGAGAGGCATTCGTGCCTTCCGCCCTTCTCCGGGGCCTTCTAAACTTCAGGCCTAATCTGCATTTATGAGTGAAACTACCAGGAAACGCAACAGCAGAGAGCTTCAGCACTGAGAAAGTGCATTCTACGTTTTTACTCCAAACCGCAAGAAGCTGCATCAAATCGCAGTTCTAAATGCCATGTTATTTGGCATTCAAGAAATAGCATCAAAACCTAACGATGTTAGCCAATGTACAGCGCTGGTCGCCCTGGCGAAGTTATTTTCCTGATGCTGGACATTTCAAATTCTACTACCAAACAATCTAGTGTTGGCCACGGCAGTCTCCGTCAGCATGCTTCTAGTCATCGCCACTAAAGATAAGTTTGTGCCTTTTTTATTATTATCTTAATCATCTTCGTTTTAAGTGTTTGCTAGCAAGTGCAAGAATATTAAATTTGTGTGTGCATCAAGCAGAATGAACTTTTGAGTAATAGCCCATGGCTGGGCCAACCTAATTAAAATTAATGAACATTTGAAACTGCCCCAGGCGGGCCAGCATAACTAATTTTTTAATTAAGGCTTTATTAATGTGTTTGCAAGTTTCACCCTAAAAATAAAAGTATTGTATTTATTCTCAATGTTCAGTCTAGTATTGAAAGAACCAGGCCGCATTTCCTTAGCCCAATCCTTTCAGTCTAATCTTCTCTCAAGGAAGTTATTTTGTCCAGGCCTTAAGCCTGATGCTGTCCTCCCGTTTATGTTGATGAATCTGGGCTGTTCTCCACATAACCAGGCTGTACTTATGAAATCGTCTTAGGATTTAAGACTGGACTTGCGTTATGTTGGCTGTACTTATAACATCGTTCTAGGACTTAAGACTGGGCATGCGTTATATTGGCTGCACTTATAAAACCAGGTTTAGGACTTAGCACTATGTCAAGGTGTGTTAATGGGACTTGCGTTTTAATGTATTCTTAACGCTTCAGAACCACAATAACGTAAGTGGATTTAAGTTTGTCTGTCTCAATCATAGGTTGGGACTTACGTTCTTACAACCCTTAGTAAATACAAAACGCGATGTTTCACCGGACTTAAGTTGTAATGGCTTAATGTAGAATCTAATTCTACACACATCAAAAAAAGTTTTGCATCACCTCGGTTCCCAGATCTCCGGCATATAGACGTTGACTGTGTATATTGTATCAAAGATACAGTCCCTTTGACTGTTCATAGATGTCACTAAAACTGCTCAAAGATGTAAACAACCATGCATGAGCAGGGCCTATTAGACGGAGGGGGTACGACAGCCGATCAGTTCCAGTCATTCCACCAGGACGAAGGTACGCTGCTCATGTTGTCTGTAGTTCTACCATGCCTAGAAGGTCAATACCGCAATTCGATCGCGTCCGCATTGTTACTTTGTGTCAAGAAGGGCTCTCAACAAGGGAAGTTTCCAGGCGTCTCAGAGTGAACCAAAGCGATGTTGTTCGGACATGGAGGAGGTACAGAGATACAGGAACTGTCGATGACAGGCCTCGCTCAGGCCGCCCAAGGGCTACTACTGTAGTGGATGACCGCTACTTACGGATTGCCGCTCGGAGGAACCCTGACAGCAATGCCACCATGTTGAATAATGCGTTTCGTTCAGCCACAGGACGTCGTGTTTCAACTCAAACTGTGCGCAATAGGCTGCATGATGCGCAACTTCACTCCCGACGTCCATGGCGAGGTCCAGCTTTGCAACCCCGACACCATGCAGCGCGGTACAGATGGGCCCAACAACATGCTGAATGGACCCCACAGAATTGGCATCACGTTCTCTTCACCGATGAGTGTCGCATATGCCTTCAACCAGACAATCGTCGGAGACGTGTTTGGAGGCACCCTGGTCAGGCTGAACGTCTTAGACACACTGTCCAGCGAGTGCAGCAAGGTGGTGGTTCCCTGATGTTTTGGGGTGGCATTATGTGGGGCCGACGTACGCCACTGGTGGTCATGGAAGGCTCCGAAACGGCTTTACGATACCTGAATGACATCCTCCGACCCATAGTGCACCCATATCGGCAGAATATTGGAGAGGCATTTGTCTTCATGGACGACAATTCTCGACCTCATCGTGCACATCTTGTGAATGCGTTCCTTCAAGATAACGACATCGCTCGACTACAGTGGCCAGCATGTTCGCCAGACATGAACCCTATCGAACATGCCTGGGATATGTTGAAAAGGGCTGTTTATGGACGTCTTGACCCACCAACCACTCTGAGAGATTTACGCCGAATTGTCGTTGAGGAGTGGGACAATTTGGACCAACAGTGTCTTGATGAACTTGTGGATAGTATGCCACGGCGAATACAGGCATGCATCAATGCAAGAGGACGTGCTACTGGGTATTAGAGGTAGTGGTGTGTACTGCAATCTGGACCACAAATGCTGAAAGTCTAGCTGTATGATGGTACAACATGCAATGTGTGGGTCTCATGAGCAATAAAACGAGCTGAAATGTTGTTTGTGTTGATCTCTATTCCCTTTGTATTTAAAGGTTCCGGAACTCTTGGAACCGAGGTGATGCAAAACTTTTTTTGATGTGTGTACATACAATGATGTAATAACCTGAACATCGTAATTTTTGGACTTCTGGACGTCTGGTTCTGAGGTACAGAACTATTGGATTAGAAACCCCACCCTAGTTCAACATTTCTTACGGCATTCATTGTGCATTCTTTTTAAACTTAGTTGTTGCTGCTGATTCGTGTATCATTTGTTTGACATCAGCTGTATGAAAAGAGGAGCTTGTAGTTTAACGTGACCGTTAATCTCACGATCATGAGCCACGGGACCTCCTTTTTATGTGGAATCCGCACCACAGGGCATAGCATTTCCCTTCGAAAATCTCACATGCATTGACCGGGAATCGAACCCGGTCCGCCTTGGTGAGAGGCCAACAGTTTGACCGCTGTACCACCACGCCCCCATCAGCTGTATGCAACTGATTGTGAGTGGAATCTGTCGATAACTTGTACAGTGTATTGTGGTATTCTAAATCGAGACTTGAATCGGGAAAGAGATGGAGGATGAGTGAAAAACCATTCAGTTGTAATTAAGGGTAGGATAGGGAAGGAGGCGGCTGTGGTCTGCATTTAGAAACAATCCTGGCATTTGCCTGGAGTAGAAGTGGGAAACACAGAAAACATTTTCGAGGACAGGTGATGTGGGAATCGAACCTAACTCTTTTCAGTTTTGAGTCATGGGGCGGAGTGAACCCCGTTCCAAACCTCAGGCCAGAATTAAATTCTCGGCAGAATTGGGAATCGAATCGAACCCGGGACCTTGGTGATGGCAGTGAGTAATACTTGCCACTACACCACGAGGTGGTCAATAAAAAGAAGATCCCATGGCTTATTATGGTGAATTACGTAAAACTACATACAGTACTTGCTTCCTTTCTTCACACGCTTCCTCTTCGGGCATATATTGTAATCAGACTATAGATCTGACTTCATAAAAGTCGTGCTCGCAGAGAGAACGCTGGTGTAATCGATTGGCAAGGGAATCAAATCTCAGAGCATCGCATCACATCACATCGAATCGCATCGCATCAAGGGGTTTGTCGATAAGATGCAAGTCCTTTACAAAGAGATTCGCAGAGATCTTCCCCAAATACATTGGCGGGGAGAACAGAGCGGAATAATGCTATGCAATAAGAAGAGCACTGCAATTGGAACTGGTTTACGGGTTTATATATTGATGCTAAAACGTCATCATGTAAGTTGTTCAGAATCGTTAAATACAAACTCACATGAAATATGAGGGACTCACAGCAGCGCTGCAAACTTAAGGGTGTTCATACACCGCTCATAGCCATCTCCACAAGGTTTTGATAATAATAATAATAATAATAATAATAATAATAATAATAATAATAAAGAAAACATTTACCATTAACTTATAGAAAAATGTGAGAAAATTGCAGTATTGTAGTAGATATTTAATTAAAATGCTCCGCCAATGAATACAAATTATATTCAGAATAATAACATAATAACCCCTGGCACTACAGCCCTTGAAGGGCCTAGGCCTACCAAGCGACCGCTGCCCAGCCACTTAGCCTGAAGATATTGGGGTGACGCGTGATCAGCGCATCGGGTCCCCTCGGCCGTTAATCTTGGTTTTCGTGACCGGGGCGCCACTGTCAAACAGCTACTCAATTGTTCTCACGAGGCTGAGTGCACCCCGTTCCAGCCCTCACGTCAGTTTCTAACATCCTTGACGGAGCCAAGAATCGAATCCAGGGCCTCCGGGTGAGAGGCAGGCACGCTACCCCAACACCATGGGGCTGCCCTATATTGAGGATATTCAGGATGAAATGAGGAAACTGAAGAATACTTATCCATTAGATTTTATATTTTCATCGTTCTTATTCATTGTTATTCCAGTTTCATTTAATCCTATATATTATTTTACTTAATTTCATTTCTCAACACTTTTACTAAATTAACTTCTTAAAGTTTAATTCTACTTTGCTGAAAACGGTTCCAATGTTGGACCGAAACATGTACTAATGAATCAGTCGAGTCTCGATTATCCGACCTAAACCGGACCTGGAGTACGTCGGATCACCGAAAATGTCGGATAATACAGAATGACTTTGAATACTGTATTACTAAAACAAGAGCCTCCGTGGCTTAGGCGGCAGCACGCCGGCCTCTCACCGCTGGGTCCATGGTTCAAATCCCGGTCACTCCAAGTGAGATCTGTGCTGGACAAAACGGAGGCAGACAGGTTTTTCTCCGGGTACTCCGGTTTTCCCTGTCAAAATCCAGCAACACTCTCCACTATCATTTCATTTCATCTGTCATTCATTTAATCATTGCCCCAGAGGAGTGCGTCAGGCCTCGGCAGCCGGCACAGTTCATATCCTAGCCGCTAGATGGGGGCTTCATTCATTCCATTCCTGACCCGGTCGGATACTGGAAGCAGGCTGTGGATTTTAATTTTCATTACTAAAACAATGATGTCATGTTTTACGGTACTCTATTTACTGAATTATCAATTGAATCGTATATGCAGTATTGAACAGAAAACGCTCCAAATACGTTAAGAAAAGAAACCCGTCAACAATGTCTGCTTGGCGGCTTCGGTGGCGTAGTCGGTAGCATGCTGAGCTTCTATGCCCAAGATAGTGGGTTCAAACCCGGCCGAAGCCGTCGGATTTTTAAGAGCGTTAAAAATCCCTCAGTATGCCTTCCTTCGGAGGGGAAGTAAAGCCGGCGGTCCCATGTCATAGATTTATGGCATGTTAAAGAACCTTCCACTAATTGCACCTGTGTGAAGCTAAATTGGATAGGTTAAGAATGTAAACAATTCTCTTCGGTTTCTACGTTGGTTGCCAAGAGCCGACTGCGGTGGGGTCTAGTAGCTAAGTTCCGAACTTGGACTAATAGTCGTTGACGGTGGCGCTTGGCGGCAAAAGGAGGAACTATTTGAAAAATTCTAAGTTGCAGTACTTAAATTTTAAAAAATTCCTCTCGGCACGCCGGAAGGCGGTGGTAGATTTCACCGGACAAACTAGGGGATAGGCTATAATAGGCAAAATAAGCAGGTTTTCCTAGGAGGATCAGAGCTCATTTATTGCGAGAAAGTATTTTAAAATTGGCGGTTAATTAACTTTTTTTCCGTCTTTCTATGCATATTTTTAACATTTTATTGTCTTATGGGGATGGTAACCTTCTTGTCATTTGGGGTACATTTTTATTATACTTGTGATCACACTGTCCTTATGCAAGGTTTGGAACTAATGTGTAACTATCTAACAGTATGTTACTTCTTCACGCAAAATTTTATCTCCCGCAGAGATGTTGGTCGGTTCCTCAGTTTAGGGGCTGCGATAACGTGGTCATGTAACCCCGTGTACATTGGGTGTGTGTAGAATCTGTCTGATAAACGGTGTTAATTGTGATGACTGTATTAGTCTGTAATTCAGGTAAGGTCTGCAGACGGTCAATTTTAAGTAGTAGTACTTAATTTTGTACCAAATACTACCGTCAACGACACCAAGCTGTGAACTTGGCTGCTAGATGCCACCGCAACCAGCAACTTGCAACGAACGTTGTAACTTCCCCTCCGAAGGAAAGCATGCTGAGGGATTTATAGCGCTCTTAGAAAATCCGGCGACTTTGGCCGGCTTTGAACCAGCGACCTTGGGCATAGAAGTTCAGCATGCTACCAGTTAGCCGCTTCCCTCAAAGTCAGATGGAACAAGAAGTTCCGTGACGAACTAAATTTTAAGAAAAGTGGGCTCTTAAGATTCATGCCAATGATTAATCTACAGTATATGAACCTATCTAGAATAATGACGAAATTAAGTTGGTAATATCGAAATGTCTTAATTAGTTCGAAATACTGTATACTAGGCATAATGTAGCCTAATAGAGCAATACAGTTGTCAGCCCTGGTGACTGAATATATTCTTAATTCCATCTCTTAAGGTACAGATTACAAAATGTTGTTGAAGTCCAAAGGACGTTACATGGAGCTAGACATTGGATCTATTAGTACACGTAAAAGCATGTTGGCAACAATGTCATGCGAGTGCTGGTCAGAAATAATCTGAAATATTATGATATCTTTTTGTGCCAATTTTGGATGAAATCCATTTGTTGGTATAGAAGTTACATGCATTTTAAAATTGGAGCTATCATCAGGCATAGAATCATGCTGGCAGCACTGACTTATATTAATTACTCCAAATTAATCTAGAATGTCAGCTGCTATACGTGTGCAAAGTATAGAGCCGTTGGCTTGCTTACTTTCTGATATATTGATATTAGGGTAAAAATATATAGACACCATTTATTAACAGTTGGCAGCCCTGATTGGTCTTAAGAATACTCATAGTCATATCTGTTATGTTACATATAGCACATACGAAATTTGGTTGAAATCCAACTGACAGTATAGAAGTTAAATGTATTTAAAAATTGGTCTTATCAGCAGGCTTAGAATCATGTTGGTAGAACTGACGTATATAAGTTACTCCAAATTAATGTAAAATGTCAGGTAATATACGTGTGCATAGTTTAAAGCTGTCGGCTTGCATACTTTCTGATATATTGGTATTTGGATTAAAAAATAGAGAGAGCAATTATTAACAGTTGGCAGCCCTGGTGGCTCTTACGAATACACTCAGTCATATCTGTTTATGTATACATATTACATACAAAATTTGGTTGAAACCCAATTGATAGTGTAGGAGTTATATGCATTTAAAAATTGGACCTATCAGAAGGCTTAAAATTATTTTGGCAACACTGTCATGTATGGCCTCCTGGAAATTAAACTGAAATAGTATTATCTACATGTGTGCCAATTTTGGAATAGCTCCCATGTATACCTTCCAAGATATCCAACATGGAGCTCACATTTCTAGTGCGTTTTTTTAGCAGTTGGTAGCACTGACATCTTTTTCAAATATGGGCCTGAGATATTCCGGTATACATCTTTACCCATACTAAATTTGGTTTCGATTGCTGCAGCCGTTTAGGAGTTGATAGGGATACACACACACACACACACACAGCCAGACAGACAGAAGGACAGACAGACAGGACAGACAAGACATTTTCCCGGATCGATCTCATAAGTCTACTTTTTCCTCTTTTTTGCAAAGTGTGAAAAGTAGGCTAAAAATGAATGTGATCTCGTCAATGGCGTTGTCTTGGCAACCTCTGATAGCTCATCCCTCATCAATTTAGAAGCGTTGTCATGGTAACCTCTGATGGCACTTTGCATTTTCTTTAATTCCGAAATCATTTTTCTGATCCCTTGGCGTAATGGTGGGTCATATCAAAAAGAAAAATTCAGACAAAAGTTTTAGGTAATTATTAGGGGAATATTTTCCATTTTGTACGGTTTTGATATTGTGCCTATTAAGAGAGATATGATTAATGTTTCCCGAAAACCCCACTTTTTTCCTCCCCTTTGGTCAATGGTTGGTGCTATCAAAAAACTTATTTGACATAAATTTTAGGCACTTATCCGGCATATATTATGAACTTTGAATGGATTCGATATTTCACGTATTAAAAGAGTTATAGCGAAATTTCACTTTTTCGAAAAAAGATCCCCATTTTCACCCCCTTCGACCGATTTTGCCGATTAACGAACTCGACCTAGATTTTAATGGGATACTTATTATGTAAAAAAATCAAACTGATTGGGGCAAAAGTACGGCAGTTATCGTGTCCACAAGAAACTGATATACATATATATACATAAATTATATATAAATTTTGAACTGACGGTGGTTTTGGGGTCTGGGGGATGTGAAACGCGAAGATATGTCGAAATTTTCCGGAAGTCGAATCATGGGACCCATTGCAATAGTTAGCTTTCTAATGAAATCTACCTAAAACAGATAACACACACTAATACAGTCATCACAATTAACACCGGCTATCAGACAGATTCTACACACACCCAAAGTACACGGGGCTACATGACCGCGTTGTCGCATCTCCTAAACTTAAGAACCAACCAACCAACCAACCAACCAACCAACAAGCTGCTTGCCTGCTGATTCACGTTTTCTTGCTGCGAGATTTCGCCATCGGCGAAATATCAACATCTTCGTTGCGCTTGACTTCAGCTGTTGCTCTACGTACGTTAATGGCATATCCAATGTACTCAATTCTTCACTGTGACCCCCCAGGGACTCACATCTAGTGGGACGTGGGTTGTTGACCACGGGGCCCCAGCTACGTCCGGCATTGCTTCCACTTACTTGTGCCGGGCTTTTCTCCGTCTCCTTTCCTGTCGACCTCACTTGGTCAACTCTTGTTCTCTTCCGACCCCGACAGTATTAGGGTATCCGAGGCCTAGAGAGTCTCTTCCTTTCCCGCCTTAATTGGCCCTTGTCTCATCTTTTCTGATATCCTCCTTCTGCGAGGGGTCAGCCTTCTTTTTCTTTTCATGTTATCTCCTGCCTTCTGCTCAAGGTCCTCGAGGAGGCAGGGTGTATGTAGCCCCACCACTTCTGGTGCACCCTGGATATTGCCACACCCTCAGGGGCTCACGGCTGGTGAGTTCGGGAGTTGGCGACCCCGAGGGATTTCTGAGCTGGGTCCTGTTTTCCCCCTTTATCCATTACCTCTGGGGCGGACCCTCTCTTCTATCACTTTCCTATCTGCCTTTCATGGCTCTCCTTCCTTCCAAGTCCCTCAATCCACATTCTTCGAGGGTTGAAGGCATTTCTTTTCCTCCTGTCCTTTATTTGCCTTATTCTCCTTTTGTTTTTCATTTCTTCTCCTTGTTTATAAGTTAGTAGTTAGTTTTAGTTATAGTTTACATTTCATTATCATCTTCAGGATCACCCAAACCATTAGGAGCCGATAACCTAGATGTTAGGTCCCTTAAAACAACAATTATCATCATCATCATCTTCACTGTGAGACATCTTCTTCATCTTTTTCTTCTTCAGTGCTTGTCCCATACCGCCACACCGGGTGTCCCAGAATTTAGTGTATACCAAATGTTCAAATTAAGTCTACCAGTGTCGGATAACACGGAATGCCGGATAAGCGAAGTTCGATTGAGCGGGACTCTACTGTAATTTGTATCGATTGGCAGAACATTTTAATTAATTACCGTCTTTGTTTGATTCAAAACTCCCTACGTTGGCTGTTTTTAAAGTAAGCTGCCTGTATAAAATTTTGTAAACCAAGAAAGGAGACTTTCTAATTGCATCTAATGTCCATTTTTTTGCGGCTTCGGTGGCGTAGTAGTTCTATGCCCAAGGTCGCAGGTTCAAACCCGGTTAAAGTCGTCGGACTTTTTAAGAGCGTTAAAAATCCCTCAGTATGGCTTCCTTCGAAGAGGAAGTAAAGCCGGCGGGCCTATGGCATGTAAAAGAACCTTCCACTAACTACAATAGTGTGAAACTTGTGTAGGTTAGATTTGATTTGATTAACGCTCTTTAACTCTCCAAAGTTCGCCGCCAGATGCCGGTTGCGACGGCATCTAGCAGCCAAGTTCTCAACTAGGTGTCGTGGACGGTAGCATTTGGTAGCAAAAGTAGGAACTACTTGAAATTATAGTCAGCAGTCCTTACTTGAATTAAAACAGATAACACACACTAATACAGTCATCACAATGAACACCGGTTATCCGACAGAATCTACACACACCTAAAGTACACGGGACTACATGACCGCGTTGTCGCAGTCCTTAAATTAAGGAACCAACCGTCCAAAATTTGTTTTTTGGTAGTATGATGAAGATATTTCCAAACAATACCCAACAAAAACACGATAACTATCACATTTACTGTTCAAATCCCATGAAACTTTGGAAATGCATTACTTTGTACATCCGAGGCAATCTGTTTAGCATATTCTAACCTTGGTCTACCCCTACAGTTGGTGTCCTCGACCCTTCCTTCCATAACTAAATTAGCTATTACTGGGTGTATTAGTATGTGTCCAACCAACCTATCCCTTCTCTTCAATAGCAATCGCCAGAAACATCTCTCCTCTCTCATTCGTCTTAATACCTCTTCATTATTTGTAACCCTATCTATCCATATGATCTTTATCATTCTCCTGTAACAACACATTTCAAACACTTCCATTATTCTCTTTTCCGCTGAGCCAACAGTTCAAGTTTCACTTCCATTGAGCGCACGCTCCATAGAAAGGCTTTCAAAACTGACTTACTAATACCTAAATCTAAATTGATGTCAAGAAATTCCTTTTCTGTAGGAATGCTTTCCTGAGCCAATCTACTACTGTACTGTATTTATATCCTCTTTGCTTCGACCATCACTGGTTATTATGCTTTCTAAGTAGCATAAGTCTCCTATGTTCTTTAGCTCTTCACCTGCCAATTTGACGTCATAAGGGGTTTCTGATATATTTTGGTTGCATTCCATTATTTTGTTTTATATTTCTTGTTTTTCATCAGGAATTCCTACATCGAGACGGAGTATTAACAAACCAAATGCAGCAAACACGAACACAAATAGAAATACACTATTATCTATCAACAACCATACAGACACGTGCTTAGACATACTGGAAGAAAATTACCTCTAGTTTCATTAATACAATCCCAAATGTTCAAGAAACCTTAAAAAAGAAGAAAAGAAATCTGTGGTGACTGTAGAAGTGTGTGCAATTGAGTTGAGTTCCAAAAGTTAACATGTCCAGGAAGTTGAAATTCGAGCAAATAACAAAAAATGTCCAGAAAGTTTCCTTATCAAGTTATTATCTTAAAAAATCCTAAAATTGGTATCATTATTAGGAATTCTATGTGAAAGTTTCAAAAATCTGTAGAATATTACTACGGTATGTAAAAATCAAAGAAAATACTATGGACATGTTAAGTTTTGGAACATGTTACTGGACATGTTAAGTTTTGGAATAGACTGATCTAGTCTGTTCCAACAAACGGTTTTCTCTTAACTTAAATTCTTATGTTATTTTAGTTGCATAAATTTATTTTGCACACTCTTTGGAAACATGTAGTTAATAATATCTCAACTGAATGATTAACTATAGGCCTACATTTAGTTTGACATTTTTATTATACAATATTCTATGTTGATACTAGTGGCAGCCGGTGCATAAAATCATGTGTGTGCTGTAACTCAGCCCCTCCAAAGAATAAAATTATTTAGAAACATCAGCTCTACTTAGTATAAAAGAAAGTCCCCGATTCTTGGATGTTACGGGTAAACTCGAGAACCACTGGATGGATTTTGATGCGGTTTTCACCGTTCTGTAAAGGATATCTCGAGGAAGATTTCTATAGAAAATAATTTATTTAAGATCAAAGGTAACCGAGCAGTAACGATTTCAGTGGAAAAGTCGAAAAAAAAAACTGGATGTCCGAGCGCTTTGTAAGCTTACGCTGGGCAAACCGTTAAAAATATCTAAATACTATGAGTGTAAGAATTGCTCAGCATGAAAAGTTCTAAAAAAAAGCCCGGGAAAGCATATCTCTATCTTCAATACATCGCCTTCTATAAGTGTTTTTACGTTTTCATTTCTTCCAACAATCTCGATCAGTTACTGAGGCGACAGTTTACGAGCTAGTTAGGGGCGAGTCTATCACCCCAGTTACAGCTTAGCAACCGGATGAACTTATTGCCCCAGATACAGCCAGCAGCAAACTGTTGAGTCGTGTTGAGTTAAAAACTTTAGAGAAGAGTGGTTGTGTTTGGAGTTTCCCTGGAAGTGCAACTCGGCTTTTCTTCATTTCTCCTGTGAACGTTTCGTTCCGCAAAATTCACAGTCAAGTTAAGATTGGACGGAAGGGGGATTTGTGTTTCATGCACCTCGCCATTCTTAAATTACGTCTGACAAGAATTTGTTGCACAGTCATGCATCTCCATGATAATATAATTAATAGTCCAGTCAGTGATTTTAACCCATCTTGCCGAGACGTAAAACGGATATTGGTCGTTGTTCATAGACATTGGAAAAAAAAACTCTTATCCCGCAATGCATTCATAACTGTTCGCGGGCGAAGCCGTGTCGGGTTGCTAGTTATTTAATATAGAAACACTCACTTAGTAACACTCAAGAGGCTCTCCACTGAATTTTCCATGTGGCTATAGAATATGTAAGTTGGGAGTGTTAAAAGACCTTCTGGTGGGAACAGTTGTTTTGTTACAACTGAAGGGCTATCACCTTGCTGTCCATTCCAAGCAAAAAGCTGGCGAGAGTCATCCTGAATCGTATAAAAGACTGCGTAGAAAAAAGGCTTCGGAAGGAACAGGCTGGATTTCGACAACATCGCAGCTGTGTGGATCTCATCAACACCCTCCGAATCATCCTGGAGCAGAGTGTGGAGTGGCGGAATACCCTTTACCTCACATTTGTTGACTTCGAGAAAGCCTTCGACTCCATAAATCAAAGAATCATGTGGAAGACCCTCGAGGAATATAAAATTCCAACAAAGATCATCAGAATCATGGAAGAGATGTACGAAGGGTATGAGTGCCAGGTTCTTCACGAAGGCAAATTAACAGAAAAGATAAAGGTCAGTTCCGGAGTGAGACAGGGGTGTGTCCTTTCCCCCACTCTGTTCCTGTTGGTCCTGGATAGTGTGATGAAGAAGGTAATGGGAGGACGGAAGAGGGGTATTCAATGGGGTATAAATGACAGGCTTGAAGATCTGGATTTCGCAGACGACATTTGTCTTATGGCACAACGGTACCGAGACATAGAAGATAAGCTGGGGAGGTTGCAGAGAAAAGCAGAAAGTGCAGGACTGATGATCAACACGAACAAGAACAAAGAGATGAGGATAAATTCTGACATCACGACTAGTTTGACAGTCAACGGAAAGGACACTGAGCGAGTTGAGTCCTTCCTCTACCTTGGAAGTATAGTCACAAATGATGGGGTAGCTGAGGAAGATGTTCGAAGCCGTATCAGGAAGGCAAATGGTGCCTTTGTCCAGCTCTACCCCATCTGGAGAAATAGAAACATTTCCAGGAAGACCAAGCTCCGCCTTTTCAATAGCAACGTAAAGTCGATTCTTCTCTACGGCTGTGAAACATGGAAAGTCACAAAACCGATCAACAACCAGCTACAGGTGTTCATTAACAGAGATGTCTGCGTCGCATCATGAATGTGAGGTGGCCGGACATAATCTCAAATGAAGATATTTGGACCATCACCAATCAACAACCGATATGCATCCAGATCAAGGAGAGGGAATGGCGCTGGATTGGTCACACACTAAGGAAGCCGGACGGAGCTATTGAGAGGGCGGCGCTAGACTGGAATCCTCAAGGCGCCAGGAAGCGAGGTCAACCTAAGAAGACCTGGAAGAGGACGATCGAAAATGAAATTGCAGAGGTGGACAAGAACTGGAGTCAAGTGAAGAGAATTGCCAGGAACCGTACTGCGTGGAGAAATTTCGCCAAGGCCCTATGCTCCGGAAGGAGCGGCAGGAATTAAGAAGAAGAAGGTGGGAACAGCTGATGGCTTTCTCCATTTTTCCCACAGTTTGCTTTGAGCGATTCCCTCTAAAATGCTATCGCAGAGTCTAGAAGGAGCCACCTGCTCTTTTCTCATGCCATGTGATTAGTGCTACCGCTGTGTGCTCGAACGAGAATTGCAGTAATGTATTGGCCTGAGGTCTTGGCTGTTGTCACAACAGCACAACGAAAAATGTAGGCACGCATGCGCTAAAGGCAGAGTTCATATTTGCTGGCAATAAACGTAGAAATTCTCGCTGAGCTGCGATCTACACAGCCAGTGCCGGATGTGAAAAGGAGCGGATGACTAGATACCTCGTTGAGAGGGGAGTTGTTATAAAGTATTTGCAATTCTTACATCTTTTTTATTTGATTGTAGATAATATTATTATATTAATTAATTTTCAAATAAAACAACGTGCTGCATCACTTCAGCACTTAAGGTGGAGCCGCCCCTGGTTGGTACCGTAGTATTTGAACATAAGGATCAGTCTTTGTTGGTTTTTAGTCCTTAAAATTAACTTAATAACTTCTAAACACACATTTTAAGAACATGGACATGGTGGGTTATTGAACACACTAGCTTGTGGACATGTTAAGTTTTGGTTGGTTGGTTGGTTGGTTCCTCAGTTTAGGAGCTGCGACAACGCGGTCATGTAGTTTTGGAAATGACTGCAATATTCAACACTTAATAACTACAGGACATGTCAAGTTATAAAATTTATCACTTTAGCCTTATAAACTCACTGCGTCCAAGATACAGATACTGGCATTGTCTCAATTTCGTATTGTTGTGGACATGTTGAGTTTTGGAACTCCCGTGCTCTACTCGGGCTGTCACTGAGCAGATCGTATTGCCAACAATGTAACGTTTGAGCACCAAGAAGAGTGACCGACGACAAGGCGGGTGTGCCGGGGAACTGGCCAGGTGATATTATTATGTAGGCTTATTCTAAAATTCTCACGAGCATACGACCGGCCCATCTAAACTTGCACTATCCTAACATTTGCCTGGAGGAAGTGTGGTAACACCTCGGTAACATTTTTAGACTACTTTCATTTATGAAGAAAAAAAAATAGGCTTATGGGATCACTTTTGTCCATGTGTCTGTCTGTGTGTGTGTGCGTGTGTGATTCGTGTGGGTGTGTATATGTGTCCCCTATTAAACGCCTGGAGCGATTTCAATGAAACTAGGTAAGTTCATAGCACTATTCCGGACGACCCCGACCGTGCCCTTAAATTTTGTTACGTCTCACCAATCCAACATGGCGGCATTCAATATCTCCGAAACTATAATCGATATCACTCTGGAACTTTGTATGGTCATAAAGGGAACTACTAGAAGTTCACCTATGTGACTTTTGAAAACCTGGTAACTACAAAACCAACATGGCGAAGTTGCGAATTTAAATAGACGTTTCTCGCGATTTAACCAACCAAACGCAATGAAACTTGGTACAGTATATGTTTATACACATAGTAATACACCGACATCTAACTTCGTTCAATTGGTTACATAAACTCAAGATGGCGGCTGTGCGAATTTTTAAATTAAGTTTTTATTCCTTGTGTCGTAATCATGCGATCGAAGTGAAAGTTTGAATAATGAACCTACGCAATAATTTTCCTTTAATGGTACATGAATCTATGGCCTATATATATATATATATATATATATATATATATATATCAATCCAACATGGCGACCATCCGAAATATTTAGACGGTTCTCAATATCTACAAATCTATTACAGCAATCAAACTGATTTTTTAAATGTTCATAGGTTCTATTAACATAAATTCACCTATAGGACTTCCAATAACCTGGTGATCACAAATCCAACATGGCGGTGACGCGAAGTATAAATATTCACATTGACGTTTCTCGCAATTTAACCATCCGAGTGCAGTGAAACTTGGTACAGTAAATCCTTATACAAATGTTAATCCACTGGCATCTAATTTATTTAAATTGTTTCCATAACCACAAGATGGCAGCTGTTCGAAATTTTAAAATCTCGTTTTTATTTCTTGTGTCCTAATCATGCGATTAAAGCTTGAATACTACACGTACACAATAATCTTCATGTAACAGTACATAGCTCTAGGACCTACATATTATATAAAAATCCAACATGGCGACCATCCGAAATATTTAGTTGGTTCTCAATATCTACGAAACTATTAAAGCAATCAAACTGAAATTTTGTATGTTGATAGTGGCAATTAACATAAGTAGGATATATGAAAATAGGCTTTAGTTATTCACGGAACTACTTGTTGTGATTCAGAAAAAACAAAACAGATAATCATTGATGTTTTGATTTGCCTATTATTATTAAGCTTATGGCAAAGTACACAAAAGCCTCCGTGGCTTAGGATGCAGATCGCCGGCCTCTCGCCGCTGGGTTCGTGGTTCAAGTCCCGGCCACTCCATGTGAGATTTGTGCTGCACAAAGCGGAGGCAGACAGGTTTTTCTCCGGATACTCCAGTTTTTCCTGTCACAATTTCCTTCCAGCAACACTCTCCCCTATCAGTTCAGTTTATCTGTCATTCATTTAATCATTGCCCCAGGGGAGTGCGACAGGCTTCGGCAGCCGGCTCAGTTCATATCCTCGCCGCTAGATGGGGGCTTCATTCAATCCATTCCCTGACCCGGTCGGTCGACTGGAAGCAGGCTGTGGATTTTCATTTTCACAAATTACACAAAATATATAACATAATTACAAACAACGCACATGTTTAAAACAATCATTCACGACCACACTGTACAAACGTAACGATAGACTTTTACAAAGAATTCAAGTGTGAATTATTGGACCATCTGTCGTTTAGTTCAAACCAGCACTGAATGATTTTCACCTTTTTCGAGAATTGAAGGTATAGTTGGGCGGCAACGCTTCGTCAAGGAAAAACTTCTGGAGACTCTCCAGACGTACCCATCTCAGTGGCGGCAGAATATTTTGCCGAGGGCATTGGAAAGCTGGTGTAACGATACGACAAATGTTTCAATCGTTTTGACGATATGTTGAGACATACGAATAAAACACGCAAACATTTAGTAGTAAAATCAGTTTGGTATGTCAATGTGTTATTTTTATACAGTCCATCGGAACTTGAAAAAAAAAAAACAATTACGAACCTTACAGTAGTCGCATGTGATGTGTAACATCTGACATAGAAGAAACCTCACGTGAAATTGTTTATACACCGGTATTTTATACTATTATTGGCACAAATATTAATCTATTGTAAAAGGGAATGTTTTACAGATATTGTAGTTTATAATACGGAACTCATTTTATTAGATGATTTGTAGCTTCCACCAGCACTAGCCCAAATAAAGAATACGATATGCATCAACTAGATTAATAGACGCGACACCGCTCATAACCTTAAATTCCTTATAAACAGGTCCTCTTCATTCACAGACCAACTCGTAATTGCATATGGATTCTGTTAAAATGAGTCATATTGGTGTGATAAATATCGTTTAAAATGATAATCTGGTAGCAAAAATATCTACCCCTCCGTGATTCGAACCCGAGATCTCTAGAATCACAGACATAGGCGCTAACCCCACGGCTATTTCGACTACGTAAATATTGTGCACAAGATGGTGACATATTTCCACGTTCCAATAATACTGAATTACGGAATTAAGTTTCATTTATATTTTGCTTGTTTCGATAATGTTCCTGCGTGAAATTGAGTTTAAAATGCCTTCTGAATAGGCCTTCTTGTGAGTAAAGAGAATGTATTCGGCAATAGTTCATGACGGCTTGCTCAATTCTCGTATAACCACAACGATTATATTGATGACTGCATTACTGTTATGTGGGTTAATATTTGAATAACCATTGTGCAGAAACATAATACCGGCAATGCCGAGTACTTACAATGTTTGATATTAAGGCATTTTACCATTTAAATACTGATACGAAGACTTCGAACATGTACCATGTCCTTTGTTTCAATCACTTGACACCAGAGTTCGCATGAGCGTTTACCGTTCAGTATGTCATATACATTCCACATGGCCGAGAGTACGTCATGGTATCAATTACCGACACCGCGCGCTCATTGTTTCTCTTACCACTGCCAGCTGGATCTTACCACTGCCAGCTGGATAGATCGATTGAGTTGGCAGTGCGTCTACACTTCCGTTCGATCCACCACTGCCAGCTCGATCGTTCCGATCCACTTCCGTCCCATTTTTCAAAATCACTCCCACAAAAATATCCAGCAACCGAGTGGAAAGATATTACACATCAAACAAGTAGTTCCGTGAAGAACTATACAGCCTATTTTCATATATCCTACTTATGTTAATTGCCACTATCAACATACACAATTTCTGTTTGATTGCTGTAATAGATTCGTAGATAATAAGAACCGACTAAAAATTTCGGATGGTCGCCATGTTGGATTTTATATATGTAGGTCCTAGAGTTATGTACTGTTACATGCAGATTATTGTGTACGTGTAGTATTCAAACTACAATCGCATAATTAGGACACAAGAAGTAACAAGGAGATTTTAAAATTTCACACAGCTGCCATCTTAAGGTTATGGAAACAATTGAAATAAATTAGATGCCAGTGGATTAACATTCGTATAAGAATTTACTGTTCCAAGTTTCACTACACTCGGATGGTTATATTGCGAGAAACGTCCATGTGAATTTTTATATTTCGCGTCGCCTCCATGTTGGATTTGTGAACACCAAGTTATTTAAAGTCCTATAGGTGAACTTAAGTTCATAGCCCCTATGAACATAAAGAAATTCAGTTTGATTGCTATAATAGATTCGTAGATATTCAGAGCCGACTAAATATATTGGATGGTCGCCATGTTGAATTGTTAAATGTATAGGCCATAGAGTCATGTACCATTAAAGGAAAATTATTGCGTAGGTTCAATATTCAAACTTTCAATTCGATCGCATGGCTACATCACAAGAAATAAAAACTTAATTTTAAAATTCGCACATCCGCCATCTTGAGGTTATGTAAACAATTGAACTAAATTAGATACCAGTGTATTACAATGTGTATAAATATTTCCTGTACCAGATTTCAGTGCGTTTGGAACATTAAATCGCGAGTAAGGTCTATTTAAAAATTTCAACTTCGCTTGGCTGCCATGTTCGTTTTGTAGTTAACCGGTTTCTGAAAGTCTTATAGATGGACTTCCGTAGTGCCCTTTATCTCCGTAAAAGATTTCAGGGAGATACCGCTAATAGTTTCACAGATATGGAATGCCGGTGAAATATTTCGCACATCCGCCATCTTGTGGTTATGTAAACAATTGATCGAAGTTAGATGTCGGTGCATTACAATGTATATAAACATATACTGTACCAAGTTTCATTGCGTTTGGTTGGTTAAATCGCGAGAAACGTCTATTTAAAAGTCGCAACTTCGCTTGGCCACCATGTTCGTTTTGTTGTTACCAGATTTTCAAAGGTCACATAAGTGAACTTATAGTTGTTCCCTTTATCACCATACAAAATGTCAGGGTAATATCGGTAATAGTTTCGGAGATATTGAATGCTGGTGAAATATTTCGCACAGCTGCCATGTTGGATTGGTGAGTCGTAACAAAATTTGAAGGGCGCGGTCGGGGTCGCAGGGAATAGTGCTATGAACTTACCGAGTTTCATTGAAATCGCTCCAGCCGTTTAGATTTTATTAGGGGGGGACACACACACGAATCACACACACACACACACACGCACACACACACGGACAAAAGGTGATCTCATAAGCCTATTTTTTCAAAATTGAAAATAGGCTAAAAAGCAGTCCTCGTATGTACTATGTGCGCGTTTTCAATACTGCAGCAGGGGGCCGTGGCGCGCCACAAGCTCTGCCAAGGCCACCGCAGCAGCGAATAACAAAACTGCCACTTGCCGTTCTTACTTTATATGAAAGACCCTGTAGAAACCATATCAGAAACAACAAGGAAAAGAAGATTGATGTTTATTGGACATATTTACAGAATGGATGACAATGGACTAACTAAACGAATTTTCAAATATCTTTGGGAAAATAAATCAACCACCACCTGGATTGAAGAAGTCAAGAAAGATCTGGAAAGGAACAACATAAGAGAAGAAGAATTATTGCAAAGAGAGGTTTTTAGGACGAAAGTCTTGCAACTGGAAGGACTCCAAGGGAGGAAGGAAAAGAAAACAGGGGCAAAGTGGACTGAAGACAGGAAAAAGAAGCATAGGCCTAGTGCAACAATGAAGGAATACTGGAAAGGACAGAACAACTAAGGAGTACGAATTGAAATTGTAACGTGGTCATTAGAAAGCCGCAAGAAGAAGAAGAATACGCCGTTGGACAGTAAAGGACTCTAAGAACTATGGTGGTTGGTTAGTTCCGCGGCCATGTAGCCCAGTGTACTTTGGGTGTGTGTAGAATCTGTCTGATAACCGGTGGAACCTTAGACTGTTTGTCGAATGTTTAACCTACTGTATATATAATTTAGCTTCACATAGGTGTAATTAGTGGAAGGTTCTTTACCATGCCATAAATCTATGACACGGGACCGCCGGCTTTACTTTCCGAAGGAAGGCATACTGAGGGATTTTTAACGCTCTTAAAAATCCGACGACTTTGGACTGGTTTGAACCCGCGATCTTCGGCATAAAAACTCAGCATGCTACCAACTACGCCACCGAACTATGTATTTTTGTATCAGATCGTTTCGGAAGAAAAGTGTCATTGCAGCTTGCCATTCGACACTTCCGTCCATGATTGATAAGCATGCTATTTACAGACAGGGGGGGGGGGGGGGTATTGTAAGTTAGTGGAATTCTCTGAATCACCTCTCGTTTTTCTCACGCCATGAACCACCAAACAATTCGCTGAGGCAGAGCTAGTCCTGTGTCTACCTCAACTCCAACTGTGAAATGTTGTATCAACTAATAACTGTCAACCATCTCGTCTCCTTTGAGATTCGAATTTGATTCCCGGTTCTGCCAAGAAATTTAATTCTGATCTGATTGTGGGATTCTGGGTACATTCCCTCGTGAGACAAAACAGTGAAGAAGTTAGTTCGATTCTCATCTCAGTCGTCCAAGAAATAGTTTATAGCGTGGTTTTTCTTCTTATACTCCAGGGAAATGAAGGAAAAATTCTTAAGTCGGCTTCTCCCCACCAGCCTCGATTACAAATCCATACACCACAACAGACACCACAATAAAATAGAATGCAAATACATTTGCCATTGATTGCACAAATGTTTGTAGATATCAGTATTGATAATATCCATCCAAGCCGTCTAGTCAATTTATAAGCCTCGAAATAAAGAACTGAAATAATTTTTTGTACGATAAAAACCCTTCAAAGACCCCACAAACATATCTCATTTCAGTGTATTCCTTCTCATATTGGAATAACAGGTAATGAAGAGGCAGACAGATTAGAAAAAAAAGTACCACACTACTACAACCTGTCAGATTGACTTTATGTCAGCAAAAAGGATTTTGAAAAATACTATCAAAAACAGGTATGAAGAAATGGCAAAGAAAACAGCAGAAACCAAATTATGGAAGGACATTGATGCTAAATGGGATCAATATAAATTAAAAGAGAAGCTGTAGCCTTCCTCAGACTTAACACTGGCCATGACTGCCTTACAGCTCATCTGAAACGAATCAACAACCTGAGATCTGAAAAATGCACACTTTGTCACGAACCTGGAAGTAAAATGGAAAAGGGGCACATGCTACATTGCAACGAACTTCAGAAAACCTCACACAACTCTATTGGAACGCAAGAAAGCTGATGGATTGGAATCCGGGCTAGCCATAAGGAACAACAAAAGTTTAAATTATACGCCAATCAATATTCACACAAATATCGTACATGTTTCGACCTGACATTGAGTTAAAATATTTGTTGATATTCGGCACTTGTTTTTCTAAATTATTGTTAATATAAAGCCCAATATTTTATTTACACTAACTATTACAATATATATTTGGAGGGAGCAAAACTAGAAACCGTTTCTCACTTTCAGTATCTTGGATGTATGGTCTCCAATGATGATGATGATAATTGTTGTTTTAAGGGGCCTAACATCGAGGTTATCGGCCCCTAATGATCTGGGTGATAGCGAAAATGATAATGAAATGGAAACCCGAACAACATTATCTGAAACGGAAAATACATACAAAAAGGAACTCAGATGGAGACAACTCACAATATGGTCTTACAAAAGGGAATTTAGAACGAAAAGAGTCACAAAAAGACGACATGGAAAAGTACCCACAAAACGTAGGCTAGATTCAAAATACGTACAAAATGTAATGTAGCGTCGAAATACTTACAAAATGCAACTGAAATTCAAAATACTTACAAAATGCAAATGAGATCGAAAATACGTACAAAATGCAATTGAGGTTCAAAATACTTACAAAATGCAATTGAAATTGAAAATACACAATGCAATTCAGATTGAAATAGGCCCTATCCCAGTTCCAATCCAAATTATTCACAAAGTGCAATAGAAATTCAAAATACTTACAAAATGCAATTGAAATTGAAAATGCTTACAAAATGTACGGTGATTCTAACGACTCATGTGGATTGACAATACTTACAAAAAGCAATTTAGATTGAAAATACTTGACAAAATGTAATTTAGATTCAAAATACCCACAAAATGCAATTGAGAATCAAAATATGTGCAAAATGCCCACCAAACATAATACAATTTAAATTCAAAATTCGTGCGAAATGCGGCGTTGGTTGAAAATTCTTACAAAATGCAATTGAAATTCAAAAAACTCACTAAAAGGCCCGGGCACATGCATTAAAAGACTTACTAAAAAGCAATTTAGATTGTCAATCTTTACAAAATGCAATTGAGGTTGAAAACAATCGCGAGATGTAATTTAGATCGAAAAAACATACAAAAAGCAACGTAGATGAAAAATGCCTTTAAAAAATCTTCAGAAGGGAACTTAGATACACGGTGAACCAAGTATCAAAAAACAGTGCGGGAATCTTAAAGAGAAAAAGTAAATATAATGTAAAGAGGAGAGGAGAGGAGAGGAGAGGGGAGAGAGGAGAAGGTCCGCCTCAAAGGTAAGGGACAAAAGGGGAAAACGGACCCAGCTCAGGAATCCCTCGGGGTCGCCAACTCCCGAACTCACCAGCCGTGAGCCCCTGAGGGAGTAGCATTATCTAGGGTGCACCAGAAGTGGTGGGGCTACATACACCCTGCCTCCTTAAGGGCCTTGAGCACAAGGCAGGAGGTAAAAGGAAAAGAAAAAGAAGGCTGACCCCTCACAGAAGGAGGGTGTCAGGAAAGATGAGACAAGGGCCAATTAAGGCGGGAAAGGAAGAGACTCCCTAGGCCTCGGATACCCTAATACCGTCGGGGTCGGAAGAGAACAAGAGTTGACCAAGTGAGGTCGACAGGAAAGAAGACGGAGAGGAGCCCGGCACAAGTAAGTGGAAGCAATGCCAGACTCAGCTGGGGCCCCGTGGTCGCCAACCCACGCCCACTAGAAGTGAGCCCCTGGGGGGAGTATGGTCTCCAAGGACAACACCCTCAAACAAGAAATTCTAAATAGGACACAGAAAGCATCACATTTCTATAACCAAGTTCGGCAAAGGCAACGTTGTATCACACCTACTTTGTTCCAATCCTTACTTACGGCATGGAAACATGTACATTGCTAAGTAAGGATTACAGTAGAATTCAAGCCACAGAAATGAGATTTATTAGGACCATGAACCAAAGTACCAGGAGAGACAAGACCAGAAATGTGGTACACAGAGCAACAGCTGACATCAGGGTCCCTGTTAACAACTTTCTGGGGAAACGCAGACCTCAGTGGTATGGCCATGTAGTGAGGAAGGATAGCTCTAGAACAGCTAAGAAGTACTCCAACCTGGATGTCAGAGGGAAGAGACCAAGAGGAAGACCAAGGAGACTATGGATAGACATAGTTCGATCAGAGGTGGAGAAGAATGGTTTTAACTGGGACGATGTCCAAGAACAAATTGTGTACCAAGATCGGGCAAGATGGAGAGCGCTCGATTGCCACACCCGGGAAACTGGAGATGGAAAATGATGATGATTACATGGCGGCTTCGGTGGCGTAGTTGGTAGCATGCTGAGCTTCTATGCCCAAGATCACGGGTTCAAACCCGGCCAAAGTCGTCGGATATTTTAAGAGCGTTAAAAATCCATCAATATGTCTTCCTTCGGAGGGGAAGTAAAGCCGGCGGTCCCATGTCATAGAACCTTCCACTAATTACACCTGTGCGAAGCTAGGTTAAGAATGTAAACAACGCTCTTAGGTTCCTACGTTCGTTGCCAGGAGCCGACTGCGGTGGCGTCTAGTAGCGTAGTAGCGTCGTTGACGGTGGCGTTTGGCGGCAAAAGTAGGAACTATTTGAAAAATTCAAAGTCTGCAGTCCTTACTTCAATAAAAGAAAACGATAACACACACTAATACAGTAATCACAATTAACACCGGTTATCATACAGATTCTACACACACCCAAAGTACACGGGCTACATGACCGCGTTGTCGCAGCCCCTAAACTAAGGAACCAACCAAGCAACCTAACTATTACAAAATTTCTTATTTTTCTAACTGTATTTTGAAAAATTTAATGGGAAGTCCAATATTATATTATATATTATTTATTTACAATTAATATTACATTGTAAGGATATCGATTGTTATTATTTTATGTTCGACGATGTCGAAATGTAAATATTATGTGTCAGAAAACTGTATCACAACAGTCATTAAAGTACTAGTTTTCAATATGATACAGTTTCTCCAACCAATCAGATCTCAATATTTTCATTCATTGACCAATTAGAAGGATAGCTCCACACATGCGCTCAAAATCCAACATGTCGGACATGAATTACATGATTTGAAAGTTGACAATGTATATTGTAGTTACAATCCCAAACACAAAGACAAAATCAGCACGAACCTTTACGGTAACATGGAAATACTATGAAATATGCAAGAAATTACGTCCAGCAGATTGCAACACAGCATCCTTCTATATAAATTACCGACATGGAAAGTGCACCGTCCCATATGTTCGCAAACTGGCGAATTTGAGAAAAGAAATAGCACTGCACCTTAATATCCCCAACTCCAATTTCTACACAGGACATTGTGTTTCGTAAGACTTCAGTGACAGTTTGAGTGAATGCTGGTGATAATCGGCAGGCTGTAAACATATGACATTGCCAAGCAGACAGAGCGCATGCGTGGGTCAGAGACCTTGTCAAGTACAGACAACAAACCCAGCACTTGCACTCCGATCACTCAATCCAAGAGACTGCATCTCGACAGATATTTATGAATATGTACTGTATGTTAGAACATAAAATAAAGTTATAATTATCGTCGAACATAAACAGTCGTATGCAACTCGTCTATGATGGTAATTAAGGCACTCGTATGAAAATTATACAACTCGCTACGCTCGTTTTATAAACATACTCCTGTCTTAATTATTGCCATTATAGGCTCGTTGCATAATCTACTATTATTTCATTTTTTAAATTACAATTTTTATCATAAGCAATTTTCACATTAAAAAAGAACAACATTAGACTTAAGAACATCTCTAGTATTTTATTTTTATTCTTAACTGATTTCATTCTTAATTGAGCCGAAGAAGACCTCAATATCAGGACAAAACATGTACAGTATATAGGCTAACAGATATATTTGTGTAAGTATTGATTGGCGTATAATTTAAACATTGAGCAATAAAATAGGTTATTAGACACACAAGACATCCGGGACGACAGCCAACAACTAGTATGGATTTACTACGCCAGATAGCCTATACATGATGATGATGATAATTGTTGTTTTAAGGGGCCTAACATCTAGGTTATCGGCCCCTAATTGTTTGGTTGATCGTGAAGATTAAAATGAAATGTAAACTAAAACTAACTACTAACTTATATACTAGAAGAAGAAATGGAAAACAAAAGGAGAATAAGGCACATAAAGGACAGGAGGAAAAGAAATGCCCTCAACCCTTGAAGAATGCGGATTGAGAGACTTGGAAGGAAGGAGAGCCATGAAAGGCAGATAGGAAAGTGAAAGAGGAGAGGGTCAGTCCCAGAGGTAATGGATAAAAGGGGTAAAACCGGACCCAGCTCAGGAATCCCTCGGGGTCGCCAACTCCCGAACTCTCCAGCCGCGAGCCCCTGAGGGTGTAGCAATATCCAGGGTGCACCAGAAGTGGTGGGACTACAGACACCCTACCTCCTGTAGGGCCTTGGAGACAAGGGCCAATTAAGGCGAGAAAGGAAGAGAGTCCCTAGGCCTCGGATACCCTAATACCGTCGGGGTCGGAAGAGAACAAGAGTTGACCAAGTGAGGTCGACAGGAAAGAAAACGGAGAGGAGCCCGGCACAAGTAAGTGGAAGCAATGCCAGACTTAGCTGGGGCCCCGTGGTCACCAACCCACGTGCCACTAGATGTGAACCCCTGGAGGTGCCAGATATACAGATATTAGATCATTCGGAGACCAGTTAAATGTATTTACGTTTGAGGAGTTGACATTCGTGCCATCTATGATTTACGGAAAGTTAGATACAGATGTTGCCCTCGGCTTGACTGTGCGCTTAAATCGCTCCCCACGACTACCACAGGGGGGGCTGCAGTTAGTTAGTTCGTCGATTGGAGGTTCGGTGTCGTGCCGAATGTGACCGTGCCGCAAGCGACCCACCAATTTGCCATCGTGCCACTAGCGACCCAAGCATTGATGTACTGGTGGAATCTGGGAATTTCTAACACATCTGTCTCTGCTAAAATTCCGCTTAGGTTAGGTTAGGCGCCGTAAAATTGACGGTTTTTCAGTGTTTCCTTTCATAAGCAAGTTTATAGGTTATCTCAACGTATAGCAAAGATCTAAGAACTAAGTTTATTTGCAAAGTGATGTAACTCCAACGTGTATTTATTTTCAATGTGTCTTATCCATGTTGACCAATCCGATGGCTCTCTGGACATCACGTGACAAATCAAGGCCATGGCATCAGTTTGTGTTTGTTGTGTTTAAACCATTTAAATGTTCATAAATGCCCCTCAAAGCGTATGCCAATATATGATTTATTTCCAAAAAGGCCCAACTCCAATTTACAGGAGACGATTACCCCAATTTCCAATGATAGGGGATTTTTAAAACACAGTGTCAGGATGTGCATAAAAGTAATGAATGAAATTACATTATATTCATAATCATATCTGAATTTAACTATACGAAGAAACAAAAACGCGATTTCTGAAGTTTGGCATTTCATGGATTTACGTCATTTTGGAAACAAGATCTTCAATTCTTCTCTTGAACAATGGGTCGCATGGGGCACTGTACGCTACTAGCAGGGTCGCTACAGCCACGATTTAACTGGGTCGCATCCGCAATGGTCGCACTCGGCATGTAATCGGAGGTTCGAATCCTGGCACTGACAGGGACTGTACTGAGTGTGGGTTTTCTCCGCGCTTTCCTCTCTCTGTCCAGCCAAAGGCCAGGTTTGTACCTGTCTCGTGTCCCGGAGTACCTACCCCAAACCTATGCCGTAACAATTGTTGTTGTTGTTGTTGTTAATTAGGGGCTTGCGACAACGTGGTCACATAGCCCCGTGTAATTGGATGTGTATGGCGTATGCGTTATTGTGATGTCTGTACTACTGTCGACCAAAATATTATGTGCACTCGAGTTTGAAGGTTGTTTGTGAAGTAACCGATAGACCTACATAGAATCCAATAACATCATCATTTTTATCGTTCTATTTTACTTTAGTTCATGTAGGTTTGGAATTTTTAATTTATATATATTTTTTTTCATCGCAGTTGTAACACAAAAAGTACCCGTTTTAAGCGTGTTTCAACCATGCGTCACATTTAAGAATTATTATCTCACAAAGCCGTCATCAGATCGAATCCAAATTTTAACACAATATACATTGGGATGTTGTATAACTGATTCATTAATTTCAAAATTTTGTGTGTCCAAGGAAGAACGTTGTTATCATTTTTGCAAGGTAACTTCTTCATGGCTCGGGGTCGTTGGAAAATGTAGTTGTTGGTCGCGTTGTAATCCTTATACATCAAAACGTTATGCTGTATGACTGTCAAATACGTAAATTTATTCAATTATTTTATTTCGGTTTGTATTTGTACGGGGAAATAAGACACGGTTCACCAGTTAGCCGCTCCGGGGAAATCTCTACAGCGTTGCTGAGATGGAGCCCATCACTTCCGAGCGAGGCGCGCCATGACGCGGTATGGCCTCCATCTTCGCAACGCTGTACAGATTTCCCCGGAGCGGCTAGCTGGTGAACGATATCTTATTTCCCCGTACAAATACAAACCGATATAAAATAATTGAATTGATTTACGTATTTCACAGTAATACAGCATAACTATTTGATGTATAAGGATTACAACGCGACCAAGTACTACATTTTCCAACGAACCCCGAGCCGAGAAAAAGTTACCTTACAAAAATGATAACAACTTTCTTTCTTGGGCACACAAAATTTTGAAATGAATAAACCAATTTACAACATTCCAATGTATATTGTGTTAAAATTTGGATTCGACCTGATGACGGGTTTGTGAGATAATAATTCTTAAATGTGACGCATGGTTGAAACACGCTTAAAAGCGGGCACGTTTGTGTTCCAACTGCGATAAAAAATATTAAAATATAAATTAAAATTTCCAAACCTACATGAACTAACGTAAAATAGAACGATGAAAATGATGATGTTATTGAATTTTATGTATTGGTTACTTCCCAAACAACCTGCACATTCGAGTGCACATAATATTTTGGTCGGCAGTAGTGTGTATATTTTGTAATCGAGGTGGTATTTGGGTAGGAAGCGGCCGTGGCCTTACGTTAGGTTACATCCCGGCATTTGCCTAGATTAGATGAGGGAAAAACCGGCCCAGTGGTGTTGGGGTAGCGCGCCCGCCTCTCACCTGGAGGCCCCGGGGCCGATTCCCGGCTCCGTCAGGTATTTTAGAAACAGACGTGAGGGCTGAAACAGGGTGCATTCAGCCTCGTGAGGACAATTGAGTAGCTGCCTGACAGTGAGGCAGCGCCCCGATCACGAAAACCAAGATTAACTGCCGAGGGGACCCGATGCGCTGATCACGCGTCACCCCAATATCTGCAAGCCAAATGGCTGGGCAGCGGTCGCTTAGTAGGCCTAGGCCCTTCACGGGCTGTAGTGCCAGGGGTTATTATTATATAGATGAGGGAAAACCAGGTTATCTGCCAAATCCAACACACACCAAGTACACAGTGTTGACAAAGATGCACAAACCCATAAGATGAATTAATAACAGCAACATAATATATGAGGGATTTTATGAAAACTTACAAGACTGCGTCAGGATTCGATCCTGCAACCTTGGACAGGGCAGGTGAGAACGTTACCGCTGAGCCACGCAGCTAGTCTATAACTAAATTTTTATTAATAACTATTTTGAATGTTTTACATGAATATACACTGTCTGTAAAGTTCGGTGAAAGAGTCTATATTACGAATGGATTGTTGGCTTACCTGAAACAGCCGTTACTGTCATGCGAAGTAATCCCCGTGGATGGTTATGCTTTTATGAGAACGACTGAATAAGTCCTGGAAACTCCTGGCATAGCCTTCTTTAGGAATAGACTTCAGTTTGGGTCGTCAAAATTATAAATTGAAAGCAAGAGAGAAGTGTGAATTTATGCAACCTGCCTAGCACTCCTGATAGACGGGTGGCAGTGAGATGGGTGAATTTATGCAACCTAACGTGCCCACCTGTTCGACGGGTGGCAGTGAGAAGTGTGAATGTTCCGTGGAATGGAATGGTCCTGAAAACTATCGTGGTGCCTGAGGTACGACCTCGAAGGCAAGCGTCAAAGTATGGAGTATCGGGGTCCAGGGTCTTCGAAAAGCCCTGAAGGGCCAGAGGGTTTCGGACATTTCGGACATCCAACGTAATATGACGACCCAATTGAAGGCTATCCCTCAGGAAGACTATGCCAGGACCTGTACAGCTGTTCTAAGAAGTGCATAACCATCCACGGGGATTACTTCGAAGGGAAGTGACGGCTGTTTCAGGTAAGCCAACAATCCGTTCGTAATATAGACCCATTCACCGAACTTTTCAGACAGAGGGTGTACTTGAAAGCTCCATCACTATTGGAGCTGAGGAACCAGGTGAGAACCAGTATGCAGCCGAAAGAAATCAAACCCCTATGGACATCAAATTGGCAGTTGAAAGACTAAAGGAAGTAGAAGACTTCTGTTACCAAGGAAGCAAAATAACCAGAGATGGGCGAAGCAAAGGGGATATAAAAAGTAAGTTTGCTCAGGCAAGGAAAGCATTTCTGCAGAAAAAGAATCTGTTGACATCAAATATAGATTTAGGTATTAGGAAGTCATTTTTGAAAGCCTTTGTCTAGATGATGATAATGATAATTGTTGTTTTAAGGGGCCTAACGACTAGGTCATCGGCCCCTAATGGCTTGGGTGATAATCAAGATGAAACCAAAAACCTAAAACTAACGACTTTCTTACAAACTAGAAGAGAAAAAGGGAAACAAAAAGGAGAAGAATGTAAATGAAAGACAGGAGGAAAGGAAATGCCCTCAACCTTCGAAGAACGAGAATTGAGGGGCTTGGAAGGAAGGGCACGAAAGGCAGAAAGGAAAGGGAAATAGGAGAGGGACCGCCCCAAAGGCAATGGAAAAAGGGGGTAACGGACCCAGCTCAGCAATCCCTCGGGATCGCCAACTCCCAAGCTCAACAGCCGTGAGCCCTTGAGAGTGTAGCACTATCCAGGGTGCACCAGAAGTGGTGGGGCTACACACACCCTGCCTCATTGAAGGCAGGAGATAACATGAAAAGAAAAAGAAGGCTGACTCCTCGAAGAATGAGGGCATCAGGAAAGATGAGACAAGAGCCAATTAAGGCGGGAAAGTGAAAGACTCCCTAGGCCTCGGATACCGTAATACCGTCGGGGTCGGAAGAGAACAAGAGTTGATCAAGAGAGGTCGACAGGAAAGAAGACGGAGAGGAGCCCGGCGCAAGTAAGTAGAAGCAATGCCAGACTCAGCTGGGGTCCCGTGGTCGCCAACCTGCATCACACTAGATGTGAACCCCTAGGGGGCCTATATCTAGAGCATGGCGTTCTATGGAAATGAAACTTGGACTGTGTGAGCATCAGAAAAGAGGAGAATTGAAACGTTTGAAATGTGGTGTTACAGGAGAATGATGAAGTTCAGATGGGTAGATAGGGTTACCAATGAAGGTATTAAGACGGTTGGGAGAGGAGAGAGGTGTGTGGTGACTGCTAATGAAGAGAAGAGATAGGTTGGTAGGACACATACTAAGGTACAAGAAGGTTTTGAGTTTAGTGTTGGACTTCCGGTTGTGAAATATACCATGTTCTACAAATTATTATTGTTATGCCATTTTCTACAAATTATTATAGTTCTATAAGTCCCAGTCAAGATGTTATTTTAGACCACCACGTGGTGTAGGAGCTAGCATTCATGGCTGTCGCCCCGGAGGTCAGGGATTGGTACCCGGCTCTGCCCAGAATTTAATTCTGTTCTGACGGCTGGAACGGTGTACACTCAGCCTCGTAAGACAAAACTGAGAAGAGGTTACTTTTTGCATAAATATGCCAAGTGTCCTTCCTTGTTTATGTTAACAATAACAAAACGAGAAACAGTGATAGTGGAAGGACAAACATTAATCAAATAGGGAAGATTTTGAAAACAGAAGACGAAGAGTTTTCAGCAAAGATTTTGAAGTTCAATGTTTACAGTTGAGTCGTCCATTTGCAAAACTCGTTTAATCCACTTGTGAATAAGGATGATGTAGTAAAAATAATTATTCAATTATTTTATTTTATTTTATTTCATTTTGTTTTATTTCGTTTTGTTTAATTTAATTTTGTTTTGTTTTATTTTAATTTGGTTTTGTTATTTTGTTTTGTTTTATTTTATTTCATTTGATTTTATATTAAATTGTTTTGTTTATTTTTTGTGTTATGTTTGTTTTATTTTATTTATTTTTTAATTTTTATATTTTATTTTTTATTTTGTTTTATTTTGATTTTGTTTTGTTTATTTTGTTTTATTTTATTTTGTTTTGTTTCATTTTTTATTTTCCAGAAAACAAACACAAAACCAAAAACAAAAGACACGAAGCAAAAAACAAAATTCAAAAACAAAAGCAAAAAACAAAAAACACAAAGAAAAAAATCAAAATTCAAAAAAGCAAAAGCAGAAAACACAAAACAAAAATCAAGAAAGAAAAGCAATATGTAAAAATAAAAAGCAAAAGCACAAAGCGAACACAAAACCAAAACCAAAAAACACAAAGTAAAAAGAAAAAAGTAGAAAATAACAAACACAAAAGATACGTGAGTCAAAGTCCAGAGAAACGTTTCTCTTGAAAATGATTCTTATTCACAAGTGGATTAAACGAGTTTTGCAACTGGACGACTCAATTTAGTACAGTAGCGTTTTTGTTTTACTTTGGTTTAGCTTAGTTTTCTCAAAGAAGGTACATTATTTATAAATATATGATACAATATATTTTAATTTCCGTAATTAAATGCGTGTGTACTGATGTCAGAGCGCAGTGAAAGGAGCGAAGTACATCGATTAATAGACTAGACAAAACAATTAACCAATAATATTATATATATAATATTTATTCGTTACGGCCAACTATGGACCACGTTTGACAGCTTCTACATTATTTGTTGTCTTCACTCTCTGCCAATGTCTCTTCATCCTCTCTCCCACTTCCTTCTTCTGTTCCTCCGTGCAAGATCTCCCTTTCCTCACTGACAACTCCCCTGTCTCCTGGAAACCTGCAAACTCCTTAACCAGTCGTCTAAATTGCTCTCTGTCCAATATATCTTCTTCTTTCACCCCCACCCGATCCAAGTCCATAACCAATAATAATAATAATAATTTAAATTTAATTTTA
Organism: Meconema thalassinum; assembly: GCA_946902985.2. Classification (NCBI taxonomy): domain Eukaryota; kingdom Metazoa; phylum Arthropoda; class Insecta; order Orthoptera; family Tettigoniidae; genus Meconema; species Meconema thalassinum. The sequence goes on along the minus strand of OX336396.1, from coordinate 212,905,936 downwards.
ATTTAATTTATTTATTAAATACTATTTATGTTACATTATTGTGATATGTCTCACGAATCTGATGACAGTACAGATTATCTGTGAGACATATTAATTATTATTTGCAACATATATATAGATTATATTTCAATACAAGAGTGCGTGCATTTTTTGTTATGATAATGATAAAGTATTAATGTAAATAATTAAAGACACAAAAAGTTACACTATGGTAGTTATATTAATAAATTTATGTTATGAGTTAATGTTTGGTTAAGTCATATTTTTTAATGCGACGTATAGCTAGTTGTTTGCTGTTAATGTTCGTCAATCCAGGTGGTAGTTCATTAAGTAGTGATGGTATAATATAATCTAGTCTCTTGAAACCATAGCTATTTATACTTAAGGTACTTGTCATGGCTCTTGTTTGTATGTTGTGAGAGACCTTATTAGATCATGGTAGTAGAGATTCAGTACAGTAATTTGGAACAACTCTTTAATATTAAAATAAGGGATATCAGTGAAATATTTAAAGAACCTGTTTTGGCTATCTTGAAGATTATTAATTAAAGTTGTGTTTTGATTTCCCCAAGCTGCTATAGCATATCTTAATTTGCTTTCAATCAGAGCAGTATAAATTATTTTGTAAGTTTTCCTATCTACATAAAATCGGAGATTGTAGAAGGTGTAGAGGTTTGCTCTTAGTTTTTTTTATTATGTTTACTGTGTGTGTGTTCATTTCAAAGTGTTCATCAAGGGTAATTCCTAGGTATTTTTGTGTCGAAGTACTATTTATGAAGGTGTTACATTTGCAACCTGCCAGGAAGTTTTGGTGTATGCATGATATGCTGTGGTGCATTAGTTTGTATTTTTCTTGTGTGAAGTGATCAACTCTGATGTGCATTATTTTAGATTTGGTTGTATTTATATACAAATTATTGTCATGACACCATCTTGTGATGTTATTGAAGTCTTCTTGAAGTCTATCAAAAGCTGTTTTAGAGTCTTTATGTATGGTATATATAGTGGTGTCATCAGCATAAATAATTAATAATAATAATAATAATAATAATAATAACAATATCATATGGCCTCGGATGCCGGGTGCAAGCTTTGATATTTGAGACCCAGAGGGCAGCTTGCATGTCAAATTTCAAAAGAAAGGAAGTTTGTAATTTAACGTGACCGTTAATCTCGCGATCGTGAGCCACGAGACCTCCTTTTTACGTGGAATACGGACCACAGGACATGGCATTTCACTTCGAAAATCTCACATGCATTGACCGGGAATCGAACCCGGTCCACCTTGGTGAGAGGCATACAGCTTGACCGCTGCACCACCACGCCCCTACATGTCGAATTTCGTCGTTCCTTGGAACTCTATGAAAGTCAAGGAGGTTAGATATCTAAGATCCTTGACACTATAGCACTTTCTAGTAGAGAATGGAGTAACTTTGTGTTGGCGGGATCAATTTTGTCATTATGAACACCCCCTACTGAATTCAAATGGGTTCTTTAAAATTCCAACAACGTATGACATGCATGCATGTCGTGATTTTTGTCGCCTTTAAAAAAATATCACTTACCACGGTCAGGAGCGAACCTGCAAGCTTGGGGGTTGGTAGTCCGACACGTTAACCACTCACCCACCGTGGCAGTCAATTAACCAATTAATCGGACAATCGATTTGTAGCAATTAACATATTTTCTGTTTCGATGTATCGATTATTCAAAAACTGAAATGAATCGATTTTTAAAGTACCAGCCCTAATTAGAAAGGAGTTAATGATAGGAGATAGGAGGGAGGAAGGAAGGAAGAAGGTGAGGAAGCCTGTGCCAAATTAAGCCCTAGGTCAGGTCCTACACTTGAAAGTAAGGTGTCTTCCTGATTGCGACCATTCCAGATTGCGTTCACCTAATTAGCAGTCCAGATTGCGGTCACTTTCATTTTAGGGAAGAGCTATAAACATTCCAGCGTCCAGATTGCGATCACTTTTCTTGGGAGACCGGTCCAGACCCAACGCACTTGCTGGAATACCCTAACTCGACCACATCATTGAAGGCAAGGTAGGGGGAAAGCTTCCTTCAGAAATACAATCTTATAATTTGAGTAGTTTTGACAGTGAACTTATTGATTTTGACTTATCAAAAGTCACAGATTTCAAATCTGGAAAGTTAATAAACCTAAAATTTCAAATGTTTGACTTTGTGTGTTGGAGGGGGCGGGGACAAAAATTAATTACAAAGGGGATTTAGAATCAAACGCAGAACAAATTACTTTTACGAGACAAATTTTTCGAGGTAATTAAAATAATGTTTTCCACGACATACAATACCTGTTATAAAAATAGATATCTCGCGCCTCAAACGGGAGAGGAGGGGCAGAAATTAAAAATTATACATTGTAAGTATAAAATTTCCCGTTACAACAATTTTGTTGAAAGTGAAGGTCGTTGATTCAGATCCTGAAACTTTTCTATTCTTAAGACTGAAAATGTTATAATCATTGCTTTTCGAGGTGCCGTCGGATTGGGAGGGAACTTGATTTTTTTAAGCGAAGTTGTATGGGGTGTGCTCAGCTGAACACTGAACTTGGTTAGGTAGTGACATATCAGTTTTCCCCTTGTTATCCACAAAACTTACGGAAAGTATGAGTCAGTCGGGAAGGACCAAGAATCAAGGACCGGTCTACCAAGAAAAGTGATCGCAATCTAGACTCTGGAATGTTTATAGTTCTTCCCTAAAATGAAAGTGACCGCAATCTGGACTGCTAATGAGGTGAACGCAATCTGGAATGACGCAATCAGGACACAACCGAAAGTAAGTGAAGTAATCGACTGTTTTCTATTTTCAGCTGGCGATAGAAAGGAGTCAAAGAAAGGAACTGAAAGGAAACAAGAAGGTGGGCAAACCGAAGAAGGCTTCTCCCTTACGGAGAATATAGAGCAACGGAGCGCTAGTGCACATACGTGGAACAAAGTACATGGTGAGAACTCAAGCAGCAAACATCCCAAGGATGAAGGAAGAAATCAGGGAATTGGTGTTCGTGGCCGTGAATGGAGGGAAGGCGGCATATTCACTCCCGGACGTGGCCATAGATTCCGTGAAAATACTGGTGAGAAGAAGCCTTACGGCCAAAACAACGGACAGATATTCCAAAAGGTTGGTCAAGAAAACTATGAGCGTGCAGGACCGTCTAAAGTTCAAATTCCTACTTTAGAAAGTTCTCAACAAGAGGGGGGAAGTTCCAAAGAAGGAGCAGGTCTTAAGATATTGCAAATGTCATCTGACAACAGTCCTGCTTCACAGGAGTGTGAAGCTGGTAGCTCGCAACAAAACGAAGCGCATACTAAGTCATGGGCGGCACCTGGTGGATATAGTGCATATTTCAACACTGTTAGCAGTCAGGTACAAGACTATCGTAACTTGTTTAGTATACCTCCTCCGCCTGTCACACAGAACAATTTACTGGGATACACGGACAATGCAAGGCAGTGGAAGACTTACAGCAATAACAATAAGAAGGTGTTTAACAGAGCTCCTGGTTCACCAGTATATGGGCTAGACGGAATAGGTTTGAACAGTGAATCCATAAAGATAAACGAAGGGAGTAAGTCTGGCGAAAACCAGACGGGATCGCCGACTCATGACTCTGTGAGAAGCGAAGCTCGAAGATATGGGCGAGGGTTTTTTCATAATACTGCAAAACCATCTGCACAACATTGTGATAAACAGGGGGAAAATCAGGGGGAAAATCAGCCCATGCCTAAATCCACTTATTACGCCAGGGGTTCACGCAATTACTCCAGACGTTCAGGCAATAGTTACAGACGTTTTAGAAGTTACGGGCGTGGTTCTGGATATCATACTACAATTCATGACAATAACTACCAAGGTTCTCTTACTTTCAACCGGAGATCTGGCAACAATTCTCGACGTTCTAACACTTACTACCGACGTACAGGCGGCAATCATTTTATAGGCCCACTACGACCATTCTTTCAAAGAACACAGTCCATTAGGGAACATTCTCAGCAAGACAATTTCAACCAAAGATCTATTTATCGTGGACGAGTACCTAATCACAATGTAGGATCAAATTGGAAAGGTGACGCACCAGATTCCTCTAACTTCCCACAACCTAATGTAGCATCAGATTTACAACAACCATCCCCAAGTTTTACCACGTTTCAAGCAGCTGATCCCAATACGAGATCAAGTTTCTCTAGCTTTCCACAGCCTCTCGCAGCACCACCTTTTCAACACCCACCTCCACGTGAAAGTTCGCCACATTTTCGCAAAACTAAACCAGCTGACCCTAACATAGAATCAACACTGATAGATAATCCGTCAGAAATTGAGTTCCCTAACTATTCACAGTCTTATTTGGCACCTACTTTTCAACGTCCACCACCATCTGTAGTTAGGCCAGTCTTCTACAGGTATCATAATCAAGAAAACTCCACAAATCAGTATGTTAGTCAAAATGTTGAAGTTGTATCACCAGGTGAATATTCCAATGATGAGAGCACCTCGAAAGAGTTTGGCGAACCTACTCGGGAATATTTGGTTCCAAATGTGTTGGAATCTGGTAGCAGTTCGTATGAATGTATGAAAATTCAAGTACATATTCAAGAGGAGCAGGCCTACGGTGAATCACTACACAGCAATCTGCAGAATCCACAATGGAAAATGGAGACGGCCAACAGGTAAGTTACAACTAACAATTCTACTCCAGATGATGACCATTTTTAGGAAAACGTAGACTTATGAGATCGATCCGGGCAAATGTCTGTCTGTCTGTCCCCCCCACCCCCTCCTATCAACTCCTAAACGGCTGCAGCAATCGAATCCAAATTTGGTATGAGTAAATATATATTCCTGAATATCTCAAGCCCATATTCGATAATGATATCAGTGCTACCAACTGCTGAAAAACCGCAATTAAATTTGAGCTCCCTGTTGGATATCTTGGAAGGTATGCATGGGAGCTATTCCAAAATTGGCACACATATAGATAATAATATTTCAGTTTAATTTCCAGGAGGCCATGCATGGCAGTATTGCCAAAATGATTCTAATACTGCTGATAGTGTAGAAGTTATATGCATTTAAAATTGGACCTATCAATTTGATATCAACCAAATTTCGTATGTACTATGTGTACATAAACAGATATGACTGAGCGTATTCTTAAATGCCACCAGGGCTGCCAACTGTTAATAAATGCTCTCAATTTATTTTATCCAAATACCAATATATCAGCAAGTATGCAAGCCGACAGCTTTAAACTATGCACACGTATAGTACCTGGCATTCTAGATTAATTTGGAGTATCTTATGTACGTCAGTGCTACCAACATTATTCTAAGCCTGCTGATAGGACCAATTTTTAAATACATGTAACTTCTATACTAACATTTGGATTTCAACCAAATTTCGTATGAGCTATGTGTACCACAACAGATATGACTAAGCTTATTCTTAAGAGCAACCAGGGCAGGCAACTGTTAATAAATGCTGTCTCTATTTTTACTCTAATATTAATATATCAGAAAGTATGTAAGCCAACAGCTTTAAAATTTGCACACGTATAGTACCTGACAATCTAGATTAATTTGGAGAAACTAATACACGTCAGTGCTGCCAACATGACTCTAAGCCTGCTGATAGGCCCGATTTTAAAATATATGTAACTTCTATACTAACAAATGGATTTCATCCAAAATAGGCACAACAAGAGACCTTAATATTTCAGATTATTTCTGACCAACACATGCATGACATTGTTGCCAACATGATTTTACGGGCGCTGATAGATCCAATGTCTACCTGCATGTAACGTCCATGCTATCCATCGGACTTCAACCAAATTTTGTATTCTGTAGCTTAAGAGATGGAACTAACAATATATTCAGTCACAAGGGCAGCCAACTGTAGTGCTCTATGAGGCTACAATATACCAGGTATATTTCGAACTAATTAGAAATTTCGATGTTACCAACTTAATTTCGTCATTATTCTAGAGAGGTCCATATACCTATAGATTAATCATTGGCATGAATCTTAAATTTTAAGAAAATTCGACTCTTTAGTTCGTCACGAATCTTCTTGTTGTTTTTGACTTGTTTGATGAAGCTCTCAATTCCTCCCTGTCCTGAGCTAATCCTTTCATCTCTACATCAGAGGCTATCTGTTAAACATATTATAACCTTGGTCTATACTATACCTACAATTCTTGTCCTAGACCCTTAAGTTTGCTCTTTATGGGTGCCATACTAACCTATCTCTTCTGTACAATAGCAGTCAGCAGAAACATTATCCTCTTCCATTCGTCTCAATACCTCTTCATTTGTTATTCTATCTACCCATTTTGTGCATCATTTTCCTGTAACACCACATTTAAAATGCGTCTATTATCCTCTTATCTACTACACCAACAGTCCAGGTTTCACTTCCATAGAGCGCCACGCTCCAGACAAAGACTATCAATAATGCCTTTATGTTCGACCCTCACTATTATGTGTCAGAAAACTGTATCATAATAATGGTCATTATAACACTGTTTTTCATTACGATACAGTTTCTCCAGCCAATCAGAGCTCGTTCATTGACCAATTAGGTAACGATACCTTCACGCATGCGCTCAAAATCCAGCATGTCGGACATAAACACAACATCGAACTATAATAAATTACCGACATGGAATACGCACCGTCCATATGTTCACGTAAATAAACTGGCGAATATGAGACAAGAAATAGCACTGTACCTTAATATCACCAACCCTAATTTCTACACAGCGCATTGCCTTCCGGTGACAATATTACTGAGGGACGGCCGATGTAAACATATGGCCTGCATATGGCATTGCAAGCACACAGAGCGCATGCGTCGGTCGTTCAGAGATCTTGAAAGACAGAGATATACCCAGCGCTCGCACTTCGGTCACAAAATTCAAGTGGCTGACTCTCAACAGATATTTATGAATATTTATGTTAAAACATATAATAAAGTTATAATTATCGTCGAACATAAACAGTCGTATGCAACTCGCCTATAATTGTAATTAAGACACTCGTATGGAAATTATAAAACTCGCATACGTTCGTTTTATAAAAAATACTCGTGTCTTAATTATAGTCATACAATAGGCTCGTTGCATATTGTACTATTTTAATATCTAAATCTATATTATTTTGATGTCAACAGATTTTTCTGTAGAAATGCTTTCCTTGCTTGAGACAAACTTTTATCTCTTATGCTTTGTCCATCACTGCTTATTTCACTTCGTAAATAGTAGAAGTTTCCTAATTCCTTTAGTTTTTCACCGGCCAATTTGATGTCAATAGGGGTTTCTGATTTCTATTAGTTTTGCTTTTACGTATATTGATTTTCACCATGAAACCTTTCCTCAAAATGCATTCAAATCCTCTGCCAAATCGGCTAAGATGACAGAAAATCGAGGAGTTGAAATTATTTCATCTACAATTACATCTATACTATTTCTCTCTAGGAGTAGCCCACCGGCAAGTGTAGAGAGCTATTCATTTTTTTTGTACCTTCAGCTCTAAAGTTGTGGGGACAAACTGTTGTTACTAATGCCAAATACTATACAGTACCAATACCAAAACCTAGGATTACAAAACTGCAATGGATGAAACTGTTCTTGTGTAGTAGCGCTGACTGCAGGCCCCGGGCTAAGGTGATAGACGCCCTGGGCAAATTGTCTACTGACGCCCTTTTTCTCATTTATGTGTTATAAAAATAGCATAATAGGTTTTTTACTAACAACTACGTAACTAATATAGCATCACAGGAAATAATAAGAAAAGTAAGTCGTTCATACAATTTTGTAGCCATTTATTGATACATTAATCACACTAAAAACCAAGATTACAAATTCAAACCATCAGAGGTAGATCCTAAACGTTCACTGTCACCATGAAGAGGGAACGCTCTAACTGAGAGAAATTTCACAACATACACAATTCTGAGTAATACACTTCGCCAGTTTTCGTCTATTAATGTAAGTTAGCATGTTGGAACGATGGTCTGCTGATTGTTCATGTTGTTTAATCAACTCATTTCCATGTTTCCAATCATTGAACCCGGATGAAAATTCAGTTTTCTTGTCCAACGGCTGAAACAAGCAGCAAGGAACACAAAAGACTTTTCCAGACGATTGTGAGTAGATCAGCCAACCAATCTCTAACATAAGATTCACCATTGGAAAGTGTACATTTAAACAGTTTTACAGTAAGTGTACGCTTAGTTCCGTCATTGTAAATACGCTCAGATCTAGAAAAAATCCGCTTGAAAGTTTGAGGGTTGACAAGATCACGCAGCGCATGCGCCAGTTGTAAATCCATGAGTATTGCCAACAGCGTCAACCGTGCATAACAGCTTACATTGTTGCCAACACTAGTATTCTTTACAGATAATACTGATGATATTATTATACTGTATTATAATAATTATAATCAGGATTAAACATAAATACTACGAATGTATGTGATATTTAATATTACTTTTATTTTATACTCACGTAAATTATAGTTCTTTTATCCTACTTTTTAAAGATTTCCATGTCATACTTATTTTAAATGTTGGGATTGTTGGGTCAACCTATTTCTGCGTTCAACGTTACCTAAATTTCGGCGCCCCCTAAAATTTGGCGCCCTGGACAAATGCCAAGTATGCCCGTTTATAGCCCGGGCCTGACTGACTGGGATGCACACATCAGCTGTTTGACTACATGGACATTATTAATAAGAATTAAATATCCGCCTGAATCAGTACTATAAAGTTTTTTTTACATGTTTCGGGGATTAATGAATTATTGCATCCCCTTCATCAGCCAATAATTGTAAAGCATTAACATATTCAAAACATAATAAAGCGTAGCACTGAACATAGTATTGATTCAGGCGGATATTTAATTCTTATTAATAACTAGCACGTACCCGCGGCTTCGCCCGCGATCAAGACAATGGGGACGATGCATTATTGCTGATAATTGGTCTACTTTATTACTGCAATCGCGGCTAGAGGTGGGTCCATTTTAATTCTGAATACTGATACATACAGTATATTAATATGAGTAGCAGAGTGGGAATTTAATGGAGCTGTGAAAGTCTGCAGGTTTCGATGTTACATTATGCTAACACATTTTAAAATTACGTCTTCTGCTGAGACATAACGATTTTGTTGTCCGGATGCTCGCGAGCACGCCACTTACAGTTGCCCATGGGAAAGAATGGTTTTGTCTAAATGTACACGTGCTACTGTTAAGTATGTGTCATTGCGCTTTGTTAAAGAAATTGCGAATATTGTTTGAAGAGGGAACTGCACTCTTGCACACTGGAATGGCAAATCTATCGGAATATGGGGAATTAAAAGTATTCTTCCTTGAGCTATTCTGGATGTAATTTTGCCATACTTATTGATGATTTGAACGTCAATATATCGCTATTAATAGACCTATAGTTAAACATCTCTCACCTTGGCCGCTGATGTACAGTACATTATGCAGTCTCTTCCAGTGTTACATCCCAGGGATTGAAATTCTCCAAAACCACTTTTGCCTCACATGCCTCTCTAAGTAATTAAAATTTCCGATTGTTGTTGTTTGAGTCTTCAGTTTTTTAACAGGTTTGATGCAGCCCTCCGTGTCTCCCTCTCCTGAGCTAATCGTTTCATCTCTACATAGCTACAACACCCTACATCCGAGGCAATCTCTTTAACCCTGGTTTACCCCCACAGTTCTTGTACTCGACCCTCCCATCCATAACTAAGCTTGCTATTCCTGGGTGTCTTAATATGTGTCCTACCCTCCTATCTCTTCTCTTCATTAGCAGTCGCCAGAAACATCTCTCTTCTCCCACTCGTCTTAATACCTCTTCATTCGTTACCCTATCTACCCATCTGATCATCATTCTCCTGTATCACCACGTTTCAAACGCTTCAATTCTCCTCTTTTCTGCTGCACCATTAGTCCATTAGTCCAACTCAGCAACTTTTCTAGGTTTAAGCCGTGCCTTGTGCGGGGATTCAATGGCCGTGAAAGACAAAATACCAACTTTATTGAAATAAGTTTGCCCAATTCCTCAGTAAGTGTAATTAAGAAAAAATAATAATTTAATGTGACAGCCGGTAGAATACGACATATCCGTCTGTGATTATGGGTCGCTGATCATGGTAAAAAACTAAAAAGAGCAGATCAATATTGGCAAACAGAAATATACAGTTAACAAAAAACAAATTTATAAAGAAAATGAAAGCATACCGTGCAAAATAGAAAGCATCTTGACATTGTAAATTAGCGTAAAGATACGAAAGCTCGCTCACAATAACCAGCTCAAAGAGAGACTCAAAATCACGCTCGAATCCGACCCCAAAAACCACCTCTATAAATAAAATATATCTCATTTTACGCGTATCAATGCGAGGAGCAATGTTCGTGAACCGAACCCCGCGTTTTAAGGCCCTAAAACGAACGGTTTTCGAGATATTGCCAGAAAACTATCCCCGGTCTGCGAAATTTCAGCGGTTGCCATAGTAACGTTGATCTGTTTCTTCGAGGGAACACAGTTATTTGGGAATATCTCCGAAACCGTTCATTTTAGGAATTTAAGAAGTGTGTTTCGGGGTCCCTACAGGACCTCCGAGTATTGTTTCTCGTATATGGCGGCTTAAAATGAGCTAAATCCGACCTTTGTACCGACTGTCCTTGGTCAGTGCCAAAGGGCCGGAAAAGGTCACTTACAAATTGAATTTTCAAAAACCGTTTCTTAGTGAGCCACTGCATACTCGGATCAACCAACATGCAAAATTTCAGCTTTCTAGCTCTAGTGGTTTGAGCCCTGCGTTGATGAGTCAATTTTGGATTATATATAATAGATTATTTTAGGATATCAATACGGAACCACCATGAATAATTTAAATAATGTAATACGTGGACATTATCCTATTTATCCACAGAGTGCGTTGTTATTTCTGTTGAAATGTAATGCAGATTTAAGAGCTGCAACTACTTTGTCTGGAGCGTGGCACTATATAGAAGTGAAACTTGGACTGTTAGCACAGCAGAAAAGAGGAGAATAGAAGTATTTGAAATGTGGTGTTACAGGAGAATGATGAAGATCAGATGGGTAGATGAAATGAAAATCCACAGCCTGCTTCCAGTCTCCGACCGGGTCAGGAATGGAATGAATGAAGCCCCCATCTAGCGGCGAGGATATGGACTGTGCCGGTTGCCGAGGCCTGACGCACTCCTCTGGGGCAATGATTAAATGAATGACAGATGAAATGAAATGATAGTGGAGAGTGTTGCTGGAATGAAATTTTGACAGGGGAAACCGGAGTACCCGGAGAAAAACCTGTCTGCCCCCGTTTTGTCCAGCACAGATCTCACATGGAGTGACCGGGATTTGAACCACGGACCCAGCGGTGAGAGGCCGGCGTGCTGCCGCCTAAGCCACGGAGGCTTAAGATGGGTAGATAAGAGTTGCAATTGAAGAGGTATTAAGACGAATAGGAGAGGAGAGATATTTCTGGCGACTGCTAATGAAGAGAAGGGATAGGTTGGTTGGACACATACTAAGACACTCAGGAAACGCAAACTTAGTTAAGGAAGGACAAAAACAGTAGCGTTAGACCAAGATTAGAATATTTTAAACCGTGTCCTACCACGAGTTCAGATTCCCATGAGTTCCGATTCCCGACAGTTCCAAATCCTTTCGCGGAGTAGCTATCTGCCAATTACACTACCTGAGCGAGTTTCAGCTTAGTTTTCTACAGCAATTTTTTATTAATTTGTTTATTACTGAAATATTGACTTTAGTTGAAAATAAATAGTTTTTAAATAAATATTTCCTAACCAAAAGCAATAGATAATCAAACGATCGAAAATCTTTGCATCACCCTCTTTGCCATTGCACCAAGAATTCTGCCATCCATCACAGCAACGACTGAAATCTAGAAGACCAGTACGTGTCACTGCGGGGCAACTCATTGCTGCTGGATTTGACCTAAATGAAAGCTGGAAGCATGAGTGGCCAACTAAAACATTGGGAACAAGTGCCCACCATCTTGATCCCACGAAGAAACCAAACGGCTTTGACTTACCGAGGAACTTCTGGTGCCGCATCAACAGGCAGAGGACTGGACATGGTTGCAGCAATTATTTCAGGTACAAGTGGGGCTGGATCAACTCACCAATGTGTGAGTGTAACCTGAAAAAACAGACGATCGAACATCTGGTCCAACGCTGTCCTCTTTATTCGTACCCTGGCATTCCTGACGATTTGTTCGCTCTCACACCCGACTTAATCGAATGGTTGAGAAGGATGGACTTAAAAGTTTGAATATAGCTTGTTATGTATAATTGTATATTGTATAAATTATCATACGATTAAATAATTACATAAAATGCGCACAAATGTGTATTTATATCCTATGCACAATGTTTGTTACATTTAGATCTAGTCGATATTTGACTCAATCCTCTTATGACATTTGGTTAGGTGGTATTTTTCACAATGTTCGTTGCATAGTATGCATACACATGCATTGTTTGGTTCGTGAAATTTGTCATTTCTACATATCTTGTGGCAGGGGCGGATCTAGGGGAGGGCGACCGCCCAGGGCCCCACACCATGGATTTTTTGAAATTTAATTAATTAATTAATTAATTATACTTTTAAAACTAATTTATAATTTATTTATTATTATTATTATTATTATTATTATTATTATTATTTTCAGTGCAGTTATGACCTCCCTTGACCGTTTACCAAGTTTAGATTTCAGTGAAATAATAGAAGACTTTAGCCGGAAAAATAGTCGCAAAGTAATATTTTAATATTTCATAGTTTACATAACCTTCTTCAAGGGGACTTAGAGGTTTCTTTCATATTATTAAAACAATGTACTGTAGAGTATTAAAAATATTGTAACTATTCTTTATTTTATTATTACAAAACTACTTTCCATTTGATTTGATATTTTTTTATTTCCTATTGTTGTGGGCCCCACCTTATCCTATCGCCCAGGGCCCCGCAAGGTCTGGATCCGCCACTGTCTTGTGGTGATAGCCGTGCACAGAAAGTATGGTTAGCACCAATCGCAGTTCTTGGTTCGCTTTTGCCATCTCCTGTCGATCACGGCGTCAGTAGCGTAAAAGTCTTAGGGTATTTCTTTTGTGTTTTGTTTCCTTAGCTCTATTGGCAACTCCAGCTATCTGATATGACATCTAGCGGTAAAAATTAGAAACTTACCAAGTAGGGTCACGGCCGACTGGTAGGGTACATTTGTCACGTGGTGACTGGTTGTATATGGTTTCTTGTATTCGTAAGCAGATCGAGGTAATTTCTTCGTGTCTTTATACATAAGTAATAAGTTTTACCGTTGATGGAGTGTAAAATGAGTAAAAGCAACTTATATTGCTCAGTTTACGGCTGTAAGTCGATGCATAAAAGAGGGCTGCGGATATAAGTTTTCATCACTTTCCAAAAGATGTAAATAGCAATAGCCAAAAGGTGACGATACCAAATAAATACGGGCAACAGGAGCGGGTTGGACCACTCACCACTACACTCACTGACGACAGGACGGGTTGTTCACTGTTTACGCCGAGCCAAGCCGTACCAAGACAGCTAGGCCTACACCAGCCGACTACAGCCCAGCTTCATCAGTCAGGTATCCTTCCCCCTCCCGAGTTAATTTCCAATTACCCTACCAACCGCCATCACCTCGCTCTGCGATATCCGAGCCATTCCACTACGAGTCATATAGGCCTAATTTGACTTCGCAGGGTAAATATCTACTCTGCGAGAACCTGCTACCAGTCCGATATTCTACACCAACCCCACCAGCTAACCATCTAAATCGAGCAATTCCTGTGTCCCCCGAGCTTTAATACAAGTTAAACTCATCCCTTCGCCCTACCAAGCAGCAAATAATTTCTACAGTCTATGGTACAGTGAGCAAACTCAAATATAGCTTTTAAAGTAACAGCACCATGACTCGAACTGCTCAAAAACAGATACCAGCAGACAACCGATGCTTGATAATATGCAATTGACACATAAAATCCAGTGGAACACACAAATTAGATCACGTGTATCGCACAGTTATACATATATACAATCAAAAATAACACTGTCATTATTTTAGGGACCACATTTACTGATTATAACCGAAAAATAAAAAGTGTTCCATATCAAACGCGTGTTATTGAGTATTTTTACCCTACTTATCCAGACCGACCGCAGCGCCCCAAGTGTTAGTTTGAGTTGCCAATTAATTGAGATACTTGCTTGGTGTGTGGCAGAAGCAACTTAAGTTTCAGATCCTCTATATAGAACGGTTCCCTTGCCAGTTCATATACCAAATAAGGTATCCTAATTCCGTCCCCCCATCCAGTTATTATCTATTCATTAACTTTATGGAAAATTTATTGTAACAGTCTTAAGATATCTAATAATAAATTTATTGAGATGTAAGTTATATGTTCGTACATTTTTACACACAAGTTACTCATCCAGACAAAAGAAAATCAACAACGGAAAAACACTTCCAGGATGACTGACGTGGGAATACAACACACCTCTTATCAATAATACGCCTCACGATGCTGAGTGTAGCCCGTTCCAGCCCTCCGTCCAGAATTAACTTTTTAGAAACGCAAAGGGGACGAATTTAGGTATCCTGTCATCAAAATGGCGACGACTCCTGACCAAACAGCTGTATTAATGTAGTACGCAATATTCAAGTACAGTAGTAATTTAAAATTATCAATTGATACATTAATGATGAAAAACGTACCGTAAGGTGTCAATATAACGATTTAAAGTTGATTTGACACTCTTTCAACCTCTTACTATATTTATATTTAAAAAATTACAGCCCAAACCAGGCCACGCCATCGCGAGCACTTAGTGCTTGCGCGTCCTGGTGCTGCACCGACTTTTCCCCTCCCACCCCTCTTTCCTCCCCGTGCAGTGGCGGTAGCACAGTCAGACTTGGATGATGTGCAATGGATCGCTGACCTCGCTTTCATGAAAGACATCACGGGGTATTTACATTATTTAAATATCTCGTTTCAAGGCAAAAACAAGAAGTTCCGTGACGAACTAAAGAGCCTACTTTTCTTAAAATTTAAGATTCATGCCAATGACTAATCTTAATGGACCTATCTAGAATAATGACGAAGTTAAGTTGGTAATATCGAAATTTCTAATTAGTTCGAAATATACCTGGGCGTAATGTAGCCTAATAGAGCACTACAGTTGGTAGCCCTTGTGACTGAATACATTCTTAGTTCCATCTCTTAAGCTACAGAATACAAAATTTGGTTGAAGTCCAATGGATAGCATGGACGTTACATGCAGTTAGACATTGGATCTATCAGTGCGCGTAAAATCATGTTGACAACAATGTTATGCATGTGTTGATCAGAAATAATCTGAAATATTATGAACTCTTGTCGTGCCAATTTTGGATGAAATCCATCTGCTAGTATAGAAGTTACTGGTATTTTAGAATTGGACCTATCAGCAGGCCTAGAATCATGTTGGCAGCACTGACATATATTAGTTACTCCAAATTAATCTACAATGTCAGATACTATACGTGCGCAAAGTTTAGAGCTGTTGGCTTGCATACTTTCTGATATATTGATATTAGGGTAAAAATATAAATAGCATTTATTAACAGTTGGCAGCCCTGATTGCTCTTAAGAATACGCATAGTCATATCTGTTATGGTACACATAGAACACACGAAATTTGGTTGAAATCCAATTGATAGTATACTAGTTACATGTATTTAACAAGATGTTCAGCAAAGAACATATAGCCTACTTTCTCCTAAATGTATGGGTATCTTTATGACTCTTTGTCCTCATCCCTAAAACAATCACCCCAACCACAATGTATTGTTTGTTTTCTTTTATATTGATAATAAGCCAGTAAGTGTCAAGATCAATATTATATACTTTATGATGATTGAATAACAAAACTACTAACTTATTGTAATGCATTCACGTCCGTTAATCTCTATATTAAGCCAGCCTGCAAAATTAAGAATCTTCCGCCCCAATCATCTTCCGCCCCAATCACAGTAGGTGGTGCTGCGACCTATCAGTGAATTAATCTTTATCTTGTACGCCTATGCACTGCCATCGTAATGTACTACGATGGCAGTGTTCTATGGGTGTTGAATGAGTAGGCAGTTTAAAGTAGCCAAGAGGGAGGCGATCCAGCTGGCAGTGTTTAAAGGTATTCGGAGCGCGATCGTGGCTAATAGTTGAACTACCAGTATTACAAAATTGCCATACTTCAGGAGGCCAGCTCAGGCATTTACACAGCGTTATGTTTGGAACAATATTACCCACATAACCCACAAGAGGACAGCACCGTACAGAGGCATTAAGAAGGTTGTGGTTAATGACAACGTGTATCTAGTTCTTCTATTCTCCTTTTTCTAATGTCTTCTGTTTATGTGCGATGCTGGGACTGTGATTTTATTAATATACGAGTGTATACTTTATCCTCTCCTTTGAGCTAAATGACATTTTATTCAGTATCTGTGGGAAAAGCTCGTGCACATCATTTGTAAAAGAATTCAAGAAAAAAAAACCTAACTGTAGCAGTATTCGATCCCCAGTCAACTGCGTGTCAGACTAACATGCTAGCCCAGAGCTAACCGTATCCATGACGTCAGGTGTTCTTAACTGACATCTTAGATAAAAAACTGTTGGCAAATAATGACTTTAAATAAACGATTTCTTCACTGCAGTACATCTTCATTAAAGATCATTTCATACAAAGGTTATATTATTGTATCAGTACGGTATATCACATACAACATACTAAAACTACTGAAATATAAGACAGGCACATGAGGACAGCTGCCATCTTGTCGTGTGACACAAACGGCTCAGCTCTTTTAAGCCACTCATACTGTATAATATTATAATATTAAATTATAATAAATAACGGATCACGACCTTCAGGATAGCTTAAACCCCCCTAGGCTCGATAATCGGAATTGGTGGGTCTTAAGCTATTTATTAAAATGGTTGCATAATTCACACGGCCGCCATCCTGAAATGGCATGGCCGATGACCTTGAATTTTGGGTGAAATACGCGTCCTATATAAAGGTATGTTGTCACCAAATTTGGTAGAGATCGGATGATTAGTTTAGCCGTAATTTGATTTTACGTTTTGAACATTTGAGTGGCCACCATTCTGTTTTGGTAAAGATGGCGGCGATATAAAGTATGACACTGAGGTGCCCTTTACTATTGCTACCTCTGTACCAAATTTCGTTCAATTCGGTTTCACCGTGTTCGAATTGATAGGGGGGGACAGACATTCAGAGTACACACACACTCACACACACACAGACACACACACACACAGACACACACACACACACACACACACACAGACTCACACACACACATACACACACACACACACACACAGACAGACACACTTTTTTCGCCCTGTGTTGATCTCATAAGTCTACTTTCATTTTTTGCAAAAATCGAAAGTAGGCTAAAAATTGGTCCTATCAGCAGGCTTACAGTAGAATCATGTTGGTAGTACTGACATACATTAGTTGCTCCAAATTATTCTAGAATGTCAGGCACTATATGTGTGCAAAGTTTAAAGCTGTTGGCTTACATACTTTCTGATATATTAATATTAAAGTAAAAATAGAGACAACATTTATTAACAGTTGGCAGCCCTGGTGGCTCTTGAGAATATGCTCAGCCATATCTGTTTATGTACACATAGTACATACGAAATTTGGTTGAAATCCAATTGATAGCGTAGGAGTTATATGCATTTAAAAATTGGACCTATCAGTAGGCTTAGAATCATTTTGGCAACACTGTCATGTATGACCTCCTGAAAATTAAACTGAAGTATTAGTAGCCTATCTATATGTGAGCCAATTTTGGAATAGTTTCCATGTATACATTACAAGATATCCAACATGGAGCTCAAATTTCAATTGCAATTTTTCAGCAGTTGGTAGCACTGACATCATTTTCAAGTATGACATTGAGATGTTCCGGTATAGGTCTTTACTCATACCAAATTTGGTTTCGATTGCTGCAGCCGTTTAGGAGTTGATAGGGGGGGGGGGGCAGACAGACAGACAGACAGACAGACAGACAGACAGAATGACAGACATACATTTTCCCGGATCGATCTCATAAGTCTACTTTTTCCTCATTTTTGCAAAATGTGAAAAGTAGGCTAATAAACTAATCAGTACTAGCCTATGTGTGACCGTATTGAAAGTTTCAAATTGCAGCTTGTGCTTTTTAAAAGTCACCTTTAAGAAGGAAATTTGGACAATTTTCCCCTCTCTAAAATCTTTGAATTTAAGTATTTATGAACACATCAGTGGGTACACAAAGGCGTTAGTCACTGCATAAAGAATTTGAAGATAGGTTTGAAGAAATAAAACAAGTAAAACCGGCACTCAAAGTTTTTATGACGCCCTTTTCGGAGCGCCTAGAAGATATCCGATGAAGTCTCCAAGTTGAGCTGATAAAACTACCGTGCGATCAATTTTGACAGACCGCTATTACCATTACAATGGTGATTTGATTTCATTTTATAAAGGCACTGAGGAACAATAATTCTTGCCCTGAAATTTGTTGCTTTATTCGGAACGACGTTCGTTTGTGAACAAATGTTTTCAATTGTGAGTATTAAGAAAACAAAAACAAGGCCAAGTTTGTCTGATGCTTCCTTGGAAGCTACACTTCAGATTGTTCCAAATAACGGCAAATTAGTGGCTTCAAAGCGATGCCAAAGATAAAGAAAGATGTTGAAAATTAGTGCAAAATCAGATGCGCAATAAAACTATTATTTCTGTCTGTACACAAAATTGGCATTATTATTATTCGTTCTCATACCGGTACGCCGCCTGACGCGCGCTGATTTGCCCAGCCCCATTCGCCAAACAACAACAACAACAACAACAACACTACTCTCGCCTCGCTAAGCCCTGCCACTACACGTTCCTCTCCTACAGCAGAGCACCGGTGCTTTTGACGGTGCCGGCTGTGATCGCGAAGCGCCTGTAGTACAGTACAGCTGGAATGGTTTTGTTCCAAAAACCGTGCTATGGTTGGCTTTTTGTAAATCGTTAGAAAAGCACAAAAAAAGCTTAACTTTAAATTTCGGAATAAATTGTAGTATCATGTTGTCGGAAAACTAAAAATAATAATAATTGAAAAGCGTTTTCCTCCGAATCTACGTATTTTAAAGAAAATATTTTTAAACAAAAAATGTAGAGGGCATTGGCACCTACAATTTGTCTCATTGAGGTATGTCATACGTTTTGAAATGCAGAAGCTAGATGGCGCCAAAGTTTCCAAAAAAGTGTTTTTTCACTTTTTGTCCTAGAAAAAAATGTTTTTTTTTACAAAAGAGTGAATCAGAAATTGTTCCTCTAAAAATTGACTGCAACATTTATTTAAACGTGTGTTTCCTCCGATTTACCTTTCCAAAGTTATAGCGCAGCAAATGCAACGCTGCGTAGTCAAGGCTAGTATTGTTACTGTGGAGAGAGCGATGGGAATAGTTTAGACCGGGACCGTTGTCGGACAATTTTCACACTTCGGCAGTCTACTATTGAGTTGGCGTGGCCTGGTCTAAACGAACAAAAGAAAGCCGGTATATGGCTGGCAGTATAATAGTCAACTGAATGGTTCTGAAGAGTTTCCTGCTTCTCTCGGAAGATACTAACACTGTCCATGGAAGTTAAAGTGGGGAACGAATTAAGGCGAGGGGACGGATTTCGGGATCTTTACCTTTTGTGTGTGCGTAATAATTCAGAAGGCGGTGGAAACTTAACAACGCTTTCATTTGTTCATTTGTTGTAGGATTGTAAGCAAACATGGCGGAGCTACAGTTACCGGCAGTTAGTTCTGCATTTCCCATCCCACTCCCCCGGTATACTACTGCAGCGTAAAACATTTGCCACGCTGATCGTGTCTGTCTGATTGTGAGAACCTACTGTTACGCGCGTCAATGTTCTCAGATAGGGAAGTATTCATCACGCTATCCTCACCACTCTACACCCCGCTCCTACCGCTGATCTCTGAAGGCCAAGGGCAAGGATCATGCAACTATAAGAGATTCGTCACTTTTGTTTATAGAATTTCCGAGAGAGAGCAACGCCTGAGACTATGTATTACTCGGGCAAGTCTGGCAACATAAAAAGTAAAAAGTAAAAAGCCATATGAAAGTAGCCTTTATTACACGTAATTGTTCTGCGATGAGTTATTGATTATTCATTAAAATAACACAAACATAACTGCGCCTTTCGCTAGGCTTTGAAATATTCGTCCAGATAGGAAAATAATACATTTTGATATATATCAATGTTGGCAATAGATTTGTCACGAAGGACACAGTTATGCCGTTCTAGAGCTTAATTCACCTTTAGGCTAATAAAACATTGCTCTCCTACTCTACAGAATTGTTGGGATATTCGATGAATATAAAGAAAGCTGTCCAAATGCACACTATATTGGCATAACCTCACTTTTTGCCTAGCATGCCTGCTGCCACCCACCCCTCCCCGTAGCCCTAAAGTGCCCTAAACCACAAATGTTATTGCAATGCAAAGGAGAATGGGTAAGAAAACAAAAAAAGATATATTGCACACATTTATTCTCTATATATTTTTATTTGAGAGTAATCCATATTGCCCACTAGTTTTACACATGGTCAACACCAGGAAGATGAAAATTGCCGTATTGTTCTCACTATCATTATAATTCTTACATCCCGGTTCTTGGCAATTTTTCCTCCCTTGCAGGGGCATGATTGACTCCCAATTCAATTCAAATAAATAATCAAAATACCGAACAAATCAAAACAACCAACAACACCACGAGGAAAATCAATCAAAACAGACTATTCCCGCTTCCACCAGTCGGTTTGATGTCAGCGTTCATGAGTGCCAACTACGGAACCTTAGTGCTAAAATTAATTCTTCATTGGTTGGCAGAACATCCAAGCAGAGCTTTACCGCGACCCACGCGCTCCCTATGAACTGTCATCCCCCTGGCCAAGTGCCAGTTAAACGCCAGTATCTGTGTTAAAAAGCCCGACACAGCAGTTTCTGCCGCGGCATGACCGGAGAGGCGTGGCCACTGAACAGTGAGACGAGTGGGACTGTGATCGCTCGCGTCACTTTTAGACGCGAAACGAAATATGACGCGCACCGCTGGGTCAAGTTTGGCAGGGTACGGTTTCTACATACGAGTAGGATGAAAGGCAGCATTTTCCTGAATATATAGAAACATGAATCACAATTTCACGCTCAGTAGTTTAACTTTTATGTTATTTTAAAATTGGCTGGCTGCGTGGCTCAGCGGTAACGTTCTCGCTTGCTCTGCCCAAGGTTTTAGGTTCGAATCCTAGCGCAGTCAGCTGGCATTTGAAGTTGCGCAAATGCGAGGGAGCCGTGTCAGTTGTTTTACTGTCACGTTAAAGATCCCTTTCGGGACAAAATTTCGGCACCCCAGCGTCTCTAAAAGCCACAGTAGTTGAAAGGGACGTAAAACAAATAACAATAATATTTTAAAATTATTTGAAAGAGGTCACTACTCATCGATCATTAGTCACTAATTCATCAATTACTACCCTTAAAACCTTCTGCAATGTAAGCGTAGCTTTATACGAATATTGGAGTAGCAAAACACATTCAATGTGCATGTTTCTCTTAAACATATCTTGTAATAGAAGAAAAGAAAACTAAGCAGTTAGCACATCACACGAAATAAAATAAAATAAAATAATAAAGAATTAGTACTGACTGATTTTTAACGCTCTTAAAAAATCCGACGACTTCGGCCGGGTTTGAACCCGCGATCTTGGGCATAGAAGTTCAGCATGCTACAAACTACGCCACCGAAACCTCAATGTAAATAGTTAGATAAAAGCAAATAAAAACATTAAACAAAAAAAGATACGAGCCTTGCAGTAGTCGCATATGATGTGTATAATAACATCTGACATGTTATCGTACTCGTATACTACACAGCTTGGACATACTTAAAATGTTAATTTACACTCCATTTTCATACTGGTACTATGATGGATGTATAGATTGAATTGGAGATATGCTACTGTCACATTTGTGGCGCAGCGGTCAAGCTGTTAGTCTCTCACCAAGGTAGACCGTGTTTGATTCCCGGTCAATACATGTGAGATTTTCGAATTGAAATGCCATGTCCTGTGGTTCGCATTCCACGTAAAATGGAGATACCGTGGATCATGATCGTGAG
This sequence comes from Meconema thalassinum, assembly GCA_946902985.2. Taxonomy (NCBI): domain Eukaryota; kingdom Metazoa; phylum Arthropoda; class Insecta; order Orthoptera; family Tettigoniidae; genus Meconema; species Meconema thalassinum. Next base: position 212,883,622 of record OX336396.1, on the reverse strand, counting down.
ATTAACGGACATGCAAAACTACAAGCTTCCTTCCTTCCTTTTACATTAATAATTCATAATAACAAAGTGACACACAACGTCGACAGTACTCTCAATTACTGTGAGCACATTCCTTAGTAACTATAACATTCATTATTCTCAAGGCTCTCATACAGTTCGTCGTAAACAATCAAAACATGGCTTCCTACAATCATGAAATGACCTAGTCTCACATATGATGAAAATACAGCTTTTATTCCACTCATATAACAACATTCTGTTATGCATTTAATATTTGACTACTCACCCACAGATTGACAATAATGCTGCTTACTTAAATGTCATTTGTCGTCTTTGTCCTACCCCATGTGATATTCAACCTTGAACGTGAAGCTTCATAAACTGCTCAGTGACAAATGAAAGTCGATGAAACATTTGCCACTGTGCTCGTCAAACCAGTGCCTGCTAAATGCACTGCGTACTGTATTGTCATAACATTCTCGCGCTACAGAGCACACACTGCCTTGTTTCCAATACACACATTTTCAATTGTACATCCAGCTGGCAGTGCGCCTTCACTTCCGTCCGATCCACTTCCGTTCGATCCACTTCCGCCCGATTCACTTCCGTCCCATTTTTCTGGCAGTGCGTCTTCACTTCCGTCCGATCCACTTCCGTTCGATCCACTTCCGTCCCCAATTTTCAAAACCACTCCCACAAAACTATCTAGCAACCGAGCGGAAAGATGTTACACATAAAAAATAATATAAAAATGAAAAAAAAAAAAAAAAAAGATACTAACTTATTGGAGGCAGGTCTAATGGCCTCGTGAGTCATGAGGAACCCGGCCGAAGCCGTCAGATTTTTTAAGAGCGTTAAAAATCCCTCAGTATGCCTTCCTTCGGAGGGGAAGTAAAGCCGGCGGTCCCATGTAATAGATTTATGGCATGTTAAAGAACCTTCCACTAATTGCACCTGTGTGAAGCTAAATTGGATAGGTTAAGAATGTAAACAACGTTCCTAGGTTTCTAGGTTCGTTGCCAAGAGCCGACTGCGGTGGTGTCTAGTAGCTAAGTTCTGAACTTGGCCTAGTAGTCGTTGACGGTGGCGCTTGGCGGCAAAAGTAGGAACTATTTGAAAAATTCTAAGTTGCAGTACTTAAATTAAAAAAACAGATCACACACACTAATACAGTAATCACAATTAACACCTGTTATCAGACAGATTCTACACACACCCTAAACTTAAGAACCAACCAACCAGTCATGAGGAAACCTGATGGGAAATGTTTCTCATGGCCCCATAATACCACTTGCTTGATTTAATGAAGTTAATAACAGATTACAACGCGACCCAGAACGCAAGTTTCCAACCTCCCCAAGCCGAGGAAACGTTACTTTACAAAAATGAAAACTTTTTCTTGTAGACTTGTAGAACATGTTGAAATTAATAAATCATTTATAAAACGTTCCAATTGCTATTGTGTTAAAATTTGGATTCGATCAGATGACGGGTTTTCGAGACACTAATTCTTAATTTTGACGCATGGTTTTTAAACACAACTAAAAATGGACACTTTTTGCATTCCAACTGCAATAACAAATATTATAATATAAACTGAGGACGTTGCCGGAAGAGGGACTTATAAGCCAACGCGTCCTTTTTCCGGCAATCACGCTAATTGATCCGCCATGTTGTTATTGCGTTTCCCTGAATATTTCAAGAAGTTAGTACTTAGTTATTATATGTGGCAATTACCGTCCTATTCGTCTCCTATGCCACATAATGAAGATTCTAGAACGTGTGATTGACACTCGCTTGCGTAGCATTGTTACCATCTCGCCTAACCATTGTGGGTTCATGAAAGGTCGCGGAACAACTGATGCTATCCATGCAATGCGGCTTCTGATAGAAAAGTATATGGAGAAAAGAAGGACAATTCACATGGCTTTTCTGGATATGGAGAAAGCATTCGACCGGGTTCCCCATCAGCTTATATGGTATTCTCTTCGATCTCATGGCGTACCAGAGGCTTATGTGCGTTGGGTCCAATTCCTCTACAGTAATACAACTAGCTCTGTACGCAGTGCTGCTGGCCTCACCAAACGGTTCGATATTCAAGTTGGGGTTCACCAAGGATCTGCACTATCTCCACTCTTGTTTATCCTATGTATGGATACAGTGACTGACGATTTGCAGAGGCAACCACCATGGACATTACTGTACGGTACGCCGATTATGTCATGCTTGCGAGCGAGAACTGTAATGATCTAGAATACTTGGTCAACCTCTGGAATGTGAGGCTCTGTGAATTTGGACTACGGCTCAACCTTATTAAGACAGAGTACCTTGAATGTGGTTCCCAGACAGATGGGACCATCATAGTAGATGGCACCCCACTACCAAAGGCTTCACATCTCCGATACCTTGGCTCCGTTGTGAGACCTGATGGTGACACAGTATCGGATGTCCCTGCAAGAGTAAATGCTGCATGGATGAAGTGGCGCCAGGTCACAGGCGTTCTCTGTGACCGCAAGATCCCTTTGCGCCTCAAAACTAAGATCTATTAAGGCGACATTCCGGAGATAAAAGTCGATATTTTCTTCATTTTGGTGATTTTTTTATGACTGAAATTGAAAGGATTGGGTTTCTTCTTTCTTGTCACAAAGTTATTCCGTTGAATTCAAACAATTTATCACCTTTGTTTGTCAGTCTGCACACAGCAGAAATGGGCGTGGCATCTGCTGAACTGCTTGTTAGATTATTTATGATGTCATTGCCATGTTTTCATTTTATCTAATCAATAAAATATCCCTGTTCTTTGCAATTACGCATCCCGGGGATGGGCCAACAGCCCCCCCCCCCCCCCTCTCTCTCCCGCATATATTTCTACAGAATCGAGCTGTAAGATCTACCATGTTTCTGAATGAATTTATAAAGCCTGCAAAGGACTAATATTTCAGTACTTGACTCTACTGTCATTGAGCAACATTGTATGCTTGTATTGGTATTCCTGACGTCACTACAATAATGCCGACAACTATAAGTTTTGTTATTCTTGTATGTTTCTTCTTTCTTGCGAGTTCTGTGGCGGTAGCCAGTCTGTTTACTTTTGTGAAGTTCGTGCGCAGGTAACCTCTTGTAGTTGTGCATCAAGATACTAGACACGCTTCCAGAATTACCAATATTCGTACAGAAGCTGCTAAGAAACAAAAGGAAGGAAAAGCATACGGTTCTGGTGACTTATATGGCGATAACGTCACTTGAACTTTGCTTTAATTTTCCCGCCAATTGAAATTTTACATTTAAATCCCATTTTTCTCCCATAATATTCTGCCAAATGTAACAAAATTTGTATGGTATATGTATCGCAGCTATATTAGGAAACCTGCGTATGGAATTCTTGATTGCAGAATTCTTCCCAGTAGTAGGGATTTAAAAGTCCAAAATGTTTGAACAAAAAAAAAAAAAATACACAAATTTAGTACTATAATAATCTCATTATATAAATTATTTACAGAAAAATCGATACGTAGTGTTTTTAAGGAAGTATTATGTACTTAATTCCAAATTTCCATTAACATGTCATTTGAAATTTATGAAAAAAATGGAATTAAAAATTTCAAAAACAAATAAATCAAAAACAATATTTTGGAAAAACTATTAATTGTATATGAAACAAATGTTTGTGATATCTCTACTTTTTCTTCGGTGACATTCCCACAAAGTTTCGTGAAAATCCATGCATTAGGTAAAAAGATGAGTTTATCTCAGGAGTGTCGCCTTAAACAGTCGTCCGCCCTGTTGCTTTGTATGGAGCTGAGTGCTGGCCTAATACATAGAAACATGAACAAGCCTTGCACTCAATGGAGATGCGGATGCTACGATGGTCCTTGGGAATTACACGGCTGGATCATATTAAGAACAAACACGTCCGCAATACTCTTGGAATTGTCCCTATCCCAGCCAAAATAAGGGAGACTCGGTTGCGTTGGTACGGGCATGTAGCCCGAGCAAATACTGAGTCCATTGTAAGGAAGTCACTTGCTCTCGAGCCTGATGGACAAAGACCTCCAGGACGACCAAAAAGGCGTTGGATGGATACCCTACACGACGATATGCCCATCGTAGGTCTTCGTTCTATAGATGCAGCAAACCGCAACAAATGGAGAGCGATGTGCAGAGTGGCGGACCCCAAAAAATAATTGGGAACAACGCCAAGAAGAAGAAGAAGAAGAAGAAGAAAAATAAGAGTTAGTTATTGTAATTTTAAGGGGCGGAATTACGAGGTCATCAGCCCCTACATCATTTCAAGAAGATCGGGTAATTTTTGTAGATGTGAGAGATATTTTTCTTAAGGCATCTCCATTTGGTAGTAAATCATGATGAGCCAAAAAAAAAATACATTGTGTATTAATTGTAATCAAACTGAACGAAAAAAGTCCGCAGAGGACCATGCTCACTCTCTTTTTGGTCACTAGCCTACAATAAGGCGGCTAAAATCAAGGAGAAGTTTACTGCAAACAACATCGATGCATACTACAGCTATGGCAATCCACCATACCACCAGATTGGATGAAGGCCAAGGAAAGGCTTCCAGCAGGCTACAACAACTGGGAAACTTGACGGTCACTCAACAGACTTCGGACTGGTGTTGGGAGATGCAAAGTGAATCTCCACAAATGGGGATACCTACAGGAATCAGAACTCTGTGAGTGTGGGGAGAAACAGACCATGATACACCATTGTTCCTGTGAACTGTGCCCGTGCTCTTGCACAACGGCAGGAGTTAATGGAATGTCATGAAAGGGGTGTGACAGTGGCCCGTTTCTAGGCGAAGACAATCTAATTCGAGACATAGTTGTATGTATTATTCCTTTTTAATATTGTGTATCATCCCTCTGTGTTATGTTGTAGTGCTTTGGACTCGAATAATAACAAATAAATTGTAATATTTTACTTTCTAACCTGCAATATGCAATATCATTATTCCATTCCTCAATAAAGTTTAAAATAATTCCCGCAGTTTTTATTTTTAATCAATTAGGTCTAAATAAGGCGGCTTCGGTGGCGTAGTTGGTAGCATGCTGAGCTACTATGCCAAAAATCGCGGGTTCAAACCCGGCCGAAGTCGTCGGATTTTTAAGAGCGTTAAAAATCCCTCAGCATGCCTTCCTTCGGAGGGGAAGTAAAGCCGGTGGGCCCATGTCATAGAGTTATGACATGTAAAAGAACCTTCCACTAACTACAATTATGTGAAGCCAAATTTGTAGGTTAGATTTTATTAACGGTCTTAAAGTTCCAAAGTTCGCCGTGAGGTGCTGGTTGCGGTGGCATCTAGTAGCCAACTTCACATCTAGGTGTCGTTGACGATAGCATTTGGTAGCAAATGTAGGAACTCCTTGAAATTGATCTCTACAGTCCTTGCCTGAATTACAAATAACACTAATACAGCCATCACAATTAACACCGGTTATCAGACAGATTCTACCCACACACAAAGTACACGGGGCTACATGACCACGTTGTCACAGCCCCTAAACTGAGGAACCAACCGATCAGGCCTAAATAAGAGGATGAAACATTTATGTAATTATATGCAATTGATAATATATTCGTAAAGCCTACAGTACACTTCATTTCATCAAAATCAACTTGTTTGCAAAATATTGTGAGCATATGTAACGATTACCGTAAAAAGGGCATATAACACATACAGTAATTCTGTTTTAATTTTCTTTATAACAAAGTGAATTAACTATTACAAACTGATAAGTTTTTTTTCTTTTTTACTTTCAGACGAACCCACATTAAGTACAAAAATATAAGAAGCTAATTAACATGCAATGGAAAGAGATAAGTTATTGTATAACAGAACTTTCAATAATGTGATTATCTCAAAACTCAGTTTTTCGTTATACGCCCATCTTCCGACAATATCCTCAATTGTAAATTCCAAACCTACATGACCTAACGTAAAATAAAACGAGGAAAATGATGGTGTTATTGGATTATCTGTAGGCCCATTGCTTATTTCATTGTCAACCTTCAAACTAGAATGCACATAATACAGTATTTTGGTCGACAGTTGTTAGTCTACTTAAATTAAACAGTCAGATAATATATAAATGACTTGATGACTTGTAAATTTTTCTTTCTAGCTCCTCTTGCATAAAGTGTGCTGAACTAAGAACTGCAGAGGCTAGGGGCACTTTGATGCGTCCAGACGAACGGTAAGTTGTAAATGATTGTTAACTGTATGGGTTTGTTAATAGTTAATAGTTTGTTGTTGTGTTATTTACAGGCTAGTTAAGTCTTGGTAATCATTCGCGTGCACTTTGACGTGTGTTGAATCTGTCTGATAATCCGTGTCTTGTGTATTTATCAATGACCTGCATGCAGTCCCATCTACTCCAACAATGCTGGGGTGCGTATTTTATATCTCAAGGTTCAAGTTGTTTCTTATGTCACCACATACAAAATCTCGCGCACGTAAGATCTTCATTTACCACGCAAATTCTGTATAGCAGCCAGCAAGCTGGGCTTGAATCCGCGTCTTTCAAACCGCGGAGTGGACGCATGCGCTCTGCACCACATTAGATGGTTGCGAGGATGTGTGGACGGTAGGGGTTAAATGCGACTGAATCAGCTAGCAGGGAATGTGTGACAATATAAATGTTGAATATCTACCGGTTAACGCTTCAAACACGTGGCGTCACCATAAAGAAATAGCCTAATCAGAAAATGACAAGTATGTTACAGTGCTGCCAACAACGCTGCACGAGAAAGATTCCCACAGGACAAAATTCCGGCACCCCGGTATCTCTAAAAGCGGAAGCAGTTAAAAGAAATAAAATCGATAGCATTATATTACTGCATTATTATTATTATTATTATTATTATTATTTGGTAGTTTGCATTGTGTTAGCGTCTTTAACTGCTGGAGTGAACATACTTGCCTCTCACCGGGTTCGATTCCCGATCAATGGATGTGAGATTTTCGAAGTGAAATATCACGTCCTGTGGTTTGGATTCCACGTAAAAATGGAGGCCCAACTACAATAATACAACTTCATATGTAATATTTTTGTATTTAACTTGCAATTCTTTAAACATTCTTGTTCTTCCTCCATGGCATATTCTAATGTCAGTTTGGGAAAGTACTGTATATTGAACAATTCTTCAATGGTAACGTACTGTAGTACTGGTTATTCGTTTTTCCTGGTTTTAATGGCAGAATCAACTTTTCTTCATCAGACATTTTTTAAATGTCGAAACGTCTACAATCCAAAGTGTACTGCAGTTAGTTTTAGCAGAACTAACTTTTGAAAGTATTTTAGAATATCATTCTTGAGAGAAATAAAAACAATTGTCTTCTCGTTTACTTACAATTTTAATGCATGTAATTTTTCAAAAAAAAATGTGGTAGCTATGTAGAGATGAAACGATTAGTTCAGGACAGGGATGCTGCATCAACCCAGTCAAAAGACTGAAGACTCAAACACACATCACGGTTCACTGCATTAGCAATTATTAAAAACAAGACAGCAAATTAATGTTGTATTACCCAGCAAGCGAAATGTTGCTGGTGGCGGAAATTGGAACTAATGCACTCCGCCCAGCCACAAATCTGCGATAGACGTGCAATCCTCACCAGCGAAACCTCATCCCATGTCGTGTGTGTACATGGTTCGTGCTGTGCGGTATCTATCCCTTGTGTGCAGGACCTTCATGTAAAGTCAAACAGGTTAGTAGTACTGTACTCATTGTATGACTGTACATGCGTTCTCCCTCTTGCCCTGAACCCGTCCGCGGCAGCCATAACCCCCGCTCCACGGCTAGCGGTAACAATTCCCTGGTTGGGTGGTAAGCATACGTAAGACTGGACAATCAACAAAGACACAACACACTTCGTGCCAGGCTGGACGACGCAAGATAATCACGAACGGCTAGGTACAGAGCTGATCCACTGTTTATTGGATGGTTTCTTACTGATTGCTAGTGGAATATACTGTATCAGCTATATTCCTTGGATTTAAAGCTGCTTGCTTGCTTGCTTGCTTTAACTACCTACTGTTCCAAAATACAGTCATCCCTCGTTATACACGTTCTCACTTTACGTGTTTTCACTATAACTAGATTTAAAAAAAATATCTCTATATATATAAAAATGAAAGTTTATCTGTTTTTTCTGAATTTCCACGGAAATTTGCGTTATTTGCACGTTTCAGACTGTTTTATGACGGATGCGCGCAAAAATATGTTTTTGTCTGTCTGTTTGTTTGTCTGTTTGTCTGTGGACAACTTTGAGTCCTTATAACTTGAGAACGGCTGGGTGGATTAACGTAAAATTTGATACAGATATCCATCAGAAGCACCACACTAACCATTGATGTAACTCTTCTCCGTACCTCTCATAAGAAGGGGGCCTACCCCCTTAAAATACATGCTGAAATAGGCGTAGAAGGACAAGACAAAGCTTATTTTCAACCCCTCAATGTGAGAAACTCGAGGGCCCTAAAGTGTCCACGAAAACCACATTTTAAGGCCCTAAAACCAACAGTTTTTGAGATGTTCCCAGAAAACTAATTTCATTTAATAAACTAATGAACGAATGCAATCAGGTAACCATGGCAACAGATTCTCAGAGGTCGATCTATTGCAATTCCATTAATTACATTAGTGTGAAAGTTTGCAAACGGCTAGAAGGTTATAACGGAACCAAATTAAGCTGTAAAATTCATCAATACTTATAATGAGCTTAAGGGGGTCAAGGGGTACACTAGAATTTTGTCACGCGATTTTCACGTGCGGGTGTGGTACGTAAGGTCTTTTATATCCCTATCCCTATATTGTATTTATTATATTATTATCATTATTATTATTATATTATGGCATACAAAGACGAGACAAAGCTTATTATTAGCCCCTCGATGGCAGAAACAAAACTCGAGGGTTCCCGAAAACTACATTTTAAGGCTCTAACACCAACAGTTTCTGAGATACTCACAGAAAACTAATTTAATTTAATAAACTAATGAAGGAATGCAAGCCGGCAACCATGACAACAGGCTCTCAAGAAAAGACATGCAACGTTCCATCTATTTCTGTAAAAATCAATGCCACTCCACTTATACCCCAGGCATTATATGCAAAAAACACGGCCAACCTAAAAAAAAATGTAAAGCTGAAATTTGGCATTGATGTTCCCTAGTACCCTAGAAACAAATTCTGAAAAGTCCCCATCTCTGCAGTGTCCGCGTCATAGTTTTTGGAGGGTTCAAAAGGCCTTAAATAGGGAATAAGTGCCAAAAACAGCATTTTTGCTTCCTGCGTTAAAAATATTGATCCAAATTTAGTTCTCGCGAGCTTTAGCAATTAATAAAAATGTACCAGTAGGATAATGGATTTATCAGGCTTAATTATTGCTATTGACGAAGGAAAAAAACGACTAATTAAACATTTTTAGCACTATTTTACACGAAAATTTGGTTAATTTGTGATTAACAGGTCATTATTTTTTAAACAACTGCTGATATTGACTCAAGACCCAGAATAAAAGTTATAAAGCATACTTTTAGCTTTACATTGGCACATTACCCATGTCTATGCGAGAAACGGTTACCGAGTTACGGTCCCAAAGCATAACCGCTGTTGACAAGGCACCCGATCGCGTTTCTAGGTGACAGCACTCGGCCTGTCGGAGCAGGCCAACAATACTCCAAACAATTAGTTCAGCTTCTAAACAGTCTTGGATTTTCAGTAAATTTGGCGGAAGTCCACAGGTACGAAGTTTCAGAGCCTCGTGAAGAACGTCCAATCCCGAATACTGGAGCGTTCACGCAGTTTTGCTTTGACAACGCTGACTTTAACATAAGGATATTGGACGAGCGAAACACATTTCACTGCATGGGAGGCATCAAGTGCACAGGTCCAGCGCCTGGCAGTGAAATATCTCCACTCAAACGTACACGAGAAATTCCTAATGCTGGTGTGATTGCGGCGATGGGAAAGTTCAACATTTCGTGGTATCGGAAGCCCTCTTCCCGTGGTTCAAAGGACGTCAAGATTAAGGAGTTTACTGTGGAAGCCCAAAACTCTGTGGCTATTGCGTCGATGATGGACTCCTTGTTGTTATCTGGACGGTGGTCAGGTATTAATTTACCCGCCTCGTGGAACGGCTTTATGAATACGTCACTGCTCATGCTCAACCAGCTCCCCAGACGACGTCAGTTGATACCCTGCCGTTCATTAACTTGGAACCGAGCAATCCATCAACTATACATTCCGCGTTGAAGTTTGCCGCAAGAGAGTGCGTGGAACTGAAACAAAGCACTTGTTTCGGAACCTTTGAGCAGCCCCTATACGCGAAAGCTGCAGAGATAGTCGCATCGGACAATTCAGAGGAACTAAAAAACGTGGTTGTTCGTCTAGGCGGATTTCACATTCTAATCTCGTTTCTTGGGGCAATCGGCTACGTGATGAATGGAAGTGGTTTGGAGGAGCTCTGGGCGGAAATATACGCTAAATCGTCAGTGACTCACATGATGTCTGGAAACGCATATTCTAGGTAGGCTTGCAATTAGCTCGCTCTTAAAAATGATTACGTTATGCCTTCAATTTCAAATGTATCAATAACGCGAAAATGTACATGTTCTAGGGCCCTCAGAGCGCATTTTCTGACAAAACAGGCTGTCGGGACAATGTTACTCAACATGAACGACGGGCTGAAGGATGACAAGGACGAAATACAGGCGCTTTTTACCGCATTCCAAGAAGGCACCGCCAACGACTTGCTATCATATCCTTACCTTCAACGTCTCAAAGAGTCGCTTCATGACACATTTTCTTCAATGAGCCAGAAATCTCGCACAGGAAAGTTGTGGGTAGAGTACATCAAACAGCAAGCCTGGAAAATATTGAAGGATTCCGCATCTTTACGCGAAGAAATGAAGGTATTCGTCTCTACGGCTCCAGATGAAAAGGCCATACTATTAGCTGGAGAGAAGTTCGCCATTTGTCTCTATGATAGTGCCAAATCGGAGTGCAAAAGCCTCGACGAACTTCGGATAGTGAAATACAGCCAAAAGATTGCCAAACAACCGGTCACAGAGTCATTTCAGCTGGCTTCACTTCCGCCGACTTCGGCGGCATGCAAACAAAATTCACTTGCGGGTATATTTGCAAGTTCAGGAATGGTTAGGATTTTCTTTGGCCCCGACCCAATGGGGATGGAAATTCCAACACTCCGCTTTAGTACCAGTGACAACTCATCTTCCAGCTGCTCCAGATCATCTCCTCAATTTGGTGTCCTGCAACTGCAAGAACTCTTGTGGCAGTCAGTGTGAGTGCTGCTGATAGCGACTAAAGACCCGAAGTAAAAGTTGTAAAGCACACTTGTAGCTTTAAAACGATACATTGCCCATGCTCCTTAATGTGTGGGCACTGCAGTGGAAAAGCATGTGGCAACGTCACATTTGATGGCTCAGACGATGAGGAGGACGATTGAGTCCGATGTAAGCTTTGTTTTGCAAGTGTTCTTTGTCTGAAGAGAGCTTTTTGAGCTTTGTTTTGTTATTATTTGTATTATGCATATTATGAATGTACGTTTAACTGCTAACTGCATTAAACTAGTTTTGTTCTATGGAAACTGTTTCTGCTATTTTACCAGGATTCAAAGGAATACCATCCTAAAAGCTCTTGAGCAAAGATACAAAATGGTGTCAGCAAAGGTGAATAGAGGAGCCCACCAGAGTAAATGGGCGTTCGTTCGGAAACGCGACTGCCACTCTTCCACTTTTATATTTGTAACTGTATCTCTGCTGCTGTTTGTCGGATGAACATGGGCAATGTATCGTTTTAAAGCTACAAGTGTGATTTACAACTTTTACTTAGGGTCTTTAGTCGCTATCAGCAGCTCTTTACACGATAAGTCCAGGGTAATGACAAATTAGCTAAATTTTCGTGAGAAAAGTTGAGCTAAAAATGTTTGATTACTCATCTGTTTAAATGTATGTCAATAATTACGACCAATAAGAGCGTTATATATAAAGCATCCCTTCTCTTATTACTATCAAAGCTCATTAGAACTGATTTTGGATCAATATTTTGAACGCAGGAAGCAAAAATGCTGTTTTAGGCACTTAGGCCCCAGTTAAGCCCTTTTTGAACTCTCCAAAAACTATGACGCGGACGCCGCAGAGATGGGGACTTTTCAGGATTTGTTACTAGGGTACTAGGGAACATCTATACCAAATTTCAGCTTTACATTTTTTTTAGGTTAAAACTTAATATGCCTGGGCTATTATTACATTTCTGTGAAAGTTTGCAAACGGCTATAGCCTAAGGTTCTCACGGAACCAACTTAGACTATAAAATTCATCAATGCGCATTAGGGGATCAAGGGGTACCCTAGAATTTTTTCACGTGATTTACACGTGTGATATGTCGTACAGAATTATATCTCCAAACAGCAACATTATTTTCAAAAATACTGAATTGAAATAGTATTTTTTGCGGCAATCAGGAATTTGGGCCATTGGAGGCTAAAAAACCTGTATATCCATGCACCACAAGCCTTTATAATTTGTTAAAGGTGTCTTCCTGTGGATGGGGACTTTACACAACGGTGAGGGTCAGTCTTTATGTGAGGTGTATTGCGTTTCGTCTACGAGGTTTTCAATTTTATTTTCACGTCAGAAGTACACGTTAGGTGAATTTAGATTGAGCACATTCTAACTTTTTTTTTTCGACAAACGGGTCATCGTAAGGATGATTTTGTTTGAAACTGTGTGGTTGATATATCCATATTCGGACTTCTGGGTGATATGTTGTAGGTTGGTTGGTTGGTTCCTCAGTTTAGAAGCTGCAACAACGCGTTCACGTAGCCTCGTGTGTGTAGAATCTATCTGATAACCGGTGTTAATTGTGATGGCTGTATTAGTGTGTGTTATCTGTATTTCAGGTAAGGACTGCAGACGATCAATTTCCAGTAGTTCCTACTTTTGCTTATAAATGCTACCGTCAACGACACCTAGCTGTGACTTGGCTACTGGATGCCACCGCAACCAGCAAACTTTGGAACTAATAGAGCGTTAATAAAATCTAACCTACAAATTTAACTTCACACAATTGTAGTTAGTGGAAGGTTCTATTACATGCCATAAATCTATGACATGGGACCGCCGGCTTTACTTCCCCTCCGAAGTAAGGCATACTTAGGGATTTTCGGCCTTTCTTTGTATCTTTATGTACGCCTATAACTCGTGTTCGAATGTTTGGAGCATCGTAAAATTAGGTATCCATGAGAGTCAATACACCAATCATTTATAAAACTCTTCACCGTACTTCTCATAGAAGAATTGGTATAGGAAGAAACTTTTCAAAATACATGCTAAAATAGGCGAAATATAAAAATTATCCTAGCCTAGAAGGACGACCAAAGCATATGTTGCGCTTCTCAGTGTGAGACACAAAATTCGGGAGTCTCCGAAAACCACATTTTAAGGCCCTTAAATTAACAGTGTGTGTGATATTTCCAGAAAACAAACTTCGCTTTGATAAACATATGAAGGAATAACCAGCCCCTAACCATTGCAACAGTAGCTCAATTGATAACGTCTGGTAATTAATACCGAAGACCGTTCGAAGAGCGGGTACTTCTGCTAATAATTATATAAAATAAAATAAAAATATACAAGTTAGGTTGCGGATTCACAATCAGCGTGTGGGACGATTTCGTGATCGAGTGTGCAGCGCTGCAAGGTGGCGTGTAGTCTGTCTCAAAGAGAGTGCTGCATTGTTTCAGTGTTGACTGGCGGCAGGCAGGTGGTCATTATTGAGTTAACAAGCTGTGTTTTATTGTTTCTAGAAAGGTTATGGAGAAAATAGAGTGTGATCAAAATGCTTCCAAAAGCAAAAATCAAAGGAAATCAATAACACTTGAAGAAAAGCTGGAAGTTATAAAGCGATATGAACTCAATGAGCGCACTGTGGACATTGTCAGAGCTACAGAAATCTGACAATCAACTCCGAAAACCATAAGAAGTCAAGCAGAAAAAAAAACAAAGAAAGCTGCAAAAGTGCGACCAGAATGACGTCATCCATAATAAGGGCGCCAATTATGGAGAAAATGGAACGAATGCTGGCTCAATGGATTGAACATCAAACTAAACGTACTATCCCGATATCCACCATGGTTAGGCTAAAGCAAAATCTCTGTTTAAAGAACCGAAAGCATCATATCCAGCCTCTGAAGTTGCATTTGTTCAACACTTACAGGCTATTAATTTCTCCTTGAAATAGTCCCTATCTCCTATCTAACCCATATTACAATACATTCACTTCACGCGTTTTCATATTACGCGATGATTACTCGGAACGAATTCATCGCGTAAATTGAGGGATACCTGTACACGTTCTAGATGGAACGTTGGAGCAGAAACAGAGATGTTGATATTTGGTATGAGTCAAGTTCCGAAAATAAGTTTCGTCATATTTTCCCAGGGACTGACAGACACCATGGCATTATGAACTATACACCTTGAACTATTTTTTCGACATAGTCGCCGGGACCGACATTGATACGCTTGTAGCGAGAAATCAGTTTGGAGAAACCACTCTGGTAATGCGCCTCTCCGCTAACACCATGTCCTGTACTCAATGTAGTTTTCAAGCGGCTTCGGTGGCGTAGTTGGTAGCATGGTGTGCTTCTATGCCCAAGGTCGCGGGTTCAAACCCGGCCGAAGTCGTCGGATTTTTTAAGAGCGTTAAAAATCCCTCAGTATGCCTTCCTTCGGAGGGGAAGTAAAGCCGGCGGTCCCATATCATAATTACACCCACTAATTACACCTGTGTGAAGCTAAATTGTATAGGTTAAGAATGTAAACAACGTTCTTAGGTTCCTACGTTCGTTGCCAAGAGCCGACTGCGATGACGTCTGGTAGGTAAGTTCTGAACTAGTAGTCGACGGTGGCGATTGGCGGAACTACTTGAAAATTGATCGTCTGCAGTGCTTACTTGAATTAAAACAGATAACACACACTAATAGAGTCATCACAATTAACACCGGTTATCAGACAGATTCTACACACACAGCCCCTAAACTGAGGAACCAACCAACCAAGAAACACCCTGTATATCTTAATCACATGTCATTTATTTCAGGTTATTTTTTCACATAATAATTGGAAGTATTTTGATTGTGTCGGCCGACTGAAAGTCACAATTTTAATGGTTAATAAGACAATCCTGAAAAATGGCTTCAAAGCTATCTTTTGATGATGAAAGTTTGATGCTTTGCAGTCGGTCAACACGATTTTATCCAAATGAGATGGGTTATTCCCTAATCCTGAGATTAATAAATACACTTGGATGACCAGTTTCGATCGTCAGGCGATCATTATCAGATCCTTTACACTTAGGCTCTAAAATTTGTATCTGAAAGTATGGTGTTTTTTTTTTTTTGTCGTGTGGCCTCCTGAAAGGCCGAGTGCAGGTCTTTCTAGTCGACGCCCGTGGGCGACCTGCGCGTCGGGATGAGAGATGGAATAGATGAAGATGAATGAAACTGGGCAATGATGTGGAAGGAAGCGGCCGTGGCCTGTCAGAAGGTACCGTCCCAGCATTTGCCTGGTGTTGAAAATGGGAAATCACGTAAAACCATTTCAAGGACGGCCGACGGTGGGGCTCGAACCCACGCGTCTACCAAGTCAGCAGAGAGCTTGCCCCATGGCCTAACGCTGCGCTTTAGCCAGCGTAGCCACTACTGTCGGTAGTATGGGTGAAAATATTTACACTTCTTTAGTTGCGGTATTAGTTGAGATAGTTCAACTCGTCAATATTTGTTAGTTATAGTTTATGTGATGTTTTGTTGAAATACTGGAAGTGGTGACTGACCTCCAAACTTGCTTGTTTAGAGTGAATATGTGATTGTAGTAAAATGGTCAATTCAGGTTGTACTGTACAGGCTACTTATCTGATTGAGTCTTGCGTGTACTGGTGAGAGCAGTTGTCTTCGTCTCTATCTACACTCAGACACCGTAATATTTTGATGATGACTTATAAGAGAGTTCAGTCTTTACGCATTTTTCTTTCTAGGTCCTCTGCCATATTGAATGCTCAAATGGGGGCTTCGGAGACTGTGGGCATTTTGGGGCAACCAGACGACCGGTAAGTTGTGATCTACTGTAGATGTACTTGAAAGAACGTTATATAATTTTCAATACTGTTTCATTAAAGGGCATGTGACATTGTGATTCCCCCCAGGGGCTCACATCTAGTAGGACGTGGATTGGCGACCAAGGGACCCCAGCTGAGTCCCACATTGCTTCCACATACTTCTTCCGGGCTCCTCTCAGTCTTCTTTCCTGTCGACCCATCTTAGTCAACTCTTGTTCTCTTCCGACCCCGACAGTATTAGGGTATCCGAGTCCTAGGGAATCTTTCACTTTCGCGCCTTAATTGGCCCTTGTCTCATCTTTCCTGATACCCTCATTCTTCGAGGGGTCAGCCTTCTTTTTATTTTCATGTTATCTCCTGCCTTCTGCACAAGGCACACAAGGAGGCAGGGTGTATGTAGCCCCACCACTTCTGCTGCACCCTGGATAGTGCTACACCCTCAAGGGCTCACGGCTGGTGAGTTTGGGAGTTGGCGACCCTGAGGGACTCCTGAGCTGGGTCCGTGTTGTCCCCTTTTAACTCTGACCTTGGGGCGGGCCCTCTACTCTTTCCCTTTGCTATCTGCCTTTCATGGCTCTCCTTCCTTTCAAGTCCCTCAATCCTCATTCTTCGAGGGTTGTGGGCATTTCTTTTCTTCCTGTCCTTTGTTTGCCTTATCCTTTATTTGTTTACTATTTCTTCTTCTAGTTTGTAGGTTTGTAGTTAGTTATTGTTGTTTTAAGGGGCGGAACTACGAGGTCATCTGCCCTAAGTTTGTAGTTAGTATTAGTTATAGTTTTCATTCTCATCTCATCTTTCACAACCACCCAAACCATTAGGGGCCGATAACCTAGATGTTAGGCCCCTTAAAACAAAAATTATCATCATCATCATCATCAACATTGTGATTATCAACCCCACGTACTTAGCTGTTTTTCTCTGGTAACTTTGAGTGTATATAGACTGGCAGTATGGCTCAGCGGTAACATTATTGCCTGCTGTGTCCAAGATTATCGGATCAAACCATGGCGCAGTCAGCGTTTGAGGGTGCTTAAATGTGAGGGAGTCGTGTCAGTATTTTTCCTGGCACGTTATAGATCCCCTTTGGGGAAAAAATCCCGGCATCCCGGTGTCTCTAAAGGTCACAGTAGTCAAAAGGGACAGAAAAGCTTCTATGCCCAAGATCGCGAGTTCAAGCCCGGCCGAAGTCGTCAGATTTTTTAAGAGCGTTAAAAATCCCTCAGTATGCCTTCCTTCGGAGGGGAAGTAAAGCCGGCGGTCCCGTGTCATAGATTTATAGCATGTTAAAGAACACTGTGTGAAGCTAAATTAGGTTAGGTTAAACATTTGACAAACGCTCTTAGGTTCCGACGTTCGTCGCCGGGAGCCGACTGCAGTGAAGTCTGGTAACCAGGTTCTGAACTAGTAGTCGCTGACGGCGGCGTTTGGTGGCAAAAGTAGGAACTACTTGAAAAAAAAAATTGTCTGCAGTCCTTACTTGAATTGAAAACAGATACACACACTAATACAGTCATCACAATTAACACCGGTTATCAGACAGATTCTACACACACCCAAAGTACACGGGGCTACATGATCGCGTTGTCGCAGCCCCTAAACTGAGGAACCAACCAACTATCTCTCCTAGAGTTTATCCCGCCATGCACGGTCCGCTGCTTTGCTGGTCTTCCACGCGGTCGCATTCCACCTGGGTCAATTTGAAGAGCTGTTTTAGCGACAGAGTTCTCTTTACTCCTCAACACGTGACCATACCAGCGGAGCCGAGCTTCCACACTTTCTCCACGATCGGAGCGATGCCTGATCCTGTCGAACATCTGTGTTCCGAATGTGGTTATCTCGAGTCAGTCCTAGGGTTCATTATTAATGAAATGAAAATCCACAGCCTGCTTCCAGTCTCCGACCGGGTCAGGAATGGAATTAATGAAGCCCCCATCTAGCGGCGAGGATATGAACTGTGCCGGCTGCCGAGGCCTGACGCACTCCTCTGGGGCAATGATTAAATGAATGACAGATGAAATGAAATGATAGTGGAGAGTGTCGCTGGAATGAAATTTTGACAGGGAAAACCGGAGTACTCAGAGAAAAACCTGTCTGCCTCCGTTTTGTCCAGCACAGATCTCACATGGAGTGACCGGGATTTGAACCACGGATCCAGCGGTGAGAGGCCGGCGTGCTGCCGCCTAAGCCACGGAGGCTTGGTTCATTATTAATATTATTATTAAAATGTGGATATGGAGGAGGATGCTGAAAATAAGCTGGATAGAAAAAAAGCCAAACCAGAAAGTCCTTAAGGAAGTAGATGAAACAAGGGAGTTGAACAACACTATAGAAAAAGGAAAACAAAATTCCTTGGCCACTCACTACGCCATAACAATTTCCTAACGATCGTGTTGGAAGGAAAAGTTTTGGGGAAGAAGGGAAGATGAAGACCGAGGAAGAAGTAACTGGTTTTTGTGATGGACAGACTAAATTTCTAGGAATATGCTGGGCAAAGCGGAGACAGACAGGATTTTCTCCGGGTACTCCGGGTTTCCCTGTCACAAATTTCATTCCAGCAACACTCTCCACTATGGTTGGTTGGTTCCTCAGTTTAGGGCCTGCGACAACGCGGTCATGTATCCCCGTGTACTTTGGGTGTGTGTAGAATCTGTCTGATAACCGGTGTTAATTGCGTTGGCTGTATTAGTGTGTGTATCTGTTTTTTTTAAATTCAAGTGTAGACTGCAACTTTGAATTTTTCAAATAGTTCCTATTTTTGCCGCCAAACGCCACCGTCAACGACTACTAGGCCTAGTTCAGAACCTAACTACTAGACGCCACCGCAGTCGGCTCTTGGCAACGAACGTAGGAACCTAAGAGCGTTGTTTACATTCCTAACCTATACAATTTTGCTTCACACAGGTGTAATTAGTGGAAGGTTCTATAACATGCCATAAATCTATGACATGGGACCGCCGGCTTTACTTCCCCTCCGAAGGAAGGCATACTGAGGGATTTTTAACGCTCTTAAAAAATCCGACGGCTTCGGCCGGGTTTGAACCCGCTATCTTGGGCATAGAAGCTCAGCATGCTACCAACTACGCCACCAAAGCCGTTTACTCTCCACTATCATTTCATTTCATCTGTCATTCATTTAATTATTTCCCCAGGGGAGTGCGACAGGCTTCGGCAGCCGGCACAGATCATATCCTCGCCGCTATATGGGGTCTTCATTCATTCCATTCCCTGACCCCGTCGGTCGACTGGAAGCAGGCTGTGGATTTTCATTTTCATGCTGATTTGAAACGCTTAGCAGTGGAGAGACAAAATTAATGTGGTCGCAGCGACAAAGCCTTGACTTGATGATATGATGTTTTTTTTTTGTCGTGTAGCCTCTTGAGAGGCCGAGTGCAGGTCTTTCTAGTCGACGCCCGTGGGCGACCTGCGCGTCGGGATGAGAGATGGAATGGATGAAGATGAATGAAACTGGGCAGGGATGTGGAAGGAAGCGGCCGTGGCCTGTCAGAAGTTACTGTCCCAGCATTTGCCTGGAGTTGAAAATGGGGAAACCACGGAAAACCATTTCAAGGATAGCCGACGGTGGGGCTCGAACCCACGCGTCTACCGAGTCAGCAGAGAGCTTGGCCCCTTGACCTAACGCAGCGCTTTAGCCCGCGTAGCCACTACTGTCGGTAGATGATTATTATTAAGAGTATTTATAAATGAAATAGGGCCTAGGATTTGGGCAGGACCATCCGGACATGAAATTAGGTGTTATCTGTGAAAATCTTTCTGGCTACCAATGATAATGTGGTGTTTGTATTAGTGTGTGAATTTGTATGGCGATTGGGAAGGAGATAGGCGTGCCCTTAACTTATTGTAATTACCGTACCATCCCGAAATTTGGCTGGAGTAGAAGGGGAAAACCATGATAAACTCTTTCTAGGATGGCAGAGCCGGGAATTGAATCCTGACCTCAGGAGTGATAGCTTAAAATGCTGACAACTACAGTAAATTACGAGGTGATTTGTAAATAATTATTAATTATCAATTATGAATTGATGACGATGTTTCTGTAAAAAGAGGTTTAAAGTTTTTTTTTATAAGGAGCTGAACAGTGAGGTCATCTGACCTTATGTTTCAGGAGGCTGGTGACATCGTCGTCATTCCGAGTACTTGTGTGTGGATTTTACAGTATGTGTCATAAATGATAACACGTGTTAATATAGTAGTTATAACTTGCTAGGCCTACTTCGTGTATTTGTATTTAAGGCAAGGATTGGAAAGGAGGAGATCTTGGCCTTACCTTAAATACCATTTGGCACCAGTTGCAGAGGGAAATCATGACATTCACTTCTAGGACGGCTGAGTTGACGTAATTCCATTTAAGCATGTTCTTTTCCCAAAAAACACTCTGTACAGTATTACTTACGTAAGTTATCCCCCAGTATTGCCAACAGTCGTATCTTCTAAGTGACCATCTTGTTGTGTAGCGGTTAGCATTCTTGGCTGTCATCCCGGAGGTCCGGGTTCGATTCCCGATACTGCCAAGCAATATAATTCGGGCCTGAGGACTGGAACGGGGTACACGTAACCTCGTGAGGCAAAACTGAGAAGAAGTGGGTTCAATTCCCACCTCAACCATCCTGGAAATGGGTTTCCGAGGTTCCCCCCACTTCTACGCAAGGCAAATGCTAGGATGGTTCCGAGATTAAGGCCACGGCCGCTTCCTTCCTAATCACCTGACTTACAAATAGATCGGCTTCGTGGCTCAGCGCTAACGTTCTCGCTTGCTGGGCCCAAGGTTGCAGGTTCTAATAATGTTATTGGATTTACGTCCCTTTTAACTACTCTGGCTTTTAGAGACGCCGGGGTGCCGGAATTTTGTCCCGAAGGGAATCTTTAACGTGCCAGTAAATCTACTGACACGGCTCCCTCGCATTAGTGCACCCTCAAAAGCCAGCTGACTGCACCAAGATACGAACATGCAACCTCGGGCCCATCATGCAAGAACGTTACCGCTGAGCCACGCATGAACCGTTGCCTACGCTATAAAAGGCCGGGAAATGCAAGCAGTTTTGCGCTAAACATGAATCTCCATGAAGTTTTCGCCAGTGACCGCCAGGATCGCTTTGTACCACCCTAGTTCCAGCATTTGCACCTGTTTAACTCAATAGTGACATTGCAAATAGTGGTTGTTTACATGAGTATTTTTAAAATGGTTTACTGCTGTGTAACGTTTTGTACGTCCCGGCAGGGAATGTGCAAATCAGTTTCGTTTCACTCGTTTCCTATCTATCAGGAATAAGTGGATTGTAGCTGTTTTTCGACGAGGTGATAAGCCAGGTAGTGTGTGGTCTCCTTATAAAAGGTCGGCAATTTGTAGTAGGCATTTTAGAAAAGACAATTATTGTGTAAGCACAACTAGAAGATTTCTTCTCCTTCGGAGGGGAAGTAAAGCCAGCGGTCCCATGTCATAGATTTATGGCATGTTAAAGAACCTTCCACTAATTACACCTGTGTGAAGCTAAATTAGGTTAGGTTACACATTTGACACACGCTCTTAGGTTCCGACGTTCGTCGCCGGGAGCCGACTGCAGTGGAGTCTGGTAACCAGGTTCTGACTGGTAGTCGCTGACGGTGGCATTTGGCGGCAAAAGTAGGAACTAATTGAAAAAAATTAATTAAATGCCTGCAGTCCTTACTTGAATTGAAAACAGATATTCACAGTAATACAGTCATCACAGTTAACACCGGTTATCAGACAGATTCTACACACACCCAAAGTACACGGGGCTACATGACCGCGTTGTCGCAGCCCCTAAACTGAGGAACCAACCAACCGAAGATTTCTTCTGGCTAAATCTGTACCTTCAGTATTTACAGACTTCCCTCGGCACAAACGATTGACAACTACAGCTAGGAAACCACCAAAACGACGACAGTGTCAAACTAACGACACTGTTTCATCCAAAAGAAAATGTGACTCTCCAGAAACTGTAAGTAATTTTACCCCTGTGAAGACGAGATACATTGTAGAAGTATAGGGACACAGTTTTCACCCATTTCAAGGCCGGTAGTTAGGAAGCCTCTTCGAAAGAAACTGCGGAGTGCTACGATAAAAACTGCTAAGCGAGACGCTGTATTTCAAAAGCTACGAAGAAAACTTCATAATCTTCAGGCTGAATTGAAGAAATATAAAACCAAGAACTATGGCATGAACAAGCAGCTGTCTGCAATTCAAAATGAAGCCCAATAAGGCAGCCTCAGAGCCACTTTTTCTCGAACAGCTGCAAGCATTTGGAAAGAAGAAATGTAAGTAACAAGAAACTACAATTATAATCTGTCTTCTTCTAACCACTAGTTTATGTTATCCGAGATAATAGTATTAACCGAGTTTTCGAAATCTTATTAGATAATGGAAGAGTTTACCGGTGATGGTTAGGTCACCGACAGGCTAACGATTGTTACGTGAACTAAGTATCTTGCACTTACCTCACCCCAAAACTTTGAAGACATACGTAGGGCACCCAAAAGGAGAGAGTGGTATCACCTCATTGATCGGAGCAAGATTGATGGCAGAGGAAAAGTCACTGGAACACGAGAATGTAAAAGTGGGCTATAAAGCCTAGGCTTGTGTACGATAGGAACTTAGACATGTTCCTCGCCATGAGTGACGTAGACTTAGACGCTCTAGATATAGAGGACAAACTAGCCAACAAGTTACTTTTCATTCTTTTCAAAGGACAATCTTCTTCTTAGCGGCTTCGGTGGCATAGTTGGTAGCATGCTGAGCTTCTATGCCCAATATCGCGGGTTCAAACCCGGCCGTAGTCGTCGGATTTTTTAAGAGCGTTAAAAATTCCTCTGTATGCCTTCCTTTGGAGGGGAGGTCAAGCCGGCGGTCCCATGTAATAGATTTATGGCATGAAAAAAGAACCTTCCACTAACTACACTTGTGGAAGCTAAAATGTGTAGGCTACTTTTGTAACGCTATGTTAGTTCCAATGTTCGCCGACAGGTGCTGACTGCGATGGCATTTAGCTGTCACGTCCGCAGCTAGGTGTCGTGGACGGTAGCATTTGGTAGCAAAAGTAGGAACTACTTGAAAATATCAATCGTCTGCAGTCCTACCTGAATCACAGATAATACACTCTAATACAGCCATCACAATTGACACCGGTTATCAGACAAATTCTACACATACCCAAAGTACACGGGGCTACATGACCGCGTTGTCGCAGCCCCTAAACTAAGGAACCAACCAAGTAGTTTGTTAGTTATTGTTGTTTTAAGGGGCGGAACTACGAGGCCATCTGCCCCTGGAACCAACCAACCAACTATCCTATCTTCTTCTTACATAATTCAAGTGTCATTTTATTTTACATGTTCTATTTCTGGAGCGCACTTGGCAAAATTGGTATTAGATACTATGAAGGTAGTCGAAGAAAGTGGTTTCAGGATGTTAAGAATTGTAACTGACAAATTGCTGTCAAGCGAATGTTTCGATGTTTGAAACGCTATGCGCGGGTAGTATAACGCATGGAATTAAACATCAACTTGATGAAAATCGACCGCTCTTCATAAGATTTGATCCCAGTCATAATACCAAGAACGTACGATCGCAGTACTTGTCGAGGAAGTTCTTTGCAAATGGCAATAATGTGACAAGTGATCTTCTGAATATCCTTTATAATCTTCAGAAAACTCTCGTGTTAAAACCTGTCAGGAAACTCTCCAGGAAGGTGGTTTGTTGTTTGAGTCTTCAGTCTTTCAACTGGTTAGATGCAGCTCTCCATGCTTCCCTGTCCTGAGCTAATCGTTTCATCTCTACATAGCTACCACACCCTACATCCGAGGCAATCTGTTTAACATATTCTAACCTTGGTCTACCCCCACTGTTCTCATCCTCGACCCTTCCTTCTATAACTACGTTTGCTATTCCAGGGTGTCTCAGTATGTGTCCTACGAACCTACCTCTTCTCTTCATTAGCAGTTGCCAGAAACATCTCTCCCACTCGTCTTAATACCTCTTCATTCGTAACCCTATCTACCCATTTGATCTTCATCATTCTCCTGTAACACCACATTTCAAACGTTTTAATTCTCTTCTTTTCTGTTGCACCAATAGTCCAAATTTCACTTCCATACACCTAAATCTATATTTGATGTCAACAGATTCCTTTTCTGTAGAAGTGCTTTCCTTGCCTGTGCTAACCTACTTTTTATATCCTTTTTGCTTCGTCCATCACTGATTATTTTGCTTTCCAAGTAACATAAGTCACCTACTTCCTTTAGCTGTTCACCTGCCAATTCGACATCCATAGGGGTTTCTGATTTCTTTCGGCTGCATTCCAATATTTTTGTTTTACATTTATTAATTTTCATCATGAATTCTTTCCTCAAGACAGAATCCTTACCATTTAAAAACTCATTCAACTCCTCTGGTGTGTCGGCTAAGATAACGATGTCATCAGCAAATCTCAGAGTTGAAATGTTTTCTCTTTGAATCTATACTCCTACTTTGAATTTGTCTCCAATTTGTTTCATTGCTTATTCAATGTATAGATTGAAAAGTATTGGTGATAAGTTGCAACCTTGCCTTACACCTTTCGGAATACCAACTTCTCTCTCATGTCCTTCGGCTCGAATAACAGGTGTATGATTTCTGTATAGATTATACAGCTCCCTCCTATCAAAGCAATTAAAAAAGATGAATGTTCCAGGGCCAAATTTGTGTTTTCACCTGAAGTTATCGTAGGCTTAAAAAGTATGGAAGTCGAATTCTCTGAGAAACTTAATGACAAAGGCAGTTTACTTGAGACTATTAACTTTATGGAATATTTTCAGAAATTGTTTGATATCCATGATGTCTGTAACATCCCATGACACACGCTCCAGAAATGGCAATAAGATATTTTTTTTGTGAGATGGACGATGAAAGACTGCACTGGTTAACTGTATTTCTGCCATACATTGAGGACATTCAGCAACATCCCGAAAAGTTCAAGAAATTTCCTAAAGAGACTTACCACGCTCTGGAGTTGACAACTCTCTTCAGTGGCACATATGATATTTAATAAGCATCAATTTCCACTATGTCCTAACGAGTGACGATATCGAGCTTTCCTTCAGTCACCTCAGACGAGGAGGGGGGGGGGGAAGGTTCAATGATATGATGGATGTGAGATCTTTTATCCTTGCTATTGCATCTACCTTTCACATTGGAATTATGGCAGCTTCGAGCCATGGAAACGTCGAACTAAGGAATGAAGACTTACTGTCGACCAAAATATTATGTGCAGTTGAAGGTTGTTTGTGAAGTAACCAATAGACCTACATAAAATCCAATAACATCATCATTTTCATCGTTCTATTTTACGTTAGTTCATGTAGGTTTGGAATTTTAAATTTATATTTTAATATTTTTTATCGTTGTTGGAACACAAAAAGTGCCCTTTTTAAGCGTGTTTCAACCATGCGTCACATTTAAGAATTACTATCTCACAAACCCGTCATCAGATCGAATCCAAATTTTAACACAATAAACATTGGAATGTTGTATAACTGGTTTATTAATTTCAAAATTTTGTGGCTCCAAGAAACAAAGTTGTCATTTTTGTAAGGTAACTTTTTCTCGGCTTGGTGTCGTTAGAAAATGTAGTTCTTGGTCGCGTTGTAATCCTTATACATCAAAAAGGTATGCTGTATGACTGTGAAATACCTAAATTAATTAACTTATTTTATATCAGTTTGTATTTGTACGGGGAAATAAGACATGGTTCACCAGCTAGCCGCTCTGTGGAATGCTGTACAGCGTTGCTGAGATGTAGCCCATCCAATGAGCCCATCACTTCCGAGCGAGGCGCTCCATGACGCGTGTTGGGCTCCATCTTAGCAACGCTGTACAGCTTTCCCCGGAGCGGCTAGCTGGTGAACCATGTCTTATTTCCCCGTACAAATACAAACCGATATAAAATAAGTGATTAATTTACGTATTTCACAGTCATACAGCATTCCTTTTTGATGGATAAGGATTACAACGCGACCAAGAACTACATTTTCCAACGACACTGAGCCGAGAAAAAGTTACCTTACAAAAATGATAACAACTTTGTTTCTTGGACACGAAAATTTTTGAAATTAATAAACCAGTTATACAACATTCCAATGTATGTGTTAAAATTTGGATTCGATCTGATGACGGGTTTGTGAGATAATAATTCTTAAATGTGACGCATGGTTGAAACACGCTTAAAAGCGGGCACTTTTGTGTTCCAACTGCGATAAAAAGAATATTAAAATATAAATTAAAAATTGCACACCTACATGAACTAACGTAAAATAGAACGATGAAAATGATGATGTTACTGAATTTTATGTAGGTCTATTGGTTACTTCACAAACAACCTTCAAACTCGAGTGCACATAATGCTGTATTTTGGTCGACAGTAGTATGCAGCGTAAGGACCAGGTTCTTTTCTAGGAACTAACTTCGAGAGCCAGGTGAAAAAGGTCATGATGTCACGATTCTGCCTTCGTACTGGAGTTTCCCGAACACGTCCTTGCTATTGGAAGACCCGTTGAAGGTACATTTTTAACTTTCCCATTTACAATATTTTCATTGCATTGTGTTCTTATCTAAACACGATTACGGTAGATAACTATTTGGTTGGATTTTAGAAACTCCAGCTACTGCATCCAACATAGCAGTAGCCGCGGTGGCAGGCTACCTAGTGCACGTAGGAGAAGAAAATACCAGCTGTGAAGTTTGTTTATAACCTATTCCTCTCCCTGCGAGTGAAACCCCGGTCCTCAGACTCATACGATTATGATCGTGGAGGACTGAGGTACCCTAAACATCATTTGTGGTGTTACTAGAGCAAATTATGTGATGCGTATTAGTGTTGTCCAGCAGAGGCGTAGCGCTCCAATACGCCGATACGCCGGGCGTTCCCTGATTTAAAAAATTAGAATGTGTATTCATTAATGAGTAAAATATAACATTGTTTTTATTTTATATAAATGCAGCGTTAGCATATTACATGGCGTTACGTTATTTTATCCCCCCCCCCCCCCTCCTCATATAACTGGTCTTAGCTCGGCTGTGGTCTACTGCTGACCGTACGCTGGCGTTTGGCGGGCGTCAGCTTAGAATGATATGTTCTGCTAACTCAATAGCCCGATCGCCGCGCTAGTGCTAGTTTAGAACGAAGGAACTGTAGAAGTGCAGTTTCTTTAAATTGTGCGTGTGTGTGTTTAATGCTGCCAATATGACTGAAGTAAATTCACCTGACTCTAATGTTATTAATTTTTAAAGGCAACTCCTTCGAGCATTTTATCATATGAACAGCGATGTGAATTAAAAACAAAAAGACCAATGCCAAATTTATCAATTAAAGAAGTTGGTAAAAATCGCACTCGGGGTTTTCAGCTTTCTTGGTGTGACAGGTTTTCCTGGCTAACTGGGTGTGTTGAAAAACAAGAAGGTTTTGTTATGTTTGCCTTATGTTTGGGGCGAAAGATACTGAATGGTGCACAGAAGGAATTTCGGACCTGAGTAATTTAATTTTAAAAGCTGTAGAACACCAGTCTTCAAAACACCATTTGTTACATTGTGGAGCATTTCATCTGCTAGGTAAAACTCGCATTGAGCATGAATTATCTGAAGCCGCTCGACTACAAGCAATAAAACATAATGAGATCGTGTCTTCAAACAGGCAGTACGATATTTGCGACGACTCATTCAATCTGTAGTATTTCTCAGTACACAAAAACTAGCCTTCCGTGGGCATAGAGAAGATGAAAGTGAAAGGGAATTATTTGCAATTGTTGAATCTGCTCGCTCAAAATGAATCGATAGTTGGAGACCATTTACAGGCATCAACATTATTAAAAGGAACATCTCCAGACTTTCAAAATGACTTGATTGAAGTTACAACAATTGCATTATATGAAGAAACCAAATCAGAAATAAATGAAGCCGCCTTTCTCTCCATACAAGCAGATGAGACATTAAACGTATCGTGTAAGAACCATATGAGAATAATATATTAGATATTATGTGGATGATAGCATAGAGGAGAGATTCGTCGCCTTTTATGACGTTTCCAGCTCCGGGATTGTCGGAAGTCGTGCACAAAGTTTTACTATACTGGGAAGTAAATGGAGAATAAGTCGTAAGCCATACGTTCGAAGACGCAGTTTTAATGCCAGGCAGAAAAGGAGTAGTTCAAAAGCTAGTAAAACAGTTTTGCCCATATGCTCTTTTCATCCATTGTTACGCCCACCAATTAAATTTGGTACTTCTACATGGCTCAAAAACAATAAAACAGGTTCGTTTGTTTGTCTGTGCCTTGACTGCTTTTCACATTTTTTTCAGCAAGTCTTTTAAAAGGACAGTTTTGTTGACCGAAAGAGGATTTAAGCTTCCACAAGCTAGCAATACGAGATGGAATTTTCATTCGAGGGCAGTTTTCAGCATTATGAAACATTTCCAAGGATTGCACTGTATTTTTGATGAAATTATTGATAATGAAAATTGTGAATGGGACGACGACCCTGTGAACTGAGCCATTCGTCTCAAAAGACATATGGATGACCCAACCTTTGTATATTTGCTATGTGTAATCGAACCTTGTTTCATTTACACAGATCATCTTTTCAAATTGTTACAATCATCGACAGTAAATATTGTAACTTGCCATAATGAGATAGAGGCTGTCATCAAAAGCATATCAAACTTAAGAAATGAAGTTTACACTGACAGATGCGTTCAAAATAAGCATCCAGTTGAATGAAAACGTAATGGATGATGGCAAGAAAAAGAACACTTTGAGAGTGCTGACTTTTGAAATAGTAGATTCACTAACAGCTCAAATTAAGAGTAGATTTGTAGATCTTACTCATTTAAATTTCATTGAGTTAGCACAAGAAAAGAAGTTTAAAGAATACACCGAAGCATTCCGCCAGAGCAAATTAAATATTTTGGCAAAACAGTAACCATTCTTTAATGTTAACCAATTACTAAATGAACTTCACATTGTTTATGCAGATCAGACAAAGCATTTAGCTCCAACAATCTTTTAAAATATTTTGTTACGAACGGTCTTGACTCCATTTATCAGGAAGTAACTACACAACTACGCTTAGTACTGACTTTTCCAACTACTACAGCTAGTAGTGAACGCCGCATGAGCACGCTGAAAAAAAATTTAAACCTACCTTAGAAATTCTATGAGCAATAGTCGCTTGTCGTGTTTAAATTCATTGGCTATTGTAAAACAGTTATTAGGTGAGCTTTCATCAGAGCCCGAATTTTTTGAACACTCCATAGACATTTTCACAGAAAAGAAGAAAATACGAATGGAGATGATGTACAAGACTGTTCGAGGTACGGTATGTGACACTATCTTTCATATTAGCTTTTTGATTTGTCCCTTAGTTTAGCCTAACTGTCGTTATAAACTTTGGCGTCCCCAACTCAAAAGTTCACGCTACGCC
The DNA here is from genome assembly GCA_946902985.2 of Meconema thalassinum. Lineage (NCBI taxonomy): Eukaryota > Metazoa > Arthropoda > Insecta > Orthoptera > Tettigoniidae > Meconema > Meconema thalassinum. The sequence continues at coordinate 212,853,982 of OX336396.1, read as the reverse complement.
ACTGTTGTCCAGTATCTGCCACGGAAGAACTTACTGACAAACTGCACACTTTTATTAAGATACAAGTCCTGTCAAACAACTAAGTGTGGCCAATGCAACGATTCTGAACTTTCGATTCTTCTTTTGAAAAAGTTCGCGAAACCGCTCCTAGACAACCCAGTCTTATATCGCACGAGCAGGAATGAACGTTTTTACAGCTTCACAATAAGCCTCTGAACAGGAAAGTACTGAAGCTCAAAGGAAAGACTGCTTGTTTATGATATTCCGGTGAGTTATAGATATGAATGATAAAACACACTTTAGTAAATGTGCATGAAAATAGCCCCGGTATTCTCTTGTCTCAACACTAAATTCATAGAGTGCGCTCATATTGAGGGTGTTACAATGCGATCCTAGTGGCAGAACGCTGAACTCGTTTGCCTCCCGGACTTGTATTTCGTAGGCGACGATTTAAACTGACAGTAGAAATCCCAAAATATACAGTCTGCGCATGTCAATGCTGGTAACATTGTTATAGGCATGAAACAAGAATACTAACACAATACGAGTATTATTGAGGACGAATGAATACACTTGCCAACTCGTTGTGAAAAAGGCAACATGCATAAATATATGAATGATTCATTACCGATTCACCATTTCAAGGAACCTTCCTGACAGCGCGTTGGTATCATTATTGCACCTCGAATGATATGAAGATCGAGCTTCGTTCATTTATTTCAGAAGAGTCGATTTGTTGGCTACTTGATTGTGTGCTTGCCGTAATACGCAATAATTTCGTTTCATAGGAGATAATTCTTAGTTTTTGTGATGAGAATTTACTGTTATTTCTCCTCCAAGTTGTATTTAAGTTATGATGAGTGTATTAGGCCACATTCCTTGTGCTTGCTGCAGTTCTGCAAGACCGACCGTAATCAGTGCACTGCCATCGTTTGCTCCAAGGTATGCCATTCTGTATTTCTATTCCATTGTAGCACTGTGTTGATAGTAAGTATACTGACAATTTCCTGTTGAGAATAACAGTATTAAGGTCAAGATAATTTGTAGACTAATGTCAGTGGTTTCTACCCATGCTCGTATGTAACGGCGTATGTTGCACTTAGCAAACACCTGTTTGTTTACCAATCAAAACTCAGCTGAGATTAAAAATCTACTCAGAGATACAGGCTTATAGCTATTTTAGATTTGAATCCCGGTGCTTATAAACTACGCAAAGTAGTTGAAACGTTAGCTACCAACAAAGTATCCTGCTTTTCTTACAAATAGTTTGTTATTGTTGTTTTAAGGGGCAGAACAGCGAGGTCATCTACCCAACTGCGTAGCCAGGGGAGGGTTACTGGGGGTTAGAACTCCCCCTTGGGAGTGAAAGTCGACTCAATGAGTTGGCTATTTTGAGACATAGGCTAAAATGTAAAACCAAGAGATCTGTTGAATCTATTTTCTAAGAAACTTCGAAAGTTGGACTTGAGATTGTAATCTCAACATACCTGTCAGTGTACAAGCTTGATCTTGTTCATATTGTTCTTCTGTAGGTATGTTAATGTTTTTTTTTAAGTTTATCGCAATTTGTACATTACAGAAATCTCAACACCATTCACATGTATTAGTGTCCTTATAATAATAGAATGTGCACACCACGCAATATTTTGTAACTATAACCCTCCCATCTGCCTCTTTCTTACAAATAGTTCATGAGTTTGGCAAGCAATTAATCATTCTTGATTTTACCAGTAGCCTACGTCTACAACTTCTGTATAGTATGGAATTTGGGAATACCTAGGATTTTCACACTTAGGGGGTGAAAGTTAGCATACTGCACTAGGGTGTTGTTGATTTTTTTATGGAGACAAAACACAAAGATCATCTGCCCAAAATAGAAGGCTATTCTCAGAAAGAAAATCTATGGAACATCATATTTTGCTTTACTTTGCATTAAAACACACATCTTTGATCTATATATAGCCTACTTTTAAATTGCTGTTTAATTATAGCCATTTTAAAGCAGTGCTGACAGGCAGGTTTTATTTAGACAGATTTGCAAACTTGAACACAGACCCTGGTGGCCATTTACGAGCAATGCGACATCATGGTCATGTAGTCCGGTGTTCTTGGGTGTGTGTGTAATCTGTTAAGTCCGCAGAGAGCTTGGTCCCGTAGCTAGCCGCTGTCGGTCACAGGTGTCCCTTTAAATTGCTAAAAACTATCGATATAGGCTAGCTCGAATGAAATACGATCATCACTAAAATCGACCATCGATAATGACTGATAAGTCGATATAAAATCTGAACTAACGGATCTCGAATTCGTCATTTTTAGACTAGTATCGTTTGATTTCACAGGTTTATTAGCAGCGTCCAGTAGCACTACCTGAGCACTACCACAGTGCCAGTAGTGAAAACAAAATATCGTTAGTGTGACGAGTCAATAGTGGTGGACGATTATTCAAAATACATCGATTATATCGATAATTTTTAGCAATTTAAAGGGACGCTTGTGACCGACAGCGGTAGCTACGCTCCCTGGCTACCAGGGGACCAAGCTCTCTGCGGACTCAATAGACGTGGGTTCGAGCCCCACTGTCAGTCGTCCATGAAATAGTTTTCCGTGGGTTTTCCCCATTTTCAACTCTAGGAAAATGCTGGGTCGGTACCTTTTAATAGGCCATGGCCACTTCCGTTCACTTCCTTGCCTACAGTAGTTCCATTCATTTCATCTCACATTAACTCCCTTCATGAGGTTGGTGCTACGAAGGGCATCCCGCCACATAGACTTTCATCGTAAAATCATTCTCAACCCCGTTAAAAATGGGAAGTTTGTAGTTTTACGTGACTGTTCACCTCGCGCTCCTTTTTACGTGGAATCCGAATCACAGGACGTGACATTTCACTTAGGAAATCTAACATGCATTAACTGGAAATCGAACTCGGTCCACCTTGGTAAGAGGCAACAAGCTTGACCACTGCACCATCACGCTGCCCTTAACAACATTGAAGAACGATAGAATCTTGGAATATTATTATAATACTACTTTGAATAGTCAAAGTGAACGTATGAAACAGAAAGTTAATGAAATGATTTAAAACTTAGAATAGACGACTTTTAAGAGAGATATTTTACTGCAATAATATTCGAAGCGCTTGGTTACCACCATGCGGCTTCGATGGCGTAGTTGGTAGCATGCTGAACTGCTGTGCCCAAGATAGCGGGTTCAAATCCGGCCGAAGTCGTCGGATTTTTTAAGAGCGTTAAAAATCCTTCAGTATGCCTTCCTTCGGAGGGGAAGTAAAGCAGGCGGTCCTATGGCATAGATTTATGGCATGTAAAAGATCCTTCCACAGACTAAACTTGTGTGCAGCTAAATTGTTAGGTTAGATTTCGTCGGAACGCTCAATCTAAGTTCCAACGTTCACCACTAGGTATCATTGATATCTGGTAGCGAAAGTTGTAACTACTTGAAATTGAACGGAACTTGTAGCTCACCCTAAGAGTGTCCGCTGCAAGCAGCTACAGGCTCAGGCGAGCCGAGCCGAAGATGTCCTCGGACACTCCCGGCATTAAACGCCATACGATAAATAAATAAATAAATAAATAAATAAATAAATAACCACCTTCAGCAATGGAATTTCCTTAGAGATAATTAAATGTTATTCTTAATTACCCTAAAATTGATCACAATAATATACGGACATTTATGAAAACATAGTAGATCAAAATACTTTGAATGTTCCGTAATTAGGATATTCGCAGCCTTCATCCTGAGATGCGTGGACATTATGTTAGTGGAAATTTTACTGTTGTTGCTTATTTTAGGGGCTGCGACATTGCGGTCATATAACCCCGTGCATTTTTGTGTGTGTGTGTGGGGGGGGGGGGGGGGGGGAGTGTGCGCGGAATTTGTGTGATAACCTTTGTTATTGTCAGGACTGTATTTGTGTATTTGTAAATTGGGAATATGATTGGTAAGGAGGTGGTCATAGCCTTTAGTTAGGAACCATTCCAAACATTTGCCTGGAAAGGCAAGGAAACCAAGGAAATCCACTTCCAGGATCGCTGAGATGGAAATCAAGTGTACCTCTACTCAATTTCCCTTCACGAGGATGAGCATACCCCGTTACAGCCCTCAGATCAGAATTAAATTTCTTGGCAGAGCCGGGAGTCGGGACGACAGCCAAGAATGCTAGTCACTACACTACGAGGTGGACTATCGGCTTTTAAAGCAGCCAGTTATACGTAACCGTTAGTGACAATTAGTACATAACATTGGGTAGTTCATAGGCTACAATAAAAACGATGTCGTTATGAAGTACGCAAAACTTCATGAAAAATAAATAATAATAAAAAAACAGTCAAAAACACTGTCGTAATCAGAATGATCATACGAAACATTCATTCGAAGCTTTTTTAGTCGGGGATTATTTGTGAATGTTTGATCTTGACAGAAGCTCGCGAATTAGTGGTCCAACACGGATCTGTTCTATTATTTAGTGCTTTAAACTTCCAATCACTTCATTGACGCATGTTGTGCCCACACATCGAATGTAAATATGGGCGCCAGCAGGATTTTTTTCCAGGGGGGCGGGGGCGTTGGCTACTTTATGCCAAGAATAAGTGGAATATTAGTATTTATTTCTGAGTTTTTAACCATAGAAGTTTGCTTTTCCTCTTCTGTGATTCAACGTCAAAACGTTCAGTCCTTGAAACGTAAAAATAGTGAAATGACTATGTATTGACAGGGATAAAAATCATACAGTTCATTAAAATGGTACTGTTAGGGCCGTTTTCACCAACGTCAATTAATTATATCTTAAGCCATCATTAAAGGTTATTTAACTTTGCACGAGCATTTCATCAAACAGAATTAACTTACCTCTAACAAGCAATTAGGCCTACGTTAAATGGCCAAATCTGACCCCTCAACTCTCTCAAGTATCGTTCAAGTGGAGGGAAACAGCTGAACTCTACCTCGTACATCTTGCTATGGCGGAAAATATGATTTGTTTGCTAGTGTCACACGAACTTTCATTCATATGAATATAAAATACTGTATGTTTATGACAATGGAATTCTAAAATATCATACATGTTACTAATACCAAGAAAGAAAATTACGGAAATAAACAAAAAGGCATCCCGAATGTGATTCGAACAACTTCCAGCTCTTTATAATGATATCATGAACATTTAACGTAACCACTTACGCCACGAACAGAACGGGTAGCGCGTTAGAACAATAACTTACTAAAGAGTCCTATTTAGTTTTCAGAGCGTTCAAAATCCCTCAGTATGTCTTCCTTCGGAGGGGAAGTAAAGCCGGCGGTCCCATATCATAGATTTATGGCATGTTAAAGAACCTTCCACTAATTACACCTGTGCGAAGCTAAATTATAGGTTTGGTTAAACATTTGACAAACGCTCTTAGGCCTCTCGTCCATTGGGAGCGGTAAGCTCCGAAAAGGTGCGAAATCGAATTCGTCCGAAGTCGCACGAAAACGCACGAACAATCCAAAGACGTGACTTGATGGGGGACCGCGTCCACAGAGCCCGTATCGTTCGTAAGTTTTTGTCCGAACAGCTGCGAAGTGAGAACCGATCCCGTTCTGTTGGGATTATAGTTGCGAACGAGTGCGAAGAGCGCAGTGCAAAATGGATTGTGAAATGTTAATATAGCTTGTTCAGGAAAGGAAATATCTGTGGGACCAACGGGAAGCGAAAATAGGAAAAGTAGTAGTCTTTGGCTTGAAGATCATGCCACAAATGAGAAAATTCACTGTTAACTCCTTTCTTTATGAATAAATTTTATTCACCCACATTTCCCGTCTTTGTCGACATCGCCTGTGCGAATCAAAGGTGATAATTCCAAAGCAAAAAAATCTTCATCAGAATCATCAGGAAAACATTTCCGGAGAGTCATCTCTTCTACGAATCCGGACGAATCCTGAGACAATGGACGATAGGCATTCGCACGATTTCGTACGAACGGTGTTCGCCCGAATTCGTTGCTTCGCAGTTCGCAGCTTTTCGCTCCCAATGGACGAGAGGCCTTAGGTTCAGAAGTTCGTCGCCAGGAACCGACTGCGATGGCATCTGGTAACTAGTTCTGAACTAGTAGTCGTTGACGGTGGCGTTTGGCGGCAAAAGTAGGAACTACTTGAAAAAATTCAATGTCTGCAGTCCTTACTTGAATTGAAAACAGATAACACACACTAATACAGTCATCACAATTAACACCGGTTATCAGACAGATTCTACACACACCCAAAGTACACGGGGCAGATGACCTCGTAGTTCCGCTCCTTGAAACCTAAACCTCTCACGGGGCTATATGACCGCGTTGTCGCAGCCTCTAAACTGAAGAACCAACCAACCTATTTAGTTACGTAAACAGTGTATACACTCAACTGCCAGTTCTTCTAAATATTTTGTTCATATCATTTTAAGCTTTTGTCATTAATGAAGTCTTCTGTATTTCCATTCCTTTATAGGCTAATTATATTCCAGAAAATCAATTCTAAAAGAAGAGTGTTTTAGCATTATTGTAAATGTTCTCTCGATTGTTTTCACTAAATAAGCTTGAAGGTAAAATTAATTCGCAGTTTCGGTGATCACACCGCAGAACAACTACAGTAATTAAAATTGTAATTAATTGTAATAAAAAAACCAGATACAGTAAAACCTGTCTTAAACGGAAATATTCGACGGTCCCGTGAACGTACGGGTGTAAGACGTGTTAATTTCCCTTCATTAAACGGAAACTGTGTTACGTGGACAATGAAAATCAAAATTCGCATTTTAATGGAAAATTTCCAAGTTTTGGAATGCGGTATTTAGAAACTTCTCAGGCACCCTGTGATAGTTGACCTTGTCCGCTGTAACAGTTGATTCTGTAGTTAACAAGGAATGTGCAAATAGGTCTTCATTCTTTTCTTTTTAACCGACTTCGGTGGCGTAGTTGGTAGCATGCTGAGCTTCTATGCCCAAGATCGCGGGTTCAAACCTGGCCGAAGTCGTCGGATTTTTAAGAGCGTTAAAAATACCTCAGTATGCCTTCCTTCGGAGGGGAAGTAAAGCCGGCGGTCCCATGTCATAGATTTATGGCATGTTAAAGATCTTTCCACTAATTACACCTGTGTGAAACTAAATTGGATAGGTTAAGAATGTAAACAACGCTCTTAGGTTGCTACGTTCGTTGCCAAGAGCCGACTGCGGTGGTGTCTAGTAGCTAGTTCTGAACTAGGCCTAGTAGTCGTTGACGGTGGCGTTTGGCGGCAAAAGTAGGAACTATTTGAAAATTCAAAGTTGCAGTCCCTACTTGAATTAAAAAAACAGATACACACACTAATACAGTCATCACAATTAACACCGGTTATCAGACAGATTCTACACACACCCAAAGTACACGGGGCTACATGACCGCGTTGTCGCAGCCCCTAAACTAAGGAACCAACCAACCGAAGCTAAAATGTGTAGGTTTGATAACGCTCTATTAGTCCCAACGTTCGCCATCGGGTGCTGACTGCGATGGCATTTAGTAGCCACGTCCGCAGCTAGGTGTTGTGGATGGTAGCATTTGGTGGCAAAGTAGGAACTTCTTGGAAAAATTAATCGTCTGCAGTCCGTCTACCTGAATCACAGATAACACACACTAATACAGCCATCATAATTAACACCGGTTATCAGACAAATTCTACACACACCCAAAGTACACGGGTCTACATGACCGCGTTGTCGCCATTCTTTTGTTCTCTTACACGTCAAAGTGTACGGCTAATTGCCCGTTTTCTGTTCCCCAAGCCTTTCCCAAATGCTCGCTTCAATGAACTGTCAATCAAAAAGTTTCTGTCTTTGTCTCGGCCCTTGTTAATATGCTTAGAATTCAAGTTGTAACTAAGCACTTCACATCTTAGATCTTACATTACTGACATACTGTAGTTTGGCAATAGTTAGTGTTAGTTAGTTATTGTTGTTTTAAGGGGCGGAACTACGAGGTCATCTGCCACAAACACTGTATTAAATCGTAGGAAGAATATGTAAACAAAATATTGAATAAGGTAGGCTATGAACACCATTTAATTTTATCTCAGTATGTCCAGGATTTAATTATTTTAGCATCTAGCCTTACCTCCATTAACCAGAAACCTGTAGTTAACGGAAAACAGTTGCGAGTTCCGTTCGATTCCGTTGAAGGCAGGTTTTACTGTGTTTACAAAACGTAAACATACCGGTATTGTAGGCCAACACTCTTTTCAACATGATGTTTAAAACTAACCCTACAATGAAATTCAAACTTCAAATACAAAATTTTACCTTTATGACATTAGCAATAGCCTAGTATTTTCACCCCTGCACTGATCATTACGTGTAAGCACAGTGGGACATCAGTTAAATGAAGTGATTTAAAGGTACAACAAACAAAAGAACCCTCTGCTACTTCGGTTCGCGCAACTCACATCGGCTCGTCCCGATCTTCCCAGACAATACGGGATCAAAGAGTGCGCGGCTGGCTGAGCTGCCGTCACATACCGTACTGTAAGTACCTGCAGCCAGCTGTTCGATTGAGGTTATTCCTTCATTAATGCTGCAAACGCAATGCAATTAAAAGAACGAAAATGACCGAAAGTATTGTTACGGCTGTGAGTTTGTGTCATCGCTCGCCGCATGAGTCACAACTGCCCCAGGGCTGGGCTGTGCCCTGCCTCGTGTATTGCGTGCGCCTTATGCAACAGGGCTACTAGGACAAAGGGATGGTCCAGAATATTCGTGACTCAGCCAGTGGAGGAAGCCTCGAGAAGCCGTGGACCCTGGATGGGTCTAGAAGCATTTATTGAGTCACCGGCCTGCTATATAAGAGCGACCTGTCAAGCAGCGGTTGTTGTTGTTGTTGTGTTTTACGAGCGAGTGCGAGCTTTTATCCTGAGCGACAGAAGTGTGGTGAGTTACGAAACCCAGTGACATTGTTTCCCAGCTCGTGAGCAGCGAAGCAGCGTGTAGCAGGTTTTCGTAAGTAACTGTAGTTTGTGTACATAGGGGAGAGTTGCATGTAGTTCTGTCAAGGCCACCAGACTCATTAGCGAGAAGATTAACTGTAGGCAAGTGAAAGAGGTCAAGAGCTCTCCATAAGGAAGAGACTTGAGGAAACTGGAGTAAGGTAATAATTGCTTGTATTTGCTGATGAGTGGTGTATGTTCTGGCCGCAATAAAGTTAATTATTTCATTTAAAGGAACAATCTGTGTTGTGCTTCAACCCACCGTAATCCAGTTAACAAAAGTGCCACTAGGGGCGTGGCACGTAACAACTGGTGTCAGAAGCCGGATTACGAACTCAAGCACAAGCACAACACCTGGCGGTCCTGGTTTCAAAACCCGAGCAGGTCATTTTCCTGTGAGTGCATGCCCTTTACAAGACAAACAACTAAAATGGAGGCGCAATTGGCAGCATTGCTAGAAAAGTTAAATGGCATGGAAACCAAAATGGAGGCCGGCCAGAAGAAGATGGAAGACGGCCAGAAGAAGATGGAGGACGGCCAGAAGAATTTAACCAAGGACATAACTGCCAAATTAGAAGACGGCCAGAAGAAGCTAGAAGACGGCCAGAAGAAGATGGAAGACGGTCAAAATAAGTTAGCGGAGGACCTGAAGAAGATGGAAGACAGCCAGAAAAGTTTAGCCGAGGACCTAACTTCCAAATTAGAAGACGGTCAGAATAAGCTAGCAGAGGACCTGAAGGACGGCCAGAATAAATTAGCAGAGGACCTAGCCGCCAAATTTCTGGATGGCCAGAAAAATCTGGAAGAGTGTCTGCTGACGAAATTAGAGGAGAGCCAAAGGAAATTAGAACAGGGCCTACGTGAGGAAGTCGCAGCAGTGGAAAAGAAGTTCGACGCCTTATAAGTGGAAGTTGCCGAGCTGCGCCAACGCCCGCTGATGGGGGTGGAGGAGAAATTCAACGCCTTGCAAGTGGAAGTTGCCGAGCTGTGCCAACGACCGCTGATGGGGGTGGAGGAGAAATTCAACGCCTTACAAAAGGAAGTTGCCGAGCTGCGCCAACGCCCACTGACGGGGGTGGAAGAGAAATTCAACGATCTACGAGAGGAATTTGCCGAGCTGCGCCAACGCCCGCCCACCGTTACACCGGGAATATCAGGAACGGGACATAGCAGAGTGACGCCCCCAACCTTCGACGGAAAGGTCCCGTGGAGCACCTACTTACGTCAGTTCGAGGCGGCCTGTTCCATAAATAACTGGAACAACACAGAAAAGGCTACAGCTCTCATTGTAGCGCTGAGAGGTGACGCCCTTAACGTCCTTCAGGCCATCCCGACTGGATCCCAGGACTACGCTTCACTGATCGCCCATATGGAGTCCCGATATGGAGATAGCCATCTTCAGCAGGCCTACCAGATGCAGCTCCGGACCCGGGTACAAAAGAGCGCGGAAACCCTGCAGGAGTTCGAGATGGACATCGCACGCACGGTAAGGCTCGCCTATCCAACAGCGCCGGCCAACGTTTTGGAGCAGATTGCGACGCAAACCTTCATTGACGGGCTACAGGACTCGGATACTCAACTGGCACTGCGATTTGCGCGCAATAAGACACTTGCAGATGCGCTGAGCCACGCACTTGAGTTCGAGACGGCAAAGCAGGTATCTAGAATGTGTGCGCGGGTGCGTCAGGTGGACGTCGACGAACCAGCCAAAGCCGACAAGAGCAAGCCCCTGGCCGATGAACTGATGGAGGCGCTAGGCCGGTTCTTCAAGAGTCGCAGTGCCACCAACAAAAACGTAGCCGAAGGACATCCGGAGAGGCGGCCCGGAAGAGGACTACCGACCTGCTGGACCTGCCGTAAGAGAGGCCACCTGAGCAAGGACTGGGGTGATCGTCGCCGCCAAGGGTTTCCGTCGGGACAGTCAGCCGTAGGGAAACCACGCGGCCCAGGAAAGCAAGTATCAGCCAGCCTTGGGGGGCAAAGGTTGGCTTGTGACAGTTGTCAAGCCCCGGCAGTACAAGTTCGTGTGACGCAGTTACGGAGGGATAATAGCAGCCTGATGGTCGACGGAGTCGTCAACGGAGGGAGCTGGCCCATGCTAATCGACACGGGAGCATCAAGGACCATCGTCAGTCCCGCCGTGATCCCGAAGTGGAGAGTGCAACCCACACAAAGGAACCTTCAGCTAATAACCGCGACCGGAGAGACCGCACCGGTACATGGCGAAGCATCACTGGAGTTCGTCATTGGTCGACGGGCGATAAAGCATCCAGTGCTTGTGGCTGACGTATCAAATGAAGTGATCATCGGACTGGACTTCCTGGACCAGAACAACATCATCTTGGATCTGAGTACCAACACTCTGCACTTCGGAGGTGAGGAACTTGCTTTGCAACCAGCGCACGAGTCCATCACCGCACGACGAGTAAGGCTGAGAGAAGACGTCATCGTTCCCGCCAGGACGGAGGTCAGCGCTGCCGTAATTATCGACGGAACTGCTGAGGGAGTGGCGGCTGTCGTCGAGCCAAAATATGAGGACATCCAGACAAAAGGATTGCTAGTTGCCAAGACTCTCATCAACACGACGTCTCGGCCGTACGTCCGCCTGTCCAACCTGAACGACTACGACATTACGGTTCACCGGGACACCAACCTAGGAGTCTGCGAGCCCGTTACCTGGATTGCCCGCATCACAGATATGACGGACGGACACCTGCAGACGGACAACCGAAGAAGACGCACACTGCCAGAAGAACTACAGAAGCTGTACCAAGGATCCCAGGACCATTTAGACGAGGAACAATCACGCCAACTTCAGGACCTGCTACGCGAATTCCAGGACGTCTTCTCCGTGGGGAGCAAAGACTTCGGCAGGACAAGCTTGGTCCAGCACAGAATCGACGTTGGGGACAGCGCACCGATTAGGGCCCCATTCCGACGTGTCCCGCTCGCCAAGCAAGCCGAAGTCGACCGGATGGTAGAAGAGATGAAGGAGCAAGGGGTGATCGAGCCATCACATAGTCCTTGGAGTTCTCCGGTCGTGCTAGTGAAGAAGAAGGACGGTTCCACCAGGTTCTGCGTGGATTACAGGCGGGTTAACGACGTCGCGAAGAAGGACATCTACCCTCTACCCCGGATCGACGACACGCTGGACACCATATCAGGATCAAGATGGTTCTCCACCTTGGATTCGAAGAGTGGCTACTGGCAGGTGGAGGTCCACCCTAAGGACCGCGAGAAAACGGCGTTCACTGTGGGCAGCGGGCTCTGGCAGTTCACCGTCATGCCATTCGGTCTGTGCCAACGCCCCTGCGACCTTCGAAAGGCTAATGGAGTCCATTCTGAGGGGACTACACTGGAAGACCTGCCTGGTCTACCTAGACGACGTCATCGTTCTGGGAAAAAGCTTCGAGGAGCACTACAGCAACCTGAAAGAGATCTTGTTGAAGCTACGGGCTGCCCAGCTGAAGTTGAGCCCCAAGAAGTGTCAGCTCTTCCAGAAGCAGGTCCAGTACCTTGGGCATATTGTCCCCGAGGAAGGGGTGCCAGAAAAGACCGCAGCTGTGAGGGAGTGGCCAGTTCCGAAGGACAAGTCCCAACTACGAAGCTTCCTGGGACTCTGCACTTATTACCGTCGCTTCGTGAGAGGATTCGCCGACATCGCCAAACCTTTACATAGACTGACTGAGAAGGACCAACTCTTCACGTGGACAACAGAATGCCATAGTGCCTTCGAACAACTCAAGCAGGCTCTGTGCACCGCGCCTATTCTGGCCTACCCCAGACCTGGAACAAGGTTCATCGTCGATACCGATGCCAGCGACTTTGGCATAGGGGGATCCTGTCGCAAGTAGTAGACGGCGAGGAGAGAGTAGTGGCCTACTTCAGCAAGGCCTAGTCAAAGCCAGAAAGGAACTACTGCGTCACCAGGAAGGAGCTGCTCGCCATCGTGAAGACCATTGAACACTTCCACAAGTACCTGTACGGGCAAGAATTTCTCATCAGGACCGACCATGCATCCCTGCGGTGGCTCCTGAACTTCAAGCAGCCCGAGGGTCAACTCGCGCGGTGGTTAGAGAGGCTTCAACAGTACAACTTTGAGATTCAGCACAGGAAAGGCCAACTGGATTCTAACGCCGACGCCCTGTCACGAAGACCGTGCCCCGAAGACTGCACCTTCTGTACTAGGAGGGAGGAGAACACCGGGATACAGTGCCGAAGGACTACCGTGGAACTTCAAGGGAGCTGGAGCCGCGAATCTTTCACGCGGGCACAAGCAGAAGATAATGACCTGGGACTGATAGCCGAATGGAAGAGGGCCTGTGTCCCCAGAACCGGGTGGAACATTGTGAGTGACTGCAGCACAAAGTTAAATCCTACTGGGCGCAGTGGGACTCGCTGATTGTAAGGGATGGCCTCATCTGCCGTACCTGGGAGAGCACCGACGGGAAGACATCTCGGGAACAAGTCGTCGTTCCAAAGGCTATGACGGAGGAAGTCCTGAAGGAAGTTCATGGAGGATCATCTGGTGGACACCTAGGGATAAAGAAGACCCTGGAGAAGCTGAGAGAGCGGTTCTACTGGATCGGATGCCGAACAGACGTGGAGAACCACTGCGCGAGGTGCCACGATTGCGCAGCCAGCAAGGGCCCAGGACGAAGACGACGGGGTCCACTGAAGACCTACAACGTGGGCGGCCCCATGGAGAGAGTGGCCATCGATGTTGCTGGGCCATTCCCGTTAAGCGAGGCAGGGAACCGCTACATATTAGTCGTCAGCGACTACTTTACCAAATGGCCGGAGGCGTATGCGCTCCCTAACCAAGAAGCCGCGACGATTGCAGAGACCCTGGTGAAGGAATTCGTCAGCCGGTACGGAGTACCCCTGGAGCTGCACTCCGACCAAGGGAGGAACTTCGAGTCGCAGGTGTTCCAGAACCTATGCCAGCTGCTGGGAATCCGGAAGACAAGGACAACGCCGCTACACCCTCAGTCCGACGGGATGGTAGAGCGATTCAATCGCACCATCGAGAACCATCTCCGAATAGTTGTCAGCGAGCACCAGAGGGATTGGGACAAGCATCTTCCACTATTTCTCCTGGCCTACCGCGCCGCCGTGCATGAAGCCACCGGGTGCACACCAGCCCGGGCCATGTTTGGGAGGGAGCTCCGTCTACCCGTCGATCTTGCCTTCGGCCGACCTGTGAATGATCCGATCCCGGTAAGCCAGTATTGTCAAGAACTGGTCGACCAACTGGAGGAAGTGCACGCGTTCGCGAGGAGGAAACTGCGGATCGAGACCGACCGAATGAAGACCCGATACGACCAGCAGACGGATGCCGGCGGATTCCACGAGGACGACCTGGTCTGGCTCTTCAACCCATTACGGAAGAAAGGCCTGTCACTCAAACTGCAGAAGTCCTGGGAGGGCCCGTACCGAGTCGTGAAACGGATCAACGATGTCGTCTACAGGATCCAGCGGAGCCCGAGGGCGAAGATGAAGATCGTACATCGAGATCGCCTGGCAGCCTACGGAGGGACACTGACGGACCAATGATTGATCGGGACGATCAGCCTTTTTAGGAAGGGGGTGGTGTTACAAAGGGATGGTCCAGAATATTCGTGACTCGGCCAGTGGAGGAAGCCTCGAGAAGCCGTGGACCCTGGATGGGTCTAGAAGCATTTATTGAGTCACCGGCCTGCTATATAAGAGCGACCTGTCAAGGAACGGTTGTTGTTGTTGTTGTGTTTTACGAGCGAGTGCGAGCGCTTATCCTGAGCGACAGAAGTGTGGTGAGTTACGAAACCCAGTGGCATTGTTTCCCAGCTCGTGAACAGCGAAGGAGCGTGTAGCAGGTTTTCGTAAGTAACTATAGTTTGTGTACATAGGGTAGAGTTGCATGTAGTTCTGTCAAGGCCACCAGACTCATTAGCGAGAAGATTAACTGTTGACAAGTGAAAGAGGTCAAGAGCTCTCCATAAGGAAGAGACTTGAGGAATCTGGAGTAAGGTAATAATTGCTTGTATTTGCTGATGAGTGGTGTATGTTCTGGCCGCAATAAAGTTAATTATTTCATTTAAAAGAACAATCTGTGTTGTGCCTCAACCCACCGTAATCCAGTTAACAAAAGTGCCACTAGGGGGTTGGCACGTAACAGTATTAAGCGCGGAGTTAAATGAAAATACATTATTCACGATTCCCTAGTTGTAAACTATGTTTTAAATAAATATAGGCCTACTGTTCCAATAAGCATACACACGTCGAGGCTATAATATCAAAAACACGAAATAATGCATCAGGTGTAGAAAACTGCAGACGACCCTTGGCCATAGACGTCTTCCCTTCCGCTATTATACGCTTCACGAGTGACTTAAACACCACAACATTATAATTGAGTTTATGAACAATTTTCTGTTCTCGTAGGTGTTCAGTTACGTTATACAGTAGACTATTTCTCTGGCTTGTCCCCTTGATGGTCGTCCAGATTTGCTACCAGACTTCGAAGTAGAAGCCATAATGAAACTTAAATGATACTATTACAGTACTAGAATAGCATGGTACACAACACTATTTACATAAACACATTAACATTAAAGAACACTCTACACGACAAGGGATTATAGAACTACAATAAAGAAAACGTATATAACACTGAGAAAACAATAAGAGCGCGAAAATGGATTGGCAAATAAGCTATTGTCAGCGCGTCTCCGCAGTGTGCTCGGTACGGCGGCCAGACAGCATGTGACCCCTTCCATCGCACCTCTGTGACGTCGCACATCCACTCGGAGTTAATGCGCGGGGAAGTGGGCTTTGCGCAGGTTCTTTTGATCGTTGCAGGTTATAGCAGGTTCTGAGCGTGCGCACCTCGGTGTCTCACTTCAGGGCCTGTTTGCTACCGCTGCACGCGACCATCGTCTGATTTCCTGGCAATTTCTTTCGAATGGGATGTTTAAAAAGCCAACTCGGTACAGGCCATGTAGGCATTTGGAGCAGTAGAAGGTAGAGGATTCCACCCTTCGTGACATTGGCAATACACCTTGTATTTTGAAAGAATGAATCTGAAGGATTTAGCGCTAGCGATATAAAATGACCGCCGTTGGGCTCCTATTGGCTGTTGTTTGACAGCTAACAGGTTTCCGATTTCCGATTTTGCCAATGCGTGTTCATACATACAGTTGCTTATTAGTAGGGTCCGGATTCTTAGTTTTTTACCTATTTTCTTTCTTACTTCTAAACACAAATATAGGCTACTTGAATACATTTCCTAATCACACTCAAAAGAGCCATATTCATGAATTCTGTAGTAGGCCTACCTAAAAACCTAAATGATATAGTACCTAAAAATACCTAATTGCAGTTTTGTTCCATTTATTGTAGTCTATTCGAATTTTTAACCTACTTTTCTCATTTTGCAAAAATGAGGAAAAAGTAGACTTATGAGATCGATCCGGGAAAATGTGTGTGTGTCTTGGTTGGTTGGTTGGTTCCTTAGTTTAGGGGCTGCGACAACGCGGTCATGTAGCCCCGTGTACTTTGGGTGTGTGTAGAATCTGTCTGATAACCGGTGTTAATTGTGATGACTGTATTAGTGTGTGTATCTGTTTTTTAATTCAAGTAGAGACTGCAACTTTGAATTTTCAAATAGTTCCTACTTTTGCCGCCAAACGCCACCGTCAACGACTACTAGGCCTAGTTCAGAACTAGCTACTAGACGCCACCGCAGTCGGCTCTTGGCAACGAACGTAGTGTGTGTGTCTATCTGTCCTTCTGTCTGTCTCGTTGTGTGTGTGTGTGTGTGTGTGTGTGTGTGTGTGTGTGTGTGTCCCTATCAACTCCTAAACGGCTGCAGCTATGGAAACCAAATTTGGTATGAGTAAAGATCTATGCCGGAATATCTCAAGGCCAATGACGTCAGTGCTACCAACTGCTGAAAAATCGCAATTGAAATTTGAGCTCAATGTTGGATATCCTGGAAGGTATGCATGGGAGCTATTCCAAAGTTGGAACACATATAGATAATAATATGTCAGTTTAATTTCCAGGACGCCATACATGACAGTGTTACCAACATGAATCTAAGCCAGCTGATAAGTCTAATTTTTAAATGCATGTAACTTCTACACTATCAATGGGATTTCAACCAAATTTCGTATGTACTATGTGTACAATAACAAATATGACTGTGCGTATTCCTAAGAGCAACCAGGGCTGCCAACTGTTAATAAATGCTCTCTCTATTATTTTATCCTAATACCAATATATCAGAAAGTATGAAATTTGCACACTTATAGTACATGAGCTTCTACATTAATTTGGAGTACCTAGTATACATCAGTACTGCCAACATGATTCTAAGCTTGTTGATAAGTCCAACTTTTAAGTGCATGTGACTTCTGTACTAACAAATGGATTTCAACCAAATTTCGTGTGTGACTTTTGTACCATAACTCTTATGAATATGCGTATTCTTAAGAGCCAGCAGGGCTGCCACCTAAAAATAAATGCACTCTCTCTATCTTTGTACCCTAATATCTATAAATCAGAATATATGCAAGCCAACAGCTCTAAACTTTGCATACGTATAGTACCTAACATTCTAAATTAATTTGAGGTAACTAATGTACGTCAGTGTCGCCAACATTATTTAATCCTTCTGATAAGTCCAATTTTTAAATGCATGTAACTTCTATACTAACAAATGGATTTCATCCAAAATTGGCACAATAATAGATCATAACATTTTAGATTAATGCATAAATTTTAAGTAAAGTAGGCTCTTTAGTTCGTTACGGAACTACTTGTTAAAAGTAAACCTGAAGATTGTGTTTATTTCTAGCTCTAGATGATTGTGAGAAATCATACCTGCCTGAAAATTAAAATATTTTCAGCACTTTTCAGCTTATATCTTATTGTTTGGTTATTTACCGTCGGAAAGTGGGAATAAATCTCTTATTGTATATTGGCTTTCACGGCCATTGAATTAAATCACTTGCCGTGGAAGCCAATATGCCATCCTTTTGGAAGCCTTCATAGGGAGGTTATGGCTGCTTGAGCTTTCAGTTCTCGCAGTAAAGAGGCGCAGGTGTGCTTCTACGACGTGGCTGCAGGCAGTCGCTCACATCCGGGAGGAGAGGAGGTTCAAATCCCCCGCCGGCGACCTTGAAGATGGTCTTCTGTGATTTCCCATCTTCCTTCCAGCCAAATGCCGGGATTGGTCCCTAACTGCAGGTCACAGCCGCCACCTTCCAATTCCTCGTCCTTACATTCACACTTTCCTCCTCAGACAACACTCCTCACGCGACGGTACTTGTGCCGCATAGAAGCAGCTACAAACTCTGGCGAGCCGATCATGTCCTCGGACACCCCGGCACTACATGCCATACGCTAAAGAAAAACTCCCTTTTAAGTTATACCTTTCCCCCTATTCTTACTCATCTTCCGCTATAAATATCGTACCAAAAGACGTACCCGTAACCACCCTGATTTCCACCTTTCCCCCACGCCCAAGCCATTCTGAATGACACCCGCACTCCCGACATTTCCCATCTCTTCACCGTGTCGTCTCAAAACTCACGAGTCATAAAACTCAGTCTCAAAATTCACGAATTTCAAGATGAGGGTTAGTAAAAGTATGTTCTAACCGGTTTCTGTACCTGGGCCAGTCTCAAAACTCACGAACCAAGGCATAGCCACCTATAAGGTTATAGGTAGCCATGGCCAAGCCAGTTCATTGGGAAAAGGTCCTTTGCTAGAGCCAGCCAGAACCGCTTGCCCTCTTGTAATTGGCACCTCTCTCATCAAGATGTTGTTGTTGATTCTTTTAGGGGCTTTGCGACATCGTGGTCATGTACTTGAGTGGGCATAGAATTTGTCTGATAACCTGCATCACTGTGACGTCTGTACAATACAAACGAAATCCCATTCTAAAACTGGGTGGACAAACATGGGTTGAAGGGCAGAGTGCTCTCTGGAATCGTGAATTTTGAGACTATTATTATAATGTTCATTCAGCTACTAGTTTATTGTCGTGAGTTTTGAGACTATTTGTTACTATTTTTAGCTCGTGAGTTTTGAGACTCGTGAGTTTTGAGACGTAACCCTCTTCACTCCCCCTATCACCTAACGATCTTCCCATGGCTCCCACCGCTTTATTCTCTATTCGCTCTTACTTATTTTCATTTCTTGGATGCTCCTGGGGCTCTGGCACTCCCCTGTGTGGCTCATCATGAAGGGTCCTTGTGGCAACCGATGCTGCATCTCTTTCCAGTGATTATAATTTCAGTGATTTTCTTTTCATCCACTTTTCGTGTTCAGTGCAGTGAAGTGTTCTGTTCTTCGGCACACCACGAGCGTTTCCGTGCATTTTCTTTCTTGGTTTCTCCATTTTGCTCCACATGGACTCTTGAACTCTTTTGGACAATCTTTTCGCCAGTGGGCATACTTTTTAGTGGCCGGACCAAATGTATTTGTACCCCTTGCGCCAATACTTTTCGTTTCAGACTCTCCCTCTTTCCTATTTCTCCTCATTCGTTCCCTTTTCTTTCCTCCTTCACTGCGCACCTCATTCCTTATACCATTATGCTTCTCAACTTTTGTTCTCTTTATGCCATGTTGCTATTTCTTTGTCTATGAATATTCATTATCTCTGTCTTTTTGTTTATTTTTGGCCACATGTCTGTATGTATTCAAGCTTGTATCTATATTTTGTTGTACAATAAACGGGACTAGTCGTGGTGTGGTGGTGGGTTCTTGCCTTGGGACCGCTTTGGGTCGGGGTTTCCTCTGCACCAGATGCGCCATTTTTACTTTCCCACATGTACTGTACTTAAATTAAAAAATCAGATAACACACACTAATACAGTCATCACAATAAACACCGGTTATCAGACACCCAAAGTATGGGGCTACATGACCGCGTTGTCGCAGCCCCTAAACTTAAGAACCAACCAATCACATGTAGGCCTACTGTATGAACATACAGTACTTTCCCCTCTATTTATCAACCCCTCCAACTTTCTTCCATCTCTATAGCCTAAGGACTGCCAGTTTAGCCGATGGCCCACCTACTCCAGCACTTCGCGTGGAGGCAGGAATGAAATAACTTATTCTAGCTAGCTAGCAGTTCGCTACTCCTGTGGGAGTTCGGGCATGGACACCAAGAGCCCGCTGATGAGGTTATCTTGGTGTTCCTAAGCGAAACCCCGCACAAGATATGGCATACACCTTGACAAATTGCTGAGTTTCTATAGTAGTGTTCTAGTGGTACCGTCCAATTTATTAAATGAATATGTACCGAGAAAGCCCGGGGAGGAAGTCCTAGTTTTCATTTTTGAAAATATGGATTTCCTGGTCACAACCCAAGTTTGAATGGAAATAGTATGGACGTTTCTATGATCTTCATATAGTGACGGATTGTTTTTGCTTGAATTATATTATGTAGTGTTTGTATTGTATTTTCAAATCAGTTTGATCCGCCACCTTTGCATTTCTTGCCAAGTATAAGTGCCGGTTCCTCTTGTAATGTTTTGTAGTTTTGTCCATCCCTGGTGTCATCAATATCACCAAGCCACAAAAGCGTCGACTCGTGAAAAATTAAGGACGCTCAATGCATGTATTAAAATACTTTGTTGTTAACAGTGGGCGTACTGTTAAATATTTTATACCCAGAGAGAGTCATTATCGTACTTAATACTGTATTGGAATTTAAAGTAGAAGCGCTTTCAAAATGGGAAACATTTTTGTAGGCTGGGATAGTTAAAAACTCAAGCTCTGGTAGCTCCCTTTTAAATACCCTTCTTAGGTCCCTGGTTGCCATAAGTTTAAGCCTATTTTAATAATGATTTTAAAATATAGGCTTATGAGATCACCATTTTGTCCGTGTGTGTTTGTGTCCCTAATACATACTGAATAGCTGGAGCGATTACAATGAAACTCAGTAAGGTTATACTATCCTGTTCGGCCTCGACGAGTCGACCGTGCCTTTCAAATTTGAATACGTTTCACCAATCCAACATGGTGGCCGTGCGAATTACTTCATCTGCAGTCTATATCACCGAGACTGTTACTGAAATCACCCTGAAATGTTGTATGGTGGTAGAGAACACTAATACACGTTCACTTGTATTACTTTCAAAAACCTGTTAAGTACATAACCAACATGGTGGTCATGCAAAGTTAATTTTTAAATGGAATACTCTTGCGATTTATTCTTCCATGTGCAGTGAAGCTTGGCACGGTACATGTTAAGTTCATACAATATTTAATCTACTGATATCTAATTTAATTCGGTTGGTTCCTCAGTTTAGGGGCTGCGACAACGCGGTCATGTAGCCCCGTGTACTTTGGGTGTGTGTAGAATCTGTCTGATAACCGGTGTTAATTGTGATGGCTGTATTGATGTGTGTATCTGTTTTTTAATTCAAGTAAGGACTGGACTTCAAATTTTTCAAATAGTTCCTACTTTTGCCGCCAAACGCCACCTTCAACGACTACTAGGCCTAGTTCAGAACTTAGCTACTAGATGCCACCGCAGTCGGCTCTTGGCAACAAACGTAGAAACCTAAGGGCGTTGTTTACATTCCTAACCTATACAATTTAGCTTCACACAGGTGTAATTAGTGGAAGGTTCTTTAACATGACATAAATCTATGACATGGGACCGCCGGCTTTACTTCCCCTCCGAAGGAAGGCATACTGAGGGATTTTTAACGCTCTTAAAAATCCGATGGGTTCGGCCGGGTTTGAGCTCGCTATCTTGGGCATAGAAGCTCAGCATGCTACCTACTACGCCACCGAAGCCGCCAACCAACCTATTTTAATTCAATTGCTTTCATGAACTCATGAGGTGGTTGTGCAAACTTTTAAAATAAAGAATTTATGTTTTGTGTCCTAATCATGCGATCGAAGTGAACGTTTGTATAATGAACCTACGTAATAATCTTCATCTTCTGGCATGTAACTATATGGCCTGCATACAGCACAATCCAAAATGGCGATCATCCGAAATAATTCATCGGTTCTCAATATCTACGGATCTATCACAGCAATCAAACTGAAATTTTGTATGTTGATAGAGGCCAGTAAAACAAATTGATCACATATGAGACTTTTAAATAACCTGATACGCATAAAACCAACATGGTGGCGACGCGGAATTTAAATATTTAAATTGATTTTTCTCGCGGCTTAATCATCCGAGTACTGTGCAACTTGGCACGGTATACAATGATTAATTCATTGGCGTCTAATTTTATTAAATTCGTATGAGAATTGGAAAATGGTGGCCGTGCAAACTTTTTAAAATCACGCTTTTATTTCTCGTGTTCTAAGAAAACGATATAAATATAGATTGGTATAATGAACTACCATGGATAAATAAAGAAATGAATGAATGAATGAATATTCATCTGCTGGCATACAATTCTATAGCCTATAATTATATATAAAGCATCCAGCGTTTAGAAAAGACTGTGGCTCTTATGGGCTTTTACTTTTAACGGAAATCCCCCCCACACTGGTTTTGTTACCTCATCTTTTGTCATGAAGGAACTCTGAACATATATATTTTTCGTCATAATCTATCTATATATATAAAGCTCAATGTTTGTCTGTCTGTCTGTCTGTCTGTCTGTCTGTTATGTATACAAATCCACACCGTTTCACCGATCTGAACCAAAATTTGTATACTTACCCTTCGGATCCCTGCGGGTAACCCTGTCCACTTGAAATTTCCGACAGACCACCCCATTCCCTGCATTTAGGCCCTTTGTCCCAAATCTACACCGTTTCACCGATCTCAACCAAAATTTGTATACTTACACTATGTAACCCTGTGAATAATACTGTCCACTTAAAATTTCGGACAGACCACCCCATTTCCTGCATTTAGGCCCTTTGGCAAACTTCTACACCGTTTCACCGATCCGAACCAAAATTTGTATAGGCCTACTTACCCTTTGCAACCCTGCGGGTAACCCTGTCCACTTGAAATTTCGGACAGACCAACCCAATCTCTGCATTTAGGCCCTTTGGTCCAAATCTACACAGTTTTACCGATCAGAACCAAAATGTGTATACTTACCCTTTGCAACCCTGCGGGTAACCCTGTCCACTTGAAATTTCGGACAGTCCAACCCAATCTCTGCATTTAGGCCCTTTGGTCCAAATCTACACCGTTTCACCGATCAGAACCAAAATTTGTATACTTACCCTTTGGTACCCTGCGAGTAACACTGTCTGCTTGAAATTGCGGACAGACCACTCCATTCCCGGAAAGTGGACAGGGTCCGTCCCAAAGGCAATGGAAAAAAGGGGGTAAAACCGGACCCGCTCAGGAAACCTTCAGGGTTGCCAGCTCCTGAACTCACCAGCCATGAGCCCTTGAGGATGTAGCACTATCCAGGGTGCACCAGGGCTACACACACCCTGCCTCCTTGAGGGTCTTGAGCAGGAGATATGAGATATTAAGAAAAAAGAATGAGGCTATCAGGAATGATTAGACAAGGGCCAATTAAGGCGGGAAAGAGAAAGAGTCGCTAGGCCTCGGATAACCTGATGCCATCGGGGTCGGAAGAGAACAAGAGTTTGACCAAGGGAGGCTGACAGGAAAGAGAACTGAAAGGTGCCCGGCACCAGTAAGTAGAAGCAATGCCGGACTCAGCTGGGGTCCCGTGGTCGCAAACCCACGTCCCACAAGTTGTGACCCTGGTGGGTGGAGGGGGGAAGAGGGGGCAGGGGTGAGAATAGCTTGCTCATTCATCGCGAGGTGACATGAGAAAAATGTCCAGACCCCGCCGTGTTACCTGTTATTGCTGACTATGCTGATGTTCATACAGGGTCTTTGCTCAAACCACTGTAGTGTTACGAAAGAATGAGTGATTCACCGGTCAATGTGAATAGGACCGGGAACCCCCCCGAACGTCTGTCATCATATATCGTCATCATCTGCGATATTCTCAGCTACGTGCAGCTTGGACCCGAGCAGTACTCGATAAGCTCTTTCACTACACGCATCGAGTATAGGCCTAAGCCAGAATATAACGTTCAGACTTTGGAAGACATCGAAGGTAGTAATCTGAATTACCTATATCAGATTTAAAATTACACCATGTTCGTTTAGTAGTCATTTTTCATTACCTTATTATTATCATCATAAGGGCAAATGACCTAGATGTTACACCCTTTATACCACTAATCACCACACACAATAAGTCTTCATCGCCTGTGAATTTTGAAATATTTCTTTCTATCACGGTAGTTTGTAAGTTTGTCGTGTCAATTCAACAGTAGTTTTCATTACCATCCTCATCAAAAGGGCAAATGACCTAGATGTTACGTCCATTATACTACTAAGTAACACCACAGTCTTCATCGCCTGTGATTTTTAAAATGTGTATTTCCTTTAGTTTGTAAGTTTGATATATCCGTTCAGTAGTAGTCGTCTTCATTATCATCCTCATCAAAGGGGCAAATTACCTAGATGTTACGTCCATTATACTACTAAGCAACACCAGACTCTACCTAGCCTGTGATTTAAAAAATGTGTATTTCCTTTAGTTTGTAAGTTTGATATACCCGTTCAGTAGTAATCGTCTTCATTATCATCCTCATCAAAGGGCCAAATGACCTAGATGTTACGTCCATTATACTACTAAGAAACACCAGAGTCTACCTAGCCTGTGATTTTAAAAATATGTATTTCCATTAGTTTGTAAGTTTGATATACCCGTTCAGTAGTAGTAGTAGTAGTAGTCTTCATTGTGATCCTCATCAAAAGGGCAAATGACCTCTCATTCCTTTAAAGTATCAATTATTCCCATTCGTTGATAAGTTACATGTGCCAGTAGTCGCTTCTATGTTCATCATCACTATGTAGAAGATGTTTTGCGTCAGAAGAAAAGACAACTGGATGCTCAGGAACGCTAACGATATATCGACTGCGAAATCTGGAAGCTTCTCTTTGAGGAATTGCTTCAGACATTTATCGTACAGTTTAAACCTTAACAAGACGAAACTTTTAACCAGATAGCGATCTAAGTGGGAGCTCTTTGTCAAAAAATAATCAAGTCTTTCCCGAAATGTGAGTCCTAAAAATAACTTTTTCTATGTCAGTTATGTAGTAATTTTCAATATCATCCTGATCAGTAGGGAAAATTACCTAGATGTTACGCCCTCAACGTCATTTGGGGTAAATGACCTAGATTTTAAGTCCTTTATATTTCTAATCACCACCACATAAAGTCTTCTACGACTGAGATGTCACGAATTCTGGGACCGCTAACGACATATCTCGACTCGGACTGAAGACAAATATCACGAGAATGATCATTATTTTACAGAGCCTTCCCATAGTGACTTAAGTATAAACATTGTCACTGGGGTTGATAATGTAAGAAATGAATACATAAATAAATATAATTTATGACGTTGAGTGTTAAGGAGACTGAAATATTATCATCTTTCCACCGGGCGAAGCCGGGTACTACTGCTAGTAGTTTCATACAATTATCTGCCAATTGATTACCTTTGTAACGACAAGTATCGTTCATATTATGTCTTAGTAATTTAAACATTTTCGAGGTTAGCACGCTGGAAAGAAGAGCCTCGTCCTGCACTGCATGCTCGCCCGGAGTAGAGCACGTGCTCAGTTCCGCCGGCAACATAAGTTCTGAAGCACTATCCGTCATTGGTGTTATTGTTGTGTGTCCGTTTTATTTTCTGTTCGATCGAATCAGGGCTGCCGACCCGCTATCTCCCGAATACAAGTTCAAAGCTCCGCGCTCCTAACCGCACTGCTAACTCACTACAATATTACAAATATTAATCTAAACAAAACAACAACAAGAATAAAATTGAAAGAAACTAAATTTTAGCTTAACTAATTAAAAAAAAGGTGATAATTAACAGTATTGCTGACGTAAAAATTGTTAACACCGTCAGCATACAGTACATCCGAGAAGGAAGGAAGGGTTGTGCTCTCGACATCTGTCAATCAGTAATGCGTCATATCACAACGAAATGAATGTCGTTATTGGTTCTCTTCGCGTACGGTATCCTTAATACTGGTCCAATCCGTTAACACCAGAAAAACTGCTCCTTCCTGTGCGTGTTCTATTTCAGGTAGCTGCTGGAATTGTGTTGTCTCGCTAACTTATGAAAGGACAGTACTCGAAGCGGGTGAACATAACGTATGATGTCAGCGCTACCTCTGCCTAGAGTTAGCAACACTGTCGCCATAAGGCTCCACATTCTTTTCTAAACGCTGGATGCTCTATAGAACAAAAAACCCCGGCCGGTTTGATCAATCAAACAAACCCCGTGGTACCACAGCCCATGAAGTTCCTTGGCCTACCAAGCAACCGCTGGCCAGCAATTAGGCCTGCCGATTGCGGGGTGACGCATGGTCAGCGCGTCGAGTCTCCACGGTTAGGGTTGCGTTTGTATGTAATGCCTTATTAACATATATAATTTATCCTGTATGCATCGCTTAAACCTTTAGTGTCGTCCATGACGTCATGCATGCCACCATTTTATGCCTAGGGGAATTTTATAGTGTAGGCAGAGTTTTCCAAAGTGTGGTCCGCGGATCCCAGGGATCCGCGAGCCTATATCTGGGGGTCCGTGGCTAACCTAAAAGAAAACATAATTTAAAAACTTGGCCCTAAAATATAAAACACACATTTTGCTTGTGAGTAACAAACCAAGTACGTAGTAAAAATTCAGGTGAATCCTTTTTTTTTTGTGGCTAGAAGATGAAATGAAAATCCACAGCCTGTTTCCAGTCTCCGACCTGGTCAGGAATGGAATGAATGAAGCCCCCATCTAGCGGCGACGATATGAACTGTGCCGGCTGCCGAGGCCTGACGCACTCCTCTGGGGCAATGATTAAATGAATGAGAAGAAATGAAATGATAGTGGAGAGTGTTGCTGGAATGAAATTTTGACAGGGAAAACCGGAGTACCCGGAGAAAAACCTGTCTGCCTCCGTTTTGTCCAGCACAGATCTCACATGGAATGACCGGGATTTGAACCACGGGCCCAGCGGTGAGAGGCCGGCGTGCTGCCGCCTAAGCCACGGAGGCTACTTTGTGGCTAGATGATAAGGTTCCTAAATTATAACATTGAGTCAATCGCAGTGTTTAGCAAGCCGGCAGTAGTGACAGGTTTCACGATTAGTTCGCATGGTTCAAAATCATACATTGTTATTGAGGTTTATAACAGTCAATGAATATTACAGTACTGTATTTAAAATTATTACAGAATAAATAATGCGTATGTGCCTTCGTTATAAGCCAAATATATGAGTGGTATCTTATGTACCGTATCATTGTAGAATAGGAATGGATGTGGGGTTATTTTTGGAGGGGGTGGGGTTGGGCGAGGAGGGGCGCGAAGTACGTAGTTGATAGAACATGGAGTCTACATGAGCTGAAAATGCATTAATGTTCTTCAGTAGGGGTTATGTTATGTGATGTTATATGGCTAACGGTGTGAAGGTTGGCGAACATGAAATGACGTCACAGCGATAGATGACGATCGGCACCCGACTGCCAACTATCAAGTTACATTACAAGTGCCTGTTTCAGTGTCTGCCAGTGGTCTGCAAACCTGGTAACTTTGAAATAACCGTGGTAGCAGTGAATACAAACCTGATTGAACTGAACAGTTCGAAATTACTCTATAAATCATCATGTTTGTGGTGATGATGGACAAGTGATAAGGTTACATTGTTAGTAACTTATCGTGTTGGAAGCCATTTTGTGCGTTGCTTTAGTAATCGAAATCTAATGTTTTTCAGTCTGTAAACACGATTGCACTCAATTGTAATGGGTGTTGCCCTAATCCTGATTTTTTTTACAGTGTAGGCATATTGTATGGGGCGTGATGGCGCAGTGGTCAAGCTGTTGGCCTCTCAGCAAGGTGGACTGGGTTCGAATCCCGGTCGATGCATGTGAGATTTTCGAAGTGAAATGACAAGTCCTGTGGTTCGGATTCCACGTAAAAAGGAGGACCCGTGGCTCAAGATCGCGAGATTAACGTTCACGTAACACTGCAAGTTCCCTTCCTTTTAGCACCCATATTTGTAGACATACATTTTACAGCCTACCTGTAAAGAATCTGATGATCGCTTGATGATCGAAACTGATCATCCAAGTGTATTTATTAATCTCTTTATTTTTTTTTCAGTTTTGGGAAACACCCTTGGGTACAATCGTGTTGACCGACTGAAAAACAATACATTTCGGTTCGTAACCTATTTAAGGTGATGCGGACTATACACCCAAACCCCTCAATTGTCCATGTGACTATTTCACTTCTTTTTTCTTCTTTTTAGAGTTTTGCAGAGGTATTTGTAATTTATAATTGGCAACACTGACTAGGAAAATTTACGTGTAACGCCTAAATCTAGATAGGAAAGTCTGAATTTTTACCTAAATCTAGACTCAGACACGACAGGGCCCGAGAGACAATAACGCAGTCAAGTGTAATTTTGGGGACTGGCAGCGTGGCTCAGCTGTAATGTTCTCGTCTGCTGTTCCCAAGGTTGCAGGGTCGAATCCTGGCGCACTCAGTTGACATTTGAGGGTGAGAAAATGCGAGGGAGCCGTGTCAGTAGATTTACTGGCACGTTTAAGATCCCCTTCGGGGCGAAATTCTGGCACTCTGACGGCTCTAAAAGCCGCAGCAGTTAAAAGTGGAGTAAAACCAACACCATTTTAATTTTTGGGCAGTTGACCTCGCTGTTTCACCGTTTAAAACAAAAAGAATAAATTACTAACAAGTGTTATTTTGTATTTAAAAGTTACTTTCCGTTCATAATATAGCAGAGTAATTAAATATAAATTGTAGGCTTAGTTTTTTTTTAGCGTATGGCTTTTAGTGCCGGGAGTGTCCGAGGACATGTTCGGCTCGCCAGTTTTGTAGCTGCTTCGAGACGGACACCCAATGGGTGAGCTCCAAGTACCGTTGGGGAGGAAAGTTGGAAGGGAAGGGCGAGGAGTTGGAAGGTAGCGGCTGTGGCCTATAGTTAGGGACCAACCCCGGCATTTGCCTGGAAGGAAGGTGGGAAACCACAGAAGACCATCTTCAAGGTTGCCGGCGGGGGGATTCGAACCTCCTCGCCTCCCGGATGTGAGCGACTGCCATTAGTCATGCCGTAACGACCACGGCTAACTCACCCGGTGTAGGCTTAGTAATGACCTCATATGCATCGTAGTTTAGCAATGGAGAGATAAAAAGGAACAGTGTTGAAGCTCCATGAAGTGAAATATTCCCAATAACGAGTTTGAAGCACACGGTAAACACAGCAGTAAATTGTTTTTTGATTGGTTATTTCATTCGTTTACGTTTCTCATTGTCAACAAATGAAATTTCAAACTAATTTTACGGTTAGTCTGCGTTATGCTGTTCTATTACTTGTACTTTACGCCTCAGGTTCACATTTCGAATTCACTGTTATAGGTCGTCATTTTACAGACAAAACAAAATCAAAACTAAAAGAAACTATGAGATAAGGAGAATTTAGTACCAATAGAAGTAATAACGTTAGAATGGTTAGTGGCGACTCGTGCATTCTAGGAAATCAAATTGTTACTGCACTTTTATCTGCATGCCAGCTACATAATATTATGTCAATGATCATGATTTAAGAAAAAATAAATGAAATTCGTGTGTTAATGTGTCTTACGGCGCTCGAGTTGTGGACGTGTTTGAATTCAGCAGGTCTTGGTAGGAATATGATCTGCTATCTCACGAACAAACCTCTCCTGCCGCTGTGAGGAAAGGAGGTTCTGCAGCAACCTGACCAGAAACCTCATGACATAACCTCTCTTGCCACCGTGAGGAAAGGAGGTTCTGCAGCAACCTCACCAGAAACCTCACGAACAAACCTCTTTTGCCTCTATGAGGAAAGGAGGTTCTAGAGGAACCTGACCAGAAACCTCACGAACAAACCTCTCCTGCCGCTTCGAGGAAAGGAGGTTCTGGGGCAACCTGACCAGAAACCTCACGAAATAACCTCTGTTGCCACTGTGAGGAAAGGAGGTTCTGCAGCAACCTCACCAGAAACCTCACGAACAAACCTCTTTTGCCGCTATGAGGAAAGGAGGTTCTAGAGGAACCTGACCAGAAACCTCACGAACACACCTCTCCTGCCGCTTCGAGGAAAGGAGGTTCTGGGGCAACCTGACCAGAAACCTCACGAAATAACCTCTCTTGCCACTGTGAGGAAAGGAGGTTCTGCAGCAACCTAACCAGAAACCTCACGAACAAACCTCTCCTGCCGCTTCGAGGAAAGGAGGTTCTGGGGCAACCTGACCAGAAACCTCACGAAATAACCTCTCTTGCCACTGTGAGGAAAGGAGGTTCTGCAGCAACCTAACCAGAAACCTCACGAACAAACCTCTTTTGCCGCTGTGAGGAAAGGAGGTTCTGGAAGAACCAGTCCAGTGCCCTTACCGACTGGGCTACGCAGTCCTGTTTGTTAACATCATCATCATCATCATCATCACCAGAATGTTATTTTAGTCGTTCAATAATGATTGGCACTTCCCCTATAACTACTGCAAAATAGGAGTTTGAACTGTGTGCCGATGTATGCGTGAAGTTTGACTATAGTACTGTCAAATACCACCAGATGCTGTTGCTGCTTACCATACGTAGCGCACTGGAGCGGAAAGTGGTCCGGCGTTCGAGTACGCTTATGGACATCGTTGAAACAACATGGAAGCCGACAAGCACGGGCAAAGGTGGACAGTGTGGTTTCTCTGGAGGGAAGGCGTGACTGCTTCAGACATCCACACAAGGTTATGAACCATATGTGGGAAGACAGCACCTAGTCGCACATACGTGTTTTGTTGGGTGTCCGACTTCAAAGACGGCAGGGACCGCGCTGAAAAACGCAAAAGCACTGGGCGTCCAGCAACTGATGATGATGATAACTGTTGTTTTAAGGGGCCTAACATCTAGGTTATCGACCCCTAATGGTCTGTGTGAGAGCGAAAATCACAATGAAATGGAAACCAGAACGAAAATTAAGTGAGACGGAAAATACAAAAAGGAACTCAGATTGAAATTACTCACAATGGAGAGCGGTAATACTTACAAAAGGGAATTTTGAACGGAGATATTAACAAAAGGAATAGATTGAAAAATACGCACAAAATGTAGTTTAGGTCCAAAATACGTACCAGTAGTCTACAAAATGCAATGTGTATGTATGTCTACCCCTTATTATTCCCGTTTTTCCAACGGGGTCGGGGATGAGATGTGATGGAAGTCTTTGTGGCGATGGTTTTACGGCCGTATGCCCTTCCTGACGCCAACCTCATGTAGAGTCGAAATACTTACAAAATGCAATTGAAAATACACAATGCAATTCAGATTGAAAAACTCCCATTTCAGATCCAAAATACTCACGAAATGCAATTGAAATTCAAAATGCTTACAAAATGCAATTGAAATTCAAAATGCTTACAAAATGTAGGCCTACGGTAGATTCAAACTACTCATTTGGATGGACAATACTTACAAAATGCAATTTAGATTGAAAATACTTGCAAAAAGTGGGTTAGGTTGAAAATACTCACAAATTGCAATTGAAATTCAAAATACCCATAAAAGTCCCATCCCTTATATTGAAAGACTTACTAAAAAGCAATTTAGATTGTCAATCTTTACAAAATCCAATTGAGGCTGAAAACACTCGCAAAATGCAATTTAGGTTGAAAAAACTTATAAAATACAACGTAGATTGAAAATACATACAACATGGAGTGTTTATGCAAAACAAAAATCGCTAAAGGGAATTTAGATACACGGGGAGCCAATTAACAAAAACAGTGCGGGACTCCTCAGAGAAAAGGAAATATAATGAAAAGAAAACAAGAGGTCTGACTCCTCGAAGAAGAAGGCATCAGGGAAGATGAAAAATGGAAGCTTGTAGTTTAACGTGACCGTTAATCTGTAGATTATGAGCCACGGGACCTCCTTCTTACGTGGAATCCGAACCACAGGAAAGATGAGACAAGGGCCAATTGCAGCGGGAAAGTGAAAGACTCCCTAGGCATCGGATACCCTAATACCGTCGGGGTCGAAAACGAACAAGAGTTGACCAAGGGAGGTCGACAGGAATGAAGACGGAGAGGAGCCTGGCACAAGTAAGTGAAGCAATGCCGGACTCAGCTGGAGTCTCGTGGTTGCCAACCCACGTCCCACTAGATGTGAGCCCCTGGGGGGTGTCCAGCAACGGGACGCAACCCAAACAACACCTACCGTGTCAATGACCGGATAATGGGAAACAGGTGAATCACGCTTGATGGCCTAGTGCAGGCAACAGGTCTATCACGAGGAACTCTCTACACCATAATCCATGAAGATTTGAAGATGAAGAAGGTATGTGCACCCTCACCATTGCGCAGAAACAGAAGCGTGTGGAGATATTCCAACAGTAACTGTTGTTGCAACAGTACAGTGCAGATCCAGAGGCATTCTTTGAGCAACTGGTCACCATCGACAAGTCGTGGGTTTTCCACGAGACTCCAGAAAAGAAACGCCAGTCTATGGAGTGGAAACATGCTGGGAGACCTCGTCCCTAGAAGTCGTGGCCGGGACTGTTCGTTTGGAAACAAATGACAACTGTGTTCTGGGACCAGGAAGGGATCATACAGGTGGATTGGCTTCCTCCAAAGACGACCATCAATAGTGAGCGGTACTGCAATTCACTGCACCAACTCCACCAACGCATTCAACAATGCCGCCACGGCAAATGGGACTGTGGTGTTCTTCTCCAACAAGACAATGCGCGGCCACATGCCAGTCGCCAGACCATTGCCACCATTCGTGAACTAGGGTTTACTGTGCTGCCACATCCTCCGTATTCGCAGCCCCTAACTGAGGAACCAACGAACATCCTCCATATTCGCTGGATCTGGCTCCTGGAGACTATGCCCTATTCGACGCAATGAAAGAGGGCATGTGGGATAAGAAGTTCACCACTAATGACGAGCTCCATGCAGTTGTTCAACAGTAGCGCCGAGATACCCCCCAAGAATGGTTTGCTACGCAAATACGGAAGCTGCCAGAACGATGGACATAATTCAATAAATGGTTCCTGTGAACGAAATAAAATTGTAGTGCCAATCATTTTTGAAGTTATCGAATGAATTGACGAGGACAAAAACTGTAGGGGTAGACTAAGGTTAGAATACGTTTAACAGATTGCCTCGGATGTAAGGTGTGGTAGCTATGTAGAGATGAAACGATTAGCTCAGGACAGGCATGTATGTATACTTTAATCTGTGTTAAG
Source organism: Meconema thalassinum (assembly GCA_946902985.2). Classification (NCBI taxonomy): domain Eukaryota; kingdom Metazoa; phylum Arthropoda; class Insecta; order Orthoptera; family Tettigoniidae; genus Meconema; species Meconema thalassinum. Next base: position 212,820,692 of record OX336396.1, on the reverse strand, counting down.
ACGGCCGATGACCTCGTAATTCCGCCCCTTAAAACAACAATAATTAACTAAATTTGCATCATACGAGTCAAAAAACTGAAGACACAAACACCAATAACAGCAACAACATGTCCGATAACCAGTGTTATTGTGGTGTCTGTAGTAGTGTGTGTATTTGCAATTCAGGTAGGGATTGGGAAGGAGGAAGCCGTGGCCTTAAGTTTGGAACCATACCGGCATTTGCACGGAGTAGAAGTGGAAAACTAAAGAAAACTACTTCCAGGATGGTTGAGGTTGCATTTAATTCCAACTCTTTTCAGTTTTGCCTCACGAGGCTGAGTGTGGCCTGTTCCAGCCCACACACCAGATTTAAATTTCTTGTCAGAGCTGACAATCACAGACCTCGTAATATTTGGAACGTCATCGATTTTTCCCGCCCTTCAAAAAATCAGATTTTCTCGGCCGGGAATGAAAACACGACCTTTGAATTATGAAGACTTATTACAGTACAATGAATGGAGGCTATAAATGCAGTCTATAATCGTTATATACTGTACAGCTTGCCACGATGGGTGAGTGGTTATCGTGTCGGATTACTAACCCCCAAGCTTTCAGGTTCGCTCCTGGCCGTGGTAAGTGATTTTTTGAAAGTTAGTTAGTTATTGTAGTTTTAAGGGGCGGAACTACGAGGTCATCTGCTCCTCAATGATTTATGAAAGGCGGCAAAAATGACGACACGCATGTCATACGATGTTGGCATGTTAAAGAACCTATTTGAATTCAGTAGGCAGTGTTCAAAATGGCAAAATTAATCTCGGGATTTTTCGCCAACACAAAGTCCTCATTTCTCTACTAGAAAGCGCTATGAAGTCAAGGAGCTTAGATATCTAACCGCCTTGACTTCCATAGTGATTCAAGGAACAACAAAAATCGACATGCAAGCTGCTCTCTGGATGTCAAATAACAAAACTGGCACCCGGCACCCGAAGCCATACGATATTTTTATTATTATTATTTCTGGTAAAATTAAGGAAATGTCTGGGGGCTACATGACGTCGATGTCGCACATCCCCTAAAATCAAATTAAAAAAACAACAACACAACAACAACAACAACAACAACAAAGGAAATGTCTGGTTAATATCCCGAACAACATGGGGTAATCACGCCTGGGATCGAACTTTGAGGGACACGCCGAACAAACCCACCGTCCGCTGTTACGAGTGAAGCGAATTCTCCTGGCACTTTTATTTTTGTTGATGAAACACTTTTCACGAATCCTTTGTTAAAAATGAAATTTCAATATTTCTATTGCCGGAATCCTTTTAACCCTTTATCGGTGAAATATGGAATGCCAAGAACAACAGACTTACTTAAAACAAATAATGAAATACACATTGAATATAACTATGGGATTTTTTTTTAAATTCCGACAAAAATGTGTTACTTTAACATCCAGATATTTCATATTCTAATAATTAGTTATTGTTGTTTTAAAGTGCGGAACTACGAGGTCATCTGCCAGTTATTTCATATCCTTATAGAAGTAGGGGAGACACAGCTAAATCTGCATTATTATGAGACTGATGGTAAACATGATACATTAAGGGAAAGCGTTTCAAAAAAAAATAACATAAATTAAACAACTACATATTATTTATGACATAATTCAGTTCTTAAAATCTTATCTCGAATGGGTTGTCTAAATCATCTAATACATAAAATAAAACTTTCAATGAAATTTTAGTTTAGTAAATTTTAGTGGTTTTTAGTTAATACTAGTGGTACTAGGGCTAAATCCATGATAACTTGTCTAAATCCGCAACTATGTCATCACCGAAACACATGAGATTTTATAAATACTTCACCAACAAGTAACACATGTTTTCACCACCAGATGGTAGCATTTGTCGCTTTGAAATTCATAGTAAAGGGAAATTATGTAGTTGAATGATCATGTGGCCTCCGGAGAGGCCGAGTAGGCGACCTGCGCGTCGTAATGAGGATGAAGTGATGATGAAGACGTCACATACACCCAGTCCCTGAGCCACGGGAATTAACCCCAGGAGATTAAAATTCTTGATGGCCGGCCGGGAATCGAACCCGGGACACTTCGGGCTAAAGCCCAGTGCGCTAACCATTTAGCCACGCAGCCGGACATTATGTAGTTTACTCAATACAATTGGAGAGATGAACTCGTCTCTTAACTGGGGTATTTCTGCAGAAAAAGTATATTTCAAGTACTGCGAAATTAGCCGTACTGCGGAGTTAGCAACGTCTCTCCTACTGTTGTTGTTGTTGCTTCATTTTAAGGGCTTGGACATCGCGGTCATTTCAGTCCAGTGTACTTGACTTTGTGTAGAATTTGGTTAATAACGTCTTGTGTGTCTGTATTGGTGTGTGTATTTTATAACAGACGAACATTAGGATGGAGGCGGAGGCGGCCGTGGCCTTAAGTTAGAAACTATCCATGGATTTATCTGAAGTAGAAATAAGAAACCACGAAAACCACATCTAGGATGGCAGAGATGGTTCGCCTGTTCTCAGTTTTGCCTCAAGAGGCTTCAACCTTCAGACCAGAATTGCATTTCTTAGCAGAAGGGTGGAGGAAGGAGGAGGATCAACTAACGATGAAACATTAAAGTTTGCACATGGTTCTTAGAATAACCAAACGGAATAATAATAATAATAATAATAATAATAATAATAATAATAATGATACTATGCCGTGCTAATGATGTGAAAGTAATAATCAAGCCCCTGATGCTCAGGTTCCGACCCATTTTATTCCTGACCGCTTACTCTCCAAATATCATTTTAATGTTTTACATACCAACGAGTAGGCTAATATACTAAGAGCCTAAATTGATCTAATTTTACGGCAATACCTAATCCGAACTATATTTCGGACTCCCAACCCCAAGCTTGTAGGTTCGCTCCCGATATTCGAAAGGTGGCAAAAATCACGACACGCATGTCATACGTTGTTGGCATGTTAAAGAACCTATTTGAATTCAGCAGGCCGTGTTCATAATGGCAAAATTAATCTCGGGATTTTCCGCCAACACACAAGTTCCTCCTTTCTGTACCATAAAGCGCTAGTGTCAAGGAGCTTAGATATCTAACCTCATTGACTTTCATAGTGCTCCAAGTAACAACAAAATTCGACATGGTCGTCAAATATCAAAGCTTGCACCCGGCATCCGAGGCCATGCGATATTAGAAAGAAAAAACACTTTTAAGTGAGGTGGAAGCCGGGTTCTCCGCTTTCAAGCGCATTCTAACGGAAGACAGAAGAGGGTTTACTGTTCACCTGAGAATCTTTCAAAGTACCCGGTACTTCATTGTTTAGTTTCATACTAGGAGTGCCTCTGAAAAGGAAACAGCGTCTACTCGTCATTACCGATTTCGACCAAATTTATGGTATATGCAGGGCTCTACCATAAATTAAGGTGACAGAAGTGGGAGCTCCAGTTGGCGTTCACTACTTTCACAATGGCTGAGGTAGGAATCAAACCCACGTTTTTCACTTTCTCTATAGGCTATGTTAGGTTAGGTTTGTTGAGTTAGCTTAGGTTAGGTTATGTAAGTTAGGTTAGGTAAAGTTAGGTTAGGTTAGCATGCCATATGTGTAAGTGATTGTTACTCATTAGCCCTGTGCTAAAAATAATAAATTAAATATTAAATAAATTAAAAATTTATAAGATAAAAAGAACAAAATCTTACATGCATTAATTTAAATGTTAAAATGAGGTTTCTGTGGGTTAGGGAATTGTTGGGTTGATGACCTTTCAGTTTAGTGCTTTGACACAATATAAATAACAAATTAAATATTAAAATAAAAAAATGATTAAAATTATATACATAATACATTAAATAAAATTAATAAGTAATAAATAAATAATAAATAATTAATTAATTAATAATAAATAAATAATAAATAATTAATAAATAATAAATAATAAATAATTTATAGTAATAACAAATAAATAATGATTTGAAAAGCTCTCTCTATTTAAGAGTGCAGTTGCGCGTGGCGGCCATCTTGCGCATTAGCCCCTGCGCCAGTATGTCTGTCCCCTCTGTAAGACCAGCATGGGGTTGGACTCACGCGGCCGCTATCTTGCGCATTAGCCCCTGCCCCAGAACCGCTCTTTATTACCAACTTCCAACTTTCGCTACCAGATGTCACTGACACCTAGTGGTGAACGTTGGAACTTTAGAAGAGCGTTTCAAAGAAATCTAAGCTGCAAATTTAGCTTCACACAAGTGTAATTAGCGGAAGGTTCTTTTACATGCCATAAATCTATGACATGGGACCGCCGGCTTTCCTTCCCCTACAAAGGAAGGCATACTGAGGATTTTGACGCTCTTAAAAAATCTGACGACTTCGGCCGAGTTTGAACCCGTGATCTTGGGCATGGAAGCTCAGCATGCTACCGACTACGCCACCGAAGCCGTTATACTGTATAAGCATAAAAGTTATGAAATGGAAAGGCAAAGGAACATTTGGGATGACAAATAAGTTACATTTCCAGGAAGGGATTGCGATTATGGCGTACACGACAGCGTCGTATATTAGATTAGAAACATTAATGATTTTACAGATAATGATTTGCACGTGATGGGCTGATATTCATCGTAAAAACAGCAGTAATTTTTTCGACACCTTGCACTCGATATAAACGCCTCATTTTTAGAATTACATGGTTGTTTCAAAGTTGCTATAGAAAAACAAATATGCTACTTTTTATAAACAGTTCACCTTCTGGAGTCTCACTTCTGTCACTTTCATTTGTGACCAAAACTTGCATATACTACCATAGATTTGGACGAAATCGGTGATGAGAAGACGCGGTCCCCTTCTTCTTCTTCTTCTTCTTCTGTAGTGTTCAATCCGAAGATTGGTTTGTAGCAGCTTTCCATGAACTCCGGTCTGTGGCTAGTCTCTTCATGTCCAAGTAATTATCACAACCTTTGTCGTGAATGATTTGTTTTATGTATCCCAGCCGTGGTCTACCTCTACAGTTCTTTCCTTCCACATTGCCCTCCAGTATTGTGTGCAGAAGACTTTCATGTCTCAAGATATGTCAAATCCAATTGTCTCTTCGGTGAGTAAGCATATTCCATAAACATGGCTTCTCTCCAATCCTCTTCAGCGTTTCTTCATTACTGATTTTGTCCACCCATGGAATTTTTAGTATTCTCCTGTAGCACCACATAAGGCTACTATTCGCTTCTTATCAGCCAAACTAAGAGTCCAGGTTTCACTACCATATAACAGTACGCTCCACACATTCATCTTCACAAGACGTTTCCTGAGGCTCATACTTATGTTTTTGCATGTAAAAGCTTTCCTTTCTTGTTGAATGCTATTTTGGCTTGGTTGATGCGGCTGACTATTTCTCTTCTACTTCTTCCATCTGCTGTTATTTTGCTACCAAGGTAAGTGAACTCCTGTACATTTGTCAGCTGTTCTCCATTTAAAGTACAACGAGGAGGTTCATACTGCCGGCTACAGAGAAGAACTTTGGTTTTCATTTTGTTGATCTTCATGTTATATTTGTTAAAGGTGGATTCCATTTCTGCTAATGCATAATTCAGATCATCTTCGTTTTCTGCCAGGACTGCGATATCATCCGCAAAGCGAAGCATGGTAATTCTTTCTCCTTGAATCTTGAGACCTCCAGTTTTTGGCAAATTATCATTTACTTCATCTATTGCTTTTTGGATGTATGCATTAAAAAGAATTGGTGAGAGCGAACAACCTTGCCGAACTCCCCTTATGAGTACTGAAAACTTTTGCGCGTGCAGTGTTTAAAATTAATTGTGTGTTTTGAGGGTCACACTAAAGCATGTAGTGCTAGACATTCATTTGTGTTTCCCATTGCCATATTAATCGTAGGTGTGTGTACTGTAGTTGGTACTTTCCAATAAATACTACAGTTACAGTTAATTGAACTCTTTACAATTTATAGCTCTTCTTCTTCTTCTCCCTTGTGCCTTCAAGCGTCGGGGTAGCCTCGTTCTGTCCATCTCAGCCACTCCGATCTATTTTCACGCAATCTCTTCATTTTCAGCGTAGCTTTCCCTCGCTTCTGTCCGATTTTCTCAATTCTGTCATCGCAAGTGGTACGGGTCTTCTTCCTACTCTCCATTCCACTCGCGTTTCAAAAATCTGCGTCGCTTTTCTCTCTTTTTCCATCCTCCTGACATGTCCATACCACTTCAACTGACGTTTCTGAATACCATACTTATCGCCTTCTTTTGTCCTGCTTCTTCTCTGATTCTCTCAATCCGGGTCCTATCTCTTCTAGTCCTCCCCACTGCTCGCCTTGTATACTTCATTTCAGTGGCAGTGATCTTACTGAGATGCTTGTCTTGCAGTGCTAAACTTTCTGTGCCATATAAGGTGATCGGTGCCATAACCGTATTGTACCCTGCATTTTGGTCGTGATGCTTATCTCATTCTTCCCTACTATTGTATTATTCATCTGATAGTAGGCTGAGATGGCTTTTTAAAAGTTATATTGAGTACCTCTTGCTCTATTACAGTTACTGTGATTCAAACACAATGGCTTACCGAGTGATTTATAGAAATATATATTCAAAAATCCCATAATTCCTTAATTGAACATATAAGATCCTATACAATCCTAATAGAACCTAATTTTAACTTTTTGTAACCTAAAAGTCCGGGGTTTGGTAATGTACCCATGTGAGTAATTTCCATGGAAAACGTGCTTCTGCCTCCAGCTAGCATCAGTTCTCAGGCGTGTACCGTCTACCCACTGAGCAGTTGCATATTTTTGATCTGAGACTAAAAGGTATCAACTCTACAATGATAAAGCATAACTCTATTCTAAAGACTTTAATTCAGTTCTAAATCATGGCTTCAAACACATAAAAACACAATCCCAACAAATATCATACAAAACAAAGCAAAATTACTCCTACAATCCACTAATTATTCACACTTTATCCTTGCAAATCCAGATGATTATTCATACATTTACCCTGAGATTAACATCAAAATTCATCTCAAGTGCTCTGATGCACATGTAATTTACACAAAAACTGTACTTATATTCTTATGTCACCTGTTGTGACCTCTTCCATTTCACAAGCTTAATTGTTTACTCTCAACATCTTACTTTACATTATGTGTGCCTTTGTGTTTTGTTTCTCTCTTCCCACCGAAATGCTTTACCATGCATTAGCCAATTCATGGGTTGCACCTCAAATCTACTTGCAACTCCACAATTATATGTAAATATACCCCTACAGTTCCACTGTATGCCGTTGCGATTTCAACTTCAAACTTCCGTTACCGCTGTGTCGGATGGTAAATTATGCTACCCTTGCGCGGGCATAGCCTGTGGCATCTAGTGTTGACATCCAGAGCTAATCAATACTGTCAGTAAAAAAAATGTAACTTCCAACAATTCATAAGTTTTCCAAGTATTACGTTATAAGAACGATCCTTAATTAACAATGTGTTTCAAACCACACAAATTCATTATACAATAGAACAATGACTCTTTTCGTTACAAACAGGGTTTCATAGTCAGTCCCTTCTAAATGTCAACCTTCACGGATCGTTTAAAACTCTGCCCCTTGGAGCGACTCGTATACAATAGAACGGAGTTGAGCGGTCACAGCACGTGCGCCGTCCTTCCTAACTCCTTCTTTTATCTCCCAGCAGTAACACGATTCTAAATACAATAGTGCAGACCCACATATCCCATATGATTTAAACTGAATGGTATGTAATTTAGGTTATGGGCGAGTTTAAACACTTATTCCTAACCTTAGGATATTAATAACTGGCCTCAATAGGTCCATTTCATTATATGAAGGAACGAGATTCATCAAACACTGGTCGAACAGGCTAGCCGGTATTTTTTAAATGCTACGGTCAGGCACATGCTGCCGTCTAATTAAATTCGCTTCCCATGAGCTGAATCATTTCAATAACTAGTTCTCGGTCGATCAGGTATCATGCAGAGGTTTCCATTGTTGTCCTCCCATACACCACAGGATTCGAACCCGGAACATTCCATATCCATCCTCAGAGTTAGGGTACATCACTAAATACACTCTGGCAAATAATAAATATCTCTGTACGCCCTAGGCTATACGAGATTTCACACGTCGAATAGATTACCTGGCTTCCCTGACCATTATGCTATGATCACGTCCTTTAATTAGTATGATAAATCTATCAATTACTCTACAAGCTTATCCACAAGCTGCAAATTCAATTCACTATTAAACTCTTCCATTCCATAGATTCTTGCATATTTTATTCCCATTATTTCAATACATTCTGATATTAACTTGCTTTTCTTAGTCCTTCATGTAACTTTACTGCTTGGATAGATAAATATTCCAATGAGCATATATTTTTTTGCTTACAACCATTTTTTCCCTGATTTGTATTCATTTATACTTTTCATTATTATTATTACTGACATGAATTACCATAACCCGACACAACGTAACCCTTTTAATAATCGAACATCCGTATTCGTTACGTTAAGTTTTTATATAACTGATTCGCCATTTTACAATAGTGGTAACGATTTATCCACTCAATGATGTGCCAAAAACATCTCAACTTTACTAAAATCAACACAACAATACTAATTTGAGGCTCTCCCTCATAAAATTGACTCTTATTGGCATATTTTATCATTTTGAAATCACACAACATACAGCGGACTACAACTGCTATAAAATCATGGTTTTTGGGTACTTACAACGGCTAGTCCGGTGGCTCCAACCACTCATTTCTTCCAGTAATGCCTGCCATTTGCATAATTAGCAAGGCATTCTTACACTGATAACACACCTTTTATATAACCTTGGCCTCACAAGACACACGGCACTTTTCCTTTCCATATTGAAGCTATTGCTTCCTTATACACATAACACTTTATAGCACTTGTTACAATATTAATTTTAAAGATATTTAACAAATCATCACTACACTCACACGTCACTATTTACATTTCTTACTGGTTGAATTTTCCTGGCAAGATATCAGAACTGCAGGCGTTGAATGACTCCTCCTCTCTTCTGTCCGCATCCTGATTGAAAGTCTCGATTATCTGCATACGGATTCCTATCGATTCACCCAACTGTCTATCAATCTCTATCCTTCGATGAACTTCCTGCTATCGCATAAATATGCCTGCATATCGTCCTGAGCGTTACTAATATTGGTATTCTTATGAAATTTCGCCCATCGCATACTAAAGTTTATCTCTGCGCAGTCCGGCATACTAAGATATGTATAACCAATAGTTTATATACTGCGCTCAACCATTTTACATTGCACTGGTACAAATTATCACTCTCAATTGTCATAGCTTGGATATTATACGGTACCTTTCCTACGTGCACAAAAACAATCGCTCGTAATGTCGACTATACAAATATGGCACGACTGTCCTTAATAAATGGTATTAATAAATGTTTTACTGCGCGGCTCTTCATGTTGAAGTCCGAGCATCCCTTCTCGACTTCGGTAACGCGCACTTCGCATTAAACTGCGGTTAAACTGATTACATTACTCGTTATTACTTCATGACTTAATGCATGATTATATGTTGCTGCACTTAGAATGTTAAAGTCTGCGCCTTTCTTCTCTGAGCTAGAGTGACGTGCTCTCTGCTCGCAAGTATGGTTCGACTGACCCCTCTTACTCCATCTGTCTCCACTAACTAACTGCCTCTGTCCTCGGTCCACTCCCTTATATCCGTTTGAAGAGAAAAAGTAGACCGAGAATTCCCCTGCAGCGTCAAATTCTCTCACAGTATGATTCTGGTCTTGAAATAACGTTTATATTGTCATTTAGACTTTCACGTCCCGTGTTACTATTCATAATGTTGAATTTTTGGGCTTATGCCGTGTTTTATTATACTAATATTCGACGCGTTTCGAAAGAAACCATGTCTTTCATCGTCAGGAATAATCTGGAATACGACAATGTTGCTAAGAGAAAGCAACGAAGAACATATAGAAGGTGCCCAAAGATGGACGCCATTATAGCCCCATGTTAGGAACAACGGAAAGCAGCAGTGAATTACTTTCTCAGGGTTCTGATAATAGGTAGCCAGGATTCACTGAGATTGTAGCCGGTGTCGCGGTTGAAATTATCTGGGTGTTTACGTATTTCAACCGCCTCCCTGATGATTCTGGGACGATATTGCTTTATACGGGCAAGAACATCCACTCCTTGGGACATGACATCATGGCCAGGTGTTAAAGCATGATCGGCAACAGCTGATTTATCAGGTTGAATGAGCCTGATACATCTATTATGTTCCTTAATGCGAGTGCATATTGTTCTCGAAGTCTGCCCGATGTAAACCTTGCCACAAGTACAGGGAACTCTGTAGATACCCGGTTGTTGCAATTTAGGCAAACTGTCCTTAGTTGGTCGCAGGAGTTGCCTAATCTTAACAGAAGTTCCAAATACAGTCCGTATGTTGTACCGACGTAGGATTTTAGCAATACGATCCGTTGTGTTATGTATGTACGGAAGGTAAGCAGTTCCTCTTACATCTCTTTTCTCAACTGACGTCCTATTATTATTTGTTGGTTTCAGAACCGTAGAAATCAAATCCTTGCTATAACCGTTGCTCTCAAAGGTGGTTCGCAGGGTGTTAATTTCTTCTTGTAAAGAAGACACTTCACAAATCCTCCTAGCCCTGGCAGTTAGAGTTGTAAGGATACCATGTTTCTGGGCAGGGTGATGGTGAGAACTTGCGTGGAGATATCTATTGGTGTGTGTTGGCTTACGAAAAACGCTGTGTCCTAAAGATCCATCCTCTTTCTTGGTGACGAGAACATCTAAAAAAGGTATTTTGCCGTCAGATTCCTTTTCCATGGTGAAACAAATAGAAGGGTGCTGGAGATTAAGATGATCCAGGAAATGGCTAAGATCAGCATTAGTTCATATCACAACAGTGATTTAATATGTATATTCTCTAGGGGTTTTTATAACTTAAACTCCCTCAGAAGATCTCGTGTTCGTTCCTTGCTGGAACCTTTATTCTGAGCTCAACTATCTCTGAGAACCACGTTCGACACCAGTCAGCCTAACCCCGTTGGGTTCAGTAATAATATTAACACTCACTCAGAAGGCTTCTATGGGACACGAAAATCCCGCCCCGATCTCACAAAAAGCCTCCACTGAACTCTGTTTTGGGCGAGTTCTTGCCAGATGTTCACATTCAGATGTCTACAAAGTTTGGAGATTTCATTTTTCCAGGAACTTCGACGTCTTCCTACTGACTTTTCTTCTTCTTTTCGAATCATCCACTTTGGGGTACGTCAGATCAATCACTTCTTAGATGCTTGTGCTCTCCTTCTCTCCCAATACTTCTTCATTCTCTCTGATCTCCTCTTTCTTTACTCTTGTGATATCTGCGTCGCTTTTCTGGAGACGGCTCTGGCTTGGAACTTCTTGGTGTTGTCTTTGGTCACGGTTTTGGCTGTAGCATTCATCAACATGATTAAATAATCTGAAGCTCTCGCAGGTCCTTTTCTACTTCCGTAAACCAATTAGGTTTGATCTTCTTTTTGGAAAAGAAGTCAAAGATTTTCTTGGTTAATCGGGCAAGATTCATCCGGTAGATGTGTCCATAGAAATCAATCCTCCTTTTCCGTATGGTATCTGAAAGTCTCTCCGACTTCAAATACAGGGTGTCGTTCCTATAAAAACCTTGTTTGTTATCTTGGAATTTAGGACCTACGATCTTCCTCAAAATGTTTCTCTCTTTTATTACATTGGTAATAATAATAATAATAATAATAATAATAATTTCGTATCACGTGTAAAAAATATTCAAGCATCCGTCTTCCAATTGATAGCAATACTTCTATACTTTTACCTAGCCTATCCAGGAAATTTTACGAGATCGACTCCGCTTCAGAACATTAATCAATAACCATCATTTTTCTGAAAAAATTACCACCAGGACCAAGGAATCATGGACGGAAGAACGGATAAAGCTTTTTAGTGCCCAGATGAAGAGATTTTGGTTACTTAGTTTAGGGGCTGCGACAACGCAGTCATGTAGCCCCGTGTACGATGGGTGTGTGTAGAATCTGTCTGATAACCGGTGTTAATTGGGATGACAGTATTAGTGTGTGATATCTGGTTTGAATTCAAGAAAGGACTACAGAAGATAATTTCAAGTAGTTCCTACTTGCGCTCCATATGTTACCGTCCACGACACCTAGCTGTTAACCTGGCTACTACTAGATTCCATCACAACCAGGGCCTGGTGACGAACGTAAGGAACTTAAGAGCATTAATCAAACCTAACCTACAAATTTTGCTTCACACAAGTTTAGTTAGTGGAAGGTTCTTTTTCATGCCATAAATATATGACATGGGCCCGCCGGCTTTACTTCCCCTCCGAAGGAAGGCATACTGAGGGTTTTTAAAGCTCTTAAAAATCCGACGACTTCGGCCGGGTTTGAACCCGCGATCTTGGACATAGAAACTCAGCATGCTACCAACTACTCGCTAGAGATATTCGCTCCTAATTACGCCGACAAGTACTGGCATTTTGGGAGAGTCAGTGGTTGGCTGGCCCAATGCCCAGAGCGATCAAGGGAACTACTCGCATTTGGCGGATCTCTTTCCGATCACAGAGGGAGTCCGTCATTTTGTATAGGCTAAGGATAGGTCATACAAGATCCACACACTCGTACCTAATGAGAAGGAAAGACCTCCCCCCCACTTTGTACCTGTGGAGCCGTTTTCACCGTGGCCCACATTTTAACCGAGTGTGTGTGGATTTTGTTGACTTACTTGCAGATGGCACTCAAACTTATATTAGCCGCTGATGTGATGGCTGCTGAACTCGTCATCCGCTTTATAAGTGAGAGTGGGTTAGGGCCAGCAATCTAAATTTTCCAGTTTACATTGACTCAAAGACTTGTTCGCTTTTGAATTCTGAATATTTTTTTTATTCCGTAATTTTTGTTTATTATTACCATTATTAGTTTTATTTAATTTTTTGTTTTATTAATTTTGGGTATTTTCAAATGTATGTGTCCACCTCTAAATTTTAAATTCCATTCCAAATTTGTATACTTTAATATGTGTTAAGAGGGGCAGATGACCTCGTAGTTCTGCCCCTTAAAACAATAACTAAGTTACAACTCCGCCATCGAAGCCACCGGATGAAGAGATTTTGGGAGAAGAAAGAAACATAATTAGCAAAATAAATTCTATCACGCTCACAGATGGACATAACGATCTTGAAAAAATGTAATAATGCCTACGTTTACTTATAAAGGCATTATTAACTTAGCATTGTTTCTCTTAAAAATGACCCACGGTCTTAGTTGATTTTAGATCGTAGCAACACAAGGTTAAGTTCCCCTTGTATAATTCATCATCATCATCATCATCATCATCATCATCATCATCAAGTTTCCACTCCAGTTTCCCGGGTGTGGTTTACGAGCGCTCTCCATTTTAGTCTATTCATGTACCACTGCTCCTTCATGACTTCATCCCAGTTGATTCCCGTGGATGTGATATCTTCCTTCACTTGGTCCGGCCATCTCCTCCTAGGTCTTCCAACAGGTCTCTTTCCAGTAATCTCAGTATGCAACCATTGTTTTGCAATCCTTCTTTCTGTGATGTGACGAAACCATCGCACACTTGCCCTAGTTAAGGTCTCCTTCAGGGCCTGAATTATTCCCGCTTGTTCTCTAATCTTCCCCTTTCTTACTTTGTCTTTCCTAGTTTTTTTTGAAGCATACTTCATAGTTCATTTCTGAAGCCTGGAGTCTGCTGTCATCTCTTTTGGCAGTTGTGCATGCTTCCAACCCTTAAGTCAATATAGGGACAAAGTATGTTCGAAACAGAGTAGATATCGAACTTGCTGATAGAATTCACAATAATTTAAATTTCTTTCATACTAAGTGCTTTTTGTTTTCTGTTCTGTTGCAGGCCCGTTATGCCGGTCGTAGTGCAACAGAACCCCCAAGTGGGTACCCCAGTGTACTACTCCCAGCCAGTGATGAGTACCACCTGGCCCCCTCCATACGTCCCCATGGTAGAGACATACAACGAAGCTCCATTCTACCTACAGCAATATGTTAACCCCGGCTTTTATACCCAACCTTATGCCGCTCCCTTGTGTACCAGCACTCCAGTGGAGTACATTTCACCTGCTGCTCCTGGAGAACAAACAGGAGTCGTTCAAGAGCCGGTAGTGGCCCTACAAAGTGTAGTTCTCCTACAACAACAACAACATCATGAGGTTCCACTGCAGACAGGAGGGGAAGTGCAGAACAGGCCCATGTGTTGTGGCCACTGTGGAGGATGTGCTAACTGTGGCTTTTGCATATGTGCTAGTCATGCGAGGACCAATGAGCAAGTCGAGCCGCAACCATCCACGTCTCACATGGGGATCGAACAGAGGCCTTCAGGATTAATCAACTTTGAAGCTGAGAAATCTATGAAGGACGATGGGACCGACCTGCCAAACGGTGAGTGTTGTTGACCTTTCTATCTCATCATCTTCATTTCCCGTTTCCAACTTTTTAGGTAGGGATGTGAATTAAAGACCTCCATCGTTGCCTGTCTCTCCACCACTCCCCTCCTTCTTTAAGTACATCTTCAGGGTTTCTTTCCCTCTTCTCTATGCACTCCCAGACTGTATCCGTCCATCTCTTTCGGAACTTCCTCGTGGTCTCTTCCCTGCGGATCTTGCTGACTTACGAAGAAACCTTGGTTTGCAGATGACACTCAAACTTAAATTAGCCGATGACGCGGTGGCTGCTGATCGCGTTATCCGCTTTATAAGTGAGAGTGGGTTAGGGCCAGCAATCTAAATTCTACAGTGAACATTGACTCAATGACTTGTTTGTTTTTGAATGATAATGTTTTGTTTTTCCGTAATTTTTGTTTATTTTTATATTTTTTTTGTTTTATTAATTTTTGGTCTTTTTAAATTTTGGTGTCCACCTCAAAATTTTAAATTCAATTCCAAATCTGTATTTTTTAATCTGTGTTAAGAGGGGCAGATGACCTCGTAGTTCCGCCCCTTAAAACAACAATAAGTAACTAACTAACCTGCCATTTTTTTTTCGGAAAAAGCTTTCTTTGGTACTCTCTTCTCTTCCATCCTCATCATGTGACCTTACCACTTTAACTCTGTTGTTTCTATCCTGTCCTGCAGCCTCAATACTCTTGCCCTTTTTCTTATCTCTTGATTTCTAACTCTTATTTATTTATCGTATGGCTTTTAGTGCTGGGAGTGTCCGAGGACATGTTCGGCTCACCTGAGTCTGTAGCTGCTTCCAGCGGACACCCTTAGGGTGAGCTAGAAGTTCCGTTCAATTTCAAGTAGTTCCAACTTTCGTTACCAGATATCAATAATACCTAGTGGTGAAGGTTGGAACTTTGATAGAGCGTTCCGACGAAATCTAACCTAACAATTTAGCTTCACACAAGTTTAGTCTGTGGAAGGATCTTTTACATGCCATAAATCTATGACATGGGACCGTCGGCTTTACTTCCCCTCCGAAGGAAGGCATACTGAAGGATTCTTAACGCTCTTAAAAAATCCGACGACTTCGGCCGGGTTTGAAATCGCTATCTTGGGCTCAGCAGTTCAGCATGCTCTATCTCTTCTGACTGGCTGCGTGGCTCAGCGGTAACGTTCTCGCTTGCTGGGCCCAAGGTTGCAGGTTCGTACCCTGGCGCAGTCAGCTGGCATTTGAGGGTGCGCAACTGTGCGGGAGCCGTGTCAGTAGATTTACTGGAACGTTAAAGATCCCCTACGGGGCAACATTCTGGCACCACGGCGTCTCAAAAAAGCCAATACCCTAATTATTATTTGCATTTGTCTGTTGGCACAGGCTAGAGTAAAAGGTGGCTTTTCACCGATGTCTCAGTCTCACTCATGGCTGTGATTATATGGAAGCTACTGAGGTATGGTGGTGCTAGGTAATGGCATTCAGGGCACAGTCAGTGCCTGTGGATGCTGTGAAAGGTTCTACTCATAGGGTTAGGACTACTGTTCTGACTCAGTGAGGAAAGCAATGGCAGACTACCTCACTCCTCTTCTTGCCTAGTATGCCTCAATATAGTGCTGCCTTGGGTTTTTGTGAGTATCTACTCACTTAACCTAACGGCGGTACTTTTTGAGGATCCAACCAGCCTTCGGGCTGACTAACTAACAGACAGATCTATCTCTTCTGGTCTTGCCCTCTATGCCTCTTAGAAATTTCATCTCCGCTGCTTGTATTATACTCTCCTCTCTTTTTGTAGTAGTCCATGTTCCAGCTATCTTTATTAATTTCTATTTGAGACTGTTTCACCTTTCAGCGCCCAGTCTATTGTCGATTATCCAAATGTTGTGGTTGGTTGGAAATGGGTATCGGGAACACTATATCTCATCTTTATTCAGTCTAACGCTTGCCACGGTGGGTTGGGTGATTAATGTGTCGGTCTACTAACCCCAAGGTTGCATGTTCGCTCCTGGCCGTGGTAAGTGATTTTTGAAAGGCAGCAAAAAATACGACACGCATGTCATTCGATGTTGCCATGTCAAAGAACCCATTTGAATTAAAGTAGGCCGTGTTTACAATGGCAAAATTAATCTCGGGAGTTTCCGCCAACACAAAGTTTCTCATTTCTCTACTTGAAAGCGCTATGGTGTTCAAGGAGCTTAGATATCTAACCTCCTTGACTTTCATAGTTCTTCAAGGAACAACGTAATTTGACATGCAAGCTACCCTCTGGGTGTCAAATAACCTGTATGTCTCCGCTTTGACCAGCACAAATATCACATGGAGTGACCGGGATTTTGAACCACGGACCCAGCGGTGAGAGGCCGGCGTGCTGCCGCCTGAGCCACGGAGGCTTAAATACTACTGTATAATGAAACTAAATAACATATATCGTACTAGTTTCGGTTGATCCTCAGCTAAAATCAGTTTATAATAACGTTAAACCATGACGAATGGTTAAACTAAGAACATAATTTGAATCTAAACATTAACAATCTATAAATAAAATTAAAAAAAGCAAAGCCAACTCCTTATAGGCCATGGAGGCCCTGGGAGTAGTGGAAGGTAGAGGCTTCCATGTGACATCGGCACTAGATGGGATGACGTTGTCAGCTACACGCCCGGCCATCTTTGCTCCCAGGAATTGCCCTGGTACTCATTTCTGGTGTAGGCTGAGTGAACCCCAGGGCTATTTGCGTTTCCGAAAGTGGTAGTTTTGTTTCTAAAATCCACTACCTGAGTGGAGATCGAACCCAGAAGCTCAGCGCCTCTAACGATTGCACAACGCAGACCCCTTAAATAAAATAAAGCACTTATAAAATATCACTATAAGCTCTCAGTTACGCCGACAAGTTCTGGCATTTTGGGTGAGTCAGTGGCTAGCTGACCCAATGTGCAATAAACTGAGAGCGATCAAGGGAAACACTTGCGAGTGGCGGAGCACTTCCGGTCCCGGAGGGAGTCCGCCATTTTGTGTAGGCGAAGGATAGGTCCTGCAAGATCCACCTAATGATAAGGGAAGACCCCCCCCCCCACTTTGTACCTGTGGAGCCGTATTCACCGTGGCCCACATTTTAACCGAGAGCGTGTGGATCTCGTTCACTTACTTGCAGATTACACTCAAACCTATATTAGTCTATAACGTGGTGGCTGCTGATCTCGTCATCCGCTTTATAAGTGATCGTGGGTTAGGGCCAGCAATCTAAGTTTTCAATTGTACATTTACTCAAGGCGGCGTCGGTTGCGTAGTTGGTAGCATGCTGAGCTTCTATGCCCAAGATAGCGGGTTCAAACCCGGCCGAAGCCGTCGGATTTTTTAAGAGGGTTAAAAATCCCTCAGTATGCCTTCCTTCGGAGGGGAAGTAAGGCCGGCGGTCCCATGTCATAGATTTATGGCATGTTAAAGAACCTTCTACTAATTACACCTGTGTGAAGCTAAATTGTATAGGTTAGGAATGTAAACAACGCTCTTAGGTTTCTACGTTCGTTGCCAAGAGCCGACTGCGGTGGCGTGTAGTAGCTAAGTTCTCAACTAGGCCTAGTAGTCGTTGACGGTGGCGTTTGGCGGCAAAAGTAGGAACTATTTGAAAAATTCAAAGTTGCAGTTCTTACTTGAATTAAAAAACAGATAACACACACTAATACAGTCATCAAAATTAACACCGGTTATTAGACAGATTCTACACACACCCAAAGTACACGGGGCTACATGACCGCGTTGTCGCAGCCCCTAAACTGAGGAACCAACCAACCAACATTAACTCAAAGAAAGTTTTCTTTTTTTTTGGGCCAGATGACCTCGTAGTTCCGCCCCTTAAAACAACAATAACTAACTAAAGTTTTCTTTTTTGACGTTCTGAATTTCTGATATCCGTAATTTTTTATGATTATTATTATTATTATTATTATGATCATCCGTTTTTTTTTCATAATTTGAGGTATTTTTA
This sequence comes from Meconema thalassinum, assembly GCA_946902985.2. Classification (NCBI taxonomy): domain Eukaryota; kingdom Metazoa; phylum Arthropoda; class Insecta; order Orthoptera; family Tettigoniidae; genus Meconema; species Meconema thalassinum. The sequence continues at coordinate 212,802,213 of OX336396.1, read as the reverse complement.
TTGTGCACATTGATATGAGGTACTTCATACCACATATAAGTTACCGGTATCTATAGTCTAGACTCCGTATTGGAATGACTGTTTTTGACAGGTTAGCCACCCACTGGAAATACCTGTGCGAGGTTAGATTAAGATCCGCCGAAATTACTTATTGTGACAATAATACCCCGTTTAGACGTCTCAGTCGCGATCCCGATTATCTCTGATCTGGATAACGTCCAATCGCGATCAACGGCATTTGTAATTGGTACGTGTTTAGACGTCCCATCATGAAACACCAGGATAATCGAGTAAACAGCATGACATCGCTAAGGTCTGCCAACTTTTGAATTCCAAGTGTTATAGCAGAAATTTACAGTAGTTTGTTTCCTCCAGTTTTGAAGTATTTCAGGTTATTATTTATACATAATTCAACCTGCTAATGTATATTCTTAAATATATACAAATCCTGAGAAGACGTGCATGACGCCATAATACTCCGTTTAGACGTCTCAGTCGCGATCCCGATTATCTCTGAAGTGTGTGTTTTGTTTTTGTTTCCTCAAAGTAAGCTTACTTTCAGAGTTATTATCACTTCTCGCTTTCAAAACACAAGATAATACAAAATGGCCATCATTTCCACTGCCTACTTCACTCACACAGCAGGAGGATAGAACACACCGACGATCGCAATGGCCGCGAACGCGATTATCTCGTTGTGGGAACGGTATCGGGCTGATACTGTTGGAGGGAAAGTTGATCGCGATAATGTTATCCTGTTGCGTTTAGACGTCCCAACTTAATCTGGATCGGCGCCTGATCGCGATCGCAACCGGGACGTCTAAACGGGGTGCTTCCGTTCTTTGTTAACTTACATTGGTCATGTGTTAAGGTACGATTTGGATCCTCGCCGCCAAGGCGGCGCGCTGCCGCTGCAAAGGCGGCGGAAGCTCACTACCGCTCCACGTGTATCTAGACTGGATACATTTCGAACACCGCCGCCGCTGCCCAAGCAGCGCCGTATTGGCAACGTGGCCGCCCAGCCGCGCCCGGACCGGTCTGGCGGCTCTGCGGCGCCGCCTGTTGGCAACGAAATTATACAAAGCCCGGAAATGGAGCATAAAACTGCTATCCAAAATGGCGTTTCATAAAAGTCCGCTAGCTGTCTCGACTTGTCGCTAATTTTCCCGTACCAATTATTGGAAAATAATTGTATCTTTTGCCATTTTTAAGGCCGGAAAAGGAAATTATTCAAATAATACGGCATCTAAAGAACATTTAAATGGCATTTCATTTAATTTTAGACCAATTTTATGTAACGGAAATATGTCCTTAGACTAAATTACGTATGGATTGGAGTGACCCGGTTAGGCCTAAATAAAAATAAAAACTTTAAAATGTTTGGGAGCCAATATTTTCATACAATACCGCCATACCACTAGGTGTGCTGCAGTAGATTGTTGTTGCCATGCTTTATCTTGCGTCTATTAACTTACTTCTATTATAATATTGATGTCCTGTGGCGTACATTTCCCAGCCGCGTGCCCTTGTATCAACAATGTCGTCTTTAACGGAGGATGACGAAAAACTCGTGGAGTTTGTATCCAAATACCCAGTCTTGTATGATGCAAAAGTGGCAGGTTATAAAGGCGTTGAAAGGCGTGAAAACATTTGGGTCTGCAGTATTGTCTAAATAGATCGTCCCTTTTCAGATGTCTTCGATCAATATTTTAAAGCACCCTTCGCTCTCTCATGTTTTGTAGATCTCTTTCGTGACTTTCCTTTTTCTTTTTTCGCACCAATAGGGCTAGAATCAAGTTGTCATCGTCTTCTTCCAATAATCTTCTGATTCCCGTTTTGGTAGCGGCACTACACATGACATCGTGCCTTTATTAAATTACCTCAATGTAAACAGCCTACTGAACCTCTGCCGCGCTGCCCAGGCAGCGAGGAACGAAAACACCACAACTGCCCAGGCAGCGCCGCCAGGGCGGCGAGGATCCAAATCGTACCTTTAGGATTGACCGAAACAAATGTACAAAAATGTTGGCGATGGCCAAGATAGCGACGGCATCAAGAAGGCTGTGGCTATGTGATGTTCGGGAGTTTCTTACTAGCTTACGTTTCCTTATAGAAATACTCAAGTATTGCATTGGCGTATGAAAATATGGAGAGAATATTCAAGATTTTACGATATTGCTGTAAGTAAAATCTTGGCATTATATTCGCGGACTTTCCGTGAAGTGCTTACACATATAGTTGCTTAGTTATTGTTGTTTTAATTGGCGCAACAGATAACCTATAACCCATTGTTGATCCATTCAAAATGGCCTCCTCTGTTGTAAACCCAACGGTGTTAGGCTGACTGGTGTCGAACATGGATCTCGGAGACAGATGAGTTCAGACTAGAGATACCAGCAAGAAACGAACACAAGATCTTTTGAGGGAGTTTAAGATATAAAAACCCCTAGATAAAATACACATTAAATCACTGTTGTGATATAAACAATTTCTGACATTATTTGTTAATATAATTTAGAAAATATTAGCAGAATACTGCAGTATTGGGCTGTAGGATGCATACAATTCTGGACTTAGCGCAGAGAGTTTGAACTCCTGACAGATTGTAAATGGCTCTGGAATAGAGGCGTGGTTTCGTGGAGCCATGCCAGTCACTTTGACCTATTTATGATGTCTGGGACAAGGCAGGACGGTAATATATGGGTAAGTGATTCCCCGTTACATAAGGAAGAGTCCAGGGGGGTGAGAGGATGCCAGAATAATTTAATGATTACTTGCGATTGGAGTAACTCAGAGACATGAGGATAGCACCTATGTGAATGAATGGCCAGGAGGCTAATTATCAAGCCGTTAAACATTGAAATGGAGGCAGATTTAATGTAACGCGCATTGACACCGTAGAAGTGAGGCCAGCGCCAGAATCTGAACATGTCTTCGGGGATAAACCGATGACGCGGCGTGGGGACGCGCTGGCAAAGTCAATTAATATTAATTAATTGGCCGATCGATCCTCGAGCACACAGACGGATATGTGATCAGCGAGGAAAAATGGACCAGGAAAACGTTATTTCAAGACCAGAAATATACGGAGAGAGGAGATGAAGCTCCAAGGAAATTTTTGACCTACGTTTTTTTAATCTCCAAACGAATATAAGGTCGGTGGAGCGAACAGTCGGGGTCAGTCGAACCATAGTCTAGTGCGAAGCGCACGTCGCCGGAGTGCAGGAAGGGACGCGCGGACTTCAGTATGTTGAGTGCTCATCAACATAATAGCTATGCAGTAAGGCATTATTAAGAACAATTAATAAGGACCGTCGTGCCATACTTTTATAGTCGGCATCACGAGTGATTACTATTGAGTACGCAGAAAATGTACCGTGTGATGTACAAGTTAGGACAATGTCAGATGAGGAAATCGTACCTCAGGACGAGGAGATATTATGTGGCATCATAATAATGTACGTGGAACTGTCCAATGTTTTGGTATAAGCAGATCATCAAGGGGGACTGTAAGTCCGGCCGAAGGACAATTGAAAGTGGTAATTGTACAAGTACAATGTACAATGGACGAGCGCAATATATAAGCTATTGGTTATACATATAATAGGATGTCGAACTGCGCAGGTATAAACTTTGTTAGGCGAGTGATGAGAATTCGCAGGGATACCACTGTAATTAATGCTCAGGATGATGTGGAAGCATATTTATGCGATATCGGGAAATTTATCTAAGGATAGAAATTGATAGACAGATGGGGGACCGCTAGGAATCATTTGGCAGAGAATCGAGACTTTCGAACGAGATGCGGGATAGCAGTGAAGGATAGATCTTCAACGCCTGCATTTTTGATATTCTGCAAGGAAGGGTCAACCATTAAGAAATGTACATAGCGATCGTGTAATTTAGTGATGATCATTTAAATATATGTAAAATTAATAGTGTAATAAGTGATATAACGTGTTGTGTTAATAAGGAAGCAACAGCTTCGACATGGAGAAGCAAAGTGCAGTGTGTTTTGTAAGGCAAAAATTATGTAAAATGTGTGTGAAAAGTGTGATAATGCCTTGCTAATTTGCAAATGATGGCGGGCATTACTGGAGGAAATGTGTGGTCGGAGCCACCAGATTAACCAATGTGAGTACCCAAAACCATGATTTTGTAGTAAATATAGTTCACTGTATGTTGAGTGATTTCAAAAATTATAGAAAATGCCTATAAGAGTCAATTTTGGGAGGTAGAACCTCGAGATATTAATGTTGTGTTGATTTTAGTCAAGTTGAGATGTCTTTGTACATCATTGAGTGGATAAATCGTTACCACTAATGTAAAAATGGCAATTGAGTTATATAGAAAGTTGACGTAACGAACACGGATGTTCGGTTATTGAATACGGTTACGTTGTGTCGGTATAGGGAAAATTTATGTCAGTAATAATAATAATAATAATAATCAGAATAAATGAATACACATCAGGGAGAATGTTTGTAATCAAAATATATATGCTAATTGGAATACTTGTGTATCCAAGCAGTAGTATTATACGTGAAGGGCTAAGCAAAGAAATTGAATATCAGAGTATATTATGATAATCGAAATAAATATGCAAGAATACAAGAACTGGTAGGGTTTAATAGAGACTTGAATTGCAGCTTGATGAATAAGCTTGTAAGAGTAATTGATAGATTTTATCTTACTAAAAAGGACGGGATCATATCACCATGGTCATGGGAGCCAGGTAATCTAATCGACGTGTGAAATCTCGTATAGCCAAGGGCATACAGAGATATTATTATTTGCCAGAGCGTATTTAGTGAAGGAAACCCTAGCTCTGAGGATTGCTATGAAATGTTCCGGGTTCGAATCCAGTGGTGCATGGGAGGATAACAATGGACACCTCAGCAGGACACCTGATATCGACCGAGAACTAGCTATTGAATAAATTCAGCTCCTGGGAGTGAATTTTTGACGGCAGGAAGTGTACCTGACCGTGTTATTTAACAATATGCCGGTTATCCCAATTCGACATGTGTATGATGAATCTCGTTCCTTCATATAATGTAAATGGACCTGTTGAGGCCAGCTATTAATATCCTAAGGATAGGAATAGATGCTTAAACAATTCCATACCTTGTCTTGCATACCAGTTTAGTTAGATCATGTGTTTTGCAGGTCAGTGAGACTGCACTATTGTATTTAAAGCCACATGCTACTGCTTGGAGATGAAAGAGAGGGACAGAGCGAGGGACGTAGCAAGTGTTTTGTTACCGCCCGGCGCAGACCCATTGTACACAGGAAGAGCCAGGGGAGAGATTTTAAACGACCCTTGGAGGGTGACGTTTAGAGTGGAAAGACTTTGAAACCCTGTTTGTAATAAAAGAATCATTGTTGTATTGTATAATGAATTTGTGTGGTTTGAAACACATTGATAATTAAGGATCATTCTGATAACTTAATACTTGGCAAACTTATGAGATGTTGAAAGTTGCATTTTTATACTGACATTGTCGCCTATTTCCTAAGGTGGACACTAGATGCCATATGCTATGCCCACGCAAGGGTAGCATAAAATACCACCCGACACAGCGGTAACGGAATCATTGAAATTGAACTCATGACGGCATACAGTGGATCTGCAGAAAAAGGGTATAATTACAAGTAACAATGGAGTTGCAAGTAAATATGATGTGCAACCCATAAATTGGTTAATGCATGGTAGAGCATTTTGGTGGGAAGAGAAATACAGAACATAATTGTACGCATAATGTAAAATAGGATGTGTTGAGAATAAACAACTCGATTGTGAAATTAAAGTGGTCACAATAGGTGACGTAAGATTGTACGTACGGTTATATGTGTAATTCACCAGTGCATCAGCGCACTTGAGAATGAATTTTATGTTAATCTCATGGTAAATGAATAAATAATCATTTGGATTTGCGAGGATAAAGTGCGAATATTAGTGGATTGAAGGAATAAGTTTTGCATTGTTTTATGTATTATTGTTGGGACTGTGTTTTTGTTTGTGTGAAGCCATGATTTAGAGCTCAATTAAAGTCTTTAGAATAGAGTTGTGCTTTATTATTGTAGAGTTGATACCTTTTTGTCTCAGATCAAAAATATGCAACTGCTCAGTGGGTGGACGGTACACGCCTGAGGACTGATGCTAGCTGGAGGCAGAAGCATGTTTTCCATGGAAATTATTCACATGGGTACAGTTGATAGGGCTTGGACGCAAATGAATGACGAAATTACTGATAATATTAACTCACAAAGTACCAGACAAGCCAATGAATCATCACGATCATAAACCGTTCCAACATTCCATTAGGTAACCAAACCAAATGCCCACTACTAATATAATTTTAGACTAGTAATTATTAGTAAAGAACTCTGCTGGAATGCAATTCAAGGAACATATTGTAATCTAATCCCTTAATGGAATCAGTATTAACCCTTAATCGGGCGCATGGCGGTCTAAACGACCGAAGTATTAAAATTTTTGGCAGGCAATCCGTTAGAAAGTTAGCGATGCCCCCTCCCATCCAGACTATCTCGGCCAAGGAATCATCTAGCCATCTGATAGTTTGGCCCGTCTCTAGTCATGATGTAAAAACTGAAATACTGTGCTTTACAGTAATTTGACCGTTCAAGATGGATATGTCTCAATATATTACTGAGTGTTGGGTTGGAGTGGGGGTCCCCGGGAGGGGAGGTGAGGGGGGGGGGGCGGAGATGACATTCTTCCATTTTACTAACCGAGAAAAAATAAATAGAAAGGAACTTTGGTGTTCAGAGCTTTCCAGATTTCTTCTCAAAACAACTCGTCTTACAACGGGATATATCTTTATAAGGCCTAAGAGTACAGAAAAATATTATAAATATTATCTAAATAAGTATAAACTTATATACAACAAAATTAATCCTCAACAATTTTACTAGAACCCAAGATCGTTCAGTGAAGGAGTAAAAATTTAGAAAGCGAAACGACCGATGCGCCCGAGAGTGTTCGTCAGATGAGCGCGCCCGGTTGAGGGTTAAAGATTACGTGCTAGCCATACCAGCATTCGTTTAGCTTTGGCCTATACCTTCCTTATGTTGTTGATGTTACATTTAGGGCCTTGGCCATTTTAGCCCCATGTACTTAGATGTGCGTAGGAATTGTATGATTGTGTTATTGTGTGCTAAGTTATTGTGTAACTTTTGTAATCTAGGTGAGAATTGGGATGGAGGCGGCCGTGGTATTAAGGTTGAAGGATCGAATCCAGGCACAGTCAGTTGGCATTCGAGGGTGCGCAAATACGAAGGAACCGTATCAGTAGATTTACTGGCACGTTAAAGATCCCCGTGTGGGTGCGGGATAGAATACACCCACGGTATGCCCTGCCTGTCGTAGGAGGCGACTAATAGGGTCGACATGGCCGTATAACTTGCCAGTTTTTGATTTGTTCAGATCCCCTGTGGATGGGGAGGGCAGAATTCATCCACGGTATCCCCTGCCTGTCGTAAAAGGCGACTTAGAGGGGGCCTTATAAAGGTCGATTTTGGTTTTCTGGTCCCAGCTCTGGTTTGACCAATAGAAACAAACATGCATGCTGTTAGGGGAGGGCCACCAGCTTGGCCATCTGGCCAGAAAGCCTAGACGGTATGCCCCATCCCGTCAGGTGGGTGCGCCATGTACCCTACAGTAGTATCCGCCTTACAACGAAGGTCCCTGCATGGCCGAATACTGGAGCTGAATAAATCCTGTGCATGCCGAGGGGGAAGTGCCTGTTCGAGGCACTGGGACCCCGGACAATATCTGCTATGCCAGGTAGGTATTGCCTTGGCTGGGTGGCGCCCACAGTGATAGCCCCCGTTCGGAGTGGGCAGTATTCGGGGAGGATTTCGTCCGGGATGCGTAGTAAACGATCACGGACACCTGTACAGGGTGGCACCCTTAAAAAGCCGTCTCTGGAGTGTAGACCGAATCCCAAGGTGTATACGCCTTGGGATGAGGCATTTAATAAGAAGTTCCCTGTTGACAGGTCTCCTCGCTACCTGGTAGCTACCAGGACAGACGGGGGAGATTTTAAACAGGTAAAATCGATCCTATTTTCAGAGGAAATCGAGGGGAAATATCGCGACCTTAACGGGATTTCCAAGCTCCGGAACGGGCAGCTCCTGCTGCATACCGTTGACCGGCAGCAAACCGAAGCGTTGCTGGAATGCACGCATTTCGGCGAAATTCCCGTTAAGGTTGAGAAGCACGATACGCTAAATGAGGTCCGTGGAGTTATATTCCATCGCGACCTCATTTTAAACAGCGACGCGGAATTGATGCGGGATCTGGGGAAGCGAGGCGTCACCAGGATTAGGCGCATCACCCGGAAAATTGGAAATGATAGCGTCGATACTGGCGCTTTCATTCTTCATTTTGAGGGTGATGTAGTGCCTAGGCAGGTGAAGGTCACGTCGTACCATTGCGACGTAGACCGTACATCCCTCCACCTATGCGCTGCTACAATTGCCAGAAATTCGGTCATGTTTCTGCCAGGTGCACTGCCAAGGCGGTGTGTAGAGAGTGTGGCAAGGGGACACATGACGGTGTGGGGTGTACGCCTCCCCCGACGTGTCCTAACTGCCAAGGAAGTCACTCTCCGCGGTCGAAGCAGTGCCCTGAGTTCTGCAAGGAAGCAAAGATCCAAGAAATCAGAACATTGGATCGGCTTTCATATCACGACGCTCGAAAGAGATACCGTGATATGACTGCACCCGAATTTCCGGTATCTTTCGCGGCTAAGGTGACGCCACCTATCACCCCTGCCACATTCGTTCCCCGTGCTGTACCCTCGACGACGAACTACTCTGAGATCGTAAAGTCTCCCCTCGCTGTTCAAGCGAGACCTATCAGCCCGAAGAAGGTTAAACAACCTTCTTCGGCCATTGTGAAAAAGGCGCCGGTTATACCATCTAAACCGGCGCAATCGGAGAAGAAGTCATCTTCCTCTCCGAAACGGTCGGAGAAGAAGTCTTCCCCTGCCAACGAGGCAAAGAAGACTTCTGCGACCGGGGCTGGATCGTCATCCAGCCCATCTGATAAGACAAAGATAGTGGAGAAGAGGGGGACGGTTCGTCGCCGTCTCTCTCGCCCTCCTGCTGACGGGGTGGCTACTGTCTCTGCTGGCCTTTCCGCTCCCACTACCACCAAGGGAGCGAAGCCTGCTGAAGCCAAGCCCGTCCGTATGGAGGAACTCTCCTATAGAAAAGAAAATAGATCGGCGGAGGAGAGGGGAGCGGTTCAGCGCCGTTTCTCTTCCTCTCCTAAAGGCAGGGCTGCTCACTTATCTGCTAGCCATCCCGCTCCCACCACTACCAGTGGAGCGGTGCCAGCAGGAGCGACCTTGTTTTATAAGGACCCGGCGTCTGTGGGGAAGGGACCATCTACTTCCCCAAACACACGTCGGCGCCGATCCAAGAAGAAGTCTCTTCGGGGCGTGTCGGGGACAGACACCCAGTCTTCGGACCGGGAGAAAGTCCCTCGACACCGCTCTCGCTCTTCCCCAAGGGCGAGACCCGTGAGGTCCGACGACGACCGTGCGCAACCCAAGAGAGCGCCCGCTCCATTTTCTTCGTCTTCGGACGGAGATGTGGAGATTGAGGTGTGCTCTCCTGCCCCATCATCTCCAACTAGAGATGGGGAAGGGTGGCAAACGGTCAAGCATAAGTAGAAGACCCACTTCTACTTAAGTCCACACCATGGCACTATTACAATGGAACTGTAATAGCTATTCTGTTCATCTCGCTGAGTTACGACAATTAATATCTTCGTTTTCGGCAACCATTGTCAGTCTTCAGGAATCCAGGTTTCGTCCTGGACATGAGACAACAATGCGTCACTTCAAACTCTTCTCTAAAGACCGGATGGACGGAGCTGTGGCCGCTGGTGGCGTCTGCACTCTCGTCCACTCTAGCCTCTCTAGTGAAGAGGTGCCGTTGCGTACTCAGCTAGAGGCAGTTGCAGTTCGTACTTCGTTGCCAGTAATGGCAACAGTATGTAACGTGTACATCCCACCTGATTCTCAGCCGGATTACGACCAGCTGGTGGATCTAGTCTCTCAGCTCCCCCCTCCTTTTCTCCTTCTGGGAGATGTTAATGCCCACAACACCATCTGGGGCTCCGCTACCACTAGCGGTAAAGGGAGAGATTTTGAGAGGCTGATCAGGCGGCTGGACCTGTGTCTGTTGAACACAGGGGAGCCTGCGCACTTCTCTATTGCACACGGTACTTATTCAAGTATCGATATTACCCTGTGCAGTCGTGCGCTGGTTCCCCTGCTACAGTGGGGTGTACACGATGACCTTTGTAATAGTGACCATTTTCCAATTATCGTTACTCTTCCGAACCAGAGAGCCATCGAGTTACCAAGTCGATGGCTTCTCCGTCGGGCTGATTGGCCAACTTTCACGGCACGTGCGGTGTTTGCCGAAGATACCTTTGAGAGTGTCAACGATCATACCATTCACATAACGAATGGTATTTTGACTGCTGCTGAGGAAACAATACCTTCCTCATCCGGCAACTCACGCCGGAAGCTTGTCCCTTGGTGGACAGCCAAGATTGCAGCAGCCATTAAAGATCGTCGACGTGCTTTCAAATGCTATCGGAGGCAAAACACTATGGCCAACCTTATCACCTTCAGAAGGATGCGTGCTAGAGCCCGATATCTGATTCGGGAGAGTAAGAAAACGACGTGGGAAAAGTATGTGTCGTCCATGACGGCGCATACTCTTTCATCTCAAGTGTGGACTAAGCTTCGTCGGATCTCCGGACTCCCGACATCACTATCGATACCCGGAGTGTCCATCAATGGGGACATCATCACGGACCATCTCGCCATTGCCAACAGCATTGGCTCGCACTTCTCCGATGTATCCTGCTCCGGGAGTTACGATCCTACATTTCTGACTCTGAAGCCGGAGGCAGAGACTTACCCCTTGTCCTTTGCCACTGCTGCTTCGGAGTCCTATAATGTACCATTCTCTGAATGGGAACTGCGCAGTGCGCTTGCACTGTGCAGGGATACGGCTCCTGGACCGGATAACATGCATAATCAAATGTTAAAACATCTGTGCGAATCCAGTATGAAAGAACTGTTGATCCTCTTCAATCGTATATGGATTGAAGGGGAGTTTCCATCTCAATGGCGAGAGGGGATCGTGATACCGATTCCTAAGGCTGGAAAGGATCCCAAGTTTGTAAGCAGCTATAGGCCCATTTGTTTGACAAATGGCCTATGTAAGCTGCTCGAAAAGATGGTGAACCGTCGACTGGTGTGGTTCTTGGAGGATAAAGGTCTCCTGTCTGAGTACCAATGTGGATTTCGCTCTCATAGGTCCACCACTGACCATCTGGTGCGACTTGAGAGCGCCATACAGGAGGCTTTTTTCCGGAAGCAGCACCTAGTCACGGTTTTCTTTGACCTCGAGAAAGCCTACGACACCACACGGCGCTACGGGATCCTTTCCACCCTTCACAAGTGGGGACTCCGTGGTAACTTACCGACTTTCATTGCGAATTTCATGTCCGTCCGACTCTTCCGTGTAAGGGTCGGTAGGACATTATCGCAGTACTATACCCAAGAAAATGGAGTTCCTCAGGGTTCAGTGCTGAGTGTCACCTTGTTCGCGATTGCCATTACTGGCATTGTTGCCGCCGCCGGGTCCGCGGTAGTTCCATCGCTGTATGTAGACGATTTAGCTCTCCATTACAGCTCTGGAAGTATGGCAGTCGTGGAACGGCAATTGCAGCTAGCCATCAACCGTGTCGACGGGTGGGCTCACGACCGGGGTTTTCGTTTTTCAGCAGCGAAAACCTCCGTCGTCCATTTTTGTCGGCTACGGAGGCTACATTTACACCCTGAACTACATCTCAGGGATGCTGCGTTGCCGTTGGTTGACACTTATCGCTTCCTGGGGCTCCATTTTGACAGCAAGTTAACGTGGCAGCACCATATACGGCAATTGAAAATGACATCTCTCAGGAAACTGAACATGCTCAGGTTTCTTAGTGGCACTACGTGGGGGGCTGACCGTGCGGTGCTCCTACGGTTCTACCAAGCCCTCGTCCTGTCCCGGCTAGACTATGGTTCTGCGGCATACGGTTCAGCAAGGCCGGCAACCTTGAAAATGCTGGACAGTATCCACCATAGTGGCGTTAGGCTGGCTACCGGTGCCTTCCGGACCAGCCCGATACCCAGCCTACTCGCCGAATCGGGTGTTCCACCTTTAAATTATAGACGCCAACATATGCTTTTAGCATATGCTGCCAATGTGCGTCAAATGCCGCAACACCCGACCTATCAAGCTCTCTTCGGTACCCAAAACCACCAGGGTTACGCCAACCGGCCTCGTGCCACTCGGCCGGTTGGTATTAGACTTGATAGCTCGTGCACTGAAATAGGAGTGGCTGTAGGTCCCTGTATGATCCGGACATCTAGCGAGGTGCCTCCGTGGCAAGTCCCGCGTCCGGAAATTCGGTTAGATCTTCACCAAGGTCCTAAGGTGAACACGGATGCGTCCGTTTACCGGAGGCAGTTCCACAGCATAGTTCACCAATTTCCGGACGCTGGCATTCTATACACGGATGGTTCGAAGGTGGACGAGAAAGTGGGTTGTGCTTACGTTATTGATGGTGCAAATACCAAGATCTCTTTGCCTGAGGCCTGTAGTGTGTTTACTGCGGAGCTCGTTGCCATCTATGAAGCTCTGCAGTTTGCACTACAGGATGCACGAATCCACTTTCTCGTGTGTACCGACTCTTTGAGTTCGTTGCAGTCAATTGCTACATGTTTCCCGCAACACCCCCTAGTGCAGCGAATCCATGACCTACTAGCCGGGCTGTGCCACGCTGACACTCGAATCACCTTTCTGTGGCTTCCAAGCCACATGGGAATTGCGGGAAATGAGTTAGCGGATCAAGCTGCAAAAGAGGCGGTATCACTACCACCTCGACCAATGGAGGTACCCGCTAGAGATATTCGCTCTCAGTTACGCCTACAAGTTCTGGCTTTTTGGGAGAGTCAGTGGCTAGCTGACCCACTGCCCAGTAAACTGAGAGCGATCAAGGGAACTACTCGCGTGTGGCGGAGCTCCTTCCGGGTCCGGAGGGAGTCCGTCATTTTGTGTAGGCTAAGGATAGGTCATACAAGATCCACCCACTCATACCTAATGAGAAGGGAAGACCCCCCACTTTGTACCTGTGGAGCCGTATTCACCGTGGCCCACATTTTCACCGAGTGTGTGGATCTTGCTGACTTACGAAGAAACCTTGGTTTGCAGACGACACTCAAACTTATATTAGCCGATGACGTGGTGGCTGCTGATCGCGTTATCCGCTTTATAAGTGAGAGTGGGTTAGGGCCAGCAATCTAAATTTTCCAGTGAACATTGACTCAACGACTTGTTCGTTTTTGAATGATAATGTTTTGTTTTTTCCGTAATTTTTGTTAATTTTTATAATTTTTATTTTGTATTTAATTGTTTGTTTTTGTTTTATTAATTTTTGGTCTTTTGAAATTTAGATGTCCACCTCAAAATTTTAAATTCAATTCAAAATTTGTATTCTTTAATCTGTGTTAAGAGGGGCAGATGACCTCGTAGTTCCGCCCCTTAAAACAACAATAACTAACTAACTAACTAAAAGATCCCCTTTAGGGAACAATTCCGGCACCCCGGCGTCTCTAAAAGCCTCAGTAGTTAGAAGGGATGTAAAGCCAATAACACAACATTAGAAACCATGGCCAGCATTTGCCTTGAGTAGAAATATGAATCCACGGAAAAATACTTCTAGAATGGCAGAGGTGGAATCGAACTCGCCTCTTCCCAGTTTTGTTTGTTGTTGTTGCTGCTAATTCATTTGAAGAGCTTGAGACATTTTGGTAACTAGCCCCATGTAGTTGGGTGCGTGTTGAACTTGTCTGATAACCTGTATTCCTGTATTGACTGTAGTAGTGTGGGTTACATCTCAAAACTCACGAGTCCCAAAACTCACGAGCTAAAAATAGTAACAAATAGTATCAAAACTCACGACAATAAACTAGTAACTGAATTAACATTATAATAATAGCCTCAAAACTCACGACTCCGGAGAGCACACTGCCATGTTTGTCCACCCAGTTTTAGAATGGGATTTCGTTTGTATTGTATAGATGACACAGTGACGCAGGTTATCAAACAAATTCTATGCCCACCCAAGTACATGACCACGATGCCGCATAGCCCCTAAAAGAATCAACAACAACATCTTGATGAGAGAGGTGCCAATTACAAGAGGGCAAGCAGTTCTGGCTGGCTCTAGCAAAGGACCTATTCCCAATGAACTGGCTGGGCCATGGCTACCTATAACCTTATAAGGTGGCTATGGCTTGGTTCGTGAGTTTTGAGACTGGCCCAGGTACAGTAACCGGTTAGAACCTACTTTTACTAACCCTCATCTTGAAATTCGTGAATTTTGAGACTCGTGAGTTTTGAGACGACACGGTAGTGTCTTAAAACGTATAAACACTTATAGTGGACGATGTATTGAAGATAGAGATATGCTCTCCGGGACTTTTTTTGTAGAACTTTTCATGCTGACCAATTCTTACACTCATAGTATATTGATATTTTTAACGGTTTGCCCAGCGTAAGCTTAAAAAGCGCATGGATGCCAGGTTTTGTTACGACTTTTTCACTGAAATCGTTACTGCTTGGCTTCCTTTGATCATAAATAAATTATTTTCTACAGAAACCTCCCTCGAGATATCCTTTACAGAATGGTGAAAACCGCATTAAAATCCATCCAGAGGTTCTCGAGATTACCCGTGACATCCAAGAATCGGGGACTTTGTTTTATACTAAGTAGAGATGAATGGCCATTAGGTAAATTAAATATATCCCGGCATTTTCCTGGAGTAGAAGTGGAGAAACTACGGAAAATCCACTTCCAGGATGGCTGAGGTAGGAATCGAATCTTCCTCTTCTTAGGTTTGCCTCAGCAAGCTGAGTGTACCCCGTTCCAGCCCTCATACCAGAATTCAATTTCTTGGCAGAGCCTGGAATTGAACCCGGTATCGGCTAGTCTGAAATGACATAGTCGCGGTCAGCTCGCGAAGCGAGCGACCGCGGCTGTGTTATGCGCTAGGTACCGGTGCGACAAGCGCTCCTCTGTCTGGATTTGAATCTGGTTTGGGTTAGATAAAAGTTTGGATTAATAAAATAATTTTCCTGGAGTGATTAATAGTTAGAAATCATTACTATAAAACTTTGACTTAGTTAAGGGGTTTGACAATGGGGGATCTGACTTATAGTTCGCTTATGACTTATGGGATTTAATTATTTAGTGGTTTGACTTTGTTATAGACTGCACGACCTCGTTCTTTAGTTCACTGTAGTTTGGGATGATGTTCGCTTATTATGCTAGATGGAGCAAAAGCTACTTATCATCCCCGCTCGCCATGGTGTGGGTGGTTCTATAATCGTTCACAGCAACAGCAACAGCTTCAGCTTGATAATAATAATAATAAAATAATGGAAAAGATTTGAAACTGTCAAGTTTTTAAGTTAATTCTTAGGAAGTGAGATAGTCCACTAGTGGGTTAGTTTTTCGGTATGAAAGGAGAAGACAGACATATAGTAGGTTAGGCCTATTTGATTGAAATAATCGTTGTTTTAATAAGCCTCGCTTTGATTTCGGGAATAATATTGTAGAAAAATGATTGGTGATATGTGCTGAATGTGTGTTATTTTAATCGAACCCACGACCCGCCGTGGCCAACCCCTCAGGCAGTAATCCCCGGTGTCGCAGGACGAGTTAAAATAATGCAATGAGTTGACTGGCTGTGTTATCATACTTTAATATATAAAAATGAGATGGTGTGTGTCTCTCTTTCTGTCTGTCTGTGTGTTACTCAATAACGCAAGAACCAATGGTCCGATTTAAATGAAATTTTTCATGGATGTAGCTGATTTACCAGGTTTACATATAGGATACTTTTGATTTCGAAATTTTGCACTATTAAAAAATGGTAACCATTTTAGTGACGTCACTACACCCTTTGGTTTCAAAATTTTATATTTCCATGTCAAATAAAAAGAGAACGGTAGGAAATAGCAAACTTTTGATGGTACGTACGAGCTTGGAAATTTAATTTCCTATCCCAAAGGTCCTTATCACTTTTCGTGTATCTCCAACGGTTAGCGAGTAAAACCGACATTTGTGACGTCACTACACCCTTTGGTTTCAAAATTTCATAATTCCATTTCAAATAAAAAGAGAACGCTAAGAAATAGCAAACTTTTGATGGCATACATGAGCTTTAACATTTAATTTTCCATCCGAAAGGTCCTTATCACTTTTCGTATATCTCCAACGGTTAGCGAGTGAAATCTAAATTTGTGCAATAAAACACGGTCAACACCGACCGGTGCAGTATATCTCTCTCTATATAAAAATGAATGAAAGTTGTTTACGCGTTTCAGACTGTTTTTGATGGATGTGCGCGATTTATTTTTCGTCTGTCTGTCTGTCTGTTTGTTTGATTGTTCGTTCGTCTGTGGACAACTTTGTTCCCTTATAACTCGAGAACGGCTGGGTGTATCAACGTAAAATTTGGTACAGATATCCATCAGAGGCACGACACTTATCATTGATATAACTCTTCTCCGTACCCCTCATAAAAGAGGGCCTACCCCCTTAAAATACATGCTGAAATAGGCGTAGAAGGACGAGACAAAGCTCATTTTCAGCCCCTCAATGTGAGAGACAAAACTCGGGTACGCGAAAATCACATGTTAAGGCCCTAAGACCAACCGTTTTTGAGATATTCCCAGAAAACTAATTTCATTTAATAAACTAATGAACAAATGCAAGCCAGTAACCATGGCAACAGATTCTCAGAGGTCCATCTATTGCTGTAAGACGCAATGCAATTCCATTAATTACATAAGTGTGAAAGTTTGCAAACGGCTAGAAGGTTATCACGGAACCAAATTAAGCCGTAAAATTCATCTATACGTTTAACGCGCTTAAGGGGATCAAGGGGTACTCTAGAATTTTTTCACGCGATTTACACCTGCGGGTGTGATACGGCAGGTCTATTATATTCCTATCCCCATATTATTCATTCATTCATTTCATATAGGCCATCTATGGACCGCGTCATTCCCACTGTCTCCTACTGGCTTTGATGTTTGCCCACTACGCCCGCATTCGTTCTCGGTGGACTTCCTTCCGTTCCTGGGTCCAAATCTTTCCTGTTTTCAGCTTCGGTTTTTCTTGGAAACCTTTGCAAGCTTGAAGTTTCCTTTTGAGTGGGGCGCGCTCCTGAATGTCTATTGGTGTAATCCCCACTTCTTTCAGATCTTTATCCAGTTCTATGAACCAGGCCCATTTTGTTTTCCTCTCCTGAAAGTAAGTTATGTTGCGGTTGATCAGTCTCGCTGGGCTCATTCGTTTCACATGCCCAAAAAATGGTATCCTTCTCTTCCGGATGACGGTTGGTTGGTTCTTAAGTTTAGGGGCTGCGACAACGTGGTCATGTAGCCCCGTGTACTTTGGGTGTGTGTAGAATCTGTCTGATAGCCGGTGTTAATTGTGATGACTGTATTAGTGTGTGTTATCTGTTTTTTAATTTAAGTACTGCATCTTAGAATTTTTCAAATAGTTCCTACTTTTGCCGCCAAGCACCACCGTCAACGACTACTAGGCCAAGTTCAGAACTTTAGCTACTAGACGCCACTGTAGTCGGCTCTTGGCAACGAACGTAGAAACCTAAGAGCGTTGTTTACATTCCTAACCTATCCAATTTAGCTTCACACAGGTGCAATTAGTGGAAGGTTCTTTAACATGCCATAAATCTATGACATGGGACCGTCGGCTTCACTTCCCCTCCGAAGGAAGGCATACTGAGGGATTTTTAACGCTCTTAAAAAATCCGACGGCTTCGGCTGGGTTTGAACCCGCTATCTTGGGCATAGGAGCTCAGCATGCTACCGACTACGCCACCGAAGCCGCCCTTCCGGATGACGTTACATATCTTCTCCACATGAGTATATAGTTCATGGTTATGCCGTCTTCTGTATTCCCCACTGTCTTTGATGGAACCCAATATCTTTCTCAAAAGTTTTCTTACTTTGGCCTCCAGTTTCTCGACCAAGCCTTTTTTGTTCATCGTGAGGCATTCAGAAGCATGCAAGACCTCCGGACGGATGACACTGCAGTAAAGTTTTAGTTTTGCGTTGAAGGATATTGACCTTTTCTTATAGATGTCCTTATTTAAATGGTAGGCCATTTCCATTTTGCTCATGCGTGATTGAATGCTTCTTTCTCTGATAATATCCCTTCCCTGACCCGTCCTGAAAAGAAAAGTACATGGCCATTGGCTGCATTAATAATTTTAAAAAATAGGTGTTATAATTTCTCCCTATATTATATTATTATTAGTATTATATTATGGCGTACAGCGACGAGACAAATCCCCTCGGCGCCAGAAACAAAACTCGGGGGCCCTAAAGGGTCCTCGAAAACTACATTATAAGGCTCTAAATCCAACAGTTTCTGAAATATTCCCAGAAAACTAATTTAATTTAATTTAACAAACTAATGAAGGAAAGCAAATCGGTAACCATGAGAACATTATATCAAGGGGTGGCTTACAACTTTCCTTCTATTTCTGTAAGAAGCAATGTCACTCCATTTATTACATTTCTGTGAAAGTTTGCAAATGGCTATAAGGTTATCACGGAACTAACGTAGACTGTACAATTCATCAATGCAATTAAGGGGGTCAAGGGGTAACCTAGAATTTTTTCATGCAATTTTCACGTTCGACATATAGTACAGAAGGTCTATTATATCTTCAAACAGCAACATTATTTTCAAAAATTCTTGAATTGAACCAGCATTTTTTTGCGGCTTTTAGGAATTTGGGCAATTTGAGGCTAAATAACCTGAATTTTCAAGCACCACAAGCCTTTATAATTTATGAAAGGGGTCTTCCTGTGTATGGGCACCGAGCACAACGTAGAGGATCAGTTTTTATGTGACGTGTATTGCGTTTCGTCTACAAGGCTTTCAATTCTATTTCATGTCAGGAAGTACACGTTAGGTGAATTTAGTCTGAGAACACATTTTAACTAATCTTTTTTTTTGTCGACAAACGGGTTCATCGTAAGGATGATTTTGTTTGATACTGTGTGGTAGATATACCCATATTTGGATATCTCGGTAATATGTTGTAGACAATAGAATTGTCTGTCTGTCTTTCTTTGTATCTTTATGTAGCCTACACCTATAACTCGTGTTCGGATGCTTGAAGCATCGTAAAATTAGGTATGGTAACCATGAGAGTCAATACACCAATCATTTATAAAACTCTTCACCGCAATTTTCATACAGTAGAAGGGTGGATATAGAAAAAAACTTCTCAATACATGCTAAAATAGGCGAAATATAAAAATTATCCTAGAAGGACGACCGAAGCATATGTTGCGCTTCTCAATGTGAGACACAAAATTCGGGAATCTATAAAGGGTCTCCGAAAACTACATTTTAAGGGCCTTAAATTAACCGTGTGTGTGATATTCGCAGAAAACTAACTTCGTTCTGATAAACTTGAAGGAATGACAAATCGCTAACCTTTGCAACAGTAGCTCAATTGATAATGTCTGGTGTTAACAACGAACACCGTTCGAAGAACGGGTACTTCTGCTAGTTGTTGAATAAAATGAAGTGTTGAAGCGGGGACTTTGAATTTTGAACCCGGTATTCCACAGTGACGGCCAACAAAGGTAGTCACTACGAAACGAGGTGGACAATATCATATGAAGACCACACGTAAAGAATGGGGTAAATCCTTATTTGTCGAAAATGAGTTTATGGCGCATTCTGGTGGCCAGCCATCGTTCTACAGATCATTTGAAATTAATTTCAAATAAAAAGGAATCGGAAAGAACGTCTCACATCCTCTCACTATTTCATAATTTAACTTAAGTTTTTATTTGTTTTACATGTACTTCCTTTATAAGAAATAAATTTGGCAAAAAAACTAAATTGCTTACCCTCAATTGGGGAGTATTTCATTTTGTGTTGAAGTCGTCGGATTTTTAACGGCGTTAAAAATCCCTCAGTATGCCTTCCTTCGGAGGGGGAAGTAAAGCCGGCGGGCCCTCGTCATAGATTTATGGCATGTAAAGGAACCTTCCACTAACTAAACTTGTGTGATGCCAAAATTTGTAGGTTATATTTCATAACGCTATATTAGTTCCTGGGGCTGGCTGCGATGGCATCTATTAGCCAAGTTCGCAACTAGGTGTCGTGGACGGTAGCAGTTGGTAGCAAAAGTAGGAACTACTTGAAAATTGATCGTTTGCAGGTTGCTAGCCTTACTTACACAGGGCCCCACGATTTTCACCTCAGGGAACAAAGAAGTGAGTTGGGTAGTCTTAGCCGCCTGAGCACAAGGAGGGCCACAAGTCGGAATATGTCCAGGATGCCCACTCTTATTCCATAGTAACTGGTATCCCGACTGTCAGGACCACTTACTTGGTCACTCAGCCGCTGTCCATGGTTCTCAAACTAGGACGTCACTATACCATGAGCCATTTAAAACTTAAGATCATTTAAATAAATACGATACATAATATACTGTAGTGTAGATATACACTGTCCAGTCACATTAATATGGTTGGTTCGTTGGTTGGTTCTTCTGTTTATGGGCTGCGACAACGCGGTCATGTAGCCCTGTGTATTTTGGGTGTGTGTAGAATTTGTCTGATAATAATTTTTTTTTTTTTGGCGTGTAGCCTCCTGAGAGGCCGAGTGCAGGTCTTACTAGTCGACGCCCGTGGGCGACCTGCGCGTCGGGATGAGAGATGGAATGGATGAAGATGAATGAAACTGGGCAAGGATGTGGAAGGAAACGGCCGTGGCCTGTCAGAAGTTACTGTCCCAGCATTTGCCTGGTGTTGAAAATGGGAAACCACGGAAAACCATTTCAAGGACAGCCGACGGTGGGGCTCGAACCCACGCGTCTACCGAGTCAGCAGAGAGCTTGGCCCCATGACCTTATGCTGCGCTTTAGCCCGCGTAGCCACTACTGTCGGTATAATAATAATAATAAAAATATCGTATTGCCTCGGCTGCTGGGTGCAAGCTTTGTTATTTCACACCCAAAGGGTAGCTTGCATGTCGAATTTTGTTGTTCCTTGAAGGACTATGAAAGTCAAGGAGGTTAGATATCTAAGCTCCTTGAATACTCTAGTCCTTTCTAGTAGAGAAATGAGGAACTTTGTGTTGGCGGTAAATCCCGAGATTAATTTTGCCATTATGAACACGGCCTACTGAAGTCAAATGGGTTCTTTGACATGCCAACATCGTATGACATTGTGTCGTAATTTTGCCGCCAATCAAAAAATCACTTACCACGGCCAGGAGCGAACCTGCAAGCTTGGGGTTAGTAGACCGACACGTTGACCACTCACCCACCGTGGCAAGTCAATCTGTCTGATAACCGGTGTTAATTGTGATGATTGTATTAGTGTGTGTTATCTGTTTTAATTCAAGTAGGGACTGCAGACATTGAATTTTTCAAGTATTTCATGTATTTCCTACTTCTTCATAACTTGGCTACTAGAAGCCACCGCAGTTAACTCCTGGCAACGAACGTAGGAACCTAAGAGCGTTGTTTAAACTTAACCTACAATTTAGCTTCACACAGGTGTAATTAGTGAAAGGTTCTTTAACATGCCATAAATCTATGACATGGGACCACCGGCTTTACTTCCCCTGCGAAGGAAGGCAAACTGAGGATTTTTAACGCTCTTAAAAAATCCGACGACTTCGGCCGGGTTTGAACCCGCGATCTTGGGCATAGAAGCTCAGCATGCTAACAACTACGCCACCGAAGCCGCCCACGTTAATGTGACCACCTCCTATGTTGGACGTTTACGTGCAATAACCCCGCACATCAGTGGAGGATTTATACCGCGTGTTGAATGAAAGCGGAAAACAGTGCAGTCGCTGTCGCAATGCGGACACGGAGTAATTTATCTGACTGTAGAGCTTCTGACTTCCCTGATGAATCACGGGGCTACCAATCGTGTCTCCTCAACGACCGTTCAGCGAACGTTGCTTCGTATGGACCTCCGCAGGAGGCGCCTGGTTCATGAACCCATGTTGACTGCTGTTCATCGGCGACGAAGGCTAGAATATGCACGTCAACACCGCAACTGGACGTCCACTAAGTGGCGACAGGTGGCCTTTTCCAATCAATCACGTTTTATGCTCTATCGGACAGATGGCCGTTGGCGTAGGCTATTTCCCGCAACAAACCCCATTGCAGCGAATCAACGACCTACTAGCTGGGTTATGTATGCTTCGCTGACACTCGAATCACCTTCCTGTGGTTACCAAGCCACATGGGAATTGAGGGAAATGAGTCAGCGGATCAAGCTGCAAAAGAGGCGTATCACTACAACCTCGACCAATGGAGGTACCCGCTAGAGATATTCGCTCTCAGTTACGCCAAAAGGTACTGGCATTTTGGGAGAGTCAGTGGCTAGATGACCCAACACCCAGTAAACTGAGAGCGATCAAGGGTACCACTCGCGTGTGGCGGAGCTCTTTCCGATCACGGAGGGAGTCCGTCATTTTGTGTAGGCTAACGATAGGTCATACAAGATCCACCCACTCGTACCTAATTAGAAGGGAAGACCCCCAACTTTGTAGCTGTGGAGCCGTTTTCACTGTAGCCCACATTTTAACCGAGTGTGTTGATCTTGCTAACTTACGAAGAAACCTTGGTTTGCAGATGACACTCGCACTTTAGCCGATGACGCAGTGGTTGCTGATTTGTGTCATCCGCTTTATAAGTGAGAGTGAACATTGACTCAACGACTTGTTCGTTTTTGAATGATGATTTTTGTTTTGGCGTAATTTTTGTTTATTTTTTATAATTATTAGTTTTATTAAATTTTTAGTTTTATTAATTTTCGGTATTTACAAATTTAGATACCCACCTCTAAATTTTAAATTCCATTCCAAATTTGTATATTTTAATCTGTGTTAAGAGGGGCAGATGACCTCGTAATCCTCCCCTTAAAACAACAATAACTAACTAACGTCTGGATGCAAACACCCTGTATAACAATCGCCGGACGGGTCCTGGCCGGAGGAGGGCCATGGCACTGGAGTCGGCATATGCTCCTCAACCCCGAGATAATCAAGCTTGTAGGCATGAGTGCATTGCCTTATAAAACGGGAACGTGGTGCTCTCAATGAGCTCCTTACGCCCCTTAATTTAATGATTTATTTTGTTTTTGATTTGAATTTTTAGGTAAAATTGTTTTTTAAGTAATTTTGCACCGTACCGATTGAATATGTCGGCAGTGCAGTGGATGCAATGATTGATTGGTTATATTTGTTTTATAATGATACTAGCAGAAGTACCCGTTCTTCGAACGGTGTTCGTTGTTAACACCAGACATTATCAATTGAGCTACTGTTGCAATGGTTAGCGGTTTGTCATTCCTTCATAAGTTTATCAGAACGAAGTTAGTTTTCTGGGAATATCACGCGCACTGTTAATTAAAGGGCCTTAAAATGTGGTTTTCGGAGACCCTTTATAGACTCCCGAATTTTGTGTCTCACATTGAGAAGCGCAACATATGCTTTGGTCGTCCTTCTAGGATTTTTTATATTTGACCTATTTTAGCATGTATTTTGAGAGGTTTTTCCCTATATCCAGCCTTCTACTGTATGAAAAGTACGGTGAAGAGTTTTATAAATGATTGGTGTATTGACTCTCATGGTTACCATACCTAATTTTACGATGCACCAAGCATCCGAACACGAGTTATAGGTAGAGCCCTGCGCGGATAAACAAAACGTTATCCGCATCCGCCCCGCATCCGCACGCCTGTTATCCGCATCCGCACGCCTGTTATCCGCATCCGCCCCGCATCCGCATGACTTTTATTCGCATCCGCTCCACATCCTCATGACTTTTTCCCAAATCCGCTGATATTTCAATATTATGTTTAATTTATTAGATCAAGCATAACGTGTTAAAACCAACACATTTAGACATTTGAGGAGAAAGTCGTTCCAGACAATTTGCTTCATTGCAAGGGACTTCAAGTTGCATGCCACTACTGGTTCCTTGACCTCCGCTTTAGACAAAAAATTGGCTATACTTTTTTTTGGCTACTTTCGCACTCATCCTCAGTAAGTTTGATGTGCCCGATTTGTGTCCTGAGTGTGAATACACTTTTTTTTTAAGGTAAAACATCACTATATCGTTCATCTTTTCGTTTCCATTGAAAACGTAACCAAATGTCTGCCATATCGTTGACTTGAGATTTGTTTCACGCGCTATTGAATATTCCCCTTGTTTTATTTTAATAGATAGTTTATCCATGTTGGTGAAATTATGTTCATACTCACGGTCGCGGTAACATTCACTACGTGAACTTCTCTTTACGCTTGGAGAAAGGGATTGACATGTGGCCGGAAATTCCAAGTCTGTCATCATCCTTCTGCTTCTGGACCCATCCATGTTCGCATAGATGATGTCATAGTTGATGTTGCAATATCACAGCCAACGTGCTTCAGTGACAAGTTGGAAATAAATCTACAGATATACCTGGATCCCGATCTTCCAGGATAGCTTAGATGGCGAAGTAGCTGACTTGGGGAATGTTAATGATGTCACCACGATAAACTAACAAGCTTTTTGACAGCATTATATCTCGTACGTATAGTAATTATGGCAGTGAGAATTGATGATGATGATGATGATGATGATGATGATGATGAGATGTCAAGACCATCTACTACAAACATACGGTACTTAATGAAATGTAGTTGAAAGCATATGAGTAAAATGATCTTCTCGTTTATAAGTGCAATATGTGCCTGAATATTTCGTACGCAATAGGCTATAGGAGTATTCCTCTTTTAAGCATGAAGCTGTGGCCTATATTGGCATATCAAATACGTTAGTAAGTTTGTATTCTAAAGACTGTCCGCAAATTTACTCGAAACCTTATCCGCAGCGTATCCGCTCAGCAATGCAAACTATATCCGCGTGGCGAAAATATTTGCGGATATCCGCGGGTTTATCCGCGCAGGGCTTTAGTTATAGGCGTACATAAAGATACACAGAAAGACAGACAATTCTATTGTCTACAACATATCACCCAGATATCCACATATGGGTATATCTACCACACAGTATCAAACAGAATCATCCTTACGATGAACCCGTATGTCGACAAAAAAAAAAAAAAAAAAAGATTAGTTAAAATGTGCTCTCAAACTAAATTCACCTAACGTGTACTTCCTGACGTGAAATAGAATTGAAAGCCTTGTAGACGAAACGCAGTACACGTCACACAAAAACTGACCCTCTACGTTGTGTTAGGTCCCCATACATAGTAAGACCTCTTTCATAAATTATAAAGGCTTGTGGTGTATGAAAATTAAGGTTCTTTAGCCTCAAATGGCCCAAATTCTTAAAAGACGCAAAAAATGCTGATTCAATTCAGGAATTTTTGAAAATAATGTTGCTGTTTGGAGATATAATAGACCTTCTGTACTATATGACGCACGTGAAAATTACATGAAAAAGATCTAGGTTACCCCTTGACCCCCTTAATTGCATTGATGAATTATACAGTCTATGTTGGTTCCGTGATAACCTTATAGCCATTTGCAAACTTTCACAGAAATGTAATAAATGGAGTGGCATTGCTTCTTACAGAAATAGATGGAAAGTTGTATGCCACCCCTTGAGATAATGTTGTCATGGTTACCGATTTGCATTCCTTCATTAGTTTGTTAAATTAAATTAAATTAGTTTTCTGGGAGTATTTCAGAAACTGTTGGTTTAAGAGCCTTATAATGTAGTTTTCGAGGACACTTTAGGGCCCCCGAGTTTTGTTTCTGGCACCAAGGAGCTTTGTCTCGTTGTACGCCATAATATAATACTAATAATAATAATATAATTAGGGATAGGAATATAATAGACCTGCCGTACCACAGCCGCAATTGTAAATCGCGTGAAAAAATTCTAGAGTACCCCTTGACCCCCTTAAGCGCATTATACGTATTGATGAATTTTACAGCTTAATTTGGTTCCGTGATAACTTTCTAGCCGTTTGCAAAATTTCACACTAATGTAATTAATGGAATTGCATTGCGTTTTACAGCAATAGATGGACCTCTGAGAATCTGTTGCCATGATTACTGGCTTGCATTCGTTCATTAGTTTATTAAATGAATTTAATTTTCTGGGAATATCTCAAAAACGGTTGGTTTTAGGACCTTAAAATGTGGTTTTCGGGGACTCTTTAGGCCCCCGAGTTTTGTCTCTGACATTGAGGGGCTGAAAATGGGCTTTGACTCGTCCTTCTACGCCTATTTCAGCATGTATTTTAAGGGGGTAGGCCCCCTTTTATGAGAGGTACGGAGAAGAGTTACATCAATGATTGTGTCGTGCCTCTGATGGATATCTGTACCAAATTTTACGTTGATACACCCAGCCGTTCTCGAGTTATAAGGGAACAAAGTTGTCCACAGACAAACAATCAGACAGACAGACAGACAGACAGACAAAAAAAATATTTTCGTGCGCATCCATCATAAAACAGTCTGAAACGTGTAAATAACTCAAATTTCCGTAGAAATTCAGAAAAAAACAGACAAACTTTCAATTTTATATATGTAGAGATATACTGAACCGCTCGGTGTTGACCGTGTTTTATTGCACAAATTTAGGTTTTACTCGCTAACCGTTGTAGATACACGAAAAGTGATAAGGACCTTTTGGATAGGAAATTAAATGTTAAAGCTAATGTATGCCATCAAAAGGTTGATATTTCTTAGCATTCTCTTTTTATTTGAAAGGGAAATATGAAATTTTGAAGCCAAAGGGTGTAGTGACGTCACTAAAATGGTCGCCATTTTTTAATAGTGAAAAATATCGAAATCAAAAGCATTCTATATGTAAACCTGGTAAATCAGCTACATCCATGCAAAATTTCATTTAAATCGGACCAGTGGTTCTTGCGTTATTGAGTAACACACAGACAGACACACACCATCTCATTTTTATATACACACATCAAAAAAAGTTTTGCATCACCTCGGTTCCCAGATCTCCGGCATATAGACGTTGACTGTGTATATTGTATCAAAGATACAGTCCCTTTGACTGTTCATAGATGTCACTAAAACTGCTCAAAGATGTAAACAACCATGCATGACCAGGGCCTATTAGACGGAGGGGGTACGACAGCCGATCAGTTCCAGTCATTCCACCAGGACGGAGGTACGCTGCTCATGTTGTCTGTAGTTCTACCATGCCTAGAAGGTCAATACCGCAGTTCGATCGCGTCCGCATTGTTACTTTGTGTCAAGAAGGGCTCTCAACAAGGGAAGTTTCCAGGCGTCTCAGAGTGAACCAAAGCGATGTTGTTCGGACATGGAGGAGGTACAGAGATACAGGAACTGTCGATGACAGGCCTCGCTCAGGCCGCCCAAGGGCTACTACTGTAGTGGATGACCGCTACTTACGGATTGCCGCTCGGAGGAACCCTGACAGCAATGCCACCATGTTGAATAATGCGTTTCGTTCAGCCACAGGACGTCGTGTTTCAACTCAAACTGTGCGCAATAGGCTGCATGATGCGCAACTTCACTCCCGACGTCCATGGCGAGGTCCAGCTTTGCAACCCCGACACCATGCAGCGCGGTACAGATGGGCCCAACAACATGCTGAATGGACCCCACAGAATTGGCATCACGTTCTCTTCACCGATGAGTGTCGCATATGCCTTCAACCAGACAATCGTCGGAGACGTGTTTGGAGGCACCCTGGTCAGGCTGAACGTCTTAGACACACTGTCCAGCGAGTGCAGCAAGGTGGTGGTTCCCTGATGTTTTGGGGTGGCATTATGTGGGGTCGACGTACGCCACTGGTGGTCATGGAAGGCTCCGAAACGGCTTTACGATACCTGAATGACATCCTCCGACCCATAGTGCACCCATATCGGCAGAATATTGGAGAGGCATTTGTCTTCATGGACGACAATTCTCGACCTCATCGTGCACATCTTGTGAATGCGTTCCTTCAAGATAACGACATCGCTCGACTACAGTGGCCAGCATGTTCGCCAGACATGAACCCTATCGAACATGCCTGGGATATGTTAAAAAGGGCTGTTTATGGACGTCTTGACCCACCAACCACTCTGAGAGATTTACGCCGAATTGTCGTTGAGGAGTGGGACAATTTGGACCAACAGTGTCTTGATGAACTTGTGGATAGTATGCCACGACGAATACAGGCATGCATCAATGCAAGAGGACGTGCTACTGGGTATTAGAGGTAGTGGTGTGTACTGCAATCTGGACCACAAATGCTGAAAGTCTAGCTGTATGATGGTACAACATGCAATGTGTGGGTCTCATGAGCAATAAAACGAGCTGAAATGTTGTTTGTGTTGATCTCTATTCCCTTTGTATTTAAAGGTTCCGGAACTCTTGGAACCGAGGTGATGCAAAACTTTTTTTGATGTGTGTATTAGTATAATATATAATTTATTAATTATATATATATACTGTATATGAATTAGATTATCTCTCTGTGCGTAGATCGCCATGGCTTTACCCCTCAACTCCTGGACATACGAGTCAAGGTAGACCGTCCATTTACTGAGGGGTAAGATGTTGATTTATTATATTGTTGCGTCAGCAGCAGCTTCAGTAATTTAATAGCTAGATAATAATAATAATAATAATAAAAATGGTTGTAAGGTTTTTAAAGTTAATTGATTATTTGAAGGAGGAAATGCCCACCCCCAGCCCTGAACTACGTGGGAGTAAATAAGCACGACGGATGCTTTGAGGGAAACCACCGCACGCTGTCGCTAGGCTAATCTCCCGCACAATGTATCTATTGAAAAATGTAAATCCACAGACTGCTTCCAATCGACCGACCGGGTCAGGGAATGAAATGAATGAAGCCCCCAACTAGCGGCGAGGATATGGACTGTGCCGGCTGCCGAAGCCTGTCGCACTCCCCTGGGGCAATGATTAAATGAATGACAGATGAAATGAAATGATAGTAGTGAGTGTTGCTGGAATGAAATTGTTGATAGGGAAAACCGGAGTACCCGGAGAAAAACCTGTCTGCCTCCGTTTTGTCCAGCACAAATCTCACATGGAGTGACCGGGATTTGAACCACGGACCCAGCGGTGAGAGGCAGGCGTGCTGCCGCCTAAGCCACGGAGGCTATAGTGTATCGATTGATTCCGAGAATAAAAGATGGCCTCGGAAATGGACGGACAATAGATGGATCCGAAGTTATCTCCCAACGCCACGGTAGTGGCATATTGGGGAAGAGAAAGAAGTAGAAGAAGAAGAAGGGTTGATTCCCGTGGCTCGGCGACTGGGTGTATGTGACGTCTTCATCATCACTTCATCCTCATTACGCCGCGCAGGTCGCCTACTCGGCCTCTCCGGAGGCGATACGATCATTCACTATAATGTGACTGGACTAGATGGATCGATAAATCAGTCAATCAATCGATAAGTGGTGAGCTATAATTTTTTGTTACAGATGTTGCTACTGTACGGTTCTTCTACAACCTAGGAGTAGACGGTTACCGTTCATCCAGCAGATGTGCCACAAATGTACGTATGCTCATATTATTATTGCTAGTGTGTTTATCATGTGGTAAAAAAAAAAACAGATTTAAGAAAACATTTTTGTGCTCTCTTACAGAGTTATCCAAGGCCAGCTCAGACACAAGAAGACATGGCCTCAACCGAACAAGAGGATATCTCCTCCCTAGTGGAACGTCTGCATAGGGTGGTGTTGCGCCGGACCCTAGAGCCTGAAGGTGACTGACGTTTTGATGGATTTCAATATATTATATGCAGTGTTTATTTTAAATAAACGTTTCTGATACTAGTTTATTTGAACTACTAGTATCAGCAAACTTAGTCTAATGTTGATATTCTCACAACCATCCCCTAAAAAGAGCCATGTCATGTAATAATTCTAATATCTATTGCATGCAATTCTCGAATATTGAACGTTACATAGTATGACATAAGGAGGCATTTATCAATTAGACTGTACGAGTCATGTCATGGGACAGACATTTTAATTCTCTAATTTCTTTTTGCCGACTGTTTCGGAGAAGAAGCTTCTTCTCCGAAGGCACCAGATTGGATGGTTTAGCCGGTGCCTTTTTGACGATGGCCGAAGAAGGTACTGGAACATTCTTCGGGCTGACAGTGCTCGCTGGTGCAGCGAGGGGAAATTTTAAAATCGCACTAAAAGAGGACATCGAGGGTACTGCACTGGAAACTTTTACGGCAGGGGTGATTAACGCCACCGGCGGCCACAGCTCCGTCCACCCGGTCTTTAGAGAAGTTTGAAGTGACGTATTGTTGTCTTTTCCTGCTAATGGGGAAAAGAAGGCTTTGCCGACTGGGGCTGGACCTTCTACCAGCCCACCTGAAAATGAAAATCCACAGCCTGTTTCCAGTCGACTGACCGGGTCAGGGAATGGAATGAATGAAGCCCCCATCTAGCGACGAGGATATGAACTGTGCTGGCTGCCGAAGCCTGTCACACTTCCCTGGGACCAGCCCACCTGATACGACTAAAATTGTAGTGGAGAAGAGAGACAAGTTGCGTCGCCGTCTCTCACGCCCTCCTGCTGACAGGGTGGCTACTGTTTCTGCTGGCCTTTTCGCTCCCACGACCATCAAGGGAGCGAAGCTGGCTGAAGCCAAACCCTTTCGTACGAGGGAACTCCCCTACAAAAAGGAAAACAGATCGGCGGAGGAGAGAGGAACGGTTCAGTGCCGTTTCTATACCTCTCCTAAGACAGGGCTGCTCAGGTATCTGCTGCTCATCCCGCTCCCACCACCACCAGTGGAGCGCTGCCAGCAGGAGCGGCCATGTTTTTTAAGGAACTGGCGTCTGTGGGGAATGGACCACCTACTTCCCCAAATAAACGTCAGCGCCGATCAAGAAAGAAAACTATTCGGGACCTGTCGGGGACGGACACCCAGTCTTCGGACCGAAATAAGATCCCTCCACACCGTTCTCACTCTTCCCCAAGAGCGAGACTCGTGAAGACGACGATGACCACGCGCCATACATTTTTTTCGTCTTCGGACGGAGATGTGGAGATTGAGGTGTGCTCTCCTGTCCCATCATCTCCAGCTAGAGATGGGGAAGGGTGGCAAACGGTCAAGCGTAAGTAGAAGATCACGTCTACGTAAGTCCACACTATGGTACTGTTACAATGGAACTGTAATAGCTATTCTGGTCATCTCACTGAATTACGTCAATTAATATCTTCGTTTTCGGCAACCATTGTCTGTCTTCAGGAATCCAGGTTTCGTCCTGGACATGAGACAACAATGCGTCACTTCAAACACTTCTCTAATGACTGGGTGGACGGAGCTGTGGCCGCCGGTGGCGTTTGCACTCACGTCCATCCTAGCCTCTTGAGTGAAGAGGTGCCGCTGCGTACTCAGCTACAAGTAGTTGCAGTTCGTACTTCGTTGCCAGTAATGGCAACAGTATGTAACGTGTACATCCCGCCTGATTCTCAACGGGATTACAAACATCTGGTGGATCTAGTCTCCCAGCTTCCCCTCCTTTTCTCCTTCTGAGAGATGTTAATGTCCACAACACCATCTGGGTCTCCGCTACCACTAGCGGTAGAGGGAGAGATTTTGAGAGACTGATCAGGCGGCTGCACCTGTGTTTGTTGAACAAAGAGTAACCTAAGCACTTTTCTATTGCACACGGCACTTTTTCGAGTATCGAGATCACCTTGTGCAGTCGTGCGCTGGTGCTCCTGCTACAGTGGGGTGTACACGACGACCTTTGTAATAGTGACCATTTCCTGATTATCGTAACTCTTCCTGACCAGAGAGCCATCTAGTTGCCAAGCCGATGGCTTCTCCGTCGGGCTAATTGACCTGATTTCACGGCACGTCTTTTTTCCGAAGATACCTTTGAGAGTGTCGATGATCATACCATTCACATAACGAATGGTATTTTGGCTGCGGCAGAGGAAACAATACCTTCCTCATCCGGCAACTCCGAAAGCTTGTCCCTTGCTAGACAGCTGAGATTGCAGCAGCCATTAAAGATCGTCGACGTGCTTTCAAATGCTATCGGAGGCAAAACACCATGGCCAACCTTATCACCTTCAAAAGGATGCGTGCTAGAGCCCGATATCTGATTCGGTACAGTAAGAAAACGACGTGGGAAAAGTACTGTAAATGTCGTCTATGACGGCACATACTCCTTCATCTCAAGTGTGGACTAAGTTTCGTCGGATCTCCGGACTCCCGAAATCATTGACGATACCCATCATCACGGACCATTTCGCCATTGCCAACAGTATTGGATCGCACTTCTCCGATGTATCCTGCTTTGGAAGTTACGATCCTACATTTCTGACTCTAAAGCGAGAGGTAGAGGCTCACCCCTTGTCCTTTGCCACTGCTGCTTAGGAGTCCTACAATGTACCATTCTCTGAATGGGATTTGCGCAGTGCGCTGGCACTGTGCAGGGATACTGCTCCTGGACTGGATAACATACATAATCAAATGTTAAAACATCTGTGCGAATCCAGTATAAAACAACTGTTGGTCCTCTTCAATCGTATATGGATTGAAGGGGAGTTTCCATCTCGATGGCGTGAGGGGATCCTGATACCGATTCCCAAGGCTGGAAAGGATCCCAAATTTGTCAGCAGCTATAGGCCCATTTGTCTGGCAAATGGCCTATGTAAGCTGCTGGAGAGGTTGGTAAATCGTCGGCTAGTGTGGTTCTTGGAGGAGAGGGCCCTCCTTTCTGATTACCAGTGTGTGTTTCGCTCTCATATGTCCACCACCGACCATCTGGTGCGACTTGAGAGTGCCATACAGGAAGGTTTTTCTCCGAAACCAGCACCTAGTCACGGTTTTCTTTGACCTCGAGAAAGCCGACGACACCACATGGCGCTACGGGATCCTTTCCACCCTTCACGAATGAGGACTCCGTGGTACTATTCATAATGTTGAATTTTGGGCTTATGCCGTGTTTTTATATCAAATTCGACGCGTTTCGAAAGAAAGCATGTCTTTCTTCGTCAGGAAAAATCTGAAATATGGTACGACAAATGATTACTAAGAGAAAGCAACAAAGAACCTATAAACGGTGCCCCAAGATGGACGCCATTATAGTCCCATGTTAGGGACAACGAAAAGCAGCAGTGTATTACTTTCTCAGGGTTCTGATAATAGGTAGCCAGGATTCGCTGAGATTGTAGCCGGTGTCGCGGTTGAAATTATCTGGGTGTTTACGTATTTCAACCGCCTCCCTGATGATTCTGGGACGATATGAGGAGCCTATTTCCAAAAGTCGACATCTGACATTTTTTACAAAAAGTTGATTTATTTTATTTTATATTCCTCTTGGAGAAACGCATCAAATGGATGGTAGAAGATGTTCCAAAACACGATATTTGTGGTTAAAAATCAATATTAAAGTTTGACTTCATTTCCAAATCTCGACATCTGCTTTGTTAAGTTATTTCCATAATCCGACTTCGTTCCTAAATCCGACATTTTGCATAAGAAAATTGATGCAACTTCCAAAGTGTGTTCCAATACTCGACATTCCTGTTGCTTTACTTCGAGACAGTGTTTCCCGCGAACTTTTGATTGTAGTACTTAGCAATGTCCGCGCCAATTAACTTCTTTATAAGTGTTCCCGCCATGTTCGTTCTAACGTGACAATGCACTGTTTCAACGCAGTATTTGTTGCCTATAGATAAGCGAGGAGGAGATACTCGTAGCAAGTACAGTGAAAATAAAAATGTACCCCTTCCAAAATTACCAGATCAAGCCACGTGTTACTCCAGACAATTGTATATGTACAATTTTACAATCTGTGTAGGAACATCGCGTGAGCGTCAAACTATACTAACACCTTTATATACCAGTGGCTGGAATCCTCTCGTCCAAAAGGATCTAACGAAATAGCTTCCTGTGTTGATGACAGACTTATTCATCTTGATCCTACAGGTATCACAAAAGTGAATTTGGTTTCTGACGGCTGTGGGGGTCAAAATAAAAATAGTATCATGATTCGAATGGTTTCCCATTGGCTGTATAATGATTCCCCCGCACAAGTTCAAGAAGTGGAGATGGTATTTCCCATTGTAGGGCACTCCTTTAAACCCCCAGACCGAGTCTTCGGGAGAATTGAAAAGGAGATTAAAGTGCGAGACACTATTGTAAAACCTACACTCAAATTTTCATGCAGTTTGGCACAGTGAACACGTTAGGTGTTGATTGTCCGGTGTATGACTGGAAAGGTAGCGTCCAATCTTCCTTTAAAGCACCAGGGTCATGGCATTTTAGAATTCAATCCTGCAAGAGATTCGTGTTTAGGAAAATAAAATCATCTACTCTTCTTCGTGGAGAGCAAAATTATAGGGGTGACTTACCTGATTTTAAAGGGATAACTAAAAAGGGAAAAACGGTAACTTTCGAGAAAGTTCAGTTGCCTCTTGGAGTAGCCGTCAAAGAAGAGAAGATAAATGATGTGAACAAACTACTAACACTTCACTATGGGGTAGAGTGGACAAATAATTAAGAACTTAAATATTATAAGATAGTCATGGATCCAGAAAACGTGACAGTTGACGTGGAAGACGATCTTGTTTGTGAACCCCAGGAGGAGGATGACGCCATGAGAATCTAATCCATGTGACTTATTGCTCCTTGTGTATTATTTTGTTACTGCATACTATTTTTTATCTAATATGCTAGAAACTTGTGTTCACTGGAAATGTTGTGTTTTTATTAAATTAGGAGTGCATAACAACATTATGTGGCTTAAAATGCTTGCTAAGCAAAATCCATGTTTTGTTCCAAAACTCGTCATATGCTAGAAGTTCGTTCCAAAATACGATTTTCCATTAACGTACTTCCAAAATCCGACATCTGCGAATTTTAATGCTAAATATCTACTAAACGAATTGCTGAATCTACCCCTGAACCTATTTTTGATGTTTATGTTATGTTTATGTTAGAGTTTGTACCAAGAATAACATAACATTTCCTGAATTTTACCGTTTAAGCGTTTTTTTCGTTTTTCTCAATAACTTATAAAATGCACATGTCGACTTTTGGAAGTAGGCTCCTCATATTGCTTTATACTCCGTGGTAATTTATCAATCTTTATTGTAAACTTTATGTCCGTCCGACTCTTCCGTGTATGAGTCGGTAGGACATTATCACAATATTATACTCAAGAAAATGGAGTTCCTCAGAGTTCTGTGCTGAGTGTCACCTTGTTCGTGGTTGCAATAAACGGCATTGTTGCCGCAGCCCGGCCCGCGGTAGTTCCATCACTGTATGTAGACGATTTAGCTCTGCGTTACAGCTCTGGAAGTAGGGCAATTGTGGAACGACAATTGAAGCTAGCTATTAACCGGGTCGACAGGAGGGCTCACGTCCGAGGTTTTCGTTTTTCAGCAGCGATAGCCGCCGTCGTCCATTTTTGTCGGCTCCGGAGGCTACATTTACACCCTGAACTACATCTCAGGAATGCTACGTTGCTGTTGGTTGACGGTTATCGCTTCCTGGGGCTCCATTTTGACAGCAAATTAACGTGGCAGCTCCATATACGGCAACTAAAAACGGCGTGTCTCAGGAAACAGAACATGCTCAAGTTTCTCAGTGGCACTACGCGGGGGACTGGCCGTGCGGTGATGCTACGGTTCTACCAAGTCCTCGTCCTGTCTCGGCTAGACTATGGTTCTGCGGCATACGGTTCAGCACGGCCGGCAAGCTTGAAAATGCTGGACTGTATCCACCATAGTGGCGTTAGGCTGGCTACCGGTGCCTTCCGGACAGCCCGATACCCAGCCTACTTGCCGAATCGGGTGTTCCACCTCTAAACTATAGACACCAACATATGCTTTTAGCATATGCTGCCAATGTGCGTCAGATGCCGCAACATTCGAGCTATCGAGCTCTCTTCCGTACCCAATACCACCAGAGGTACGCCAACCAGCCTCGTGCCACTCGGCCATTTGGTATTAGGCTCGATAGTTCGTGTACTGAAATAGGAGTGACTGTAGGTTCCTGTATGATCCGGACACCTAGCGAAGTGCCCTCGTGGTAATTACCGCGTCCGTAAATTCAGTTAGATCTACACCGAGGTCCTAAGGTTAACACGGATGCCTCCGTTTATCGGAGGCAGTTCCACAACATAGTTCACCAATTTCCGGACTCTGGCATTCTCTACACGGATGGTTCGAAGGTGGACGTGAAGGTGGGTTTTGCCTAAGTTATCTAAGGTGCAAATACAAAAATATCTTTGCCTGAGGCCTGTAGTGTGTTTACTGCGGAGCCCGTTGCCATATATGAAGCTCTGCAGTTTGCACGCCCCGGTCGTCAAGGAGTCGCACTGGATCAGTTCAGTACAGGATGCACGAATTCACTTTCTCATGTGTACCGATTCTTTGACTTCGTTGCAATCAATGTTGCTACATGTTTCCCGCAACACCCCCTAGTGCAGCGAATACACGACCTACTAGCCGGGTTGTGCCGCGCTGACACTCGAATAATCTTTCTGTGGCTTCCAAGCCAAATGGGAATTGAGGGAAATGAGTTAGCGGATCAAGCTGCAAAAGAGGCGGTATCACAAACACCTCGACCAATGGAGGTACCCGATTGAGACATTCGCTCTCAGTTACGCCGACCAGTACTGGCATTTTGGGAGAGTCAGTGGCTAGCTGACCCAATACCCAGTAAACTGAGAGCGATCAAGGGAACTACTCGCGTGTGGCGGAGCTCTTTCCGGTCACGGAGGTAGTCCGTCATTTTGTGTAGGCTAAGGATAGGTCATACAAGATCTACCTAATGAGAAGGGAAAACCCCCCACTTTGTATCTGAGGAGCCGTTTTCACCGTGGCTCACATTTTAACCGATTGTGTGGATCTTGCTGATTTACGAAAAAAAAAACTTGGTTTGCATATGACACTCAAACTTATATTAGCCGATGACGTGGTGGCTGCTGATGTCGTCATCCGCTTTATAAGTGAGAGTGGATTAGGGCCAGCAATCTAAATTTTCCAGTGTACATTGACTCAACGACTTGTCGTTTTTGAATGCTGATTTTTTTGTTTTTCGATAATTTTTGTTTATATTATAATTATTAGTTTTATTAAATTTTTTGTTTGATTAATTTTCGGTCTTTTCAAATTTAGGTGTGCACCTATAAATTTTAAATTCCATTCCAAATTTATATACTTTAATCTGAGTTAAGAGGGGCAGATGACCTCGTAGTTCCGCCCCTTAAAACAACAGTAACTAACTAATTTACAAGAGAATAAGCTAGAGAATGCAGTACTAGTAGATTAGAGCGGTTAATGATAACAAGTTTAACTTTGATCACTTGTAAACGACGCGAGAAATTACAAAACTGTTAATAAAATTTCGCACTACTGCCATCTTGTTTGTTTGAAAAAAAAAACTGATGACAATATATTCCACTCCAAACAAAGTTTTACTGTACTCAGATTAATAGATTGCCAGAAAAGTTATTTTAAATGTTTGAATTTCGTGTGAAAGCCATGTTGTGTTTGTTTTCGTCGGGTTTTTGTATGTCACATAATTATATGGACCTTCTTGATAGTCCTAATTACCCTATTTGTAAAACTTCAATTTGATTGTTGTAATAATTTTGGAGACATTGAGACCGGTGAAATATTTTGCGTGGCCAACATGTTGGGTTGTTTTAATGTAGACCATAGATTTCGCTACCAGCAGATAAATGGTTCATTATGCGAAGTTTTACTTTGAGCGCTTGAATAGGATACGGAAAATAAAAACATAATTTCATGCATTCGCCAATTGAGTTATGTTAGACGATAATATTTTGATATCTAAATGAATATTTATTATGCCAAGTTTTACTGTACTCGGGTGATTAAGTCGCCAGGAAAGTCTTTCGGATGACCACCATGTGATTTTTAAGCTCACTTACTTTATAGTCTTTTAGGATCATACACATTTTTCGACTTATTACTGCTAATTTCGGAGGTATTGAGAGCCAGTGAAATATTTCGCGCGGCCGTCATGTTGGATTGGTTAAACTTATTGAAATTTGAAGGATACGGTCGGGGTAGTAGTAAGTCCTTACCAAATTCATTCAAATTTCTCCTATCAATGAGAATTGATTGAGAGAGAGAGAGAGAGACACACACGAAAGGTGATCTCATAAGCCTATAGATCCTATAACGACAAATTAATTCAAATTAACTATAGTATACTCTCGATTATCCTGGCTAATGACCGGAGTGAAGGACACGGATAATACAAAAAATGTGTTTATTGCAAGAAGAACGTCTTCTATTTTTTTTTTTTAATACAGAGCCATATAAAGTAGGCCGTAATTTATAAATATAACTCACCCACATAATTGTGCTCTGAAGAAGTCTAATGGTTTTCTGCTTTTGATTGTCCATCTGCTTCCTCACTTAGAGACGTAATGATTGACTAATTTGCTTGCAGGTATTTAATTTTTGGTTCGATTGTTAAAGACTACTCGTTTACGTTCTACACCAGACATTGTTCACACCACAACCAGTGGCGAAACTAGGATTTGCTTCTGGAGGGGAATGAGCGGAATCAAATCTCAACTAATTGAGTTTTTGATTTTGTGTTTGTTGTTGAATATTTTTTCTTTTTGCTTTGTGTTATTTGGTTTTGTGTTCCTTTTTCTGTTTTTGCTTTTGTTTTTGAATTTTGTGTTTGTTTACTGCTTTTGCTTTTTGCTTTCTGTTTAAGCAAACCTACACGTTTTCAGTTTGATCTCGATAACATTTGCACCTATCAATGTGATGATTATGATGGTAATTGTTGTTTTAAGGGGTCTATATCTGGGTTATCGGCCCCTCTCAATCTGCCTAACACAAGTAAAGATAAATGTTCTCAAATTATAAACGTACATAATTTGTCAACATTCCAAAAATTGGCATTTTTTTCTTCTGCTTCGAAAAAATAATTCCATCAAATTAGGTTTATTTAAAAAACTATTTGGCTCTGGTGGGGGGGGGGGAATCGTTCCCCCTAATCACCCCCGTTAGTTACGCCACTGACCAAAACATATTGTTCAAACTTGGCCGAAGCCGTCGGATTTTTTAAGAGCGTTAAAATCCCTCAGTATGCCTTCCTTCGGAGGGAAAGTAAAGCCGGCGGTCCCATGTCATAGATTTATGGCATGTTAAAGAACCTTCCACTAATTACACCTGTGTGAAGCTAAATTGGATAGGTTAAGAATGTAAACAACGCTCTTAGGCTTCTACGTTCGTTGCCAAGAGCCGACTGCGGTGGCGTCTAGTAGCTAAGTTCTCAACTAGGCCTAGTAGTCGTTGACGGTGGCTTTTGGTGGCAAAAGTAGGAACTATTTGAAAAGTTCTAAGTTGCAGTCTGTACTTAAATTAAAAAACAGATACACACACTAATACATCCATCACAATTAACACCGGTTATCAGACAGATTCTACACACACCCAAAGTACACGGGGCTACATGACCGCGTTGTCGCAGCCCCTAAGCTGAGGAACCAACCAACCAATACCGTACCTTACTCTATGACAATTTGTTAACAGCTGTTGACCATTTAAGGAGGCATTAACCACCACAGCGCATGTTTGATAAAAATATGAATATCTCTGGGACCGTACACTTGATGTTCATGAAACTTAAACTGCTTATAGCATACGTGTGTAGCAATAGGTGAATGAATTCACAGAGTTCTTGGTTCATAAATTCTTATCTGAATAATCGTTGCGAGTGCAAAAAATTATGTATTGAAGCATTATTTCTAAGACCATTCATGCTATTAAGCCAAAATTCAGTTTTCATCTTCCGTAGTGTCTGTATTATAATCCTAACCTACAAAATAAGTACATTTTCGGCATATGCAATTTTAAGAAAGGAATCAATTTGAAAAATAAATGAACATTATTATTAAAAGAATATATATATATTCAATGTTTAGACCTTATTCTATATTTTTGAAGGTTTAAAGCGAGTTGAAAATTTCATGTCAATGGTGCTGTTACTTCCAGAGATAATGCACCTTTTATACGAAAAAGAAAACATTATTAATGGGAACATGAGTTCAAAGTGAAGTGTGTACCTGCACGACTTGCTTTCTTGTAAAACATCCCAGACCTGTAGTCTCCTACTCCTTCCTCTTTCTCCTTGTCTTGGTATGCCATCTTCTTTTCTTTATTCCTAGTCAATTTTAATGATTGCCTACCCATATTCCCAATTACTACACTTCCACTAGAAATATCAATAAGACTATACAGCAAAAGCGATCACATGAGCACTATTTATTTATCGTATGGCTTTTAGTGCCGGGAGTGTCCGAGGACATGTTCGGCTCGCCTGAGTCTGTAGCTGCTTCCAGCGGATACCCTAAAGGGTGAGCTACAAGTTCCGTTCAATTTCAAGTAGTTCCAACTTTCGCCACCAGATATCAATGATACCTAGTGGTGAACGTTGGAACTTTGATAGAGCGTTCTGACGAAATCTAACCTAACAAATTTTGCTTTACACAAGTTTAGTCTGTGAAAGGATTTTTTACATGCCATAAATCTATGACATGGGACCGCCGGCTTTACTTCCCCTCCGAAGGAAGGCATACTGAAGGATTTTTAACGCTCTTAAAAAATCCGACGACTTCGGCCGGGTTTGAACCCGCTATCTTGGGCATAGCAGTTCAGCATGCTACCGACTACGCCACCGAAGCCGCTAACATGAGCACTAATAAACAAATATTCAATAGCAATGAACATAATGCCTCATCTCCTAGAGCAGGGGTGCCCAACCTTTGTTAATTAAGGGCCACATTGTAAATAGTTGGGGGATCTTCCGGGCCAATAACACTCGTTTTTTTTTTTTGGGGGGGGGGTATGGATTTTTTTTAAAATATAGGTGAAATATGGTGACTTTTGTGTGGCTGTCTGAGCTTAGTTTCCTGAGTATTGTTACCGTGTTCTATATTTATTTATAGTGGATAAAAAAAACACCAAAAAGAATTTAAATGTTTTTTATAAATCCTTTTAAAATAGTACGATGATATTCAACACACTCATACAGCATGAATGACAAAGAGTGAATATTTATGTTCATTTGACACAATTATTAATCAAATTATGAAATTAAGTAGTCGCCTCCGTATAGTAGCGGTCAGCATGGTTAGCTGCCGCCCCGGAGGTCCTGGGTTCGATTCCCGGCTCTGCCACGAAATTTCATAAGTGGTACGAGGACTGGAACGGGGTCTACTCAGCCTCGGGTGGCCCAAATGAGTAGAGGGGGTTCGATTCCCCCTCGGCCATCCTCGAAGTGGTTTTCCGTGGTTTCCCACTTCGTCTTCGGGCAAATGCCGGGATGATACCTTCTTCAAGGCCACGGCCGCCTCCTTCCCTCTTCCTTGCCTATCCATCCTAACCATCCCTTACCTTCCCTCATGAGGCCCCTGTTCGCTTTGCAGGTGAGGCCGCCTGGGCGAGGTGCCAATCCCACCTCACCAGTTGTATCCCTTCCGATTCGATGTTCCCAGCTCTAGGACACTGCCCGTAGAGGCGGTAGTGGTGAGTTCCCTCGCTGAGTCCGTGAGTTCCACCAACCTGGAGGGTAAACGACTAAAAAAAAAAAAAAGTTCACGATAATTTAGTTTAGTGCAACGATTGGAAAAGATTTGTACAGGTACTTACAATTTCTCTCCACTTAGGATCGAACTTAGTTGTAGCAAACATTAATAGGGACTTAAAGTGTTCATCCGCGAGTCAATGACATTGGGTAGGGGTGCGCGCGCACTGCTTTCTCCAGTTGGAGTTAGTTGTTTCCAAGTTTTGGCGATACGGCGCGGCGCGGCGCGGCGCGGACGCCGAGCGGCGAGCCGGACAAAATAGTATCCCGGGCCGTAGGTTGGGCAGTCCTGTCCTAGAGTATACTGGTTCTATCTACTGGCTAAAATACCAACTACTGACAAGCATAGAGAAGGGGTCAATTTGAATCCAGACACAGTAGAAGTCCGATAATCCGGCACGTTCGGGACCGGCTCGGTGCTGGACTACCGAAAATTCCGGTCTATCGGGCGGTGCCCCTTCTTTTTAGTGTAGGCTTTGCCGTAAAACAAATGTACATTGTTTTTTTTAACTACATA
The DNA here is from genome assembly GCA_946902985.2 of Meconema thalassinum. Taxonomy (NCBI): domain Eukaryota; kingdom Metazoa; phylum Arthropoda; class Insecta; order Orthoptera; family Tettigoniidae; genus Meconema; species Meconema thalassinum. The sequence goes on along the minus strand of OX336396.1, from coordinate 212,759,913 downwards.
CATACATAAATCGTAATTATAAGAACAATTAGGTTAATACATAACTAAACTACAAATACAGTATGCAAATACAGTAAAACAAAGTTTATTTTACATTTCATATAATGTATGTATACGTACTGTAAAACATATTTCACTTAGATTAAAAAGTCACGAATGTCTTTTTGTTTTCTTGACTTTTGGCGTTTAGTATAAAATTTATTTCTAATGATATGGAAATCAATAATTTCTGAAGCACTGTAGCTAGTGAAAGGACACAAAACAACAACGCACAAAAAAAAATGGCGAAGACGCTTCGTGATTGATTAACTGTGCTGCACTGCACCTGTATTTGTTGTGACAGCTGAGACTAGCCGGCCGCTAATTGTTTCAGAACAATACCGAGCGCTTCCGGATGATCCCGAACTACCCCCGAAAACTTCCGAATAGCTCTCGAGCGTTTTTATTTGCTTTAAAGACACACTTTTAGAGAAAACCAAAATTTTTACAATTTTCCGGAGCGATGCCGGACTATCGGGCATTCCGGACTGTTGGACGCCGGACTAATGGACTTCTACTGTAATTATTATAAGGCTTATAAGTGCTTAGACAGGATAAGCTGTGTGTTTGGTGGCAATGGGAAGCTCCCAGATATTGGTTGATGGCTATTATGATTTTCGTAACACTAATGGATATTTGAGGCCTTGATATTTCCAGACTCAATGAACGAATATGTTTCTATATAACAGATTGTTGTAGCGAATGTTATACCAGCGCAATATAATTTACTTAATTTTTAATCAGCTACACATCTATATAGAAGGCCCAATCAGAAAGAATGACCCCGAATACTCCTCAGGACTTGCGCAACTGATGAGTTAAAACTGAGCAATTCCCGGCAAAGCAGGAGGCCATAGCCCTTATGGGATGTGTAAGGTCATTTATTTATTTATTTATTTATTTATTTACATATGTTACGCCCTCATTGGAGCACTTAACCAAAACAAGTATATACATGTCTCAAAAACAATATTAAAGATTCAGCTTCTTATTTTTCATCTTTTCCCAAAACATTTTCATTCTACTCGTCCTTGCCGCTCTCTCTGCATCGCTTATAGTGTAAGTTTTGCGGGTAAAGGTTTTTAAGGGAAGTCGGATGTTCTTGTTTTTCAAGATATTCTTCTCATCTTTATTAGCAACTAGCTGAAGTACCCGTGCTTCGCTACGCGTCATAAATAAATTAAAATGTGAAATCAAAAGTTTGCTATTTCTTAGCGTTCACTTTTTATTTGAAATGGAAATATGAAAGTTTGAAACCAAAGGGTGTAGTGACGTCACTAAAATGGTCGCCATCTTTAAATAGTGCAAATTATTGAAATCAAAAGTAACCTATATGTTAACCAGGTAAATCAGCTACTTCCATGTAAAATTCATGTAAATCGGACCAGTGGTATGCGTGATTGAGTAATACACACACACCATCTCATTTTTAGCCTCGCTTCGCTCGCGTCATAGTCGTGTCATATTGTTATTCAATGAAATGCAGGTTTAACCCCGTTAACACCCCTTTTGAACCTGAATATCCAAAAATCCCTCCTTAGTAGACATTTTCGACACACAACAAACATATCCCCAAAATATCATTCTTCTAACTTCAATAGTTTTGGTTGGTCGATGAGAGTGAACATCCAAAAATCCTTCCTTAGTGGACGTTTTTCTTCCAGAATTTCACCCCTCCCCATAGGCCCCTTAAATTGTATTTATGAAAAAACGGTCGAACACCTATTTATTTTATTTATTTATTTATTTATTTATTTATTTTTAAGCTGATTGATTTCCTCCGAGTTTCAAACACCTCGCTTATGTCGTTTAAGAGATACACGCTCCGTTAGGAATCTTTCAAACCCCACTTTCATCCCTTTCACCTTATAATATACACTACATCGAAAAACCATTAGACATGTGTCAGCTTATTTTAATGATTAGAATATATGCCAAGTATCACATCCCCAAATGAAACCACTCGTGAGATATTGTTATTCAATGAAATGCACATTTACCCCTTAACACCTCTTTAGAACCTGAATATCCAAAACTCTTTCCTTAGTGGACGTTTTCGACATACAACGAACATATCCCCAAAATTTCATGTTTCTAACTTCAATAATTTTGGCTGGGCGATGATGAGTGAGTGAGTCAGTCAGGACATTTTCTTTCAATTATTTTTGATAATTTCACCCCTCCCCATGAACCCCTTAAATTGGATTTATGAAACAAACGGTCGAACACCTATTTACTTATTTAAAGCTGTTTTCCCCCTGAGTTTGATGAGTGAGTGAGTCAATCATTTAGGACACTTTCTTTCCTGTTTTTTTCCCCCCAGAATTTCACCCCTCTCCAAGGGCCCCTTAAATTGGATTTATGACAAAACGGTCGAACACCTATTTTCTTGTCTTTAAAGCTGTTTTTCCCGTCGAATTTCAAACTTCTCGCCAATGTCGTTTCAGAGATACACGCTCCGTTAAGAATCCCTCAACCCCCAATTGTCACCCCTTTCACCTCATAATATACACCACATCGATAAACCCTTAGACATATGTCTGATTATTTTTAATGATTAGTTTATATACCGAATAACACATCCCCAAAGAAACAACTCATGAGATATCGTTATTCAATGAAATGCACGTTTACCCCCTTAACACCTCTTTAAAACCCGAATAAACAAAAATCATTCCTCAGTTGACGTTTTCGACATAGAGCGAACATATTCCCAAAATTTCATGTATCCAACTTGAATAGTTTTCGTTGGGCGTGATGAGTGAGTGAGTCAGACAGGACATTTTCTTTCAATTATTTTTACCAGAATTTCACCCCTCCCCACGGGCCTCTTAATTGGATTGATGAAAAAACGCTTGAACACCTATTAACTTGTTTTTTAAGTTGTCTTTTCCCCCTGAGTTTGATGAGGGAGTGAGTTAGTCAGTCAGTTAGGACACTTTCTCTCCTTTTCCCCCCAGAATTTCACACCACCCCATTGGCCCCTTAAATTAATTTATGAAAAAACGGTCGAACACCGATTTACTTACTTTTTAAGCTGATTTTTTTCGCTGAGTTTCAAATTTCTCGTCTATGCCGTTTCAGAGCTGGCCTACACGCTCCGTTAGGAATCCTTCAACCCCCACTTTTCACCCCTTTCACTTCATAATATACACCACATCGAAAAACCCTCAGACACGTGTCTTCTTACTTTTTAATGATGAGTTTATATGCCGTGTATCACATCCCCCAATGAAACCAATCGGGAGATATTGTTATTCAATGAAATGCAGGTTTAACCCCCTTAAGACCCCTTTAGAACCTGAATATCCGAAAATCCTCCCTTAGTAGACGGTTTTGATAAACAATGAATATATCCCCAAACTGTCATGTTTCTAACTTCAATAATTTTGGCTGGGCGATGATGAGTGAGTTAAGGAGTCAGGACATTTTCTTTGAATTTTCTTTTTTCAGAAATTCACCCCTCCCCATGAACCCCTTAAATTTGTTTTATGAAAAAAAAAACTGTCGAACAGCTATTTACTTACTTACTTACTTACTTACTTACTTTTCCCCCGAGTTTGATGAGTGAGTCAGTCAGTCAATCAGTTAGGTCACTTTCTTTCCTGTTTTCGCCCCCCCGCCCAGAATTTCACCCCTCCCCGTGGGCCCCATAAATTGGATTTATGAAAAACCGGTCAAACACATATTTACTTCTTTTTTATGTTGATTTTTTTCGCTGAGTTTCAAACTCCTTGCCTATGTCGTTTAAGAGATACACGCTCCGTTAGGTATCTTTTAATCCCCACTTAACACCCCTTTAGAACCTGAATATGCAAAAATCCTCTCTTAGTGGGCATTTGCGTCCCTTGAGGAAGCTGCATACCAAATTTCATTCCAATCCGTTCGGTGGTTTCTGAGATTTCGTGATGAATGAATGAGTGAGTGAGTGAGTGGTATTTGACAAATATATAGTAGAAGATGGTGTCAAGTCTTTGTTATGCTAAACTCGGTTGACAGTGCTGTGTGAGTAGTTGAGTAACTAACGGGATTTCAAGTAAAGATCCTCATTTTCTATACCGGTAGTGCAGAGCGCGAATGGCATCCAGTCGGCCGTGTCTCGACTTGAGCTATGTTGCCATGGAAACTATCTGCCTTGCCATTCCTTCATGAGTATATTTTATGATTTGATTTGCCTGTGCTTGGGTGCAAAAGGGCCGAAAGCAGAAGAATGAGAAAGACTATCGAAAATTCATGTAGCCAGCGGTTCGTTCTGGGTCCTAAACTATGTGTATGCAAAATTTGGTTGAGATTGGTGGAACGGTGTAGATTTGTATACGGAACAGACCCACCCACATACCCACATACATACATACAGACTTTCACTTTTATATATAAGATTTGGGACATTGTCAAGCCGAGTTCATCCAGATCATTTTGAATTTCCATAAACCAAGTTTTACTTTTGAAAAAATAATTAAATAATATTTTTAATTGTCTGTTATCCGGCAGGCGTGAGATATGACAAAAAAAAAGCATTTCGCCTTTTTCGCATAGTATCGACTATAGACTCAGTTTCCTTATAAACCACTTCATTTGGTAATAGACGCCATTGACCATCCACCTGATGTTTTTTATTAATTATATTTCTGAGAATTCTTCTATCAGTCTTCTGTAATGTGTCAGTAACTGATCGAGTGTTTAACTTGAAAAGTGTTCCACAAGCATATATTGCTTCCGCTTAATAACTGATTCGTAATTTGGCATTTATGGAGAGTTTTTTTTTGGTAACTAGACCAAGTAATATATTGCGCTTGTCTTTACTTGTTGTTCTATTTTCGATTGACGCTTTCTCATTCAAATTCCATGTTATAATCTCCCCTAAATATTTAAATTTATGCACAACTTTAATTTCTTTATTGTTAATCAATGTAATAGCTTGTGTTTCCACATCAAAGGATGCCATTATTTCAGTCTTTTCAAATGAAATTTGAAGTCCTACTTTTGCTGCAATAGACCCAAGTTCTTCAATTTGGTGTTTAGCCTCATCTATACTGGTTGCAAGCAGTGCAAGGTCATCCGCAAAAGCCAAGCAATTCAGTTTTATATTAGTACCAATCTTTACATTTGGAGGACAAGTTTTGTTCCACTCACGCATGATAACGGTGATAGACCATCTCCCTGTCTAAGTCCAGTCCGGATATCAAATGGTTCAGACAAGGCTCCTCGAAATTTAACCTTTGATTTAGTATCTTTCAAAGTAACGCCGATGAGGTTGATAAGCTTTTGATGTAACACAAATTCCCTATTTATTATTATTATAATTATTATAAAATCCCGCGAAAGCTGCGAGAACTGGGACTTTTAAACGCCACGCTTACCTTACAGCATGAAATAAGAGCCATAACAGTTGAACTAATTGAGATTTTGATAAAGCAATATAGTGGCCTATAAATGAGCAGCCAATAAAAATAATTGGATATTTTTTTTGGTTAAGCGGATTCCTCAATGGAATGCAGACAGCAGTTGACTTCCAGCAACCTTGAAATAAGCCTACCCTTACCTCCTTACGGAACTTACACTTCGCTACTACAAAACAAAACTGGACAAAGCAAGAAGTCGTCGACCTGTCACAAAGTACCGTACTAAAATAACTTATCCCCATCGGGACTACACTGCAAAAATATGTAAGAAAAATACCAGGACTGCACTGCAAAAATATGTGCGAAAAATAAATTCAAACTTATTCAATTTACAGTACAGTATCAATTACAGATAAATATTTGTATTGTATTCTGAATTATTTTTAGTTAGGCGAAAACGTGCACGGTTAATCCGTAAACCCCCCAGGGGCTCACGTCTAGTGGGATGTGGGTTGGCGACAACGGGGCCCCAGCTGAGTCCGGCATTGCTTCCACTTACTTGTGCCGGGCTCCTCTCCGTCTTCTTTCCTGTCGACCTCACTTGGTCAACTCTTGTTCTCTGCCTACCCCGACGGTATTAGGGTATCCGAGGCCTAGGGAGTCTCTTCCTTTCCCGCCTTAATTGGCCTTGTCTCATCTGTTCTGATACCCTCCTTCTGCGAGGGGTCAGCCTTATTTTTCTTTTCCTTTTACCTCCTGCCTTGTGCTAAAGGTGTATGTAGCCCCACCACTTCTGGTGCACCCTAGATATTGCTACACCCTCAGGGGCTCACGGCTGGTGAGTCCGGGAGTTGGCGACCCCGAGGGACTCCTGATCTGGGTCCGGTTTTCCCCCTTTTATCCATTACCTGTGGGGCGGACCCTCTCCTCTTTCACTTTCCTATCTGCCTTTCATGGCTCTCCTTCCTTCCAAGTCCCTCAATCCGCATTCTTCGAGGGTTGAGGGCATTTCTTTTCCTCCCGTCCTTTATTTGCCTTATTCTCCTTTTGTTTTCAATTTCTTCTTCTAGTATATAAGTTAGTAGTTAGTTTTAGTTATAGTTTACATTTCATTATCATCTTCACGATCACCCAAACCATTAGGGGCCGATAACCTAGATGTTAGGCCCATTAAAACAACAATTATCATCATCATCATTAATCCGTAAACCGGATAAACCCCGCACGGATAATGGAGAATATACTGTGATTGATTTGATGAGTTGGAGACATGCGAATATTATCAGTAATGTTGCTACTTATATTTTAAACAATACCCATAGAAATTGAATTTATATATTTATTTATTTATTTCATGCTAGACCAGCCAATGATAGACGGCGTACAGTGCTCGTCAAGGATGATCCATGAAAACTCGTCGACGATAGACCATGGGGTGAATAAGTCAAAGACTGACAATGAAGATTTGCCAAAGGCTGACAGTGGAGTGGATATGTCTTACGTTAGACATAACCATCAATGCAGCCAGGTAATACACGCGATCGCAGCTCCGCCGCCGATAAGGGAAGCTCACACCTCGGACGAAGATTCTGATGGCAACGACGGACCACAGGATGAACATTCACCAGAGGAGGAAGAGGCGGTGGAGATTGAGGCTGAGGAGGATCGACAGCTGAACCTGGGTGTCATTCCCCCTCTACCAAGACCGGGAGGCCCCGTCGGACGTCGAGGAGGACGTGCAGCCAACAACAATAATAACGGTAAGTGTAAAATAATGCATTTGAAATAATAGAAATAAAAGTGCATGCTTTTTGGCTGTGTAAATAACAGTTTTACAAGGTAAAATGTTTGGTAGATTACCGTAAACATTTTGATAAATTCGGAACTTCTTTTTCATAACTTTATGGTATAGTTCTCTCCACCGTAGCCACTGAGAGCAAGTAGCGAGACTGGACAGAACTTCGTGCAGCTGTGCAACACTCTAGTCTCAAACAGGGAGACGTCATCAAAGCGATGACGCCTCGTAGAAGGGACTGGTGTACCTTTTGGTGCTCATTTTACCATTCAATCAAGAGGGAATTTACGTTTATGATGAGTATTTTTAGATAATATTATTTGCTCATGTGTGTACCTTGTATATGGTGCCACAAGAGCAAGTTTGAAGTAATTTTTTGCTTGTTGTTGGGTTTTTATTTAGATGTAAATTCTTAGGCTTGAATGGTGACTAGTCGTGGGTCATTGGCACGTTGGTATTCAACACTCGGGGGGGATTTTGGAGGGGGTATGGATTTGTTTTAAATATTAAATAAAACGAATAATTATAAAATGTTTTATTAATTTTCGGTCATTTCAAATTTCGGTATCCACCTCTAAATTTGAAATTCCATTCCAAATTTGTATATTTTAATCTGTGTTAAGAGGGACAGCTGGACAGATGACCTCGTAGTTCCGCCCCTTAAAACAACAATAACTAACTCGGTAATATGGCTATGAAATATGATTATACATCGATAGTCTTCAAAATCTCCCGATATTTCAGTTTGATAGGTTGGCAAGTATGTAGTTTGAGAATGTGGAAGCGTAGCCGGTAGTAAGTCGTGGGAGTGGACACCTGATACTCAAACAGTCCACCAGGATCGGAGTCAGCAATGGTCTGCACTCCAGGTGGAGAGATAGAGAAGCATGGTATTGGTCAAGAACCGTCAGCTATTGGTCAGCACAGAACAATGATTTTTTAAGAGCGTTCAGTATGCCTTCGGAGGGGAAGTAAAGCCGGCGGTCCCATGTCATAGATTTATGGCATGTTAAAGATCCTTCCACAGACTAAACTCGTGTGAAGCTAAATTGTTAGGTTAGATTTCGTGGGAACGCTCTATCAAAGTTCCAACGTTCAACGCTAGGTATCATTGATATCTGGTAGCGAAAGTTGGAACTACTTGAAAGTGAACGGAACTTGTAGCTCACCTTAAGGGTGTCTGCTGGAAGCAGCTACAGACTGAGGCGAGCCGAACATGTCCTCGGACACTCGCGGCACTAAACGCCATACGATAAATAAATAACGAGGAAAGTGAGAGAACTATATCTTATGAAGCCTAATTTTCCATGAAATATTTCACTAGTTAGAGTTTGCCTGTTTCCTAATATTTTATGCACCTTTCGTTCGGACTAAGAACTACTAGTTGACAATAACACAGAATAATTACACACACCATATACTTCAGTGCAAGGACTACCTCACGGTGTAGCGGCTAGCATTCTTGACTGTCGTCCCGAAGATCCGGGTGCCTTGTGAGGCAAAACTGAGAAAAGGAGGGATCAATTCCCACCTCAGCTATCCTGGAAGTGGATTTCCGTGGTTTCCCCACTTCTACTCCAGACAAATTTAAGGTCTCGGCTACCTTATTCCCAATCCTATCTCCGATTTGCAAATACTCACACAAATTCCTCACACACCCAAGTACATGGGGCTACATGACCACGATGTTACGAAGCCCGTAAATTAGCAACAAGAACTGAGTTACATTTTTTTTTCAAATATAAGTTATGATGCATATCGTGAGAATGTGCTGGATAGGATATTTTGAATGCGTTTAGAAGGAATCTCGATGTAATCATTTTGAATAATAATAACACAAAAACAAAAACATGTGGTGTCTTCATTTCAATTGAAACATTATAAAATACTGTAGTCTATTATGTCTCTAGTCCACCTCTTGGCATAGTGACTAGCATTCTTGGTTCTTACCGCGGAGGTCCGGGTTCGATTGTCGGCTCTGCCAATAAATTTGTTCTGAGAGCTGGAACGGGGTACACTCACCCTTGTGTTGTTGTTAATTCCTTTAAGGGCTCTGCGACATCGTAGTCAAGTAGCCCCGTGTACTTGGGTGTGTGTAGTATTTGTCTGAAATCTGTTACTGGCGAGTGTATTTGTAATAAAGGTAGGTTTTGGGTGGTAAGCGGTCGTGGCCTTAAGTTAGGTAGAAGTGGGGAACCATGGAAAATCATTTCCAGGATGGCTGAGTTAGGAATCAAACCTTCCCTTCTCAATTTTGCCTCTCAGACCAGAATTTTTTTTGGGCAGAGCCGGGAATCGAACCCGGGCCTCCGCGGTGACAGCCAAGAACGCTAGACACTATGCAAAGCGGTTGGACCCTCTTTACAAATTAAACAAACACGCCACTTGAAACGTTCAAGAATATTTTCTGAATTAAAGATACACAATATGAATAGAATTAGTGGATTATATGACGACTCCTAGCCAAATCAGTTATTTATTGCAATTTTATTGTCATAGATTTATGGCATGTAAAAGAACCTACCACTACAATTGGTCGTGTGTAGCCCAATTTGTAAGTTATATTTGGCTGGTTAGAAACGCTCTATAATGTTCCAACGTTCGCCGCCAGGTAGCAGTGGTATCTGGTAGCCAAAGTTGGAACTACTTGATATCGAACTTGCTGGGAGCCCACGGGTGCTCAATTAAGAATACCCTGCTATGGCCATTGGCTGCAATTCATACATAATAATTGCAATTTACATACTCTTTACTTGACTTAAAACACACACAAATCTAACGGTGATGATTCACTTAGGACATTTTGTAATTAAAGTGTTACGTGAGAATTGTTTTCATGGCAAGTTTTAGTAAATAAGATCAATATCAAACATTTTACCTTGGCTGGAAGTTAATTTTTATTTGTAGACGTTATTCTTCTAGTAATAAGACATGACGGAGAAGGAGCTGGCTGAATAGCGCGAGATAACCTATCAGGAAACAAAGGATGCTCTTTTTCTCTGCCGGAATAAACGAGATCATGTGTATGAATTATTTTCACAATTGGACGGCTTTTATGTATATTTATATAGAACAAGCGCCATTTAATGATGAGAGAGAATAAACTGTTCAAGTTAACCTTTATATAAAAGTTATTTAACGTAATTTTAAGATAAAATCAGGATGATTTTACCAACTTTGAGCTGTTTTACCATTGTACAGTATATTCCATGAAACATTCATCAAGTACACAAATTGTTTATTTAATAGTTATATACTGTATGCGTAAGAAATGAATTAATACAATTTGTCATGATAGCATTACTGTAATTTATCAGCCATTGCAAAGGCTGCATTAATTACAAAACCATTTGTTATTTGTTATTTGTCAGTAATGACCAGACATCCTTCAATATGAGATGATGATTGAATTTTAAAGGGTTTGAACATAAGAGGTCACCTGTCATCTTTAGTTTGAGATAAATATATTCAGTATCATTCATTTTCCCATTCCTTACAGGATTTATTATCCAGGAAACCGAATGAAAGCTATCAGACAGTCTTCGCTGTTTGTTCTATTATCAATCTGAATTGAACTATTTTTGCACATCATCTCTAGGATAATGGATTTCAACTTCTCCATTTTCATTGTACACATTTTTTTTGTTGGCCTCAGTGTCCATTTTACGTTTTCAAATTCCTTGATCTCTTTTAAATGATCCTTAGTGCATTTGTGGGACAACAAATTCTCTATTTATGCGACATCTTTCTGTGCTGTCACATGATTTATTAACATAGAACTGACCGTCACAGATCACTCAACTCTGTTTAAATAAATACAACTGAGACAATCAAGTGATTGGTTTCAATTGGTTCCATTTAAATAAAGTACTGAGTAATTTGAATAGGTCATTTATGGATGTATTTCAAAAATGTTCTAAATGGCGTTTGGTTCTTATAGTATAAAACCGTCCAAGGAGAACCAACTTAATAAGTTAGTTTTTGCAATAATTAATTCATATTTATGCCTATCTTTATTTTACATGAACGTGATTTTTTTGCAAGCACATCTGACATCATAAACAAGTTTTGTGACACTCGTTGTAATTCAAGGGTTTATTTCAAATCCAGACAAGTCCAAAAATTGACTTTTTGAGATACATACAGTACATCTGCTTCTTGTTCAAGGGCAGCTCTACGTGTAGATATTATTGCTGTCCCCAAAAAGCAGACAGGTCGTGTTATATACGAGTGTGAAATATAGGGGATTCTACAAAAATAAGACGGGTCCAATGCTTTTCCAATGCTTTTTCATGATAATTAACTACCTGGAATGTTTGGCATTCAATAATGATTTGTACTTTGTTAGGATTTACATAATAAAGAATCGTATTTGAGAATTTAAATATTTGTCATTTATTGTATTCAACTAAGATTTCGGCAAAAAACCAGACTAGTTCAAAAGGTTTTTTAGGTTTTCTTAACTATCCACTTAAAAATATATTTCGTTTTTGTCCAACGTAAAGCTGTTAGTGAGACAATAGTAGGTCTTAAAGCAATTTTTATTTCATTCAGCACAAATGATAGGAAAGACAAGGAAAGACAGAGTGAGAAATAAAAATTTAGGAAGGAAGTTGGGATGGGAAAACTAAATGAGAGAACTGAGTAAAATAAACTAAGGTGGTGTAAAGAGGATGGAGGAAAATAGAATACCAAGACAGATGCTGGAGGCAATGTGCAAGGGCAAGAGAGCAAGCGGAAGACCTAGAACAAGGTGAATTGATTCACTGAAGAACAGCGTAAGAAAAATAAATTTGGACTGGGACAAGATCGTGGAAGAGGAAGGTGGAAAAGTGCCACAAATACCCCGACCCGGCAGGAGCTGGATAAGGGGAAATATTGGAATGCAGCCGCAATAAATCAGAAACCTCTATGGACATCAAATTGGCAGGGGAAAAACTAAAGGAAGTAGGAGACTTCTGTTACTTAGGAAGCAAAATAACCAGTGATGGACGAAGCAAAGAGGATATAAAAAGTAGGTTGGCTCAGGCAAGGAAAGCATTTCTACAAAAAAAAAAAAAAAAAAAAAAGGAATCTGTTGACATCGAATATAGATTTAGGTATTAGGAAGACATTTTTGAAAACCTTTGTCTGGAGCGTTGCACTCTATGGAAGTGAAACTTGGACTATTGGTGCAGCAGAAAAGAGGAGAATTGAAGCGTTTGAAATGTGGTGTTACAGGAGAATGATGAAGATCAGATGGGTAGATAGGGTTACAAACGAAGAGGTATTAATACGAGTGAAAGAGGAGAGATGTTTCTGGCGACTGCTAATGAAGAGAAGAGATAGGTTGGTAGGACACATACTAAGACATCCAGGAATAGCAAGCTTAGTTATGGAAGAAAGGGTCGAGGACAAGAACTGTAGGGGTAGACCAAGGTCAGAATACTGTATGTTAAACATATTGCCTCGGATGTAGGGGGTGGTAGCTACAGTATGTAGAGATGAAACGATTATCTCAGGACAGGGAGGCGTGGAGAGCTGCATCTAACCACTCAAAAGACTGAAGACTCAAACAACAACGATGATGATCATTCGTTATTTCTGAACAATTTAATTTTTCGTCTTGTCTGGTTCTTGCAATGATCCCTTTAATTCAGCTTACATAATTTCATTGATCTCTCTCCTGATTCAGGGGCAGATGACCTCACTGTTCCGCCCTTTAAAGCAGCAATAACTAACTCTCTCCTGATTCCGTTCCCTAGATCCTCGGTGGTTCGTGGACTGTTCTTGTAGACTTTTTGCTCTAACTGACACAGTCTCCATTTTCATCTTGAATTATTTACGGTGAAAATGAGAACATTGGACTCATTTTGAGCTTTTACAATGAATTTCAAGCAGTATTAACAATTCAGTTATAAATTAATTGTTGTTTACCAATCACCAAGAATCAATTTCCGGTCAGTACATGTGCGATTTTCGAAGTGAAATGCCATGTCCCGTGGTTCGGATTCCACTTATAAAGAAGGTGGTCCTGTGACTTATGATCGCGAGATTAGTCTGTAATTTCTTTGGTAAGACAGTTCATTACTAATGAGAGTAACGTCTAAGTAACTTATCTCATGCACATGGTATCTCGTTCGTTTCGGCGGTGAACAGGATGCATATCGTTCCTTAAGAAACAATATCGCGTATCTGACAATGTTCTTCTTTTCGAATAGTTTCCTTATGATGGTCGGCGGCTTCGGTGGCGTAGTTGGTGGTAGCATGCTGAGATTCTATGCCCAAGATCGTGGGTTCACACCCGGCCAAAGTCGTCGGATTTTTTAAGAGCGTTTAAAGTCCCTCAGTATGCCTTCCTTTGGAGGGGAAGTAAATCCGGCGGGCCTATGTCATAGATTTATGGCATGTAAAAGAACCTTCTACTAACTACAATTGTGTGAAGCTAAATTTGTAGGTTATATTTCATTAAAGCTCTATTAAGTTCCAACGTTCGACGCCAGGTGCTGGTTGTGGTGGCTTCTAGTAACCTATTCACAGCTAGGTGTCGTTGTTGGTAGTATTTGGTAGCAAAAGTAGGATCTACTTGAAATTGATCGTCTGCAGTCCTTACCTGAATTGCAGATAACACACACTAATACAGCCATCATAATTAACACCGGTTATCAGACAGATTCTACACACCCAAGTACACGGGGCTACATGACCGCGTTGTCGCAGCCCCTAAACTGATTAACCAACTAACCAACCAACCACATGCGGCTGGGAGGTGTGACCGATCATAAGGAAAATAATGGAATACGAGTTTTTTTTTAGTGTATGGCTTTTTTTTTAGTGCCGGGAGTGTCCGAGGACATGTTCGGCTCGCCAGTTTTGTAGCTGCTTCGAGACGGACACCCAATGGGTGAGCTACAAGTACCGTTGGGGAGGAAAGTTGGAAGGGAGGGTCGAGGAGTTGGAAGGTAGCGGCTGTGGCCTATAGTTAAGGACCAACCCCGGCATTTGCCTGGAAGGAAGATGGGAAACCACAGAAGACCATCTTCAAGGTTGCCGGCGGGGGGATTCGAACCTCCTCGCCTCCCGGATGTGAGTGACTGCCAACAGTCATGCCGCAACGACCTCGGCTAACTCACCCGGTGAATACGAGTAGAAGAGCATTGTTAAATATGCGGTATACGATATGGATATTATTTTATTTTTATTAATGCAGCCAATGGCCATGTACTTTTCTTTTCAGGACGGGTCATGGAAGGGATATTGGAAGGAAATCGGCCGTGGACCTATTGAAAGGAACCGTCCCGGCATTCGCCTGGTGATGAAAATGGGAAACCTCGAAAATCATTTTCAGGACGGCCGAGGTGGGAATCGAACCCACGCTCTCCCGATGCCAGCGAGGCACGAGGTAGCGCCTTAGCGCAACCTCCATACAAGATCCTCCCACTCGAACCTGTGGAGCTGTTTTCACCGTGTCCCACATTTTAACCGAGTGTGTGGATCTTGCTGACTTACGAAGAAACCTTGGTTTTGGAGATGACACTCAAACTTATATTAGCCGATGACGTGGTGGCTGCTGATCGCGTTATCCGCTTTATAAGTGAGAGTGGGTTAGGGCCAGAAATCTAAATTTTCCAGTGTAAATTGACTCAACGACTTGTTCGTTTTTGAATGATAATTTTTTGTTTCTCCGTAATATTTGTTTATTTTTATAATTTTTATTTTTATTTAATTTTTGTTTTATTAATTTTAAGTCGTTTTAAATTTAGGTGTCCACCTCAAAATTATAAATTCAATTCCAAATTTGTATTCTTTAATCTGTGTTGAGGGGCAGATGACCTCGTAGTTCCGCCCCTTAAAACAACAATAACTAACGAACTAACTAGCCTCTATGCAGTAAAGCCATCGTTACTTATGACTTGACGTTTCAGTGTTACGCTAGAGCTATCTAGCGATCAGAAGTGAAATCACTTTAACTAATCAATCACAGACAGACATTCGAATCGAAATATCGCGACAAATCGAGTTTCGTTCGCTAAATCATGACATTGGGAACGAAACTTGATTTGCCGTGCTATATCGATTTGAATGGCTGCCTGTGATTGGCTAGTTAAAGTAAATTCAATTAAGACCACTAGATAGCTCTAGCGTAGCACACTAACGTCAAGTCTGAAGTTACTATGACTTTGCTGGAGCCCCAGTTATCGTGCGAACTACTCTCTAAACCATGTGCCGTCCAGTCTTGTTTCCTTCTCTCTGTAATTTGACAGTGTGATTTTTTCCCCGTAGCTATAGACATTTCCTGAAATTAGTAGCCTATTTCTATTTTATTGCCATCCTGGAATGCATTTTTTGATGATTGCAATCTGTATTTAACAATCAATATTGAACTTTTAAATTTTAGAAAAATCCCTTTGATAGTAACCAAGACTATCGCAATAGATCAATGGCTTGGGGCTTCGGTAGTGAGACCACTATAATTTAGATGCACGGTTCATATGAAGAAGAAAGAAAGGGCAATAATGTCTCATGTAACTCCAGTTTTTGATACCTGTGAAGGGATCAACCAGATTTTGCATGAACAGTAGCGCTTCCTTATCTGTATGGGAATCATTTTTCCATTCTTTGTGTTGACTTTATAGTATTACGTACAAAAGTACAGTCGTGTTGTGACATACAGCTCCACAGTGACATTTGCGGGCGTTCTCTCTATCTTTCTGTATTTTATTACATATGGGATGAGACATTTATATTTACAAGGTAATACATCAGTGAGTGGGGTAGTATTGGAACGAAATGAATTTTCTCCTCCCTTAACATTAGAACTCCAGCTAATATTTATTGCCTAACACACCCATAAGTTACCTGCAAGGAATACCTATGCATTTGGTGTTGGAACCCATTACATTTTAATTCCAATGGAGGTACTTAAGCTGTTCTTGTACGCAGAGACTCTGCAGATGAACTATGGGCGACATGGAAAAATGGAATATTTTGGATTTAACGGCAATGGAATATAGAATGCTCCTTGAGGTTAGGCTGTGTCTATGGAGGTTTCGTCTAGGTGTACCGATTGGAGTCATCATCAGACGTCGGTGCACCCTGTCAGGATAGCAACTACCAACGTCTGCTGACGAGCCCAATGGGTATATCTGAGTGAAGCCTCCATAATTCCTAGAAGAATTTTATGTGATCAGAAACAAGTAAAAATACATAAAAATTCATAAACCCAGAATTCTCCCAGAAGGAATCTACAAACTCGGCTGACAGTTGGAAAAGACCAATACTGGCATTTGACGTAGGTGGCTGTGATTCTACGGACAATTTCTTTTTACAAATTAACGACAATATAATTATCAAGAAGATCTACTCATTGTTTGAAAGTACAAGGACTTTGTTTTATATGTGACGGGGGTTTTCACTCGCCCGCTCGCCCACGTTGCGAGCCTATCTTCCGCCAAGCACTTTGCCGTAAAGCGGCGCCCGCCCGGCACTGAATCATTGAGTATAGGAATTTGTACTTACCTAGTTCACAGCTGGTGCTGAAAATGTTCGCCATTCACTGCTACACATCGCTGGCACATTTTCAGCACCAGCTTTAAACTAGGTAAGTACAAATTCCTATACTCAATAACTCAGTGCCGGGCGAGCGCCGCATTACAGCAAAGTGCTTGGCGGGAGACAGGCTCGCAAGGTGGGCGAGCGGGCGGGCGAAAATCGTCTTCACATATAAAACAAAGTCCCTGTAATCACGGGTCCCTAGATCATATTAAGTTTACGACTAATGTTTATAGGAACTTCTTAATATGGATTGGGGTCAAGCCACAATTTGCGTGATGCACACTGAAAGTGTGACGGTCTACTGCGCATCTTGCCCCTATGTGGCGCTCGCAGTTACTCCCGCATCTCATTGCTGCCTCTGCCGGGCGAGAAGCAGTTGCATAGTATAATGTAACACTTGGATACTTTATTACACAGTTGCAGAATAACTTGCTCAGTGTGAACATGTCGTCCACTGAACGTATGAGACGTACGCGTGTACGTCTACAGGAAGAAAAGAACGGAAAAGAATTTCAAGCTTATTTAATGAATACTCCTAAAACAAAAATATTGGAATGCAGCCGAAATAAATCAGAAACCTCTATGGACATCAAATTGGCAGGTGTAAAACTAAAGGAAGAAGGGGACTTCTGTTACTTACGAAGCAAATTAATCAGTGATGGACGAAGCAAAGAGGATATAAAAAGTAGGTTGGCTCAGGCAAGGAAAGCATTTCTACAAAAAAAAAAAAAAAAAGGAATCTGTTGACATCGAATATAGATTTAGGTATTAGGAAGTCATTTTTGAAAGCCTTTGTCTGGAGCGTGGCACTCTATGGAAGTGAAACTTAGACTATTGGTGCTGCAGAAAAGAGGAGAATTAAAGCGTTTGAAATGTGATGTTACAGGAGAATGATGAAGATCAGATAGGTAGATAGGGTTACAAACGAAGAGGTATAAAGAAGTGTGGGAGAGGAGAGATGTTTCTGGCGACTGCTAATGAAGAGAAGAGATAGGTTGGTAGGACACATACTAAGACACTCAGGAATAGCAAGCTTAGGTATGGAAGGAAGGGTCGAGGACAAGAACTGTAGGGGTAGACCAAGGTTAGAATAAGTTAAACAAATTGCCTCGGATGTAGGGTGTGGTAGCTATGTAGAGATGAAACGATTAGCACAGGACAGGGAGGCATGGAGAGCTGCATCAAACCAGTCAAAAGACTGAAGACTCAAACCGCAACATCTCGTACAACCGAGGAGAGAAAATGTGTGCGTGTCAACAAAACATATCCATGATTCGCTGTTCCTCAGTGTAGCGGACGAACTCTCTTTTGTTGCATACTAACTCTACTGTAAATATTGGAACCGTTCTTCCCGGACACCATGTGTATATCATAATTATCATGTATCATAATTAAGAGCCTGGCAATATCTCGAAAACCGTTCGTTTTAGGGCCTTAAAACGCAGAGTTCGTGGCTTCCACGACACGGAACCACGAACATTGCTCCTCGCATTGGTACGAGTAAAATGAGTTACGCCCCATCTTCCTACGAGCAAATCGACTTCGACAAGTCTCTTCTTCTCTATCTTATACTGTATATAAAAGTGAAAGTCTGTGTGTGGATTTGTTAGGTATACAAATCTACACCGTTCCACCATTCTCAACCAAATTTTGCATACACATACTTAAGGACACAGAAGAAACAGCTGGCTACATGAATTTTCGATAGTCTTTCTCTTTCTTCTGATTGGCACTCGGGCAAAGGCTAATAAAGTAGGAAAATAATCTGATGAAGGAATGGCAAGGTCTAGAAAGCTGAAATTTTGCATGTTGGTTGATCCTAGGTTGTAGGGGCTCACTAAGAAAAGATTTTAGGAAATTCAATTTCTAAGTGAGTCTTTTCGGCTGTTTGGCACTGAGCATGGACAATTGATACAGAGACCGGAGATGGCTCATTTTAACCCGCAAGAAGCAAGAATGTTTTAGTAAAAATGGGTCCTGAAACGTGCCGTTGTGAGATAGTTTTGAACTTGTGGTGACCAGCCACCACTAGGTGATCGTCGTATTAGGCCGTACATTTTACCAAACCAACTCAATGGCGTACAAGGACGACACGTTGAACACTTCCTTTGACTACGATTAAGTACAATGTACAGTTAGTGTACATATAACTGTGCCATACTAAGTAAGACATTTTTCTCGTTCATTACAAACAACTGCACTTCTAGCAATATATCTAACAATGATTCATCATGTTTTCTTGGTAAATTTTCCTCACTGGGATGACGATTTCACACAATCAAATCAGTGGTGGCTGGTAACCACCGATCGTTCACTTATCTCACCAACGGCTCGTTTACTGACCCATGTTTACCTAGACATTTTTGCTTCTACAGTAGTATCGTGTAGGGATGGTACTTTTAATCTGAGTTCTTGATTAATCGTGTCAAAATATCAGTTGGTAAAAAAAAACATTTATAGATTGTGCGTTCATTCGATTAATCGATTAATCGTTTGGTCGAATAATTGATTGTTTTATCGATTCATCGATGTACTTCGATCCATTCACTATGCTCTTATAACAGCAAAACATACATTTAATTAATTGAACTATTCGTATCCAGTCTCCAGAAAATTGCATTAAAAATAGGATTGCAAATATCTTCTGAGAAAAATGAGATCATGCCAATGCAACCTCTTGACATAAAGGAAGTCATCATAAATGATCAAAAAATTAACATAGTTCTACAATTTAAATACCTTGGAGAAATCATTATGCATAACTAAAGCGAAAAAACAACATGGATAAATAGTACCAACAAAATGAAAATAGCACAATTTCTAACCTGGTCAACTTATAACAAAAAAAAAAAATGCTTGTCAATAGGCACTAAGATCCAACACTACAAAACTGTAACTTTGCCCGAAGCCACTTATGCTTGCGAAACCTTGTTCCAAATTAAAAATGAAAGAAGAACTGATCAGCTCCTCAAAACTGAAAGAAGAATTATCAGAACTTGCATAAATAAAAAGTACCTGGTTGAAGGAGTCTGGAGAATCCTCTCCAATGAAACAGTCTATCGAGAGATTGACCCAGTTACCAGCACGATGAAGAAGAAAAGAATCTCTTATTTCTTTCACATCCTACGATTACCAGAAAACAGGAATTTACGACAACTTGTGATGAGAAATCTGGGAAAGAAGACTGGAGGGCATTGGATCAAAGAAATTCAAGAGGATTTCAAAACAGTTGGACTCGAAATTACAGATGCAGAGAACAAGAATAAAATTACCACCCTTCTTAGGAATCACAAATTTTCAGCAGAAATGATGCACAGACGGCCTGTGGAGATTTCAGACGAATTAAGAACACTGCGATCAGAACGAATGAAGAATTACTGGGCAGATAAGAAGAATCAAACAATACAACCTTCAAAGAAAGTGTACATGGAAGACTCAAGTGGTCCAATGTGGCCAATAAAGTTTATAATAATAATGTACCTTCTTTGTGAAAACTAGGTTAAAACAAAGTAAAGCAAAAATGTTCCTGTCCGAAATTTTAAACATTGAAAAAGAATTGAAAATCTTGGCTGAAAACTCTTCGTTTTCTGTTTTCGAAACCCTTTCCAATTTGGTGGATGTTCGTCCTTCCATTGTCACTGACTCTTATTTGGTTATTGTTAATATAAACAAGGAAGGACACTTTGTATGTATAGGTAAAACGTGTCTTTTATAGATTTCTATAGGCTACATCATTCCGAAATTGATCGTAACCCAACTTATGCGATGACCTCTCATGTAAACCTCTTTTCTTATATCGTGTTTAGTAATCAATTAATCGATTATTTGGTTAATCGATTGAACGATCACTCGGTTAATAATTTTCGATTAATTTCAAATTATTCGATCCAGGCTCTTCCAAATCCACGAGTTTGAGTATGCGTACAGGCGAGTACTCAGCAGTAATGCTCGGAATACGGTTGGAGAGGGACTGGGGGTGGTAGCCAATACGTCACTGGGCGAAGGTCATAACACAAGTCCATGCGCTTCCTGCCAATCTTGATGTATCCACCGCTTAGTAACGGCTGCCACTACAGCAGAGAGAAGGCGGCGAGTACTCAGTTGCTCACGGGCGAGGTGCTCGGCTGGAACAGCCTGGATTAGTCGATTAATCGAACATAGCTTATTACCAGCTCTAGTACTTACAGCTGTATTAATTTGCGATATTAATTATGATACACCCTGTATAATTGTTGTAGAAGATTCATGACAAGAGAAAATGAAGGACAAATTAAAAGGAAGTTACACTAAATAGTTTTACATGTAAGTTACGTAGATAACGCCCGCAAATACCTATGTGATGTAAGTTCTCAAAAATTTCCTGTGCTGCATTTCTAGTTTTGTTACAGTATTTGCTAATCCTTTTCAGCCTTTCGGGGTGCAATTTTACGAAGGAATTTCCACGAAGGGCTACCACAGACCGACAGTGGGGTGGACCTAACGTTCGATGAAAATACAGAATTGCGTATTCCTCGTCCCCCATATATCCGGAATGAGGCAGCTTTTCGACCAACACGTAATTTTCATGCGCCTGATAGAAACATCCACAGGATACACTTCAACTCTGATAGCGTCTATGAGTTACAGCTTGGAGATCGGCATGGGGCTCAAGGGAATGAA
Source organism: Meconema thalassinum (assembly GCA_946902985.2). NCBI lineage: Eukaryota > Metazoa > Arthropoda > Insecta > Orthoptera > Tettigoniidae > Meconema > Meconema thalassinum. The sequence continues at coordinate 212,738,544 of OX336396.1, read as the reverse complement.
CTTCACCACATGTTCTCACGCCATCCAAGACTTGCTGCACGAAGAACAGGACGCGGTCTCCACAACAATGGTAACTAAAGTACGAAATTATACGTAGTTGATTCAAAAAGTCCCCGAAATTTGGTATATTAAAAATAAAATAATGCGCAAAATATTCTAGTGTTAGGGACTAGTAGATTTACCTTATATCACTTAAAAGCAGGGTGACCATATGCCACGTTCTGACCAGTACAGTCCCATTTTACTGTAAATTTACTGTATGTCCCGTCCACCTTCTCGGTTACAAGCAAAAGAAGGATTTGTCTAGTTTTTAAAGAATTATTATTATTTGATTCGTTATGCACAACTTAGGGCAATTTTCACCAACTTAAATTATCTTTTAATTCATCGTTAAAAGGTTATTTAACTTTGGACTAGCATTTCATCAAGCAGAAACGTAATTAGCTTACCACTAACAAGCAAATACGTTAAATGGCCAAATCTGACCACTCAACTCTCTAAAATATCGTTAAAGTGGAGGGAACAGCTGAATTCTACCAGGTGCATCTTGCAATGGCGGTAGAATTGGTTTGTTTTCGACTTTCATACGAACATTCTTCCATTCTGTATATGAGACCATAAGATTTCTATCTCCTTTTTCTAATGGAATGTGATTTTATCAATATGTGGCTTCTTTTACATCCAAACTCCGTTTTCATAGTTTGGTCCCAAGATTTTTCTGAGGAATTTTATCTCTTGTTTCTCAATGATTTTGACTTGTTATACAAAGTTTCAGATACGTAAAGTGTGTCTGGTTTGACGACAGTGTGGTAGGTTTGCTTTTGGTGATATGGATTTTTATAAAAATGTCCTAGGTAATTTTATATGCTTTTTGTAATTTTGCAATTCGTTCCTTGTTAGCTTCTTGATTTAACTCTGCTGGCTCAATAATTTCTCCTTAATACTTGAATTTATCTACTTGAGAGATAATTCAAAATTTGGTGATAAGAGGTTGGTTGTCGAAAACTGATTTAGTTCCTTTCATATATTTAGTCTTCTCAAACGCAGTTTGGAGTCCTTTTCTGGCTGCTATTTCATGAAGTATTCCTGTGGAATGGTTTGCTTCTTGCTATTATTATTATTATTGTTACGGCTGTGAGTTTGTGTCATCGCTCGCCGCATGAGTCACAACTGCCCCAGGGCTGGGCTGTGCCCTGCCTCATGTATTGCGTGCGCCTTATGCAACAGGGCTACTAGGACAAAGGGATGGTCCAGAATGTTCGTGACCCCGCCAGCGAAGGAAATGTCGAGAAGCCGTGTGTCCTGGACGATTCTAGAATTCATTGAGTCACCAGCCTGCTATATAAGCGGCTTCAACAGTGAGGGGACCGAGTTTTCTGTGGGTGTGTGTTTGCGAGCGAGTGCGAGAGAAGTGTGGTGACGAAGTGTCGTGCGAGTTACGAAATCCAGTGACATTGTTTCCCCAGCTTGTGGACAGCGAAACAGCGGGTAGCGGATTATCGTAAGTAACTGTGATTTGTTGTACATGAGGAAGAGGAGCAGGTAGTTTCTGTCAAGGCCACCGTACTCATTAAGACGGTTTAACTTCTGTGGTTTGTTGACAAGTGAAAGGGCCAAGAGCGCTCAAGGACGAGACTTGAGGAAATTGGAGTAAGGTTCTAATTGTTTGCATTTGCTGATGAGTGGCTGTATGTTTCTGGCCGCAATCAAGTTAATTATTTAAAGGAACAACCTCTGTTTGTGCTCTTCAACCCACCGTAATCCAGTTAACAAAAAGTGTCACTAGAGGGGTGGCACGTAACAACTGGTGTCAGAAGTGGGATTACGAACTCAAGCACAAGCACAACACCTGACGGTCCTGGTTTCAAAACCCGAGCAGGTCATTTTCTCTAATTTTCCTGTGAGTGCATGCCCTTTACAAGACAAACAACTAAAATGGAAGCGCAATTGGCAGCATTGCTAGAAAAGTTAAGTGGCATGGAAGACGGCCAGAAGAAATTAGCCAAGAACCTGAAGGATGACCTGAAGAAGATGGAAGACGGCCAGAAGAAGATGGAGGACGGCCAGAAGAAGTTAGCCGAGGACCTAACTGCTAAATTAGAAGATGGCCAGAAGAATTTAACCAAGGACCTAACTGCCAAATTAGAAGATGGCCAGAAGAAGCTAGAAGACGGCCAGAAGAAGATGGAAGACGGTCAAAATAAGTTAGCGGAGGACCTGAAGAAGATGGAAGACAGCCAGAAAAGTTTAGCCGAGGACCTAACTTCCAAATTAGAAGACGGTCAGAATAAGCTAGCAGAGGACCTAACCGCCAAATTTCTGGATGGCCAGAAAAATCTGGAAGAGTGTCTGCTGACGAAATTACAGGAAAGTCAAAAGAAATTGGAACAGGGTCTGCGTCAGGAAGTCAACACCGTCTGCCAGGGCCTACGTGAGGAAGTCACAGCAGTAGAAAAGAAGTTCGACGCCTTACAAGAGGAAGTTGCCGAACTGCGCCAACGCCCACTGACGGGGGTGGAAGAAAAATTCAACGCTTTACAAAAGGAAATTTCTGAGCTGAACCAACGCCCGTCGACGGGGATGGAAGCGAGATTCAACGCTCTTCAAGAGGAAGTTGCCGAGCTGCGCCGACGCCCGCCCACAGGCACACCGGGAATATCAGGAACGGGACAGAGCAGAGTGACGCCCCCAACCTTCGACGGAAAGGTCCCGTGGAGCACCTATTTACGTCAGTTCGAGGCACCCTGTTCAATAAACAACTGGAACAGCACGGAAAAGGCTACAGCTCTCATTGTGGCGCTGAGAGGGGACGCCCTTAACGTCCTTCAGGCCATCCCGACTGGGTCCCAGGACTACGCTTCACTAATCGCCCATATGGAGTCTCGATATGGAGATAGCCATCTTCAGCAGGCCTACCAGATGCAGCTCCGGACCCGGGCACAGAAGAACGCGCAAAACCCTGCAGGAGTTCGAGATGGACATCGCACGTCTCGTAAGGCTCGCCTACCCAACAGCGCCGGCCGACTTTCTGGAGCAGATAGCGACGCAGACTTTCACCGACGGGCTACGGGACTCGGACACTCATCAGGCGCTGCGACTCGCGCGCAATAAGACCCTGACAGATGCGCTGAGCCACGCACTTGAGGTCGAGACGGCAAAACAGGCATCCAGAATGCACGCGCGGGTGCGTCAAGTGGACGTCGACGAACCAGTAAAAACCAACGAGACCAAGCCCCTGGCCGACGAATTAATGGAGGCGCTAAGCCGTTTCTTCGATAGTCGCGGCACCACCAGCAACGACACAGCCGAAAGGCAACCGGAGAGGCGGCCCGGAAGAGGACTACCGACCTGCTGGACCTGCGGTAAGAAAGGCCACCTGAGCAAGGACTGCGGTGATCGCCGCCGCCGAGGGTATCCGACGGGAAATCAGTCGTCTGAAAACCGCGCGACCCAGGGAAACGAGTATTAGCCAGCCTTGGGGGGGAAAAGGTTGGCTTGTGAGAGTCGTCAAGCCCCGGCAGTCCAGGTTCGTGTGAGGAAGTTACGGAGGGACAATAGCAGCCTGATGGTCGACGGAGTCGTCAACGGAGAGAGCTGGCCCATGCTAATCGACACGGGAGCATCGAGGACCATCGTCAGTCCCACCGTGATCCCGAAGTGGAGAGTGCAACCCACACAAAGGAACCTCCGGCTAATAACCGCGACCGGAGAGACCGCACCGGTACATGGCGAAGCATCATTGGAGTTCGTCATTGGTCGACGGGCGATAAAGCATCCAGGGCTTGTGGCTGACGTATCAAATGAAGTGATCATCGGACTGGACTTCCTGGACCAGAACATCATCATCTTGGATCTAAGTACCAACACTCTGCACTTCGGAGGTGAGGAACTTGCTTTGCAACCTGCGCACGAGTCCATCACCGCACGACGAGTAAGGCTGAGAGAAGACGTCATCGTTCCCGCCAGGACGGAGGTCAGCGCTGCCGTAATTGTCGACGGAACAGCTGAGGGAGTGGCGGCTGTCATCGAGCCAAAATATGAGGACATCCAGACAAAAGGATTGCTAGTTGCCAAGACTCTCATCAACACGACGTCTCGGCCGTACGTCCGCCTGTCCAACCTGAACGACTACGACATTACGGTTCACCGGGACACCAACCTAGGAGTCTGCGAGCCCGTTACCTGGATTGCCTGCATCACAGATACGACGGACGGACACCTGCAGACGGACAACCGAAGAAGACGCACACTGCCAGAAGAACTACAGAAGATGTACCAAGGATCCCAGGACCATTTAGACGAGGAACAATCACGCCAACTTCAGGACCTGCTACGCGAATTCCAGGACGTATTCTCCGTGGGGAGCAAAGACTTTGGCAGGACAAGCTTGGTCCAGCACAGAATCGACGTTGGGGACAACGCACCGATTAGGGCCCCATTCTGACGTGTCCCGCTCGCCAAGCAAGCCGAAGTCGACCGAATGGTAGAAGAGATGAAGGAGCAAGGGGTGATCGAGCCATCACATAGTACTTGGAGTTCTCCGGTCGTGCTAGTGAAGAAGAAGGACGGTTCCACCAGGTTCTGCGTGGATTACAGGCGGGTGAATGACGTCACGAAGAAGGACAGATACCCTCTACCCCGGATCGACGACACCCTGGACACCATATCAGGGTCGAGATGGTTCTCCACCTTGGATTTGAAGAGTGGCTACTGGCAGGTGGAGGTCAACCCTAAGGACCGCGAGAAAACTGCGTTCTCTGTGGGCAGCGGGCTCTGGCAGTTCACCGTCATGCCATTCGGTCTGTGCAACGCCCCTGCGACCTTCGAAAGGCTAATGGAGTCCATTCTGAGGGGACTACACTGGAAGACCTGCCTGGTCTACCTAGACGACGTCATCGTTCTGGGGAGAAGCTTCGAGGAGCACTACAGCAACCTGAAGGAGATCTTGTTGAAGCTACGGGCTGCCCAGCTGAAGTTGAGCCCCAAGAAGTGTCAGCTCTTCCAGAAGCGGGTCCAGTACCTTGGGCATATCGTCTCCGAGGAAGCGGTGCGCACCGACCCAGAGAAGACCGCAGCTGTGAGGGAGTGGCCAGTTCCGAAGGACAAGTCCCAACTACGAAGCTTCCTGGGACTTTGCACTTATTACCGTCGCTTCGTGAGAGGATTCGCCGACATCGCCAAACCTTTACATCGACTGACTGAGAAGGACCAACTCTTCACGTGGACAGCAGAATGCCACAGTGCCTTCGAACAACTCAAGCAGGCTCTGTGGACCGCGCCTATTCTGGCCTACCCCAGACCTGGAACAAGGTTCATCGTCGATACCGATGCCAGCGACTTTGGCATAGGGGGAATCCTGTCGCAAGTAGTGGACGGCGAGGAGAGAGTAGTGGCCTACTTCAGCAAGGCCTTGTCAAAGCCAGAAAGGAACTACTGCGTCACCAGGAAGGAGCTGCTCGCCATCGTGAAGACCATTGGACACTTCCACAAGTACCTGTACGGGCAAGAATTTCTCATCAGGACCGACCATGCATCCCTGCGGTGGCTCCTGAACTTCAAGCAGCCCGAGGGTCAACTCGCACGGTGGTTAGAGAGGCTTCAACAGTACAACTTTGAGATTCAGCACAGGAAAGGCCAACTGCATTCTAACGCCGACGCCCTGTCACGAAGACCGTACCCCGAAGACTGCACCTTCTGTGCCCGAAGGGAGGAGAACACCGGGATACAGTGCCGAAGGACTACCGTGGAACTTCAAGGGAGCTGGAGCCGCGAATCTTTCACGCGGGCACAAGCAGAAGATGATGACCTGGGACTGATGGCCGAATGGAAGAGGGCCTGTGTCCCCAGACCCGGGTGGAACATTGTGAGTGACTGCAGCCCAAAGTTTAAGTCCTACTGGGCGCAGTGGGACTCGCTGATTGTAAGGGATGGCCTCATCTGCCGTACCTGGGAGAGCACCGACGGGAATACATCTCGGGAACAAGTCGTCGTTCCAAAGGCTATGACGGAGGAAGTCCTGAAGGAAGTTCATGGAGGATCATCTGGTGGACACCTAGGGATAAAGAAGACCCTGGATAAGCTGAGAGAGCGGTTCTACTGGATCGGATGCCGAACAGACGTGGAGAACCACTGCGCAAGGTGCCACGATTGCGCAGCCAGCAAGGGCCCAGGACGAAGACGACGGGGACCACTGAAGACCTACAACGTGGGCGGCCCCATGGAGAGAGTGGCCATCGATGTTGCTGGGCCATTCCCGCTAAGCGAGGCAGGGAACCGCTACATATTAGTCGTCAGCGACTACTTTACCAAATGGCCGGAGGCGTATGCGCTCCCTAACCAAGAAGCCGCGACAATTGCAGAGACCCTGGTGAAGGAATTCGTCAGCCGGTACGGAGTACCCCTGGAGCTGCACTCCGACCAAGGGAGGAACTTCGAGTCGCAGGTGTTCCAGAACCTATGCCAGCTGCTGGGAATCCGGAAGACAAGGACAACGCCGCTACACCCTCAGTCCGACGGGATGGTAGAGCGATTCAATCGCACCATCGTGAACCATCTCCGAATAGTCGTCAGCGAGCACCAGAGGGATTGGGACAAACATCTTCCACTATTTCTCCTGGCCTACCGCGCCGCCGTGCATGAAGCCACCGGGTGCACACCAGCCCGGGCCATGTTTGGGAGGGAGCTCCGTCTACCTGTCGATCTTGCCTTCGGCCGACCTGGAAATGATCCGATCCCGGTAAGCCAGTATTGTCGAGAACTGGTCGACCAACTGGAGGACGTGCACGCGTTCGCGAGGAGGAAACTGCGGATCGAGACCGACCGAATGAAGACCCGATACGACCAGCAGACGGATGTCGGCGGATTCCACGAGGACGACCTGGTCTGGCTCTTCAACCCATTACGGAAGAAAGGCCTGTCACCCAAACTGCAGAAGTTCTGGGAGGGCCCGTACCGAGTCGTGAAACGGATCAACGATGCCGTCTACAGGATCCAGCGGAGCCCGAGAGCGAAGATGAAGATCGTGCATCGAGATCGCCTGGCAGCCTACGGAGGGACACAGACCGACCAATGATTGATCGGGACGATCAGCCTTTTTAGGAAGGGGGTGGTGTTACGGCTGTGAGTTTGTGTCATCGCTCGCCGCACGAGTCACAACTGCCCCAGGTCTGGGCTGTGCCCTGCCTCATGTATTGCGTGCGCCTTATGCAACAGGGCCACTAGGAAAAAGGGATGGTCCAGAATGTTCGTGACCCCACCAGCGAAGGAAATGTCGAGAAGCCGTGTGTCCTGGACGATTCTAGAATTCATTGAGTCACCAGCCTGCTATATAAGCGGCTTCAACAGTGAGGGGACCGAGTTTTCTGTGGGTGTGTGTTTGCGAGCGAGTGCGACAGAAGTGTGGTGACGAAGTGCCGTGCGAGTTACGAAATCCAGTGACATTGTTTCCCCAGCTTGTGGACAGCGAAACAGCGGGTAGTGGATTATCGTAAGTAACTGTGATTTGTTGTAAATGAGGAAGAGGAGCAGGTAGTTTCTGTCAAGGCCACCGTACTCATTAAGACGGTTTAACTTCTGTGGTTTGTTGACAAGTGAAAGGGCCAAGAGCGCTCAAGGAAGAGACTTGAGGAAACTGGAGTAAGGTTCTAATTGTTTGCATTTGCTGATGAGTGGCTGTATCTTTCTGGCCGCAATAAAGTTAATTATTTAAAGGAACAACCTCTGTTTGTGCTCTTCAACCCACCGTAATCCAGTTAACAAAAAGTGCCACTAGGGGGGTGGCACGTATCATTATTATTATTATTATTATTATTCCTTCGGTCGTTTTGTCCACATATAGACCACGGTGCTTGTGTTTTAGCTGTCTGCCCCTTTTGGTGTTCCTGGTGCAGCCGATAACTTGAGTATTTTATTGGCCCAGTTTTCTTTCATTTTCCTCCTGAATGCTGTCTTACGTTCCTCGGACTATTTCCTGGAGGCGTTGTGGTGAACTTGAGTAATGGATGTGAGGCGAGGTCTGATTTCAATAGTCAAACAGTAGCTACTTCTTTTATTTAGTGTGTACTGCTGAATATTTCGTCGTCGTCGTCGTCGTCGGCCGATACTCGTATCCGAGTTTTCGCTTCTCGCCTGCAGTTCCATAATCTTTAGTTCAGGCGATGAAGATGGCACTGATGGCTTATCAGGCCAATTCTCGCATAGAACATGCGACCAGATATGTTGCATCCGATGAAGGGTGGAGGACGTGGTAGTGTTTGATGTATCTTTTTCCTCTGGCGAACTTCCTCTTCCTGTTTTCGATGTTCCTGTCTTCGATGTTCCTGCTCAAACTGTGCAACTGCAGCTGAGATGGTAGCACGCCAGCGAGGGCGATCCAGTGCAAGAGTATGCCAAGTATTTGGGTTTATGTCTACTCTTCTCATGGTCTGCTTGAGTGTTGGTCTTTGTATAGTTTTAAACGAGCACCACATGTTCTCTCGGCAGTGTTGAGTTCACTATACAGGATTTGCCGAGATAGTCTGCTGTCACTTATACGATGGATATGGTCTGCCCATCTAAGCCGATGACCAACACGCTGAATATTTAGTTCAGCAAGATTCTTCTCGACTTGCTTGATCCACAGGGAACCAGCGGCTTTACCCTTGTTGGCTACTTTGAAGATCTTATACGACATCCTATGGTGGTCCATTGTGTACAAAGGCCGTTGAAAGTCAGATATCTTCTTCTGATGGCATCTGTGAGATTGTCCTGGTATTGGTAGAATTCACAATTTGGTTGTACCATCAGATTCCGTATGGTAAGATTCTTGTTTCTACTTTCTTTGGCAAGAATTTCCTCTCTTGTACTTAGAGGGCCTTTAGGGGAGTCTTCTTGGTTAGGCACCCAACTGCGAAATGATTGACAGTCTGACTCCCACATAATAATTCTTCATTGTGATAGAACTCTCCTCACTATATGGCACGCGTTCAGGATGATAGCTTTTGTGCATGAATGGTGTGGTGTAGTAGTAGTCGAAGGAAGATGGCAAATTCAAAATGTATGATGATCTTCAGGGCGTAGGATTTGGAAACATTTCGATCGAGAGAAACTGCAATGTCAATCAGATCTATTACTTTATTTCTCCTGTCAATGAGGACTATGTCTGGTCTTGTGAGCAATGATAGGCTTAACCCAGTACAGTTTGTGGTGCTCATTTTCCAGAACTGAGGCAGAGGTGTACTTTTAGTTAGGTTGAGAGTGTTAGGCAATTATTTGTGCGAGAATTTTGCTACATTACTCGTATTATGTCTATTACTAAAGGGTATTCCAGCTAAAAGCGAACATCCTCCGATCACATACGGTAATTAATTGTATTCTTCTTCCTCTCCCTCTTCTTCTTCTTCCGGATTGGCCTACTGGGGACCACGCTTGTTCAACTGTTGAGTTTTGAGTTTTGCTCAGTATCCTTCTTTGCCTGGCACAGCCAGAAAGCCTCTCTATTTGTACGTAGTGCTCCGAGTTGTGTTGTCTCTGATATTCCCCATCTTCTAGTACGGGTCTTCAGATATTTCTCAGAATTCTTCTCTCTCTCTGACCTACAATTTACCCATGAAGCCTCTCTTATTTATTGACAGGTAGGATGACTGTAGTGTAGTGCTTCAATTTAAGATTGCGTGATAGGCACCGCTTGTTATCGATGTTCTGAGTCAGTCTATGGACCAATTCCAGCCTATTAAATCTAGAGGAGAACGCTATCTTTTGAGACAAGTTGGGTTCTATCCATTCGCCCAGACAATTAATAATTATATCATTATTATTTCTCTTTCTTTCTTTCTTTCTTTCATCGTTATGCGCGTTTGAACTTGTTAGTTGGCTTGATGATTTTTAGCCTTCCTCTTCTCCCAAAATCTCTTCATGAACCGTTGCCTCTTGCTTTCTTCTGTCCATCTTGTACCAGTCCTGCTGCTAGGTTTCACCCTAAATGTGTGTTTATTTATTGAGGTTCTGAAGATTTCTCGTTTTTTATTATGTTTTCCCCAATATTCAACTCGTTCAGCCGCCCCCTCTCCTCCTTGTTTCCTCCAGCCAAGTATTTTGTTTATTCTTCTTCTTCTGCTATTACTGCCTCATTGGACCACTCCAGTCAATCATTTCTTGGTCCTCTTCTTCAGTAAGTTTTCTTTCCGAGTTGCTCAGTAGCTTTCCATTCGCTCTGATCTTCTTAGGCGTTCCTCATCTGTGCCATGTCTACCCTGCAAGTCTTAATTATCCCAGTCCATCCAGATGCTGACCATGGAGAGATACCGCATCCATATGATCTTTTGTTCAACTTGTAAGAATGTTTATTCTAAGGTTGTCTTTAGTTTAGTGATCGGTCTCCATGTTGGATTTTCTTCCTCTCTCGACTTGACAATTTTAGCAGGAATATGTGTGCTTTGTAGTTTTCTCTCTTCTTTTTGTTAGTCTATATGATCTTTTGTTCAACTTGTAAGAATGTTTATTCTAAGGTTGTCTTTTGTTTAGTGATCGGTCTCCATGTTGGATTTTCTTCCTCTCTCGACTTGACAATTTTAGCAGAAATATGTGTACTTGGTAGTTTTCTCTCTGCTTTTTGTTAGTCTATTGTTGTCCATTCTAAAAATGTGCCTAAACAATTTCAAACGTCTCCTGAGTACAGTGTTTTTGAAACTGTCAGTATGAATGAAGATCTGCTGTTTGTCTCTTGATCCAAATTCCGTTTTCTAGTTTAGGGCTGAATATTTTTCTAATAATTTTACGTTCTTGCTTTTCAGTGTCAGCAACTTTTTAATGACCTCCTAAAGTTATGGTTTCTGATGCATATAGAGCTTCTGGGAGGGTAACGGTTTTGTAATGTTTCGATTTTACATTACGTGACATCACTCTTTTATTGTAGTGATTCCACGTTAGTCGGAATGTAGTGTTGAGGCCCTTTTTTATGTTGGCCAAACTGTCCAATCCTGAAGGTAGAATTATTTCTCCAATGTATTTCAACCCTAAATCTCTTTATCTTGCAAGTTTGCCGAAAATGTTCCATATAGTTGTTTTTCTCAAATGACATCTGAAGGTCTGTCAGTGATGCTATAGGCCTACTATGTAACCTCTCGACAGCATACTCATTATTACTATTCCTATTATTATTGTTATTATTATTATTGGTCTGATTTCGGTCAATTATGGAAATAACTTCCTTGCTTCCTGATTGGCTATTCTGATGGAACTCGACTGCAGCAAAGGATGTGATTAGTCAGTGTAGATATAGCGTGGAATCTATCAGCGATGTCGTTCCATTAAGTTAAGGTTTATATGCTAGTCAAATGTATGCATTCATAACAAAAAGAAACCTCATACTTCAATAAATGCAATAGCAAACACTTAGGAAGTGATGACTAGGGACATCCATGCTAATGACAAATTGCGTCTTTTTTTGTTGTATTGATCAATTCTCAAAATTTTGTTAAAATCTAGTCTATTTGTAAGATATGGATGTATATATTGATACATTTTTCATAGAACAGTGTTGTTTGAATAACAAACCCTATACAACCACAGGACCATAAAGTGTCCCCTATTTGTAGAATCACCCAAATGGTAGACTACCCTGGGGTGTTAATCGATGAAAAACATTCTGGTAATGATTCTTCTTGATTTAAGAAGATATGGAAACACTTATGGCCTAGGAACAATGATCATGCTACTATTTCAAGGTGCCTTACAATGTATACGGGTAGCAAGAAATTACGAAGTTAAAACAGCGGGGGTTCTACATATTTTTTTCAAACCTGGAACGACGTCGCTGTTAGGTTCCACCCTATAACTACGCTGACTAATCACATCCTTTGTTGCTGACGTGTTTCGTCAGAATATCAAATTAGGAAGCTGTGTCCTTCTCCAATGCTAAAAGTGAACTAGAATTTGCAATCTCGCGCACCGGCATACAAAGTCGGAGATTGAAGGTTCGAGTCAGATATTTGAATTCTCCAACTTTCACCTACATACCTTGTACTATTTGTGCATTGCATGACCTAGCTTAAAGCCTTTGTCTATTCCCCTGTTACCTCCACCGTCAGCAATCCTTTTCGAATGTATTTTTCTGATAAGGTCTTCAGTATTTGTGAATTTGGGGTTACAAGAGAATCTAAGATAGTTTTGAAGGGTTGGTGCTACGACATTTAACTAATTGGGTGCTCCATCTATTATCATAGTTCACGCATATTAGGGCTAATGCATGCAAGAATATCTAAACGAAAAGTCACGTCCAGTGATTGAAATTCAACATAAATGAAGTCCCGTTGCTTATGATCGTGAGGCATTGGTTTTGGGGCTTCTGACATCCCATATAAACAACTACACACAGTCAGTATTAAAATAACCTGGCAGTGTAGATTAGGAAACAATGCAACGGCTTAGTAAAAGCTTCATTCTTAGGCCCATGTTAAAGCCTGACACACCAGTCCCTGCCGTGACATGATCGGGGAGGCGTGGCCACCGAACAATGGGAGGAGTGCGACTGTTCTAGCTGTGCTGATCGCTTGCGTCACTTTTAAAACCGAAACGAAATAACAATGCGCCGCTGGATGAAATTTGGCAAGCTACGGTTTCTACATATGTGAAGGATGAAAAACATGAATCACAATTCTAATCCCAGTAGTTTACTTTTTATGTTATTTTAAAATTATTTGAAAGAGGACACTACTCATCGATCATTAATCACTAGTTCCTAGCTGGCTGCCGAGTGCACGAGCCAATGCAATGTTGTCAAGTCGTTGCACAGCGACGATTGTTCCCACGTTTAAGTCCAAGCAGAGAATGAACGATCTTGCTACATCGAGACTCGGGAAGGCAAGACGTGTCACGTGTTTCAGATGAGGCGTGAAGGAACTAAAATGCGTTACTGCGTCGCGGCAGAGACTGGTGTGTTGGGCTCTAAACAACAAAATAAAAAAGCGGGTATGTTACACGGTCAGAATGTAGACCGAAAAACGCAAGCTCTTTTTCACCGAATACAAACGATACAAAAAATTCGCATCCATCGACGATTAAATGGGGTATGTTTTTGGGCTGGTTGTGTCTATCTGGGATTAGCATTGACAGTATTGCGTTGAGAAATTTCAGACGTCTAGTTACCATGGCAACAAGTACAAGCGCACATAATTACCACTCGTTGGAACGTGCGTGATCTCCGTAAATAAGTAGAAGGTGGCACTATTAACATTATAAACAAGGCGGACCATTAATTTTAAAAAAACCATTCATTATTCTCATATGATTTGGTTGTGCATCACCATGATTCCTTCTGTTCTGCTTGACATTGTTTTGACTACAGTATCTGCCCAATATCCAACGGGCCAAGTCCATATAATAGACGAATTAGATTCACTGTGTATCGTGACTTTCATCAGCATAATACATTTAAAGAAGTGTTGGTTCGCGCATGACGAATAAGCTTTGAATAACCTCTAGTTTTGATGAATGTGGTCGACCAAAAATCTACGCCAGTTCGAAGTTTTCTCTCCACGTCATCCATTCGTTTCAGATGTAGATACTTGTGTAGAGTATTTTATTGCAGAGTAGTTAGATATGTAGATAGTAGCGTAGAAATTTAAGACCAGTGTTAAATATCAACCAACAATGCCCCAAATCCGCATAACAGTATAGCTGGGCGGATGGTATAAGTTATACACACAAGTAACCGATCGCAACAAATGACCATTCAAAAGAGAGGGAATTGCCCGCAGGAGTGAAGAATTGAACTCTGATTTCACAAATATCGACAATTTGTTTAAAATGTCCGTTTATTAAACAAGACGATATCCCCTGCCAGAACTGTGCCGCGTTGAGGTTGCATAACAGTAAAGCTGGAGGGGTGGTTTTCTCTCACAGGCCCTTTAGTATACTCGTACATAATATTAGATGCCTGCCCCAGTTTAAGGGATGCGCTATGAAGTCAAAATGACGATATTTCGTAGATGTAAATGACATTGCGATTGTAATCAAAAGGTTTGTATGTGGAAACATTCATCTTTCACCAAAGAAAGCCGAGCAATATTTAAGTGAAAAAAGTCGAAAAAGTGGGGTGTGATAGCGCAGTGGTCAAGCTGGCTTTCACCAAGGTGGATAATAATAATAATAATAAAAATACGAGCTTTACAGTAGTCGCATATGATGTGTAACATCTGACATAGAAGAAACCTCACGTGAAATTGTTGATACACCGGTATTTTATACTATTATTGGTACAGATATTAATCTATTGTAAAAGGAAGTGTTTTACAGATATTGTAGTTAATAATAATAATAATAATAATATCGTATGGCATCGGGTGCCTGGTGCAAGCTTTGCTATTTGACACCCAGAGGGTAGCTTGCATGTCGAATTTCGTAGTTCTTTGACTATGAAAGTCAAGGAGGTTAGATATCTAGTAGAGAAATGAGGAACTTTGTGCTGGCGGAAACTCCCGAGATTAATTTTGCCATTATGAACTCGGCCTACTGAATTTAAATGGGTTCTTTGACATGCCAACATCGTATGATATGGTGTCGTACTAGTATTGGCACAAATATTAATCTATTGTAAAAGGGAGTGTTTTACAGATATTGTAGTTTATAATACGGAACTCATTTTATTAGATGATTTGTAGCTTCCACCAGCACTAGCCTAAATAAAGAATACGATATGGATCAACCAGATTAATAGACGCGATACCGCTCATAACCTTAAATTCCTTATAAACAGGTCCTCTTAATTCACAGACCAACACGTAATTTCATATGTATTCTGTTAAAATGAGTCATATTGATGTGATAAATATCGTTTAAAATGATAATCTGATAGCAAAAATATCTACCCCTCCGTGATTCGAACCCGAGATCTCTAGATTCACAGACATAGGCGGTAACCCCACGGCTATTTCGACTACGCAAATATTGTGCACAAGATGGTGACTTATTTCCACGTTCCAATAATACTACATTACGGAATTAAGTTTCATTTATATTTTGCTTGTTTCGTTAATGTTCCTGCGTGAAATTGAGTTTAAAATGCCTTATGAATAGGCCCTCCTGTGAGTAAAGAGAATGTATTCAGTAATAGTTCAAGAGGGCTGGCTCAATTCTCGTATAACCACAACAATTATATTATATTGATGACTGCATTACCGTTATGTGGGTTAATATTTGAATAGCCATTGTGCAGAAACATAATACCGGCAATGCCGACTATTTACAATGTTTGATATTAAGGCATTTTACCATTTAAAAACTGATACGAAGACTTCGAACATGTACCATGTCATTTGTTTCAATCACCTAACACCAGAGTTCGCATGAGCGTTTTCCGTTCAGTATGTCATATACATTCCACATGGCCGAGAGTAAGTCATGGTATCAATTTGCGACTCCGCGCGCTCATTGTTTCTCGTACCACTGCCAGCTGGGTCTTACCACTGCCCGCTGGATCGATCGATCGAGCGGGCATTGCATACTTCCGTTTTCCACCACTGCCAGCTAGTACACTTCCGTTCGATTGATCGAGCGGGCAGTGCATACTTCCGTTTCCCACCACTGCCAGCTAGTACACTTCCGTTCGATCGATCGAGCGGGCAGTGCATACTTCAGTTCGATCCAACACTGCCAGATCGATCGTTCCGATCCACTTCCGTCCCCAATTTTCAAAATCACTCCCACAAAACTATCCAGCAACCGAGCGGAAAGATGTTACACATCAATAATAATGTTACCGAAATTGCAATGCCTTGAATGAGTTCCATGATACCTTATCAGTATCTTCGACTGTTTTAATGCTAAGCACATGATCTACAAATACCGGTACGTGGAGAAACACGTGTAACACAATGTAGATGTGTCGGACAACCAACACATTGGACGCACAGTTTGTTTGTTTGTTTGTTTACATTACGTCCCGTGCGCTAGTGATCTCAACTTGACTCGGTCAGACGCGGCAAAGAGCTGTCGCAGGCAGTCCAGCCTGCCGGCTAGTAATTTCCGAGATTAGACTTTAAAACAGAGACACTAAATCGACGACTTTATTTTATACTATGTGTAGATAAAACAAAACGATGGTTTAACAGTTTTGTCCTTTCCCTTAGTAATATTAGGAAACCCATCTAATAATACACTTACCAAAACACTGCACAGTGGGTCAAAATCGAAATCTAGGAGGACAAAATTATTTATTTTCATAATAAAAAAATCAAAATGTATTACTTCTACAGCATTTTCATATAATTGTCGCTCTCTATTCTGGGATATAAACGCATATTACTGTAAATCTGTCACCACTGTTCGAGCAGTCTGAATTGGAGGGTGAATGTAGGTGGCTGTGGTTTGGTTATCTTTGTAGTTAGTGTGATGCTTTAAGATGGAACATACAGCTGAATGTATGAATTTTGTAACGTGTTTCAATTATTGATGGGCGTAATTGTTACGTAATTTTAGCTATATTTGCATTTTATAATATTTAACTATTATTTTTAAAATTATATTTTCACGTAGATTTTTAGTATGTCGCGTCACTCTGCGTCACTTTCTACTTAATGTTAAAATGTAGATAAAGTCTTGTAGTTTACGCCTGTTATAAGATTTTTTGCATCTTTTTGCAACTTACTTAGTTATCTTACGTTTTAGAAGATGCCGCGCAACCAGTTCTCACAAGTTTACAACTGTTTGAAGCACTGGGTTCGACGATTATGTCAAAAGTGGAACTTTTGTGACTTTGTTAAAAGTCAAATAGGGGTAGAAAATTGTTCTGAAGAGATAACTGAATGCTCTATCCAACTCCTAGTCATAGACAATTTCTTGCATGTGTAGACGTAGCTTAAAAAGGTCTTAACTGGTGTTTATTATGAAGTAAACAAATTATATACGTTGCTTTCACTCTAAATTCATGATTAAAACGTAAAAATAATTTTGTCCCCCTAGATTTCGATTTTGACCCATTGTGCACTGTAGGCCTAGAACTAGCTGTGAACTTTTGTGTTGTGTTTCAACTTAAAATTAGAATATATTTGAAAAAGTAAAGGGCGGAACGCTGTGAAATTGAGCGAATAATTTTCTACGTTATGCAAGTCTTCAGAAAAGTTGCATAACTCTTGTCCTAAAATTTTATTACCTAAGTATTGTTGTTTGATATTTTGCAGTGGTCTTCGAAAAATTATTGTACTTCATGGCCAATTCCTAGTCATTCCGCATAATATGTAGATTTAGAGTAGCGTATTTTCTTGCACAGTAGTTTGAAGTGTAGATAGTTTTATACCTTCCAGTAGCTATTGGCCACGTCAACATTTATAGGGATTTCGGATTCTTGTTACGCGTATTTTGTTTTGTGGTTTTTGGACAGCTCGTTCTCCATTGAACCAGCCTAATGCAGACCAGCCTCGTCTGCCACCTATTTATTATGTGGCACCGGGAAAGTTCCCGTGGAATGATCCGTCACGAAAGCAGAATCGCGGTGTTGGTCGTAGGGGTGACACCGACAGAGGGAGTACCTGGAGGCGGACCAGGAGCTCTTCTGAAGAAGACATCAACAGACCATCAACCAGTTCGGCGAACAACGGTGATCGCAGTGTGGTTAGTATTCGGTAGAATTGAACGACCTGCCTTAAAGTTTGAACTACATTCCTTCGAGCACAAAATGTTTGCATACAGTCACAAGGTGTGAATTCTTATCTTCAACCTGTGGCGACATTTCCCCTTCCTATTCAATATTAAGACGTAGCAGTACTGGCCTTGGTGTGTGAGTGGCTATCGTGTCGGACTACCAAACCCCCAAGCTTGCAGGTTCGCTCCTGGCCGTGGTAAGTGATTTTTGAAAGGGGGCAAAAACGGCTTTAAGTGCCGGGAGTGTCTGAAGACATGTTCGGCTCGCAAGAAGCTGTAGCTGCTTCAAGCGGACACCCATAGGGTGAACTACAAGTTCCGTTCATTTTCAAGTAGCTCCAACTTTCGCTACCAGAAGTCAATGATACCTAGTAGTGAACGTTGGAACTTTGATAGAGCGTTCCTACGAAATCTAACCTAGAAATTTAGCTTCCACTAATTACGCCTACACTTGTATGAAGCTAAATTATAGGTTAGATTTGACTGACGCTCTTAGGTTCCAACGTTCCTCGCCAGGAACCGACTGCGGTGGCATCTAGTAACCAAGTTCAGAACTAGTAGTCGTTGACGGTGGCGATTGGTAACAAAAGCAGGAACTACTTGAAAATTGAATGTCTGCAGTCCTTACTTGAATTAAAAACAGATAACACACACTAATAGACTACAGTCATCACAATTAACACCGGTTATCAGATAGATTCTATACACAGCCAAAGTACACGGGGCTACATGACCGCGTTGTCGCAGCCCCTAAACTGAGGAACTAACCAACCAACTAATTAACTTACTATCTTGTTTTCCCTTTAACTGCTCTGAGAAACTTAATTTCCCTTTCTTGCAGTATGCTCCAGTCCCTTTCCGTCAACGTCCTAAGTTCTGCTCCACATGTGATAGGGTGAGTAATAGGTCTTATACCTACATAAGAAGTTTTACTATTTCTGAAACTTCCTCGATCCAAACCAGATGTTTTATTCTTTCATAAAAATGTCATTTTTTGCAGCCACTTACTGATTTCATTTATGATCCTGCCGTCACTAGATATTTCGCCGGCTCCGTAGTGTTGGGGTAGGGCGCCTGACTCACACCCAGAGGCCCCAGGTTCGATTCCCGGCTCCGTCAGGGCTTTTAGAAACCGACTTGAGGGCTGAAACGGGGTGCAATCAGCCTCGTGAGGACAATTGAGTAGCTGTCTGACAGTGAGGCAGCGCCCCGGTCACGAAAACCAAGATTAACGGCTGAGGGGAACCGATGCGCTGACCACGCGCCACCTCAATATCTGCAGGCCAAATGGCTGGGCATAGGCCGCTTGGTAGGCCGAGGCCCTTCATGGGCTGTAGTGCCAGGGGTTATTATTATTATTATTATTATTATTATTATTATTATTATTATTATTATTATTATTACTAGTTATCTCACTGCCTAGGTAATTGAAACTCTCTACCACTTTGATTGGTTCTCTATTATTGAAAGAAATGCGCACAAACTGTGTCACAACATGATAACGGGCACAATACTGATCACGGAGTTTACACGTGCAATCGGGTCCTGGGTCGTGATGATAAGTCATGGTGCACACTTTGTGGTGATATCCGTGTACTGTCATCGATTTCACAAAAAAAAAGGCGGAGTTTCTGGTTTGTACCAGTCCAAGATCTGTAGAGCATAGCTTTACATGTGTAAAATTTAGGGCAAACATCCTTCCTTTTCTCTTCCCTGTCTTCCAGAAATATTTCCCAGCTGTTTGTAGAGGCCAAGTCATATTTCAATCTCAGATCCTGTATTAGGAAGGATTCTCTTGAGAGTTCATAGGCTAATCTTGACCTGGTGACCTTTGAAATTCCAAGACCGAGCCTTGACATTTTCTATAGAGTGGAAGTCTCTATATAGCAGCTTTTTCCAAGTTATCTCTATTCCATACATGAGAATAGGGTCAATTTTGGCCTCAAAGAGGGTCATGGCAGTTTTCAAAGAGATTCTGGTTCTCTATTCAACTCAATATTTTTATCTATATTTCTATCGCTTCCGAATATCATGACTTCACTCCTGTCTTTATTCGTTTTAATCTGTATTACCATAACATCTGCAAAAATCATCTTTTTTCCTTTTCTCCAACCACCTCTTTTACTAATCTATTCATTCCTTCCATCGCAACATTAAATAGAGCAAGAGATAGAATGCTTTCTTGTTCTAGTCCTTGTTCTTTTTCAAACCATTTAGAGTTACCTAGTGGTGTTCTAACTCTAATAGTCCTGTATACAACGTCCTTATTACATGTATGTATCCAATTTGTATACTAATCTCCTACAGTACTTCCCATAGTCTTTCCCTGTTGACTGTATCATATTCCTTTTCTACGTCTACGACTACCATTAACTCCCAACTCGTTTCCCATTGACGAATAGAAAATATTAAGTCAATCGTACTTCTTCCTTTCTAAACCCATTTCTATCTTTTCATTTATTCGATTTAGTACAATTATTTCAACAATCTTGGCTGTATGGCTCATGAGCGTTATTCCCCTATAATATTTGCAAAGTCTTCTATTACCCTTTACACATGGTGGGATAATGTCTCCTTTCCTCCAGACATCAGGTATTTTACTAGTTGTCCATACACAGTACAGTACTCAATACAGCAATTGCAACCCCACTGGTCCCGCCGATCTTATGTCTATTAATACTTCATCTGGTCCTGGAGCTTTTCCTTTATTCTTCTTTCTCACGGCTATTTCCATCTCTTTCCATGTAATTTGTCCTATTTATGCTTCCCAACTACTACCATTTTCTCCATTATTTGCTTTGTCGTCACCTGATTGCTCGTCACTATTTAACAACTTCTTAAAATATTCTCTTCAGAGATCTTTTATACCTTCCGGTTCTTCTATCACAATTCCATCATCTTTTTCCATCTTTACTGATACCGGTACCTCAGAAGTTTTCCTTTTAGTTTTCATAATCTTATAAAACATTTTCTTATTGCCGTTCATTTCTTCATGTTTCTTTGTAAACTTCTCTTTTCTGCTTTTATTACTTGTTTAAATTTCCTCTTTTCCTCTATGTATCTTTTATGAACCTCTTAAATTTTAGCTTCCACCACTTTCTCCGTGCTCTATTTTTAAAGAGCCTTATTTATGCCCTGAGTTTAGTTTGTTTTGCATTGCGAGGCTTAAAATGGGCCTAGAATGATTCTTCTATACGACAAATTCGTCTATGTGCCAAAGGTCCTAAATCTATGGAATGGGGGCTGTCCAAATTTCAAGTAGACAATGTTGCCCCGCAGGGCTTCAATGCGCGGTTGTGTGCTCCAATGTTGGCTCGCAGCGCTCCAGTGGACTGTTACTTGACTACTAGACTCGCTTCAATGCAGGAGCTCTCATGGACACCGGCAGAAATCCCTGGAGCAAACTGTACGTTAGTGAGTTTACTGATATTAATAATAATATTTGCTACGACACAATGAAAGACTGAAACAAAATTATGATTTGACAACGCCAAAAGGGTAGATGAATTGAGGCCATTCTTCTTGCCATAGTACACACATCAAAAAAAGTTTTGCATCACCTCGGTTCCAAGAGTTCCGGAACCTTTAAATACAAAGGGAATAGAGATCAACACAAACAACATTTCAGCTCGTTTTATTGCTCATGAGACCCACACATTGCATGTTGTACCATCATACAGCTAGACTTTCAGCATTTGTGGTCCAGATTGCAGTACACACCACTACCTCTAATACCCAGTAGCACGTCCTCTTGCATTGATGCATGCCTGTATTCGTCGTGGCATACTATCCACAAGTTCATCAAGACACTGTTGGTCCAAATTGTCCCACTCCTCAACGACAATTCGGCGTAAATCTCTCAGAGTGGTTGGTGGGTCAAGACATCCATAAACAGCCCTTTTCAACATATCCCAGGCATGTTCGATAGGGTTCATGTCTGGCGAACATGCTGGCCACTGTAGTCGAGCGATGTCGTTATCTTGAAGGAACGCATTCACAAGATGTGCACGATGAGGTCGAGAATTGTCGTCCATGAAGACAAATGCCTCTCCAATATTCTGCCGATATGGTTGCACTATGGGTCGGAGGATGTAATTCAGGTATCGTAAAGCCGTTTCGGAGCCTTCCATGACCACCAGTGGCGTACGTCGGCCCCACATAATGCCACCCCAAAACATCAGGGAACCACCACCTTGCTGCACTCGCTGGACAGTGTGTCTAAGACGTTCAGCCTGACTAGGGTGCCTCCAAACACGTCTCCGACGATTGTCTGGTTGAAGGCATATGCGACACTCATCGGTGAAGAGAACGTGATGCCAATTCCGTGGGGTCCATTCAGCATGTTGTTGGGCCCATCTGTACCGCGCTGCATGGTGTCGGGGTTGCAAAGCTGGACCTCGCCATGGACGTCGGGAGTGAAGTTGCGCATCATGCAGCCTATTGCGCACAGTTTGAGTTGAAACACGACGTCCTGTGGCTGAACGAAACGCATTATTCAACATGGTGGCATTGCTGTCAGGGTTCCTCCGAGCGGCAATCCGTAAGTAGCGGTCATCCACTACAGTAGTAGCCCTTGGGCGGCCTGAGCGAGGCCTGTCATCGACAGTTCCTGTATCTCTGTACCTCCTCCATGTCCGAACAACATCGCTTTGGTTCACTCTGAGACGCCTGGAAACTTCCCTTGTTGAGAGCCCTTCTTGACACAAAGTAACAATGCGGACGCGATCGAACTGCGGTATTGACCTTCTAGGCATGGTAGAACTACAGACAACATGAGCAGCGTACCTTCGTCCTGGTGGAATGACTGGAACTGATCGGCTGTCGTACCCCCTCCGTCTAATAGGCCCTGCTCATGCATGGTTGTTTACATCTTTGAGCAGTTTTAGTGACATCTATGAACAGTCAAAGGGACTGTATCTTGGATACAATATACACAGTCAACGTCTATATGCCGGAGATCTGGGAACCGAGGTGATGCAAAACTTTTTTTGATGTGTGTACATCACTTTACCTTTTGCCTGCGTTGTAGAAAACATCTGTGACAGTGCATTCATGTATCATATTTCCAGGAATTACAGGAGCATTTCGAAGGGGGCTCTAATCCCATCAACACCCCCTACGGTTACGCCTCTGCTACTACAGTATCAACAACAAAATTCATCAAGAGTACGGGAAATCTCAATTTCTATCACAGGTCCTAACCAAATTATTATTTCCTTTCAGACCAGGAGGACTTGAAGGAGACCGATGATGAGTATGACTGGGCTGACGATCGTGATATGATGCAGCAATAGTATCAGAAGAATAAATGGTGTGTGTGGTTCTTTTCATTTTAACTTGAAGCTTATAAAAACGAGCCTTAGACAAGATATAAATGGTCCCAACATTTATAATTTTTAAACTAATATTTATTAGAACTGACATTGGTACCATGAAGAAGATCTTCAGGGCATTTGTGAACGTTTTTTGTAATTTATTCAAAAGGCGTCATTATCTACTTGTAAGCTATTCAATTTTTACTAAAAGTATAGTGTGATTTATGTACTAATTAGGCTATGTAGTAGTTGGTGAGCTAGTTCTATCAGAATATTTTGATACATTTATGGACACATTCATAACAAATCATGCGGAGATTCTGTTAGGTTATTAGTCTGATTTTAGAAGCTGAAAACTTCAAGGAGATTTGCAACTAACATTTTTCAAATAATACCTCCTTAGGATTTCTGTGTGCTAGTTTTGTGTAACTTATCTAAATAGAGGCAGAATTTTTTGTTCACAATATGAATATAGTTCCGAACTTTTTTTTTAGAAATAGTTTAACACAAAATCTAAGATATTTCGTTGGGTTACTTATGGCTAATTTCAAAATCGACTGTCTAATCACTGCAGCTAACTTCAAAATCGGCCATGTGGAATCGACCATTATGGGAATGTATTATGCATTACGGTATGCTTTAATACTCACCTCTAAATCCGGACTCAGGGTTAAGGAATTCAGGCAATTCTTTTGCCATGGCACATCAGTTTACTTTCAGCTCGATTTGTAGAAAACATCTGTGCCTGTATATTCATGATTCACAGGAGCAAGAGTCATAATATCTGTTTCACATTCAGATGAGATACTGAACACTTTTATCAATATTTCTTATTTAGTTCTGGGCAAAAAAACTGTCATTTTCCCTTGTATCTGTTACAAAACTGACCAACTTCCAATGGTTACTTTCAAAATAGCCTATTTTCAAATGTTGAATTTAAATTAGGGTATCGTAACTCGAAAAGAAATTATACATGTTCATTGACAGCAGTGTCCATGAAATGGATAACTGGTACGTTTTATAGTTTTTTTTATAGCATTACACTTTTGTTCGATTTGCACAATAAATCATGAATAGCTATTTTTTTACACTGAAAATCATTTAAGCGAGCTAATGTCCGGTTTTGGAACTATAAGATTAATTCTATAATTCAAGAGATAACTGAGATTTGTGGCAATTAAATAGTAAGTTATCAAGATGTTAAATCTCTGTAGTATAAACATAATATTTACAATCGCTTGCATTTTCAGTTATGTTGTTTTTATTTATTTTGACGTAACAGTAGTTGCTGTGAATAACAGCACTGTAATTTGTTTCAAATAAAGTTTCAAATCATTCTATTTTGCTTTTTATTTTATTTATTTTATGTCCAACATATTCGTCAAGTTTTTTTGTATCACCTTATCTTTTCCTTTTATCATTCTTTTAGAGTGTTTATTTCTTTACCTATCTAATTGTATGAATTATTTGTGACATTTCCCATATAGATTCACATAACCCGAATAGTTAATACCCTGTGTGTCTCTTCATTGCTCCTTTTGTCTCTATTTATTTACCTGAAGCTTCCTTTCTTACATTTGTCCGGCTTTCACCCCTTCCTCCACAATCCACTTAGAGGCCAGATACACCTTTGAATAAAATAAATCCACAGGCCAACGTCATAGAATATCCCAGTCAGTCATCAAAGCACTGGCGTACAAAGATCGCCGTTGGGAGTCTCGCTGGGGTCAGACAGCTTAATTCTCTTACTTTTATCTCAATGGGTTACACTATTATGTGACCTAATAGTTGAAAGCCTTCATAAGTATCTATTTTTCCACTCTTTATATACATGGTACATTAGGGGCGGATTTAGGGGTATGTTTTGGGGGGGGGGACACCGGGGGTTCTGGGGGTATGGAATACCTCCCAGGTCAAAAGGGGGGCCTATTTCAATGTATATTTTTGTTGTAAAATGCAAATTCTGATAATTCCAATTTGGCATTACACCAGTTTTCCTTTTCTTTTGACCTTGTTATAAATGGATAAACCTTAATTTATTCCTACAATATAGGCCTATGTATACAAATATAATAAGAGGTCGGCGAAGCCTCTTTTTCTTGACATCTTCCCAGCAACCATGGGCCTCAGTCTTTATGAAAGAGCGAAACTCCTCGCTAAAAAAACAAGGATTATTCTTTATGTTCGACCCTGACTATTGTATGTCTGAAAACTGTATCATAATGATGGTCATTATAACACTATTTTTAGCCTACTTTTCACATTTTGCAAAAATTAGGAAAAAGTAGACTTATGAGATCGATCCGGGAAAATGTGTGTGTCTGTCCGTCTGTCTGTCTGTCCTTCTGTCTGTCTGTCTGGCTGGCTGTGTGTGTGTCCCCCCCCCTATCAACTCCTAAACGGCTGCAGCAATCAAAACCAAATTTAGTATGAGTAAAGATGTGCACCGGAATATCTCACGTCCATTTTTGAAAATGATGTCAGTGCTACCAACTGCTGAAAAAACGCACTAGAAATTTGAGCTCCATGTTGGATGTCTTGCAAGGTATACATGGGAGCTATTCCAAAATTGGCACACATGTAGATAAGACTATTTCAGTTTAATTTCCAGGAGGCCAACCATGACAGTGTTGCCAAAACAATGTTAAGCCTTCTGATAGGTCCAATGTTTAAATGCATATAACTTCTACACTATCAATTGGATTTCAACCAAATTTTGTATGTAATATCTGTACATAAACAGATATGACTGAGCGTATTCTTAAGGCCACCACGGCTGCCAACTGTTAATAATTGCACTCTCTATTTTTTTCATCCAAATACCTATATATCAGAAAGTATGGAAGCCAACAGTTTTAAACTATGCACACGTATATTCTGACATTTTAGATTAATTTGGAGTAACTTTTATACGTCAGTTCTACCAACATGATTATAAACCTGCTGATAGTACCAATTTTTAAATACGTGTAACTTCTATACTATCAGTTGGATTTCAACCAAATTTCAAATGTGCTATGTGTACCATAACAGATATTACTATTAGTATTGTTAAGAGCAATCAGGGCTGCCAACTGTTAATAAATGCCTATATAAATTACCGAAAGTGCACCGTCCATATGTTCGCGTAAATAAACTGGTGAATATGAGACAAGAAATAGCACTGTACCTTAATATACCCAAATCCAATTTCTACACAGCGCGTTGATTTCAAACGACTACGGTGACAGGTTTACTGAATACTGGTTCACGATCTGCACATATGGCATTGAAGCACACCGAGCGCATGCGTCGGTCGGCCAGAGAGCTTGGAACACAGAGATATCCTACCTAGCGCACCACCCGATCACAAAATTCTAGTTACTGAACAGATGAAAAATGAAAATCCACAGCCTGCTTCCAGTCTCCGACCAGGTCAGGAATGGAATGAATGAAGCCCCCATCTAGCGGCGAGGATATGAACTGTGCCGGCTGCCGAGGCCTGACGCACTCCTCTGGGGCAATGATTAAATGAATGACAGATGAAATGAAATGATAGTGGAGAGTGTTGCTGGAATGAAATTTTGACAGGGAAAACCGGAGTACCCGGAGAAAAACCTGTCTGCCTCCGTTCTGTCCAGCACAGATCTCACATGGAGTGACCGGGATTTGAACCACGGACTCAGCGGTGAGAGGCCGGCGTGCTGCCGCCTAAGCCACGGAGGCTCCCAGTTACTGAACAGATATTTATGAATATTTAAGTTAAAACATATAATAAAGTTATAATTATCGTCGAACATAAACAGTCGTGTGCAACTCGCCTATAATGGTAATTAAGACACTCGCTCACGCTCGTTTTATAAACATACGCGTGTCTTAATTATAGCCATTATAGGCTCGTTGCATAATGCACTGTTAAAACACTGACAGATTTTTAAGAATTAAGTCCAACCTGGCCCTGTTTTCGTTGATTTGCTGAAGCCTGTAACTGTCCAATTGGTTTGAAATGTTACCTTCAGGGGTTTTGAGGGTCTCAACAAAATCCAGTGCACGCTGCTGAGCTTCTCGATGGTAGGTTGTATTTTGGTGGGATTCAAGATCACCCTGTTTACCAAGAAGCTTCGTGAACTTAGATAATGGTTCCCTAACAAGATTTCCTAATTGGATTGTTTTTCCATGAAAACTTGTTTCCTTGGCAAATAAAGGACAGTATTTACAACAAATAAAAGTCCTGTCATGGATGGTGAGACTCGATTTTTAGCCTACTTTCGATTTTTGCAAAAAATGAAAGTAGACTTATGAGATCAACACGGGGCGAAAAAAGTGTGTCTGTCTGTGTGTGTGTGAGTCTGTGTGTGTGTGTGTGTGTGTGTCTGTGTGTGAGTGTGTGTACTCTGAATGTCTGTCCCCCCCCCCCCATATCAATTCGAACACGGTGAATGCGAATTGAACGACATTTGGTACAAAGGTAGCACTAGCAAAGGACACCTCAGTGTCATGTTTTATATCGCCGCCATCTTGACGGAAACGTAATGGCGGCCACACAAATGTTCAAAGCTTAAATCAAATTACGACTAACCTAATCATCCGATCTCTACCAAATTTTGCAACAACATACCTTTATGGGGGGAGCATCTTTTGACAAAACCAATAGGTCATCAGCGTAATAGTTTGCGGATGGCGGCCATCTTTGTGTGAAAATCGATTCCCCCTATTAATTCGAACACGGTGCAACCGAATGGAACGAAATTTGGTACAGAGGTAGTACTAACAAAAGGAATCTCAGTGCCATGTTTTATATCGCCGCCATCTTGACGGAAACGTAATGGCGGCCACACAAATGTTCAAAGCTTAAATCAAATTACGACTAACCTAATCATCCGATCTCTACCAAATTTTGCAACAACATACCTTTATGGAGGGAGCATCCTTTGACCAATCTAATAGGTTATTAGCCTAATAGTTTGCGGATGGCGGCCATCTTTATGTCAAAATTGATTCCCCCTATTAATTCGAACACGGTGGAACCGAATGGAACGAAATTTGGTACAGAGGTAGCAGTAGCAAAGGGCACCTCAGTGTCATGTTTTATATCGCCGCCATATTGACAGAAACGTAATGGCGGCCACACAAATGTTCAAAGCTTAAGTTAAATTACGACTAACATAAACATCCGATCTCTACCAAACTTTGCAACAACATACCTTTATGCAGGGAGCATCCTTTGACCAATCTAATAGGTTATTAGCATAATAGTTTGCGGACGAACACGGTGGAACCGAATGGAACGAAATTTGGTACAGAGGTGGCACTAGGAAAGGGCACCTCAGTGTCATGTTTTATATTGCCGCCATCTTGACGGAAACGTAATCGCGGCCACCCAAATGTTCAAAGCTTAAATCAAATTACGATTAACCTAATCATCCGATCTCTACCAAACTTTGCAACAACATACCTTTATGGAGGGAGCATCCTTTGACCAATCTAATAGGTCATCAGCGTAATAGTTTACGGATGGCGGCCATCTTTGTGTGAAAATCGATTCCCCCTATTAAATCGAACACGGTGCAACCGAATGGAACGAAATTTGGTACAGAGGTAGTGCTAACAAAAGGCACCTCAGTGTCATGTTATATATCGCCGCCATCTTGACGGAAACGTAATGGCGGCCATACAAATGTTCAAAGCTTAAATCAATTTACGATTAACCTAATCATCCGATCTCTACCAAATTTTGAAACAACATACCCTTATAGAGGAAGCATCCTTTGACCAAATGCGGATGGCGGCCATCTTTGTGTGAAAATCAATTCCCCCTATTAATTCAAACACGGTGAAACCGAATGGAACGAAATTTGGTACAGAGGTAGCACTAGCAAAGGGCATCTCAGTGTCATGTTTTATATCGCCGCCATATTGACAGAAACGTAATGGCGGCCACACAAATGTTCAAAGCTTAAGTTAAATTACGACTAACATAACCATCCGATCTCTACCAAACTTTGCATCAACATACCTTTATGGAGGGAGCATCCTTTGACCAATCTAATAGGTTATTAGCCTAATAGTTTGCGGATGGCGGCCATCTTTATGTCAAAATTGATTCCCCCTATTAATTCGAACACGGTGGAACCGAATGGAACGAAATTTGGTACAGAGGTAGCAGTAGCAAAGGGCACCTCAGTGTCTTGTTTTATATCGCCGCCATCTTGACTGAATCGTAATGGCGGCCACACGAATGTTCAAAGCTTAAATCAAATTACGATTAACCTAATCATTCGATCTCTACCAAATTTTGCAACTACATACCTTTATGGAGGGAGCATCCTTTGACCAATCTAATAGGTCATTCGCCTTATAGTTTGCGGATGGCGGCCATCTTTGTGTCAGAATCGATTCCCCCTATTAATTCAAATACGGTGAAACCGAATGGAACGACATTTGGTACAGAGATAGCACTAGCAAAGGGCATCTCAGTGTCATGATTAATATCGCCGCCATATTGACAGAAACGTAATGGCGGCCACACAAATGTTTAAAGCTTAAATCAAATTACGACTAACATAACCATCCGATCTCTACCAAACTTTGCAACAACATACCTTTATGGAGGGAGCATCCTTTGACCAATCTAATAGGTCATTAGCCTAATAGTTTGCGGATGGCGGCCATCTTTATGTCAAAATTGATTCCCCCTATTAATTCGAACACGGTGGAACCGAATGAACGAAATTTGGTACAGAGGTAGCACTAGCAAAGTGCACCTCAGTGTCATGTTTTATATCAGCGCTATCTTGACGGAAACGTAATCGCGGCCACCCAAATGTTAAAAGCTAAAATGTAATTACGACCAACCTAATAATCTAGTCTCTACCAAATTTGGCAACACCATATCTTTATGTGGGAAACATATTCTGACCAAACTGCAAGAACTTCAGCCCAATACTTTGCAGATGGTGGCCAAGTATGTGTGCAAATCGATTCCCCCTATCAATTCAAACACGGTGAAACCGAATTGAACGAAATTTGGTACAGAGGTAGCACTAGCAAAGGGCACCTCATATTCATGTTTAATATCCCTATAGCACGTTGTATTTAAACAAGCTACTACAACCAACATTCAATCATAGTCGTTGAAAAGGACAAATAGTTATAACAATACCCATGCATTTAGGAGAAAGTAGGCTATATGTTCTTTACTGAACATCTTGTTTTTAAATGTTCTCTTCGGACGTGTCTCCGCTCTTCTGCGTTTCCTTTTTTATGTATTGAATACGGAAATGTGTACCCTTCTGGCGGATTCCAATGGTTTTCCAATATTTCCAAAATGACATGGTCATTAGGTCGTGGCTTACTAGGATCTACATGTAAACCAATCAATGTATAACAATGATATCTCATTGGATACAGGCTGAGTGTCTCCTGATGAAATAATCGAGTTCTCATCTTCATATAGGTGTGTGGAAGTAGTTTCTGAAGAAGAGCCCGATGCAGCTGGTGATGTTTCGTTCCTTGTATTTATTGACTCAGCTGAGTTAGAGGTTTCCAAGAGGAGCTGGTCTTTTTGGAAGTGGGGCGAAAATCTTCGTAAATCTCCACTTGCAGTCTTACATTCTGGTTTCCGCTTTCTCAAGACATCAGATGACATTGAAGCCTCAAAGAAAAGGCAAATGCTAACTGACTGACAAACAACTGCATTTTCAATTTATATTAAAAAATCCGTAGTATCATCTATATAAATCTATGACATGGGACCGCCGGCTTTACTTCACCTTGAAGGAAGGCATAGGCCTACTGAGGGATTTTAGACGCTCTTAAAAAAATCGACGACTTGGGTCGGGTTTGAATCCGCGATCTTGGGCATAGAAGCTCAGCATGCTACCAACTACGCAACCGAAGCCGCCTGGGTGGAGAGTCAGATGACCTTGATGTTATGCTCCTTACAACAACTAAAATGATTGATGAGTAGGGCCCAGATGTTGATGCCGTAAAAAAAGTTTAAAACATACACTGAAAATTTTCAAAAATGACTGTAATAAATGTCCTAAAAATTCGAAAAATGCACTATAAAATGGTGAAAATGATTTTATAATAATAAACTCTCCAATATTTCAAAAATTCGAAAAATGCAGTAGGCTATACAATGGAGAAAATGATCTTATAATAATAAACTCGCCAATATTTCAAAAATGACATCTTGCTCAAACTGAAAAGTCAATCAAAATACATTTCTAACACTTAACAAAAGGTTTATGTTCACTTTAGTCTGAGTTGCACTGCACTACAAATGCCATTCTGATGTTGTCAAATGTAAATGATCTGCGGTTATCAGCCAATCAGCCAACAAGGTTTTGTATCTCGATAAAGCTGCGTTCGACATCAACTGATGTGATCGGAGCGTATTTGAAGTGAGGAAGATCGTTTATTGCTAAATCCTCCTCCATCCCATCCGTGCAGTAGTTTTCACCAGAAAGATGTCTGAGATTTTGCGTAATGTTTTATACCCGATGTTTTTGTCCGGCAATTTTTTCTGTTTTGATGCAATACCCGCATCAATATCGGCATGATTTTTGCTAAGACTAGTTTCCACCTGGTTGATTAAGGAAATGGAATCAATATTTTAAATTATCTTGTATCAGCTACTAACTACTTCTTAATTCTGAGACACGTGCTGTAACATGACTAAATTGGAAAAAATGACCTCAAAAGGCCGATTTCTCTAAAATAAGACCAAAAAAATCTACCAAACTTAAAAATGCTCTTAAAAAGGAAAAATAGCAAAAAATGCAAAAAGATGCAAAATAAAAATTGCATATTGGGAGACGGGGTGGCCCGTCTGGAGTTTCTATGTACTTCAGCATTGTTTCAGACAACTCAGTAAAAAGATGACATGTCATCAACATCCGGGCCCTATTGTTGAGTGTAGTGGAACAAAGTAGTTGTCGGCGATGGGTGCGAGAGCTAGTCTCAAAGCTAAATCTATGATGCAATCTCTGTCTCTCTCGATATTGTTCTGGATTACATCTTTGTATGCGATGCAAGTCTCAGATCATTGCTTGTATAGACATTTCATATTCAGAGCACGCGTATTCTTGAGAGCCACGTGCCTGCTCTAGGAGGGAGAGAGCTAATGGTCACCGCCATCAATATCACCAGTCAGCGGAGGAGGGACAAGGGGCAGGATTTTTGTAACATATCCATACCCTTCGGCTATCAAAATATCGAAATAATTATTCTTATTGTTACTTTTAGGGGATTGTGACAACACTGTCATGAGCCCTGTGTACTTGGGTGTGTGTAGAAACTGTGTTTTTGTGGGACCTGCATTAGTGTATTTAGGGGTAGGACAGGTAGGTAGCATAGTTTTGATCGGGTTGAACATTTCAAATTCTTAGGAGTCATGACTGATGAACAGAATCATAGAGAAGTGGAAATTAAAGTTAGAATACAGAAAGCTAACAAAGTGTACTACTCTCTGCAGTTTTTATTGGGATCCAAATTTTTTGACGAGAAATACAAAATTGAAAATATACAACACCATCATTCGGCCAGTTCTAAATTATGATACAGAATCATAGAGTTTAACAAAACAGGAAGAACACTAGTTGCAGGTTTTCGAAAATAAAGTGTATAGGAAAATATGTGGACCATTTTTTGACCCCGCATCTCAAAGCTGGAAAAAAGAATCAAATAAAGACATACACTCACCAATACTCAACATCATTAACTCCAGAAGACTTCAATGGGCTGGTCATTTACTAAGAATGGGAGACGACAGGATGGTCTTACAACTCTTTAAAGAACAACCAAGAGGAAAAAGGCCAGTAGGAAGACCACGAAGTACCTGGGAAAACGAAATCTCCAAACTTTGTAGACGTCTGAATGTGGATAACTGGGAAGAACTCGCCCGAAACAGAGTTCAGTGGCGGCAATTCGTGAGATCGGCGTGTGATCTTCGTGTCCCATAGAAGCCTTCTGATTGATTGAGTGAGTGAGAGGTGGGATTGGGAAGCAGATGAACCGGCATTTGCCTATAATAGAAGTAGGAAACCATGAAATACCTATTTGAGGTTGGCTGAAAGGGGATTTGAAGCTCTTTCATGCTACAATACTGTCCTATTCATAGGTCATTATGTCACATGCTAGAGTAAAATTAGGCTATTCACCATGTCTTATTCATGGCAGTTATATGGAAGCTACTGCGGTATGTGAGGTGTAAAATAATGCCATTCAGGGCGCAGCTAGTGTGTATGGATGCTGTGGAAGATTCAACTCATAGGGTTAGTGCTGTTGCTGAAACTCATTCTGTTCCTTCTCCACGCGTTTCTGCTAGCGATAATTTTTATGATGATAATGATGATGATGATAATTGTTGTTTTAAGGGGCCTAACATCTAGGTTATCGGCCCCTAATGATCTGGGTGATAGCGAAAATGATAATGAAATGGAAACCAGAACGAAAATTATGGGAGATGGAAAATACGTACAAAAAGGAACTCAGATGGAAACAACTCGCAATATGGTCTTACAAAAGGGAATTTAGAACGAAAAGATTCACAAAAAGAATAGATTGAAAAATACCCACAAAATGTAAGCTAGGTGCAAAATACGTACAAAATGCAATGTAGCGTCGAAATACTTACAAAATGCAACTGAAATTCAAAATACTTACAAAATGCAAATGAGAGCGAAAATACGTGCAAAATGCAATAGAGGTTCAAAATACTTACAAAATGCAATTGAAATTGAAAATACACAATGCAATTCAGATTGAAATTGGCCCTATCCCAGTTCCAATCCAAATTTATCACAAAGTGCAATTGAAATTCAAAATACTTACAAAATGCAATTGAAATTGAAAATGCTTAAAAAATGTATGGTAGATTCAAACGACTCATGTGGATTGACAATACTTACAAAATGCAATTTAGATTGAAAATACTTGACAAAATGTAATTTAGATTCAAAATACCCACAAAATGCAATTGAGAATCAGAATATGTGCAAAATACCCACCAAACAAAATGCAATTTAAATTAAAAATTTGTGAGAAATGCGGTTTTGGTTGAAAATACTTACAAGATGCAATTGAAATTCAAAATACTCACTAAAATGCCCTGCAACCTGCATTGAAAGACTTACTAAAAAGCAATTTCGATTGTCAATCTTTACAAAATGCAATTGAGGTTGAAAACAATCGCGAGATGTAATTTAGATAGAAAAAACTTACAAAATGCAACGTAGATTAAAAATACCTTAAAAAATCGCTAAAAGGGAATTTAAATACACGGTGAACCAAGTAACATAAACAGTGCGGGAATCTTCAAGAAAAAAGGAAATATAATGAAAAGAGGAGAGGAGAGGGTCCGCCCCAAAGGTAAGGGACAAAAGGGGAAAACGGACCCAGCTCAGGAATCCCTCGGGGTCGCCAACTCCCGAACTCACCAGCCGTGAACCCCTGAGGGTGTAGCATTTTCTAGGGTGCACCAGAAGTGGTGGGGCTATATACACCCT
This sequence comes from Meconema thalassinum, assembly GCA_946902985.2. Taxonomy (NCBI): domain Eukaryota; kingdom Metazoa; phylum Arthropoda; class Insecta; order Orthoptera; family Tettigoniidae; genus Meconema; species Meconema thalassinum. The sequence goes on along the minus strand of OX336396.1, from coordinate 212,704,124 downwards.
GCCTCACGAAGGGCCTTGAGCACAAGGCAGGAGGTAAAAGGAAAATAAAAAGAAGGCTGACCACTCACAGAAGGAGGGTATCAGGAAAGATGAGACAAGGGCCAGTTAAGGCGGGGAAGGAAGAGACTCCCTAGGCCTCGGATACCTTAATACCGTCGGGGTCGGAAGAGAGCAAGAGTTGACCAAGTGAGGTCGACAGGAAAGAAGACAGAGAGGAGCCCGTCACAAGTAAGTGGAAGCAGATAATTTTTAAAACTTTTCAGCGTTCAAAATTCACATCTCAGCATTTTCTTTAATTCAGTGTCTGGCATGTTATCAACTTTATTTAAAGCAATCTTCCCACCCGCTTTGCGTTCATAATGCACATCAACTGTAAATTACAGTACTCTCAAACGACATCACTTCCCATATTTTATTTCCTACACTTTTCGCGGATAATATATAATACAGCCATCACAATTAACACCGGCTATCAGAGAGATTCTACCCACACCCAAAGCACACGGGGCTACATGACCGCGTTGTCGCACCCCCTAAACTGAGGAACCAACCACCAGACTAATTTGCACGTATCCATGATTCTAACCTTTTTTTCTTTTTTGTTCAGGATCATGTTAACTGTATTTAGCCTGTATATACTGGGGATATGGCATGGTTATATTTAGGTCACCTGACGAATGTCAGCGAATAAATTAGAGGTCACACGAGTTAGGTACCGGTAGCTCTTCCTTCCCGCAGCCGTTAAGCAGTAGCAATAAACCACACACGGGAGTGCACCAGGTTTTACGAGCGTAGTACAGTACGCAATCGCCCTAATGAAACTCGCCCATACCATCCTTAACACAGATTGCCGCTTGAAGACGAGCCTAAAATAATGTCATCATACACCAGACAATGGACACGTTATCGCTCGGAACTAGCGAATTAAGTATCATCAAAATATATAACCCAATTTGGAGGGTGGTGATAAGAAATGAAGAATGCTTCGGGAAGTTTCACATTGATGATGTTGTGCTTTCATTTAGAGCGTATTAGTCTGCGGACCACTCAACCTCAAATTGAGTCATGTACGGACCAGCCCCATCCCTCTTTACTCCCTCATCCTAAGATCCTTCCCCATAACAAAATTCCCAGGTGAGTAAGTAAAACAGTTTTTAGAACACATTGTTTATTTTTTAAAATCGACTTTACCCTCTAGGGTGGTGGCTCCCACGGACTCAGCGAGGGAACTCACCCCTAGAGCTGCGAACATCTAATCGGAGTGGATACAACTGGTGAGGTGGGATTGGCACCTCGCCCAGGCGGCCTCACCTGCAAAGCGAACAGGGGCCTCATGAAGGGAAGGGAATGGAAGGTTAGGATGGATAGGCAAGGAAAAGGGAAGGAGGTGGCCGTGGCCTTACAGTAGGAACCATCCCGGCATTTGCCCGAAGATAAAGTGGGAAACCACGGAAAACCACTTCGAGGATGGCTGAGATGGGAATCGAACCCCCTCTACTCATTCGGACCACCCGAGGCTGAGTAGACCCCGTTCCAGTTCTCTTACCACTTTTCAAATTTCGTGGCAGAGCCGGGAATCGAACCCAGGACCTCCGGGGAGACAGCTAACCACGCTGACCGCTACTCTACGGAGGTGACTACAGTGTTTATTATCACTATTAATTCTTCTTTCTTCGTCATGCCCGACTAAAGGAAATTAGAGAAAAATTTAAAGTAAGAGTAAAGGTTCTTTAACATGCCATAAATCTATGACATGGGCCCGCCGGCTCTAGTTCCCCTCCGAAGGAAGGCATAGTCTACTGAAGCATTTTATCGTTCTTAAAATCCGACGACTTCGGCTGGGTTTGAAGCCGTGATCTTAGGCATAGCAGTTCAGCATGCTACCAAATAAACCACCGAAGCCACCACTGGCTGAGTTAGGAATAGAACCCATTTCTTCTCAGTTTTGCTTCACGAGGTTGAGTATTCCAGTCATCAGACCAGAATTATATTTCTTGGCAGAGCCGGGAATCAAACCCACACCTCAGGGGTGACAACCAAGAATATTAGCCACTACACCATGAAGTGGGGTCCACATGAACTGAAAATACTCCTACTGAAAGGACGGAGATACTAAGATATGACGTTTCACTTAATTATTATTAATAATTCATTATTTGCCCTACAGTCATTTATCATACGAAAGAGGAATATTAACTCCGAATTTAATAACGTTTCTCGATTAACTTCTGTGCGAAACGAAACGGAACCGGCGTATGGAGCAACAAAGGAAATCGCCGCAAGACAAATGTAAACAGGGTCGCAGCGAAAGATCCTTCTTACATATTAATTGAGCGGCTTCGGTGGCGTAGTTGTTAGCATGTTGAGCTTCTATGCACTAGATCGCGGGTTCAAACCCGGCCAAAGTCGTCGGATTTTTAAGAGCGTTAAAATCCCTCACTAAACCTTCCTTCGGAGGGGAAGTAAAGCCGGCGCACAGTGGGTCAAAATCGAAATCTAGGACAAAATTATTTATTTTCATAATTAAAAAATCATAATTTATTACTTCTACAGCATTCTCAGATAATTGCCGCTCACTATTCTGGGATATAAACGCATCTTAGTGTAAATCTGTCACCACTGTTCGAGCAGTCTGAATTGGAGAGTGAATGTAAGTGGCTGTGGTTCGGTTGTCTTTGTGATTAGTGTGATGCTTTAAGATGGAACGTGCAGCTTAATGTATGATCTTTGCAACTAGTTTCAGTTATTAATGGGCGTAATTGTTACGTAATTTTAGCTATATTTGCATTATATAATATTTAACTATTATTTTTAAAATTATATTTTCACTTAGATTTTTAGTATATCGCGTCACTCTGCGTCACTTTCTACTTAATGTTAAAATGTAGATAAAGTCTTGTAGTTTACGCCTGTTATAAGATTGTTTGCATCTTTTTGCAACTTACTTCGTTATTTTACGTTTTAAAAGATGCCGCGAAACCAGTTCTCACACTTTTACAACGGTTTGAAACACTGGGTTCGACGATTATGTCAAAAGTGGAACTTTGTGACTTTGTTAAGAGTAAATTAGGGGTAGAAAATTGTTCTGAAGAGATAACTGAATGCTCTATCCAACTCCTAGTCATAGAAAATTTCTTGCATGTGGAGACGTAGTTTAAAAAAGGTCTTAACTGATGTTTATTATGAAGTAAACAAATTATATACGTTGCTTTCACTCTAAATTCAGGATTAAAACGTAAACATAATTTTGTCCCCCTAGATTTCAATTTTGTCCCACTGTGCGGCGGTCCCATGTCATAGATTTATGGCATGAAAAAGAACCTTTCACTAACTACACTTTTGGAAGCCAAAATTTGTAGGTTAGTTTGATAACGCTTTATTAGTTCCAATGTTCGCCGCCAGGTGCTGACTGCGATGGTATTTAGTAGCCACGTCCGCAGCTAGGTGTCCTGGACGGTAGCATTTGGTTGCAAAAGTAGGAACAAGGCTACTTGAAAAAGTAATCGTCTGCAGTCCTTCTACGTGTAGCACAGATAACACACATTAATACAGCCATCACAATTAACACCCGTTATCAGACAAATTCTACACACACCTAAAGTACAAGAGGCTAAATGATCGCGTTGTCGCAGCCAATAATCTAAGGAACCAACCAACATAGTAATTGCTTTGTCAGATAGTACGTTATTTCAAGGGTTCGTTAAAGGAATACGTTGGCTGCAAAGCAGGAAACTCGGAATATAGGCATACTTTACACGTTCTGAAGTTACTATCCTGCACCTGTCTATTCCGCTCCCTTTCGCTCGTGGCAACAGTGACAGCTTTGATTATTGATTGATTCATTCATTAAAGAATGGGACATCGAGTCAATTGCCGATAATGACGACAATGAAGAACAACGGGGATACATACAATACATGCCTGTTGACTGTTCAGAAATAAACTACAGAGAACATTGTTACCGGTATTGTGTTATGCCGTGTCTGTGTGAAGTTTTACCCAGATGTACCGACTGGGCTCGTCAGCACCCTCAGTGTTATGTACAGAGGTGTGTAAGTTATTAGAATCAAATAAAGCATTTAAATCAGAAAGAATGTTTTATTCAAAATAATTTTATTGACCAACTGCTGCCATCTTTTAATGTTTTCTCCCCGATAAACTTATACATTTTCCCATTCGGAATTGCTTCTGGAATTTTAAGAATTGGATATTCCATGTGATACCTGATCTGGGACCGTTTTCTCTTGTGTCATGACTTTGGAATGCAAGATCAAAATCAGGTGATATCAAACCATGGTGCAAGAGTCTCTTAATAGTTCAAGAGTGGATAATCAGTAAAGAGACTCTGTCAGTCTTCTTATTCTCCAGTATATTTTTATACTGGAGGACCATTTGAAATACAAAATGCTTTTCCTCCGCACATAGCAATTTCCTTTTTCCCTCCATGTGAACTGATGTGGACATTGATACAATTGAATTGCCCGGGTGCAAAGATAAGCTTGTTTGGAAACCATTGCCAAACGTCTCAAAATATAATATAATATTATATTATTGGAATAAGTACGCGCTATTCACATATGCATCACACGTGACTAGCTGAAAATCAATTATAATGCTCAACAAATCAACGTAAATATCATGCAACATCAGATTATATTGCAAGACACTTTAACTTTAATTCTTATTTGAGTAATACTAGTTAAACTTTTCGTATGTGATTGGTACCAGTGAATCTTACTTTCGAGGAAGCCTTGAGGAATCCTCGAGGATCCCTTGAGTAAGGAGACCTTGAGGAAATGACTCTGACGGTAAAATCAATCTCAAGGAGACCCTGAGATTGGAGGAAGCCTCAAGGCCTCCCTAGTCAAGGTCTCCTCAAGGTGTCCTAAAGAAATGTCACTGAATTCCACCCTAAGTTCCTCTGCTCTAAATTCACACGAAATGTAAAATAAGTTAATCAGAAAGAAATGTGTGTCATTTTGCATTAACAGGACTCCTCTTTTAGTGGTTTTCTATAAAATCATTTTACTATGTTTTTCTTAAAATGAAATGTGATTAAGACTGTTGGTTACATATTTGAAATAATTGCAACGCCTTGTAGACATACTGTATTTAGTTCCTTATCATGAAAAGAAAAATGCAATTTTGGAAACCTGGCGGAGTCTAATAATTTGCACACTTCTATATATATTGAACCCTTGCAAAGAAGCATATGAGACTCAGATTCGGGGCGTAACAGGTCATATTCGTAAGTTGCTGTCAGGGCGCTTCATTAACTTGCAGGGTAACATATAACAAAATAACATGCAGGAAAGAGTGAAGCCAGGGTTAAAAACAACTGAATTTAATAACAAATCACCATATTTACACATAAACAATTAACAACAAAAACTCCCAACTAACTCCCGCTTAATAAAAATGCCAAAAACTAGGCGATATCTCTGGAGAGATTAATTACCTGGACCAAGTGTCCTTAAATAAAAGATACAAAAAGTGACCATATAAGTGCGTACGCCGTTCTACATGCACCACGATGTGTACTTTGAATGCGTGATTCGTTATCATCCAGAATGACCCTTCAGACAACAAATCCGCATTTCCTAGAGCTAGACCGACACAAGGGAACACAACTACAATACATTAAATTAAACCGACACTTCCTAAATCTACTATAAACAAACACAAAATTTCCGTGTGAAATTGGACTTGAATTGCCGTAGCAACATTTACTGCCTAAAATCTTAGGACTTCTCACACAAATCAACACAAGTACATTAACACGTGACCAATAGAAAAATACTCAAATGACCGCTGTCAAAATTTACAAATACTCTACCACTACACCAAACGGGTGTGACAAACAAAGTTACATGAAATCGAGTCATCAACAAAGCAATAGGCAAACAGCCAACATTTACGTTAATCACAATATTCTTATCCATACAAGGTACAACAATCCGTTACACACATGGCGAACTCCCCAATTAATTATGGCTTAAAATTAGCCATCACAATGAACAGGTTTGCTGCATGAAAGCTTACAGGGTTCAGTCGGACAAAGAGGACTGCCTATCAAAATAAGTCACAGGCAAAACGGGCGGTTTGTGGAACTCTGCATGTCTGTTAACCCACGTGTCAATAACCTCGACCTCCCAGAGCATGGGGTCGAACCTCGAAGAAATGTGCCCCAAAGCACAATAATACGTGTGTGTCAGAAAAACATATGGACAAGAATCAGCAGTCTCCCAAGAGCACTCTGTCTTTCCATCTAAAATACAACAGCAGCAAAAATATATAAGGGCGGTAGGACAACTACCCCCTCCTCACGTAGAATCAACACACACTAGACACATCAACACACACTTAATCACACGTATGGGTTTTGACAGACCCTGAAATAAAAGACACAAATAATATCCACATGCTGGCGCCATCGTTCTATGCCGTGACTAGTCACCTGAAAAGGACTCAAGAAAACTCTATCAAATTAGAACGAAGGTGTTCTACAATTACTTTTAAGTTGGTGCACTCGGCTACCCTAACATGAATAATAACCTGTTCAGCAACATGTTTTACAATCAATTCCTCCCATTCCTATTTCAAATATTAACGTTAATAAAGCACCATTTATCGAATGTAACGGGTTCCGCAATTGCAAGGATAAAATCACGCACGCACGCCGCGTACATTACACATGACTCAAGAAAAAAAATCAAAATATCAACAAACACATTGGCCACGCGCCAACGGACATTTAAACATATAGTGTCGGTACAAGAAAAACAGCTATAAAACAAGAAAGAAAAACATGACTATTTACAAAGTTCCCCGGCCAAATCTAACTACATAATTGAAATAATCCAATTTTAGTACATCACCGCTTCTGCATGTAGGACTAAGGACATCCTCCTCAACCCATTGCCCTATGGACAATTTAGCACTCCATAGTAGTCGTCTGCGTTGATTTCTTGAAGCTCATCCCAACTTCAAACCACGTGCTGATCATCTTGGTCTCGACTCCTTGGCAGAAAAGTTCAATGTTAAATATTTGCCTATCTATAATCGCTTGCAGGCTACTCAGTTCACCCACAATTGTCCTACTGCGATTAATAGCGAAGACTGGCCCTAATTATATCGCACATACGCACTATAAAAACACACATACAATACACACAATTTATACATAAAATATACATCTCGAGTCCGCGCCACTGGCTCGTTAACAAGTTCAAAATCCTGGCTGCACCAGCAGTCGCTATCTCGTCTGGTATTTCCGTCCCGTCTTGGACTTCGGTTCTGGTAAGCGCTAATTAGGGTGATACGATACTTCCCCCTTAAAGTTGAACTCGTCGTCTTTAAAAGAATGTTACAGTTTATCACGCGCTGGCGTGAAATATTTAGATCACACAATTTAGTTGATTTTAGAACAAAATGTATTATAGCTTTTAAAATTCGATATTGCAAACGCTGCGACTTTAGCTCCCCAGAGCTCAGAAAATAAATTAGCTTCACTGATTTTAGAGCGTAAAAATCACATTTCGAACTGGCGTGGAGGATACCTCTGAAGGCTCCACACAATAAGACTTAGATAAATTCGAGCGTCAAAATCACACTTCAAACTGGCGTGGAGTATGCCTCTGAAGGCTCCACAAGAATAGACTTAGATTGGCGTCAGGCCAGACTATTTATGAGAAACTGACAAGGGCGGAGGAGTGGGGCGGAGTCGGATAAAAACTTCCAGAGTTTTTGTCTCACAAAGATGGGGCTAGTGTCATTCTTCTCCAAATAAATCCAACGTCTCAAATTACTCGAGCGGAGATTAATCCGTTCGGCGGTTCCTTAGATACACACTTCCGCGCGCTTTTTACTACTGACGCCGTCCACCTCGTGGTCACAGCTTGGTCTCTTGCGATTGGCTGATTCAATCGTATGTTCGTTGAGAGGACCTCGTGATTCTTCCTTTATGTCTCCAATTTTGGTACAGTAGTTGCACAATTTGGCCTTGAACTCGACTAATTCTGGCCGTCCCCCAGGAATAGCTACCAACTCAGCTTCTGTTGCAATCATTACGAAATGCTGGCCTCCCTAATATCCAAGTCGACTTCCTTATGTGCTGCCTAGGCCGTAGTAATAATAATAATAAATATGAATACTTATTTATCGAAGATCAATAAGGGTTCATTTATCCTCAGCAAGGTTTTGAAATTCGAAACAATTTATTGGTTTGGATTTCAAAAACAAAATCCACTGTAGTAACAACACATCTCTTTAAATCTCACTCAGCTGCTCGAGTGTATGCCCCTCTGACTCAATTAGTGTGCTCCCTTCTCGCTGGAATGTCATTCATATTTTCTCTAGGTCTCCCCCTTCTCCTCACGTAGTTGCCACTCCCGTCGTCTCAGCTGCTCGTTGTTTACAAACATAGTGCGTACTCACGCGCTCCCCGTGGATTTGAGTGTTTGCTTTCAAAAAAAAATTTTTTTTTGCAATACAGATTCTGCACATATCATCTTTCCTAATCATCAAATGGTTCCCTTCTGTAGTACGGTTTCAAATTGGCGCTATTAAAAACAGATTTTGCACCAGTGCTCACTTCTTCTAATCTGTAGGCATTGTTACCCATATTCTTAATTACCCGGAACGGGCCAATGAATTTTGGACAGAACTTGGCGAAGACTTTGTTCTTAGGGTCGGAGATTGGTGGTCTACGAACCAGCACTAATTCTTGTTCTTGTAACTCTCGGTGAAACTTCTTTCCTCGGTACCGTCTCAGCCTTCGGTCCGCTTGGTTCCTCATGTGCTCTCTCGTTCGCTGGATTCGCAAATCATGCGCTAATAATGGATCCCTTGGGCAAGGAATGATCTTGTCCCAAGTTCTTTCCGGCAAACTGTTGTGGTGTACAATCAGTGGGACTTGACCCGTCGACTCGTGCTTAGTAGTGTTCATGCACATCTCAATTTCCCCTACTTTGTCTACCCATTTATTGTGTTCGTTAGGAATCATTACTCTGTAGTATTTAGCGACACAGCGAATTGTTCTTTCGCTCGGATTTCCACAAGGATGACGAATATTTGAAAATATGTGTTTTATTCCTAGGCTCTCCAAACCTTGCCTAAAAACATTGCTTGTGAAATAGGTACCGTGATCTGATAGAATGGATTCCGGCTTCCCAAGCATCGGAATGACTTTGTTCTTAATTCGACTAAGGACTTGTCCTGATGTCGTCTTCTGAATAGGACATAGCACGACCATCTTCGAAAATACATCGACACATACCAAGAGGTGTCGGCATCCACGCTTTCCTTTTACTAAAGGACCAAAGCAATCAATCGCGAGCATCTCGCATGGTTTCTGCGGTAATAGTGGTCTTGGAGGTTGTTTCAGAATAAAGTTGTTCGGCTTTGTGCGCTGACAAGCGTCACACGTTCTAATTACTTCAACAATGGTGAATCTCATCTTGGGCCAAGTAAAGGTCTCCCCTATCGTAGCTTCAGTCTTATCCGTGCCGATATGTGCTAGGCTCTCGTGAACATGCCAAGTTAATCCCCTCTGTAGTGATGCTGGAACTAAGATCCGCAGTTTAGTATGATGCTCATCCACGTACTTATGTAACAAGTTATTCAAGTAGTGAAATCTCGCTTGTTTAGCACTGGCTTCCCGGTACTCCGGTGAATTTGGTTGTAACTCCTTCCTATAGAATTTTATCATCATCATCATCCATGGGTCAGCTTCTTGCTCCTTCCGAATATCCTTCAATCTTGCCAAAAACTCACGAGCCTTAGGTGTCAAGGTAATATTGTGAACTTCCGCTGTTACTTCGTTTCCGTCCTCAGGGTTTCTACTCAAGGCATCTGGTATGACGTTCAATTTCCCAGGACAATGCTCTATTGTGATGTCAAACTGCTGTATGTAGATGGACCAGCGCGTAACTCTCTCACTTGCTATTGTTGTCTTAAATAAAAATGTCAGTGCATGGTGGTCGGTTCTAACAATGATGGAATAACCATAGATCATCTTGCGCCACTGTTGGAGAGAATATAGAATTGCTAGTAGCTCAAGTTCCGTAACTGTGTAGTTCCTCTCATGTTTCCGTAATTTACGACTCGTAAATGCCAAATAGGATTTCTTCTTGGGTTCTTCAGCGTCCTCTTGGTACAGCATAGCACCAATCCCAATTAACGAAGCATCTGCTTGAATGATAAATTGTTTCTCAAAATCCGGATATCCAAGTTTCACACAGTTTTCCAATAAATCCTTCGTTGCTTTAAAAGACCTGTCGCACTCCTCGTTCCACGACCATCGATTCGCTTTCTTCAACATCTCCTGCATAGGCGCTACGGTTTCTGTGTAACCAGGGCAATTTTCTTTGAAGAAACCTGTCACTCCCAAAAATGCTCTAACATGTTTGACTTTGGTAGGTGTGGGAAATTTCTTAATAGCATCAATCTTGGCTGGATTAGGCCGCACGCCCTCAACATCAATTATATGTCCCAAATATAAAATTTCGCTCTGGCAAAAATGTGACTTTTTTAAGTTGATCTTGAAGTTCATGGTTCTCAGGTTGTCCAGCAGTTTATTTAAATTTATCAAGTGTTCTTCCATTGTCTCAGAAGCGATTAATATGTCATCAACATATCTCGTGGTGAAGTTCTTGACCTCCTCAGTCAGATTTCTATCGAGTGCTCTAATGAGTGCACATCCCGCAGTTTTCACGCCAAAGGGCATTCGACACCAGATATAACTTTGATTATCGAATAAAAATCCCGTCAACAGTTGGGATTTTTCTTCAAGTTCAAGATGGTGGAAACTATTCGTCAAATCAACACTTGAGTATATCTTCTTCCCGCGGAAGCCTTTCAAAACATCTTTGATCCTCGGTGCTTGGTCGTGCTCAACTAGCAGTTTGCTATTTAAAACTCGCGCGTCTAGGCATAGCCTAATTGATCCGTTTGGCTTGGTCACAGCCAATATTGCGTTCAGATAAGGAGTTGCAGCTTTCCTTATCATGCCAGAATCTAATAAGTTAGTAATAATGTCCTTCACCTGAGAAAAATGCTTCTCTGGGATCGGGTACAATTTACTTTTGAATGGGGTCCAATCTGTTACCTGCATCGCATATTGAAAATTTAAAACTTTCCCAGGTACGGTGTCAAACGCTCCTTTATGTAATCTTAAAATTTCTTCCAATCTTCTTCTATCAGATTCCCCTACGATGGCTTCCTTAAGTCGCTCCTGAAGTAAAATTTCGAATTTGGTTCCGCCCATTTCTTCTTCCGCCAAATGCACCCAAAGTTCCTGCGAAATATCTCGGCTGTCCATTTCTAGCACTGCTGTCTGGTTGACTTGCTCTCCCCTCAAGATCTTATCTCCGGCCTCATTAGTGCATTCCTCAACAACCCAAGTATTGGCCTCTCTCTCCAGCGGATTCTCTTCCATATTTAAACCCACATGATCCAATCCTTCTACTTGTTTGAAGCTTACAGTGTTGTTATGTAAATCAATTACAGCATGAAAATCGCAGATGAAGTTGGCTCCTAAAATTATATTGTAGTTCATCTTTGGAATAACAATGAATGTTTGTGAAAAAGTATGGTTCAATATTTCCAGATCTAGAAATACTTGCTGTTTACAATTCATAGTTTTGTCAGGAATGACACCTCTGACTTTCATTAGCGGTACCGGCATAATAGGAACAGTCTGTTTTCTTGCTATTTCTTTTATCAAAATTTCAGTGACTAAGCTCACCTGGCTACCTGTATCAATCAAACATCTCACCCTCATACCTCCAATATGCGCGTAAATAATTGGTAGCTGTCTGATAACATTTTCACGGTTCTTCACCACTTCCTCCAGGCAGTCGTCTGGGAATGCTACCCACTCTTCTATATTGGCCACTATCATCTCTTCTTGCTCCCTGGCGATCTCCGTTTTTAGCCTGTCTCCTTTCAGTTCATTTGGTTTTTTTTTTATCCCGGGCCCCATTAGATGTGTTTCGCCGGTTATCATTCTGTCGCTCCTGTTGCCTCAGTAAACTCTCTGCCCCCTCTCCTTGATGGTTGTCTGGGCTCTGTCTGTTCGCCATGGCACGCCCCCACTTCTCCTTCTCCGCTTCTTCATTACTTAATTGATCCAAGTATTTACGGGATTCAATATATCGTTCGTCCCAGTTATTCCTATAATCCCCTCTGTTTTCTTGGCGATAGTCCCTGCCGTAACTCCATCTACCATCTCCATTTCTTTGGTAAGGTCTACCTTGTCTCTGGTTTCCCCTCCAATTCGTGTATTCCCGCTGGTACGTCCACTGATTATTTTGATTTTGGTTATTCTGATGATATCTCCCGCGGTTATTCTGATAATTCTGATTGTTGTTATGGAACTGGTTTCGGCCGTCAAAATCTTGTCTTCTTGGCGTGAACTGTGTCCCTGTGGACTGTGTCTTACTTTGGTTCCCCTGGCCGTGGTTATTTTGGAGTCCCTGAACTACCTCTGCCGTGTTGACACATTCCAAATTCCTTCTTCCTGTCTGTGGGCTTACCATACTCGTCTCATCTAAGTGTCTGAGTAATTCTTCGGCTTGGACTGCGGTCTGAATATTTCCTGCGACTAATAATTGTTGGATATGCATTGGGAGTTGTTTTCCGATGGTTAGAACCATATTCGGCTCGCTAGGCGGGTCATCAAAATCCCTGAATTTTACCAATTGCTGACTGAAGAATTCTGAAAAACGGGTTGGATGTGTACTGTGGTATTTGCGCGTGTACAGGTCCATTCTTAACCCCTGCTGTAACGAAGGACTCCAAAACTTCTTCAAAAACGCCTCGCGGAATTGAGCCATGTCTGTAAACGTGTACTTGAAACTTAAAAACCAGGTCAGGCTAGGTCCTTCTAAAAATTTCTCCACCATTCTTAATTGTTTCTCCGGGCCGATGTGTTGTTCATTAAAGTAGTCAGTTAATTGCCGTAGAAATGCTTTGGGAGTGGTTCCTGAATGTTCTTTAAACTTATCGGGCTTAAAATCATTACCCCGAATGACTTGGATGACTTGGGCTGGTGCCAAGTTCGGTTGCGGAGTTGAAGTCTCCCCCCTGTACTGCTGGAATGCATTAGTCGTTAGTCTGGGACTTTGACCCCGACTCGTGTCCTCAGCCAACTTCGAACCTGCCGGACTTCCAATACTTGTTTGCTTTTCCGGAATATTTTCGTTTGAAAATAATGTCGCATTCTCTAACGACCTAATCTCGTTTTTTATGATTAATTCTGAGTGTTCCTGTAATTTCGACTTCATATTTTCCTCCAGTGCCTGCATTCGCTTTAAAACTGCCAGCCTGTCTTCCTTATTCGCATGAGCCTGCTGGTCCCAATTTCGCCGGATCCTACTTTTTAAGCTATTTATTTTCTCCTCGTTCCTCTCCTGATTTTTCTCTAGCTCTTCACGTATCCGTTCCTGCGTTTTTACTAGTTGTTCCCCCACCTCTTCTCTCATAGCCTCTCGCGTTTTTATTAGCTGACCTTCCAAATTATCCTGAGTTTTGACGAGCTGCTCCCCTACTTCTTGTCTTATGACCTCTTGTGTGTTTATTAGCTGGCCTTCCATCTCTTTTCTTATGATCTCTTGTGTTCTGCCTAATTGCTCCTCTAAGTTTTCCCGCAAGTGTATCCGCTCGGTTTCAGCCTTAACTTCGACTTTATCTATTTCCTTTATTAATTCCAGCACGTTGTTATCTACCGAATTAATTTGCTGCTGTAGTTTCTCTTGGGTTTTCTTCACTCCCGCGGTGTTACTGACACATGCTGCCTCTATCTGCTTGAGTTTATCTGCCACCATCTCGTCAAATTGTACTAATTTGTTATCAAATTTCGCCTCCAATTTCTTCATTTCGCCTAACTGTTTGATGTTGTTTTCCGCAACCTCGCCTGCCAGTTTCTCTACTTTTTGAACGCTCTGATTAATATCATTTGTGATTTTTTCTAACTGTTCGGTTTGTGTTACCGCCTGTTGTGACAATTTGTGGTTTAGTTCATTGAATTGTTTGTCAGTGTCTAATTTCTGGACTTCTAACTGGACCGAAATGTTACCGCTCATATCAAGTAATTGTTTTTCACTATGCTCACGCTGAGCTTCTAATTGTTCTTTTAATTGTTTTTCCGTCTTTACGGACATCTGCACTAATTGTTCTTCCGTTTTCGCGGACATTTGGATCGACATCTGTTCTAACAATGCCTTTATCTCATCAACACTCGCCATATCACACACAAAATATATTCAGAGAAAAACAGGGTTATGGGCTAAGGTTTCAGCCCTATACGCACATACATGTCACACATTTAAATATTACTGGCTCTAATTTAATGAAAATGTCAGTAACAAAATTTACTGAATACAATGACATTTATTCCCAAACAACGAAATAACCCCTAGTGATCTGCTTTTAAATTCCTAACCAACAGAATTTACGAAACACCAATTAACCGAAGTCAATTAAATGTCAAATATAAGGCAACATCTTCCTGCTTTGACTGAGTTCATCAATAATGCAAATTTCTAATTTTAATGTGGGCGCCAGAACAAGTTTACAACAAATACCAAATCAAATTCTAACCTTGTTCAATATTTCTAACTTTAGGAACTCAGTGATTTTACTAATGCACATGGCGGTACAACATCGCCTCCATTTACTGAGTTTACATGTCCAATGACCTGGCATCATTTCTCAACGAAATAAATATGAGATCAGCGAAGCAACAACAACAACAATCCCCACTTGGGCAGCCATTTTTGTTTTATGAACCCTTGCAAAGAAGCATATGAGACTCAGATTCGGGGCGTAACAGGTCATATTCGTAAGTTGCTGTCAGGGCGCTTCATTAACTTGCAGGGTAACATATAACAAAATAACATGCAGGAAAGAGTGAAGCCAGGGTTAAAAACAACTGAATTTAATAACAAATCACCATATTTACACATAAACAATTAACAACAAAAACTCCCAACTAACTCCCGCTTAATAAAAATGCCAAAAACTAGGCGATATCTCTGGAGAGATTAATTACCTGGACCAAGTGTCCTTAAATAAAAGATACAAAAAGTGACCATATAAGTGCGTACGCCGTTCTACATGCACCACGATGTGTACTTTGAATGCGTGATTCGTTATCATCCAGAATGACCCTTCAGACAACAAATCCGCATTTCCTAGAGCTAGACCGACACAAGGGAACACAACTACAATACATTAAATTAAACCGACACTTCCTAAATCTACTATAAACAAACACAAAATTTCCGTGTGAAATTGGACTTGAATTGCCGTAGCAACATTTACTGCCTAAAATCTTAGGACTTCTCACACAAATCAACACAAGTACATTAACACGTGACCAATAGAAAAATACTCAAATGACCGCTGTCAAAATTTACAAATACTCTACCACTACACCAAACGGGTGTGACAAACAAAGTTACATGAAATCGAGTCATCAACAAAGCAATAGGCAAACAGCCAACATTTACGTTAATCACAATATTCTTATCCATACAAGGTACAACAATCCGTTACACACATGGCGAACTCCCCAATTAATTATGGCTTAAAATTAGCCATCACAATGAACAGGTTTGCTGCATGAAAGCTTACAGGGTTCAGTCGGACAAAGAGGACTGCCTATCAAAATAAGTCACAGGCAAAACGGGCGGTTTGTGGAACTCTGCATGTCTGTTAACCCACGTGTCAATAACCTCGACCTCCCAGAGCATGGGGTCGAACCTCGAAGAAATGTGCCCCAAAGCACAATAATACGTGTGTGTCAGAAAAACATATGGACAAGAATCAGCAGTCTCCCAAGAGCACTCTGTCTTTCCATCTAAAATACAACAGCAGCAAAAATATATAAGGGCGGTAGGACAACTACCCCCTCCTCACGTAGAATCAACACACACTAGACACATCAACACACACTTAATCACACGTATGGGTTTTGACAGACCCTGAAATAAAAGACACAAATAATATCCACATGCTGGCGCCATCGTTCTATGCCGTGACTAGTCACCTGAAAAGGACTCAAGAAAACTCTATCAAATTAGAACGAAGGTGTTCTACAATTACTTTTAAGTTGGTGCACTCGGCTACCCTAACATGAATAATAACCTGTTCAGCAACATGTTTTACAATCAATTCCTCCCATTCCTATTTCAAATATTAACGTTAATAAAGCACCATTTATCGAATGTAACGGGTTCCGCAATTGCAAGGATAAAATCACGCACGCACGCCGCGTACATTACACATGACTCAAGAAAAAAAATCAAAATATCAACAAACACATTGGCCACGCGCCAACGGACATTTAAACATATAGTGTCGGTACAAGAAAAACAGCTATAAAACAAGAAAGAAAAACATGACTATTTACAAAGTTCCCCGGCCAAATCTAACTACATAATTGAAATAATCCAATTTTAGTACATCACCGCTTCTGCATGTAGGACTAAGGACATCCTCCTCAACCCATTGCCCTATGGACAATTTAGCACTCCATAGTAGTCGTCTGCGTTGATTTCTTGAAGCTCATCCCAACTTCAAACCACGTGCTGATCATCTTGGTCTCGACTCCTTGGCAGAAAAGTTCAATGTTAAATATTTGCCTATCTATAATCGCTTGCAGGCTACTCAGTTCACCCACAATTGTCCTACTGCGATTAATAGCGAAGACTGGCCCTAATTATATCGCACATACGCACTATAAAAACACACATACAATACACACAATTTATACATAAAATATACATCTCGAGTCCGCGCCACTGGCTCGTTAACAAGTTCAAAATCCTGGCTGCACCAGCAGTCGCTATCTCGTCTGGCATTTCCGTCCCGTCTTGGACTTCGGTTCTGGTAAGCGCTAATTAGGGTGATACGATACTTCCCCCTTAAAGTTGAACTCGTCGTCTTTAAAAGAATGTTACAGTTTATCACGCGCTGGCGTGAAATATTTAGATCACACAATTTAGTTGATTTTAGAACAAAATGTATTATAGCTTTTAAAATTCGATATTGCAAACGCTGCGACTTTAGCTCCCCAGAGCTCAGAAAATAAATTAGCTTCACTGATTTTAGAGCGTAAAAATCACATTTCGAACTGGCGTGGAGGATACCTCTGAAGGCTCCACACAATAAGACTTAGATAAATTCGAGCGTCAAAATCACACTTCAAACTGGCGTGGAGTATGCCTCTGAAGGCTCCACAAGAATAGACTTAGATTGGCGTCAGGCCAGACTATTTATGAGAAACTGACAAGGGCGGAGGAGTGGGGCGGAGTCGGATAAAAACTTCCAGAGTTTTTGTCTCACAAAGATGGGGCTAGTGTCATTCTTCTCCAAATAAATCCAACGTCTCAAATTACTCGAGCGGAGATTAATCCGTTCGGCGGTTCCTTAGATACACACTTCCGCGCGCTTTTTACTACTGACGCCGTCCACCTCGTGGTCACAGCTTGGTCTCTTGCGATTGGCTGATTCAATCGTATGTTCGTTGAGAGGACCTCGTGATTCTTCCTTTATGTCTCCAATTTTGGTACAGTAGTTGCACAATTTGGCCTTGAACTCGACTAATTCTGGCCGTCCCCCAGGAATAGCTACCAACTCAGCTTCTGTTGCAATCATTACGAAATGCTGGCCTCCCTAATATCCAAGTCGACTTCCTTATGTGCTGCCTAGGCCGTAGTAATAATAATAATAATAAATATGAATACTTATTTATCGAAGATCAATAAGGGTTCAATATGCATAAAGAACAAGAAGTTCCGTGACGAACTAAAGAGCCTACTTTCTTAAAATTTAAGATTCATGCCAATTATTAATCTATATGGATCTAGAATAATGACGAAATTAAGTTGGTAATATAGAAATTTCTAATTAGTTCGAAATATTGTATACCTGGCACAATGTAGCCTAATAGAAAACTACAGTTGGCAGCCCTGGTGACTGAATTTATTCTTAGTTCCATCTCTTAAGGTACAGAATACAAAATTTGGTGTAAGTCCAATGGATAGCATGGACGTTACATGCAGTTAAACATTGGCTTTAATAGCGCGCGTAAAATCATGTTGGCAACAATGATATACATGTATAGGTCAGAAATAATCTGAAATAATATGATCTATTATTGTGTCAATTTTGAATGAAATCCATTAGTTAGTATAGAAGTTACATGCATTTTAAAATTGGACCTATCAGCAGGCTTAGAATCATGTTGGCAGCACTGGCGTAGGCCTATATTAGTTACTCCAAATTAATCTAGAATGCCAGGTACTATACGTGTGCAAAGTTTTGAACTATTGGCTTGCATATTTTCTGATATAACTTATTGATATTAGGGTACCGTAACAAAAATGGAGACAGTTGGCAGCCCTGGTTACTCTTACGAATCGGCATAGTCATATCTGTTATGGTACACACAGCACACACGAAATTTGGTTGAAATCCAAATGATAGTATAGAAGTTACGTGTATTTAAATTTGGACCTCTCAGCAGGCTTAGAATCAAGTTGGCAGCACTGCCATGTATGACCTCCTGGAAATTAAACTGAAATATTATTAACTATACGTGTGCCAATTTTGAAATAGCTCCCATCATACCTTCCGAGATATCCAACATGGAGCTAAAATTTCAACTGCGATTTTTCAGCAGTTAGTAGCACTGACATCATTTTCAAATATGGCCGTGAGATATTCAGGTATAGATCTTTACTCCTACCAAATTTTGTTTCGATTGCTGCAGCCGTTTAGGAGTTGATAGGGGAGGACACACACACACAGCCAGACTGACAGACATACAGAAGGACAGACAGACAGACAGACAGACAGACTCACATTTGCCCGATCTCATGTCTACTTTTTCCTCATTTTTGCAAAATGTGAAAAGTAGGCTAAAAATGAACTTTTAATTCTTAATAATGTAGAAACGTATATTTCGTGTAATTTTGCACTCCTACAGTAGAGTATATTATTAGGGCTCATTTTCCTTTATGCTTATCCACAGGAAAGTGAACCTAACGTCAAATTGTTCTGTTAGACGGCACATCCACATATGGCTGGGAGACGTGACCAATCATAAGGATGGTTGGTTCCTCAGTTTAGGGGCTGCGACAACGCGGTCATGTAGCCCCGTGTACTTTGGGTGTGTGTAGAATCCGTCTGATAACCGGTGTTAATTGTGATGGCTGTGTGTGTTGTTAATTGTGATGGCTGTGTGTGTTATCTGTTTTTAATTCAAGCAAGGACTGCATACATTGGATTTTCAAGTAGTTCCAACTTTTGCTACCAAACGCGACCGTCAACAAACAACTAGTTCTGAACTTGGTTACTAGATGCCATCGCAGTTGGCTCCTGGCGACGAACGTTGGAACCTAAGATCGTCAGTCAAATCTAACCTATAATTTATCTTCACACAAGTGTAATTAGTGGAAAGTTCTTTATGATGCCATAAATCTATTACATGGGACCGCCGGCTTTATTTCCCCTCCAAAAGAAGGCATACTGACGTTTTTTTTTTGCATATGGCTTTTAGTGCCGGGAGTGTCCGAGGACATGTTCAGCTCGCCAGTTTTGTAGCTGCTTCTAGGCGGACACCCAATGGGTGAGCTACAAGTACCGTCGCGTGTTGAGTGTTGTCTGGGGAGGAAAGTTTGAATGTAAGGACAAGGAGTTGGAAGGTAGCGGCTGTGGCCTATAGTTAGGGACCAAACCCGGCATTTGCCTGGAAAAAAGATGGGAAACCACAGAAGACCATCTTCAAGGTTGCCGGCGGGGGGATTCGAACCTCCTCGCCTCCCGGATGTGAGCGACTGCCATCAGTCATGCCGTAACGACCACGGCTAACTCATCCGGTATACTGACGGATGTTTAACGCTCTTAAAAATCCGACGACTTTGGCAGGGTTTGAACCCGCGACCTTGGGTATAGAAGCTCAGCGTTCTACCAACTACGCCACCGAAGCCGCTAATCATAAGGAAAATATTGGATAAGATGAGCAGTGTGGGATACGAGGCATTGCTCGTTAAGGGACGATATTGTACTGTTGTGCACTTGCTCATAAACACTACTGTCGACCAAAGTATTATGTGTACTCGAGTTTGAAGGTTGTTTGTGAAGTAACCAATAGACATACATAAAATCCAATACCATCAACATTTTCGTCGTTCTATTTTACGTTAGTTCATGTAAGTTTGGATTTTATAATTTATATTTTAATATTTTTTATCGCAGTTGGAACACAAAAAGTGCACGTTTTTAAGCGTGTTTCAACCATGCGTCACATTTAAGAATTATTATCTCAAAAGCCCGTCATCAGATCGAATCCAAATTTTAACACAATATACATTGGAATGTTGTATAACTGGTTTATTAATTTCACAATTTTGTGTGTCCAAGAAACAAAGTTGTTATCATTGTTGTAAGGTAACTTTTTCTCGGCTCGGGGTGGTTGGAAAATGTAGTTCTTGGTTGCGTTGTAATCGTTATCCATCAAAAAGGTATGCTGTATGACTATGAAATACGTAAATTAATTCACTTATTTTATATCGGTTTGTATTTGTACGAGGAAATAACACATGGTTCTCCATCTAGCCGCTCCGGCAAAAGCTGTACAGCGTTGCTGAGATGGAGCCCATCACTTCCGAGCGAGACGCGCCATTATGCGTGTGGGCACCATTTCGGCAACGCTGTACAGCTTTTGCCGGAGTGGCTAGCAGGTGAAACATGTGTTATATCCCCGTAGAAATACAAACCGATATAAAATAAGTGAATTAATTTACGTATTTCACAGTCATACAGCATAACTTTTCGATGTATGAGGATTACAATGCAACCAAGAACTACATTTTCCAACCACCCCGAGCCGAGAAAAAGTTACCTTACAAAAATGATAACAACTTTGTTTCTTGGACACACACAATTTTGAAATTAAAACATTCCAATGTATATTGTGTTAAAATTTGGATTCGATCTGATGACGGGTTTTTGAGAAAATAATTCTTAAATGTGACGCATGGTTGAAACACGCTTAAAAACGTGCACTTTTCTGTTCCAACTGCGATAAAAATATTAAAATATATATTAAAAATTCCAAACCTACATGACCTAACGTAAAATAGAACGACGAAAATGATGATGTTATTGGATTTTATGTAGGTCTATTGGTTACTTCACAAACAACCTTCAAACTCGAGTGCACATAATACTTTGGTCGACAGTAGGTATGTATCCATCGGATCTTATGTGCACATAGTTTTACTTGTTTCCATGTCCACATTGACATCATGCGGAGCATCTCAGGAGTTATGATTCGAAAGGCTTTCTCCACAATTTCGCGCAATTCTTCATTAGTCTTGTATCGACGTTGAGCATTATGAGACTTGATAATCCCCCCAATACTGAGTTCTCTGGTGTGTTAAGGTCTGAGCTTCGTGGTGGCCATTTCAATGGGTCTGGAGATGTTACTGAACCACGCCCAATCCAACTTACTTAGCTTAGTCGGTAGCATGCTGTGCTTCTATGCCCAAGATCGCGGTCGAAGTCGTCGGATTTTTTATGAGCGTTAAAATCCTTCAGTATGCCTTCGGAGGGGAAGTAAACTAAAAGAACCTTCCACTATTTAAACTTGTGTGAAGCTAAATTTTCAGGTTAGATTTCGTTGAAGCGCTTTATCAAAGTTCCAACATTCACCACTAGGTGTCAGTGACATCTGGTAGTGAAAGTTGGAACTACTTGAAATTGAACGGAACTTGTAGCTCACCCCATGGGTGTCCGCATTGAAGCAGCTACAGACTCTGGCGAGCCGAACATGTCCTCGAACACTCCCGGTACTAAAAGCCATACGCTAAATAAATAGATAAATCCAGCGGCCTCAAAATTCATAAGGAACTTACGCACCTGAATAGCAAAGTGTGCTGGAGCCGCTCCCAGCTGTAACCACACTTGATCCATGACTCCCGTGTCTCGGAGCTGTGATAGGTTGGTTGGTGCCTCAGATTAGGGGGATGCGACAACGCGGTCATGTAGCTCCGTGTACTTTGGGTGTGTGTAGAATCTGTCTGATAACCGGTGTTAATTGTGATGACTGTATTAGTGTGTGTTATCTGTTTTCAATTCATGTGAGGACTGCAGACATTGAAATTTCTCAAGTGGTTCCTACTTTTGCCACCAAACGCCACCGTCAACGACTACTAGTTCTGAACTTGATTACCAGATGCCACCGCAGTTGGCTCCTGGCGACTACGTCGAATGTTTAACCGAGCTATATATAATTTAGTTGCACACAGGTGTAATTAGTGGAAGGTTCTTTAATATGCCATAAATCTATGACATGGGACCGCCGGCTTTACTTCCCCTCCAAAGGAAGGCATACTGAGGGATTTTTAACGCTCTTAAAAAATCCGACGACTTCGGCCGGGTTTGATCCCGCAATCTTGGGCACAGCAGTTCATCATGCTACCAACTACGCCACCGAAGCAGCGGAGCTGAGATATTAACCATGTTTTCAACATGTTCACGTACCCTTCAAAGCAATATGGTCTGAACAGGTGTCGTGATGACATACCGGCCTATACCATAACATGAGCGGGGCTCCTTTCCAATTGTTACACATAATGGGGATTTTCCTTAAACCAGAAAACCACATTCCTCGTCTGTGAACTGCGAAATATCGCACATTCATTAAAAATTACCTTCTGGCGTGAGACAAGGCATTTGGAAATTGTGCCAACAAAGCACAGCGTGCTGCAACTCACACCTCCATTGTCATTGTCAGATAATTCATTCACAGGTGAAAAAATGAAAATCCATAGTCTCCGACCGGGTCAGGAATGGAATAAATGAAGCCCCAATCCAGCGGCGAGGATATGAACTATGCCGGCTGCTGAGGCCTGACGCACTCCTCTGGGGCAATGATTAAATGAATGACAGATGAAATGAAATGATAGTGGAGAGTGTTGTTGGAATGAAATTTTGACAGGGAAAACCGGAGTACCCGGAGAAAAATCTGTCTGCCTCCGTTTTGTCCAGCACAGACCTCACATGTAGTGACCGGGATTCGAACCACGGACCCAGCGGTGAGAGGCCGGCGTGCTGCCGCCTAAGCCACGGAGGCTTCCTTCACAGGTATCGGTCTAAATCCATTCGTTTTCAAATCCCTTTTAATGTGGTCATGCATTGTTGACCACGGTACGGATCAGCCGTTCTAGCAAGAGCTTTGCTATACTAGAAATGACAGCTGTTCTTTCGCGAAGGGACTTGGAGAATTGGAGAATGCTCAATTGATTGAGCGACGGCGGGACACATTTCTTCCCGCTTTTTCTTACGATCACTACGCGGTCTGTTTTTGTCACTGCCTGACACTGATTTAATAGGCAATACATATTGGTGAGAACAGCTTACGAGTAGATATTTCGGTGAGTGAGACGAATTTCAAGTCAGTGTTTCCTTTCGTTTAAGAGATGACTGCCGAAGTAAGAGAAGAACATTCAGATTTTCATAAGAGAGCACAGAATATATTACATACCTCCATCTTGCCCTCACGGTAGGGAATTGCAACATAATTACAATGTTAACAAAGTCGGCTATCCAAACTTCAGCAGTATCATCTGTTGACACTCCGTTGGTACTTACCTGCAAAAAAGAGAGGTAAATAATGATGATGTTAATAATAATAATAATAATACAAGAATAAATAAACAATTTTTGATAAAATATACAATCTGAAGAGCCAAGGGAATTACACCAAGCAGATGAAGGAAGAACTCCGGAGGCTAGGAATTACAGATGACGACTGTCCAGACAGAACACAATTCAGGGAAATACTTGCTAACACAAAGGTTCTTGTGGGAGAAAAGAGAGAACGCGGGGGAGGAAGATGGACAGCAGAGAGAACGGCGCAACACTCTGAAATAATGAAGGAAGTGTGGAGGAAGAGAAAGAGGAAGAAAGAACTATGAGAAGGAAATTAAATGATATTTGCGTGGTCCTTAGTATTGGTCGGTTTCCATAATGTAATGTAATGTAATATTAATAATAATAATAATAATAATATAATAAACAGGATTATATTATACAGTAGCATCAATCTACGTATTAGGAATCCTTGGTGGGTAAGTGGTAGGATGTCCACCTCATAATCCCAAATTCGTGGGTTCGATTTCCGGCTGAGGATATACGATTTTTGAAGAGCGGCAAAACTCTACGCAATTGCAAGTTGTACAATGACTGCTCGTAAAAGATCTCTCGTATCACATTTGATGCTTTTAAGGCAAATTTTATTATATTTCGGCCACAGATCATCCCGTAGAGTTCTGGGTTTCACCGTCAGATGGCAGTGTTAAACAGGACGTTGCATTTGGAAAGTGGATTGCCTGAACGGCATCAGATCAAATAACCTATCCTACCACGGTCGTTGAAGCCATACGATTATTATTAATAATATCATCATCATCATCATCATGATCAGTTACTCACGGTATTGACTGACTGCATAGTGCAGCGGTAACGTTTTCGCCTGCTATTCCCAAGGTTTCAGGATCGAATCCTGACACAGTCAGTAGGCATTTAAGGGTTCGCAAATGCGAGGGAGTCGTGTCAGTACATTTACTGGCATGCTAAAGATCACCTTCGGGGGAAAATATTGGCACCTCGACGGCGTCTCTAAAAGCCGCAGTAGTTAAAGGGACGTAAAACCAAAATTATTATTATTATTACTCATGCTTGCCTCGGTGGGTGAGTGGTCAACGTGTCGGTCTACTAACCCCAAGCTTGCAGGTTCGCTCCTGGCCGTGGTAAGTGATTTTTTTTAAAGGCGGCAAAAATTACGACACCATGCCATACGATGTTGGCATGTCAAAGAACCCATTTGAATTCAGTAGGCCGTGTTCATAATTACAAAATTAATCTCGGGAGTTTCCGCCAACACAAAGTTCCTCATTTCTCTACTAGAAAGCGCTATAGTGTTCAAGGAGCTTAGATATCTAACCTCATTGACTTTCATAGTACGGTACTTCAAGGAACAACGAAATTCGACATGCAAGCTACCCTTTGGGTGTCAAATAACAAAGCTTGCTCCCGGCACCTGAGGCCATACGATATTAATATTATTATTATTATTATTATTATTATTATTATTATTATTATTACTCATGGTTTGTAGGCTACTACAGTGCATGAACATACGTTGTGTCCTACGAATGACAAAGTTGTAAAAAAAAAATAGTCATCAATTTCTATCAAGTTCCAATTTCTGATCATAGTTGAAAAATTTGGATGCCTTAAAGATAATGATGATGATGATTGTTGTTTTATGGGGCCTAACATCTAGGTTATCGGCCCCTAATGGTCTGGGTGATAGCAAAAATGACAATGAAATGGAAACCAGAACGAAAATTAAGTGAGACGGAAAATACTTACAAAAAGGAACTCAAATTGAAACTACTCACAAAATGGAGAGCGGTAATACGTACAAAAGGGAATTAAGAACGAACATACTCACAAAAGGAATAGATTGAAAAATACGCACAAAATGTAGGTTAGATTCAAAATACGTACAACATGCAATGTAGAGTCGAAATACTTGCAAAATGCAATTAAAATTCAAATTACTTACAAAATGCAAATGAGATTGAAAATACGTACAAAATGCAATTGAGGTTCAAAATACTTACAAAATGCAATTGAACTTGAAAATACACAATGCAATTCAGATTGAAAATCGCACATTTCAGATCCAAAATACTCACAAAGTGCAATGGAAATTCAAAATGCTTACAAAATGCAATTGAAATTGAAAATGCTTACACAATGTACGGTAGATTCAAACTACTCACTTGGATTGACAATACTTAAAAAATGCAATTTAGATTGAAAATACTTACAAAATGTAATTTAGATTCAAAATACCCACAAAATGCAATTGAGAATCAAAATACTTGCAAAATGCCCACCATACAAAATGCAATTCAGATTGAAAATACTAGCAAAAAATCGGTTTAGGTTGAAAATACTTACAAAATGCAATTGAAATTTAAACAAGAAGTTCAGTGACGAATTAAAGAGCCTACTTTTCTTAGAATTTAAGATTCATGCCAATGATTTATCTATATGGATCTATCTAAAATAATGACGAAATTAAGTTGGTAATATCGACATTTCTAATTGTTTCGAAATACTGTATACCTGGCATAATGTAGCCTAATAGAGAACTACAGTTGGCAGCCCTGGTGATCGAATATATTCTTAGTTCCATTTCTTAAGGTACAGAATACAAAATTTGGTTGAAGTCCAATTGATAGCATGGACGTTACATGCAGTTAAACATTGGATCTAACAGCGCGCGTAAAATCATGTTGGCAACAATGATATACATGTATTGGTCAGAAATAATCTGAAATAATATGATCTATTGTTGTGTCAATTTTGAATGAAATCCATTGGTTGGTCTAGAAGTAATATGCATTTCAAAATTGGACCTATCCGCAGGCTTCAAATCATGTTGGCAGCACTGGCGTAGGCCTATATTAGCTACTACAAATTAATCTAGAAAGCCAGGTACTATACGTGTGCAAAGTTTAGAGCTATTGGCCTGCATACTTTCTGATATATTGATATTAGGGTAACAAAAATAGAGACAGTATTTATTAACAGTTGGCAGCCCTGGTTACTCTTAAGAATCGGCATAGTCATATCTGTTTATGTACACATAGAACATACGAAAATTGGTTGAAATCCAAATGATAGTATAGAAGTTGCATGTATTTAAAGTTGGACCTCTCAGCAGGCTTAGAATCATGTTGGTAGCACTGACGTATATAAATTACTCCAAATTAATGTAGAACGTCAGGTACTATACGTGTGCATAGTTTAAAGCTGTCGGGTTTCATACTTTCTGATATATGGGTATTTGGACCAAAAAAAATGAGAGCATATATTAACAGTTGGCAGCCCTGCTGGCTCTAAAGAATACGCTCAGTCATATCTGTTCATGTACACACAGCACATACGAAATTAGGTTGAAATCCAATTGATAGTGTAGAAGTTATATGCATTTTAAAATTTGGACCTATCAGCAGGCTTATAATCATTTCGGCAACACTGCCATGTATGGCCTCCTGGAAATTAAACTGCAATTTAATTATTTATACGTGTGCCAATTTTAAAATAGCTCCCATTCATACCTTCCAAGATATCCAACATGGAGCTCAAATTTCAATTGCGATGTTTCAGCAGTTGGTAGCACTGATATCATTTCCAAATATGGCCGTGAGATATTCAGGTATAGATCTTTTCTCCTACCAAATTTTGTTTTGATTGCTGCAGCCGTTTAGGAGTTGATAAGGGGGGACACATACACAGCCAGACAGGCAGGAGGACAGACAGACAGACAGACAGACAGACAGACAGACAGACAGACAGAAGGACAGACAGACACACATTTGCCCGATCTCATAAGACTACTTTTTCCTCATTTTTGCAAAATGTGAAAAGTAGGCTAAAAAGTCCTCTCGGCACGCCGGAAGGCAGGGGTTGATTTCACCGGGCAAAGTAGGGGATAGGGTATAATAGGCAAAATATGCAGGTTTTCGTAGAAGGATCAGACCTCATTTCATGCGAGAAAGTATTTTACAATTGGAGCTTAATTAACTTTTTTTCGTCTTTCTAGGCATATTTTTAACATATTGTCTTATGGGGATGGTAACATTCTTGTCATTTGGGGTTCATTTTTATACTTGTAGTCACACTGTCCTCATGCAAGGTTTGGAACTGATGTGAAACTATCTAACAGTCTGTTACTTCTTCACGCAAATTTTATCTCCCGCAGAGATATTGGTTTAGGGGTTGCGACAACGTGGTCATGTAACCCCGTGTACATTGGGTGTGTGTAGAATCTGTCTGATTTATTTATTTTATTTAAAAACGGTGTTAATTGTGATGACTGCATTAGTCTGTAATTCAGGTAAGGACTCAGACGGTCAATTTCAAGTAATAGTTCCTAATTATGCTACCAAATACTGCCATCAACGACACCTAGCTGTGAACTTGGCTACTAGATGCCACCACAACCAGCAACTTGCAACGAACGTTGGAACTTCCCCTCCGAAGGAAAGCATGCTGAGGGATTTTTAGCGCTCTTAGAAAATCCGACGACTTTAGCCGGCTTTGAACCCGCGACCTTGGGCATAGAAATTCAGCATGCTACCAGTTACGTTACAGAAGCCGCTTCCCACATACTCAGATGTTGATCTCGTGCAATTGCGTTGTCATGGAAACCTCTGATAGCTCATCCCTCAGAAATTTATAAGCCTTGACATGGTAACCTCTGATGGCACTTGGCATTTTCTTCTAATTCCGAAATCATTTGTCTCATCCCTTGGCGTAATGATGGGTCATATCAAAAATTCTTTCAGACAACATTTTTAGTTAATTATTAGGGGAATATGTTCCATTTTGTACGGTTTTGATATTGTGCCTATTAAGAGAGATATGATTAATGATTCCCGAAAACCCCACTTTTTTCCACCCCTTTGGTCAATGGTTGGTGCTATCAAGAAACTTTTTAAACATAAACTTTTGGCATGTATCCGATACATAATGTGAACTTGGAATGAACTCGATATTTCACGTATTAAGAGAGTTATAGCGATATTTCACATATTTGAAAAAAAAAAAGCCCCCCATTTTCACCCCCTTCGACCGATTTTACCCATTAACGAACTCGACCGAGATTTTAAAGGGATAAAACACTAAGCTGTTTTTTGTACACACGAGATTGTGAAAATGACTTAACCGATTGGCTTCGTAAGACATTCTAACGAAAGCTCTAGGAATGCAGATTTGCAGAGTTTCTTTAAAAGGAAAATATATGTTACGGTATATTTTTAAATGATTAAAGAAATATGTAATATTTGACACTTCCGCGCATGCGCACAATGGCCTTTCTCAACAAGGAAAATGGCGATTCCGGTCGCGTCTAACTGAGATCTTTGTTTATGAGAATTAAAAAGGGTCTCCAATAATGTTAATTATGTTTTTACAATATGCATTGAAATAGAATTACATTAAATAAACCACGAATTGAAGGACTTAAATTGCAGGTTGAGTGTGTATACTGGTTAGATAGCTTAATACTGAAGTGTCTCATAGTTGTCTGGATGGCCAAGGGGATAAGGTTGCTCCCTAGAAATATGTATTATGCATGATCGAGAGGGTTCGATTCCCACCTCGGTTATGTTTTTTTATTTTCGTTTTTTGCCTTCCTACGATTGGTATTGCATTGTAGAAACATATTTCACTTTTATCATTCCCGTCAAGTAACGAATTCTCTGTTGCCATCCTTTGCATGGTCGAGAGGGTTCGATTCCCACCTCGGTTATGTTTTTTTTATTTTCGTTTTCTTCCTTCCTACGATTGGTATTACATTGTAGAAACATATTTCACTGTTATCATTCCCGTAAAGTAACGAATTCTCTGTTGCCATCCTTTACATGATCGAGAGGGTTCGATTCCCACCTCGGATACGTTCTTTTATTTTCATTTTCTTCCTTCCTACGATTGGTATTGCATTGTAGAGACATATATCACTTTTTTCATTCCCGTAAAGTAACGAATTCTCTGTTGCCATTCTTTGCATGGTCGAGAGGGTTCGATTCCCACCTCGGATATGTTTTTTTTTCTTCCTTCCTACGATTGGTATTACATTGTAGAAATATATTTCACTTTTATCATTCCCGTAAATTAACGAATTCTCTGTTGCCATCTATCTATGTATTTAAAGCACTAAGCTGCTTTTGTACACACGAGATTGTGAAAACGACTTAACCGATTGGCTTCGTAAGACATTCTAACGAAAGCTCTTGGCATGCAGATTTGCAGAGTTTCTTTAAAAGGAAAATACATGTTACGGTATATTTTTAAATGATTAAAGAAATATGTAATATTTGACACTCCCGCGCATGCGCACAATGGCCTTTCTCAACAAGGAAAATGGCGATTCCGGTCGCGTCTAACTGAGATCTTTGTTTATGAGAATTAAAAAGGGTCTCCAATAATGTTAATTATGTTTTTACAATATGCATTGAAATAGAATTATATTAAATAAACCACGAATTGAAGGACTTAAACTGCAGGTTGAGAGTGTATACTGGTTAGATGGCTTAATACTGAAGTGTCTCATAGTTGTCTGGATGGCCAAGGGGCAAAGGTTGCTCCCTAGAAATATGTATTATGCATGATCGAGAGGGTTCGATTCCCACCTCGGATATGTTTTTTTATTTTCGTTTTCTGCCTTCCTACGATTGGTATTGCATTGTAGAAACATATTTCACTTTTAACATTCCCGTCAAGTAACGAATTCTCTGTTGCCATCCTTTGCATGGTCGAGAGGGTTCGATTCCCACCTCGATTATGTTTCTTGAATTTTCGTTTTCTTCCTTCCTACGATTGGTATTACATTGTAGAAACATATTTCACTTTTATCATTCCCGTAAAGTAACGAATTCTCTGTTGCCATCCTTTGCATGGTCGAGAGGGTTCGATTCCCACCTCGGATACGTTCTTTTATTTTCATTTTCTTCCTTCCTACGATTGGTATTACATTGTAGAGACATATTTCACTTTTTTCATTCCCGTAAAGTAACGAATTCTCTGTTGCCATCCTTTGCATGGTCGAGAGGGTTCGATTCCCACCTCGGATATGTTTTGTTTTGTTTTCTTCCTTCCTACGATTGGTATTACATTGCAGAAATATATTTCACTTTTATCATTCCCGTAAAGTAACAAATTCTCTGTTGCCATCTATATATTTAAAACAGTAAGGTGATTTTTGTTATCACGAGATAGAGAGAACGACAGAACCAATTTACTTCGTAGAGCACTCTAACGAAAGCTCTTGGCCTGTAGATTTGCAGAGTGTCTCTAAAATAAACAAATATAATACGGTATATTTTTAAATAAATATAGAAAATAGCAGAATTCTAGCCCCTCGCGCATGCGCACAATCCGCCTGGGCTCATGACAAAATGGCGGTGAGAAGTCCATTAAAATGTAAGTTATTTAATAAGCTTCCATGTAATTGAAAACATACATTAACCAAGTTCTGACAATACAATATAATAACAGTATGAACATATACGAATGTATATTGATTTTATTGATAATGAATTGGATTATTTTCTTCAGATAGCGGCTTTTGAAGATAGTGAATGGTTGCGTCTGCATCTAAATGTGAGTGCGCGAGTAGCTATTTGGTTAAGGCGATTGACTGTGGATCGAAGGATCGCAGGTTCGATCCCAACTCTCGCCAGTATTTTTTTTTTTTTTTGCCACTGAAATATTGTTTTATCAAGGAGTATTAGTAAGGTTTTATGTCAGTTAAAGATACATATTTCTACACATTTTCTCAACACGTTTTATTTCCGTTTTACCATTGCATTACAGCATGTCCTCAATACGTCGTTTGAATATCTGCAATCAGTTCCAGTAACTGACAACAGATGGCAGTACCTCGCCAATATAGTTCCAGTAACTGAGAGCAGATTGCGTCGATATATTTAAAACACAAGGCATGGCCTTGATGGCGAGTTTTCGCGTGATAGTTAAATATTGTTTTATCAAGGATTATTAGTAACGTTTTATGTCAGTTAAAGATTCCTACATTCCCTCTCAATAAGTTTTATTTCCGTTTTACCATTGCATTACAGCATGTGGTCAAAAAGGCTAATATCTGCCATCAATTGCAGTAACTGACAAAAGATGGCAGTACCTCGCCCATATAGTTTCAGTAACTAACAACAGATGGCAGCACCATTGCATCGATATATTTAAAACACAAAACATGGCGCGTTTTCAAGTGATGGAGAGTTATAGAGGGGAATTTTTAAGAAGGGAAACGTTGAAGAACATTAACTGACAGTTGAGTGTGTAGGCTATGTTGTTTATGTACTTTAATATTGCAATTTCTTCCCAATGCTTCGGTGGTCAAGTTGGTAGCATCCTAGACTAAAAGTTATAAATTATGCATCGTCGATATACTCTTAAATTATTAGTGAAAAGGTAGTTTTCCAGGCCCTGGCGCGTGTCCACAATTGCTTCCGCCATGAGAGACACTTGGCAAACATAATTCGTTTGAAGGGCTCCGACATCGTTGTCACTCAGCCCCATGTACTTTGGTGTGTAAGTGTAAAATTTTCTCTGATAACCCGTATTATTGTGATAGCTGCATTACTTTGTGTATTTGTAATTAAGGTGGGAAATGGCAAGGTGACGGCCGAGGCCTTAAGTTAGGAACCATCCCGGTATTTGCCTTGAGTGGAAGTGGGAAACCACGGAAAACCACATCTAAGATTGTCGAGGTGGGAATCAAACCTTCCTCTTCTTAGTTATACCTCTAGAGACTGAATGTGCCCCGTTTTTGCCCTCAGACCAGAATTAAATTTCTTGGCAGAGCAGGAAATGTAACCCGGGTCTCCGAGGCGATAGCCAAGAATGGGTGGGCTTCCATGTGTTAATACGATTTTTGACATGCACGGGACATAGAATTCTAAAACAGCCTCCATTAGGGTGACTGCCGAAGTGAGTATTGAGTATATGCCTAAGCTCATTCCAGTAGTTGGCGAAGTTATTCTATGTTCCCCTGCAAAATGTACTGCCATAAACTATAACAGGTGATGGAAATAGCTTATTTAGAGCAGTTTTGTACTGTTTATATCAAAATGAAGAACGTCATTCTGCGCTGCGTTTTCAAGCTATTGCCAAACATTTCGCTGGCAGGAACAATTATAAGGAATTTATTGTAAGCGATCAGTCTCATCGCATTCTCCTCACCAACCAACTTGAGTATGAGAGTCTCTGGACGGTCATGTTGAACTTCATTGTATAAGACAGTTGTTTAATGATTATTTGTTTAGAGTACTGAATCTAACTACGCAGTTGATTTCGGCAATGGAAGTATTTTTTGCCATTTAATATTTAGCGGCTCCGATATTGCAGGTCACTATAGTGTTATCGAATAATACGAAGCCACATTTAAAATCCAATATAAATAGGCCATTTCAGAAACAATTCCAGATGTTATGCAGTACAGTGAAAGGTCTTTGACGATCAAATGTAAACATTGTTCTACATTGTATTTCTCTTGCGTAAAATCTACGCGCGGTTACTTTGGGCCTTTACTGTTGTGATGGTAAAATTGATCTGCTGAAATATAAAATATTTGCCAAGCTGCAACAATGCAATGATATTAATTTTAAAGTCTGTCTGTCTGTCTGTTAGGTAGTCAGCCCGAAGGCTGGTTGGATCCTCAAAAAGTACCGCCGTTACGTTATGTGAGTAGATACCCACAAAAACCCAAGGCAGCGCTATTTTGAGGCGTTCTAGGCAAGAAGAGGAGTGAGGTAGTTTGCCATTGCTTTCCTCACTGAGTCAGAACAATAGTCCTAACCCTATGAGTTGAACCTTTCACAGCATTCACAGGCACTGACTGTGCCCCGAATGCCATTACTAAGCACCACCCATACCTCAGTAGCTTCCATATAATCACAGCCATGAGTGAGACTGAGACATCGGTGAAAAGCCACCTTTTACTCTAGCCTGTGCCAACTGACAAATGCAAAAGTACTGTATTCATCAAGAGATGGGGAACATTGAACTTATATCCAGTAGTTCAAACACATACATCAGCGTTAACATATTGGCGAACAGGTGTGCGAGTGTAAACTTTTCTCTGATAACCTGTGTTAATGTGATGGCTGTGTTGATGTGTGCATTTGTAATTAATGTGGGGAATGGGGAGTTAACGACCGAGGCTTTAAGTTAGGAACTATCCCGGTATTTGCCTGGAGTGGAAGTGGGAAACCACGGAAAACCAAATCCAAGATTGTTGAGATGGGAATCAAACTTTGCTCTTCTTAGTTTTGCCTCACGAGTGCGCCCCGTTCCAGTCCTCAGACCAGAATTAAATTTCTTGGCAGAGCGGGGATCGAACCTGGAATCCGGGGCAATAGCTCAGAATGTAGCCTTAAGAATGGGCTTCCCTGTGTTAATACGATCTTTGACAAGCACTGAACATATAATTCTAAAACTCCCTCCATTACTGTGGCTGGCGAAGTGAGTCTATGCTCATTCCAGTAGTGGCGAAGTGATTCTATGCTCCCTTGCATAATTTACTGTCATGGAAATACAAAGTATTGCACCTTCAACAGGTGATGGAAATTCATTATTTACAGCAATTTCATTCTGTTTATTTCAAAATGAAGATCGTCATCCTGAGTTGCGTTTGCAAGCAAATTGCAACAATTGCAAGGATTTTATTATTGGCGATCAATCTCATCGCATTATCATCAGCAACCAACTTGAGAATGGAAGTATTCATTGTATATGTGAATATTATTGTTTATTGATTATTTGTTTAGAGTGCATAACAATGGGTCTAACCACGCAGTTGATTTTGGCAATGGAAGTAAGTTATTATTTGCCATTTAATATTTGGCGGCTACGTTGATGCAGGCCACTATAGTTTTATATAAAATGACGTTAATTTGGGCAGAAATGCTGCTATAAATAAACCCATTTGACGAAATAGAACATTAGCCGCAAAAAAGTGGGAAATCGGAGAAAAATACGAAGCCACTTTTAAAATCCAATATAAATATGGCATTTCAGAAACAATTCCAGATACTATGCCGTTACAGTTTAGGGTCCTTGACGAACAAATGTAAACATTGTTCTGCACTGTATTTCTCTTGCGAGAAATCTACACTTGGTTACTTTGACCTTTGCTGTTGTAATGGTAAAATTAATCTGAATAAATATTAAATATTTGACAGGCTTTAACAATTATTTTTCACTGGAGATGATATCTCAAGGAATTCCAGAGGGACTAATCGGCAGTACAATGCTATGTCCTTCGTTTCATGGCGCAGCGGTCAAGCTGTATGCCTCTCACCAAGGCGGATCGGGTTCGATTCCCGGTCAATGCATGTGAGATTTTTGATGTGAAAGGCCATGTCCTGTGGTTCGGATTCCACGTTAAACGGAGGTCCCGTGGCTTATGATCGCGAGATTAACGGTCACGTTAAACTGCAAGCTTCCTTCCTTCCTTCGTTTCATTTGGTGCCAATGTTACTGTGCCACACGCACACGGTCCACATTGTTTTAAAATGTATGGAATTGCACATCATCGCATTTCTTCGTTATATTCCAAAAATATAAGCGATGGTTTGCGGCCAGTTGTATTAGACTCATCAGAGTTCTTGAATCCCTTGGAACTAAACGACTGGCCGCCACATACTCCAAACGCTTGGCCCGTTATGCTGCTTAGAAATCTGAACGGTTCCCAAGGACTCCTAAATGCAACCATATTGCTTGGATTTGGAAATAATAGGTGCAGTTAAAATTAGGCAGAGATGTCTAATCCTTCGACTTGATTTAACACCATCCGATAAAACACTATCATTTTCTTTTAAGAGGCAATATTTTCCAATTCATTTGGCATACTTTATCACAATCAATAAAGCTCAAGGGGAAACTCTGGAACGTATAGGCCTCAATTTGCCCCAACAATTTTTCAGTCATGGCCAGCAGTATTTTGCAATGTTGAGAGTGCAATCTTTTGACGCCCTCATAGTTTCAATAGAGTCAAAAAATAATCGTACAAAGAATGTACATTAGGCCTATATAAGAAAATTCTTCAGTAAATATTTTTCTATTGACCGTCATGTTTTGACGGGTTTCAACTAGTATTATATAAAAATGCAAAGTGATTGTTGCAAAATTAAGGCAGTTATCGTGTCCACAAGAAACTGATTGGCTTTGGGGTCTGGGGGATGTGAAATGCAAAGATATGTCGAAATTTTCCGGAAGTCGAAACATGGTACCTATTGCAATAATTAGCTTTCTAATGCAATCTACCTAATACTCATAAAAGTCCCAGGCTCTATATTGAAAGACTTACTAAAAATCAATTTAGATTGTCAGTCTTTACAAAATGCAATTGAGGTTGAAAACACTCGCAAAATGCAATTTAGATCGTAAAAACTTACAAAATGCAACATAGATGAAAAAAAGATCGAATGTACATTAACTTATAGTGTATAAATCCACTTAAGAGGTAAATCCTTCAATAAGCTAAAGGGAATTTAGATACACGGGGAGCCAATTAACAAAAACAGTGCGGGAATTTTAAAGACAACAGGAAATATAATGAAAAGAAAACAAGAGGTCTGACCCCTCGAAGAAGGAGGGATCAGGAAAGATGAGACAAGGGCCAATTAAGGCGGGAAAGTGAAATACTCCCTAGGCCTCGGAAAAGAACAAGAGTTGACCAAGGGAGGTCGACAGGAAAGAAGACTGAGAGGAGCTCGGCACAAGTAAGTGGAAGCAATGCCAGACTCAGCTGGGTTCCCGTGGTCGCCAACCCACGTCCCACTAGATGTGAGCCCCAGGGGGGCCTTAAAGAAGAATTGAAGTAGCAGAATACACATTGTCTTCTTCCAGTTCACAAAACGTGGATATAAATCGACTAAAGGGAGCGAACAGGAACAATAAATGCTTTTTTGTGAAGCAGTCAAGCAACAAAGGCATTTGCAACCGTCGTTATATGTCTTTCATTTCGCGAGCAATTATAAACGCCGAGAAATGTTGCCGTAAGGAAGGAAACAAAGACCCAAGTACATTTAACTGCTCTTCAATTTCTACTTGCAGAAGCAAAGTTTCATTTGAGTTTCTCAAGACAGTATAAGTGGCTATGGCATGTGCTGTGTCTTGACTTAATACGTTGCGGAATGGTCTCTCTAAAGATCGCAATCCCTAGTTTCATGAGTTGGATCGATATGGAACATTACAAGTTCATCAGCCCACACTAAACATATCGGAAACTAATGCGTAACTACTGAAGTGACACAAAAACTTATTCGACGTGTCTTCTATCACAGCAGTTGCCGAATATTTTCTATTTAAAGATACAAAAAGTTTCTACTTAGCCTTGAAACGGAAGATGTCAGGCCCTTCGATAAAACATTTATAGTTGGGACATCATTACTTCCGACATGACGTTGTAAGTGCTACGCTAGAGCTACCTTGCAGTCAGAAGTGAAATCACTCTAACCAGCCAATCACAGGCAGCCATGCTGAGAACCCAAAACATCAAAAGAGAGAAAATGGAATTTTTCCACCGAAACCTAAGTTAACGCTACCTTAAGGGACCTAACATTCAGGTTAACGGCCCCTAATGGTTTGGATGTAATTAACACTAGAACTAAAATTTACTACTAACTTACGGGTAAAAGATGGATAGGACAAAAAGTAAGGAATAAGGGAAATGAAAAACAGGGAGAAGAAATGTCCACAACCCTCAAAAAATGAGAATTGAGGGACCTGGAAAGAAGGAGAGTCATGAAAGGCAGATAGGAAAAAGAAAGAGGTGAGGGTCCGTCCTACAGTCACTGAAAAAAGGGGAGAAACCGAACTCAGCTCAGGAATCCTTCGGGGTTGCCAACTCCCGTACTCACAAGCCGTGAGCCCTTGAGGATGAGGCACTATAAGACGAGAGGTTACTCACATCTTGCCTCATTTAGAGCCCTGATCAGCAGGCAGGAGATACCATGAAAATGAATAGAAGAGGTTTGACCCCTCGATGAGAGATGATATCAGGAAATATGAGGCGAGATCCAATAATGGCGGGAAAGTGAAAGACACCCTAGGGCTTGGATACTCTAATACCGTCGGGATCGGAAGAGAACAAGAGTTGACCATGGGAGGTCGACAGGAAAGATGACAGAGGAGATTGGCACAAGTAAGTGAAAGCAGTGCCGGATTCATCTGGTGCCCTGTCCCACTAGGCATGAGCCCCTGGGTGAGGGGATTAAGAGGAAGTCTCAAAGTAAGGTAATTGGTCAATGTACTGTGCCCGTCCCGGAAATATGTGCGATGACCCGGCCAAAAATTACACCACACAATTTCCGAGAAAGAACAGGGGAAATATCCAGCCCTCAGACTGTGTATCACTGCTGCTTTATACTGGTAATGTTTATATGATTTTTCAACTTACGTGGCTCCAACTTCTTCAGTATGTCAGTGCAAGTCCCAATACTTATGAATATGAACCATCACTTTCACACTGCCGTTTGCTTGCGATTTGCAAGTGACAAACGTACATCTAATAGCTCGCCCTTACGACCGTAAGAATACAACACACACAGCGATACCGGCCCGCACTAAACATGTTCTGGACACGAACAGAATCAAACATAAGAATGAGCAAACTCATCTGGTGATCACCTGTCAAGCTGCCTGGCTATCCTCCCCTCCGTAAGGGGGTGGGGGTAGCTCGCACATACCTCTCCTTACTCCCGGCCGTCACATCATCACACAAGTGCACTGACCTCCACCGGTCATTCGGGCAAGATCAAACCTCCGTGACGTAATATTTGCGGCCCCCGGCCGTTCACGCAGCACCGTATCTTAGTGGTCATACTCCAAATCGGGTACAGTACATCCAAGCCGTAGGCTCAGACATGGTTTTGTGAAAAGATTTCGGAGACGGCTGCAAATCACTCGTCACCTCCCTACGGTACGGCAAGAAGCACATCCTTCTGACATGCGTGTGCTCAATAACGCATTCAGATACGTCACAGACATCCCGTCCCCAAGCCAGTAGAATCAACCATAGAAGATAATGATGCTAATTGTTGTTTTAAGGGGCCTAACATCTAGGTTATCGTCCCCTAATTGTTTGGGTGATAGTGAAAGATGAGATGACAATGTAATGATAACTCTAACTAATACTAACTACTGTCTTACAAACCAGAAGAAGAAATGGTAAACAAATAAAGAATAAGGTAAACAATGGACAGGAGGAAAAGAAATGCCCTCAACCCTCGAAGAATGCGGATTGAGGGACTTGGAAGGAAGGAGAGCCAGGAAAGGCAGAGAGGAAAGGGAAAGAGGAGAGGATCCGCCCCAGAGGTAATGGAGAAAAGGGGAAGAAACCGAGAATCCCACGGGGTTGCCAAATCCCGAACTCACCAGCCGTGAGCCCTTGAGGGTGTAGCACTATCTAGGGTGCACCAGAAGTGGTCGGGCTACATACACCCTGCCTCCTTGTGCAGAAGGCAGGGGATAGGAAGAGAACAGAAGAGGTCTGACCCCTCGATGAATGAGGGATCAGGAAAGATGAGACAAGGGCCAATTAAGGCAGGAAAGTAAAATACTCCCTAGGCCTCGGATATTCTAATACCGTCGGGGTCGGAAAAGAAAAAGAGTTGATGTGAGAGATGACAGCGAGGAGCTCGGCACGAGTAAGTGGAAGCAATGCCGATCTCAGCTGGGGTCCCGTGGTCGCCAACCCACGTCCCACTAGCCGTGGGCCCCTGGGGAAAACCATAGAAGACTAACATCCCTACGGTTCAGTGAGAGATTGAACCCGGGACCTTTCGGGTGAAAACCTATCATACTAAACAGCCACGGAGTTGGACAGATTCGAACCTCCAATCTCCGGTCTTGCTACAGCTCCTCATTACGGTCGTGATCTAACGCGGCGTCGCAGGGTTGAGTAATGGGGGTAGACATGTATACAACAAAATGCAACATCAGTTGGTTGGTTGGTTCCTCAGTTTAGGGGCTGTGACAACGCGGTCATGTAGCCCTATGTATTTTGGGTGTGTGTAGAATCTGTCTGATAACCGGTGTAAATTGTGAAGGCTGTATTGGTGTTTGTTATCCGTAATTCAGGTATGGATTGCAGACGATCAATTTCAAGTAGTTCCTAGTTTTGCTACCAAATGCTACCGTCAACGACACCTAGCTGTTAACTTGGCTACTAGATTCCACCAAATCTGGCAGCTGGTGGAGAAAGTTGAAATTTAATAGAGCGTTAATCAAAACTAACCTACAAATTTAGCTTCAAATGTTTTTTGATGTTAGTGGAAGGTTCTCTTACATGCCATAAATCTACGACATGGGCCAGCTGGCTTTACTTCCGCTCCGAAGGAAGACATACTGAAGGATCTTTAACGCTCTTAAAAAGTCCGAGGACTTCGGCTGGGTTTGAACCCG
The DNA here is from genome assembly GCA_946902985.2 of Meconema thalassinum. Lineage (NCBI taxonomy): Eukaryota > Metazoa > Arthropoda > Insecta > Orthoptera > Tettigoniidae > Meconema > Meconema thalassinum. The sequence goes on along the minus strand of OX336396.1, from coordinate 212,664,041 downwards.
CGATCTTGGGCATAGAAGCTCAGTATGCTACCAACTACGCCACCGAAGTCGCCTGAAACATCAGCAAAAGGCTAATTATGACCCGAAGGCTTTCACATGTATGGTTAGGAAGTATACAAGGAGATTCCCTTCACGATAACATCCCTACAGGCAGGTAGGATCAGTTTATGTTCCATTTGAAGAGCGGCCCATTTCCTATGACGTCATTACAGAAAGACTGCCGGGATATGCCATATTTATGACGTCAAGCAAGTACGTGCGCTGTGAACTTTGTGACGCGCTTTACTTGGGACTGATTAGGCCTACTGATTTCTCTCTTCAGCGTCGACACGTGCAAGCTACGAACTACTGCTACCACCACCACCACCACCATCGAGGAGGATCAGTGTTACTGTATCTACGGGCTTGATACCCGGCCCAAAAGGGTGGAAAGGTCCATGGCTTTCCAAGTTGACTCGTAAAAGACCTGTTGTATTACATTATGGTGATAAGACAATTAATTTGAAATAAAACTATTAATTTCCGCCCAATCAATACAAAATCCCAAATCCATAATTCAGACTTCGAGGTTCCTGTTGTGACTTGCACTAAAGGGAGATATATCCTTACCTGTCCAGCATTAATTCCAAAAGGAGTTCTACATGCCAACAGTTGTTTCCACCCAATCAACAAAAGGAACTTGAACAGTTCAGAGAAAGAAGTAAAAATAATAAATACATTTTGTTTTAATTGGGCGGAAATTATTATTTCAAATTAATTATTACGTCAATACGGACCGCAATGGATATTAATATTAATATTGCCGATAACAAGACAAATCAATTAAATCCCTACCATTAGCATTGTTGGCTGTCGCCTTGGTGGCCCGGGTTCGATTTCCGGCTCCACCAAGGAATTCAATTCTGGTCTGAGGGCCGGAACGGGTTACAATCAACTCTTGAGGGAAAACTGAGAAGAGGAGGGTTTATAATTCCAACCTCAGCCGTCTTGGAAGTGGTTTTACTTGCCTCCACCCCCACTTCTACTCCAGGCAAATGCTGGGATAGTTTCTAACGTGGGACCATGACCACCTCCTTCCTTATCCTCACCAAAATTACAAATATTCACAGCCATCACAATAACACAGGTTATGAGACAAAAATTTACACACACACACGCAAGTACACGGGGCCAAATGACTGGGCGGTGGAGGGGGGGAGGGGGGTACGTTTTGTACATAAAAGCGTGTTATTTTGTGATAAATATCTGATGTAATATTTCTTCCAGGTTAGGGTGTAAAAATCCCTGTTTTCCCGCCTAATATAAATTTGCACAATTTGTGTTGACCAACTGGAAAGCTTTATTTAATTGATCTAGGGAACACTGAACAATGTCTTCTAATACGATAACACACAGGAATTTCCCTTCAGTCGGGTGCGGATAGTGACCAAGTAGTTAACTGCTCTTAATAGGACCGGGCAAGACTCATCCAGATAAGTAGCCCGTACGATACAATCTGAATTGACCATTTACAACAACCATATATTCACTCCAAACTAGCAAATTCCGGAGGTCAATCACCACTTCCAGTATCACAACAAAACATCACATAGACCACAACTAATAAATATTGACGAGTTGCATTATCTCAACTAATACTGCAACGAAATAAGTGTATACGGGGTTTTTCATATAAAGTAAGAACGGCAAGCGGCAGGTTTGTTATTCGCTACTGCGGTGGCCTTGGCCAAGCTTGTGGCGCGCCACGGTCCCCTGCTTTAAGCGTGTGTACAATCCTGTATGAAATATTACCTTATAAAATATGCTGGAAGTATCGTCCTTCCTGGATTATACAGGCATTGCATCTGGTAACCACATTCTGGCTGACGCGAGTGAGTTCTACCGCTGTAATGTTTCTGATTTTTAATTTTATGCTTTTTATTGAGCATTGAGTCTGTAGTGTTAAACTTATTTACAATTACGTGAATCTGTGCTAGTGAAGATGGCATTTCATCAGGAAATTGCTGAACAAATGCATCACGTACCCGCCGAGCCGACTCGTACTTAAAATAAGTTTTACATACAAAAATACGACGTTGTAATGATAACTGTCTCATGTTAACATCTGAGGTTCAGACTGGTGACGTTTATTGCAAGGTCGAGTACAATACAGTATACTATGCGCACGTTTTCAATACTACAGCAGGGGGCCGCGGCACCCCACAAGCTCGGCCAGGGCCACTGCAGCAGCGGATAACAAAGCCGCCGCTCGCCGTTCTTACTTTATATGAAAGACCCTGTATATTGTAATTATTTTCACCCATACCTTCAGACATAGATTTTATAGCCTAAGTGTAATGGATCTGATGATGATCGCTTGACGATCGAAACTGGTCATCCAAGTGTATTTATTAATCTCAGGATTAGGGAATAACCCATCTCATTTGGGTACAATCATGTTGACCGACTGAAAAGCATCAAACTTTTGATTAAGTGTATTTCAAGTAATTAGCAAAGTCTCCCCTATATGCCCATATGTGAAAGATCCCCTGGGTACGTGTACCATCGTTTGAGAACCGGTATTATAAGAAATCTTGTTTAAGCTTTGTAGTGGAGAGCCACCGAAATTGTTTATGCTAACAGAGAAATATTGCTCCCAGCTCTTGGAAGTTAACGACTTCAGTGCTAAAGATATTTTAAAGGAGTTTCTTCTGTCTCCCGGCGAGATCTGATGGTGATATTATACAGCACAGTTTCTTTTTAACTCGAGATTGCACGTGAAAGATGTCTGTGGTGTGCTTTTTAGAAGAATGGCCAAAACAATGCTTTATGAAAAGCTTTGATTGTAGAAACACTGTGCTATCTTGAAGGTCGAGAACTGAGTGAGGGTGTCTGGTAAAGAATATTGCTCTGTGCTTGCGGCATATCGGAATATTGGGAGCCATTTAGTATTGTCTAGCGTTCGCTTTTAAGGCGGTCAACTCGAGAGTACTCAATGATTGGGCTGTGATTAACAAATAACATCCTCTGTCAAAAATAACTACCTGAGTTAATTATACTATTAATAAAACACTTGGCTTTCACGGCCTCGTAATTAAAACGCAGAAAATTATCCAGACTTTTGTCGTGTAATTTGCGTGGGTTTGACCGCAGAACACCGAATATAATAGATGACCAAGGCTGCAACTTATCATCCATACTTTTCAATCTTTACATTGAACAAGCAATGACGGAAATTGTAGAAAGATTTAAAGTGGGAGTGAAGATTCAAGGAGAATTAATATCAACTATGAGATTTGTCGATGACATAGTCATCTTGGCCGACAAGCCTGAGGATTTGAATGAGTTTTTGAATGGTATGGACTCTGTCTTGAGGAAATAATTCATGATGAAAATTAATAAATGTAAAACAAAAATATTGGAATGCAGCCGAAATAAATCAGAATCTTCTATGGACATCAAATTGGCAGGTGAAAAGCTAAAGGAAGTAGGAGACTTCTGTTACTTAGGAAGCAAAATTACCAGTGATGAACGAAGCAAAGATGATATAAAAAGTGGATTAGCTCAGGCAAGGAAAGCAATTTTACAGAAAAAGGAAGGAAGGAAGGAAGCTTGTAGTTTAACGTGACCGTTAATCTTGAGATCATGAGCCACGGGACCTCCTTTTTACGTGGAATCCGAACCACAGGACATGGCATTTCACTTCGAAAATCTCACATGCATTGACCGGGAAACAATTTTACAGAAAAGGAATCTGTTGACTTCGTATATAGATTTAGGTGTTAGGAAGTCATTTTTGAAGGCCTTTGTCTGGAGCGTGGCACACTATGGAAGTGAAACTTGGACTATTGGTGCAGCAGAAAAGAGGAGAATTGAAGCGTTTGAAATGTGGTGTTACAGGAGAATGATGATCAGATGGGTAGATAGGGTTACAAATGAAGAGGTATTAAGACGAGTGGGAGACGAGAGATGTTTCTGGCGACTGCTAATGAAGAGAAGAGATAGGTTGGTAGGACACTTAACCTACTAAGACACCCAGGAATAGCAAGCTTAGTTATGGAAGGAAGGGTGGAGGACAAGAACTGTAGGGGTAGACCAAGGTTGGAACATATTAAACAGATTGCCTCGGACGTAGGGTGTGGTAGCTATGTAGAGATGAAACGATTAGCTCATGACAGGGAGGCATAGATAGCTGTATCAAACCAGTCAAAAGACTGAAGACTCAAACAACAACACGACGCAAGGGAAGGCATGGAATCAACAACCTATTGTATTGTGGCTTGAAGAGAATATTCAAACAGAATTATCCGCAGCAGTGACGAATCGCACTCTGATTAAGTTACATAAATATCGACAATTTGTTTAACAAGCTCGCATAACAGTAAAGCCGGGCGGGTGGTTAATGAACATGCGAGATTTCTCGCACAGGTCCCCAAGTAATATTTATTTTTTGAAATTAGGTCACCCTACCAATGAGACTAGGAGTAAAATTGAGGGCATCCTTCCCCTCTCTCTCTCTCTCTCTAATTAGAAACTTAATATTGTGCAAAGCTCCGGGATTAATTATTTGCTGCTAGTCATTCTGTGTGTGGTCAAGAGCTGTCTGCTACACAATGCAGCTATTCAGGGACATTGCCTCCCATATCAATTCAATGTCGACGTAAGCTTTTAGGCACGATGGAATAATTGAAGCTTCCCACCCGTTCCGGACTCCCGGTCCCAGCCAGTTTTCCTGGATGGGCTTGTAAAGGTCGCGCCGCGCTCCGTTACTAGGCAACCTGCTCCCTTCCCAGCATCCCCCGCGGCATGCATCCTTCAATGCACGTGTCATCAGCAATCCAGCTTGTGAACTAGACCGCGAGGTAAGAGCATTATTGTAATACCAACCTGTAGATCGTCGATTATGATGTCGCGCGTTAGGGTGGCAGCACACCCAATAATACAGTACTTCGTTGTTGTTGTTGATTGATCTAGGGGCTTTGCAACATCAAAGTCAGGGGCAGATAACCTCGTAGTTCCGCCCCTTAAAACAACAATAACTAACTAACTAACTGACATCGAAGTCATGATTGTAGCCCCGTGTACATGGGTATGTGGAATTTATATTATAACCTGTGTTATTGTGGTTGCTGTAATAGTGTGTGTATTTGTAATTCAGATAGGTTTGGGGAGGAGGTAGCCGTGGCCGACAGTATGGAACAATCCCGGCATTTGCCTGGAGTACACGTGGTTGGTTCTTCAGTTTAGTAGCCCCGTTACTTTGGGTATGTGTAGAATCTGTCTGATAACCGGTGTTAATTGTGATGGCTGTATTTGTGTGTGTTATCAGTAGGGCCTGGATGTTGATGACATGCCATGTTTTTACTGAGCTGTCTAAAACAATGCTGAAGTACATAGAAACTCCGGACGGGCCACCCCGTCTTCAAATATGTCATTTTTAGTTTTCATCTTTTTGCATTTTTTGCTATTTTTCCATTTTAACAGCATTCTTTTTATGTTTGGTAGATTTTTTGGTCCTATTTTAGAGAAATAGGCCTTTTGAGGTCTTTCTTTCTTTCTTTCTTTCTTTCTTTCTTTCTTTCAATTTAGTCATGTCACAGCTTTATATGAGGGAGTTACTGTACCCGATAATCCGGAAAGGATCCTGTTGTAATAATCATTGCCCCCACTGGATTGCCTATTTCTAATTGCTCCGGCAAATACTACATTAGAAATCGCTTCCAACATGGTCTTTAGGGATTTACAGATAGCAGTTACAAGAATATTGTGGATCAACAACCAACTACACGGGGCGCTCACATTTACTTACCTCGGGGACTTGGACTTCAGCTTCGCCTACACTACATCCACAATACTCTGCTCCTTATATTTAAAATGAATCACTCCAACAACAATGGGAAACAATCTGAACAAATTTATTAACAAGAAGGGTAAACTAATCTACTATAAACAAAAACAACAAATGAATTTAACAATAGACATTAAAATTAAAAACACGCAAACATTCGCATCTCCTTTCAACTCTACATCTTATTACAATGCTGTATTAAAATTATGATTATAAAACTTGGCTTGTTTTAGGTATACACAGCGTAACAATAAAAACGTTTAATGAAGTCTACGGTGTCGTAGCAGGCGAAGAGGTGATACTCCGACGTGGCGCGTCCCATGTGGCGGATAGGGGGGTCCTCACCGGCTTGCCGGCGGACTTGAGCAAAATAAAATAGCTCTCGCGGACCAAACACACAACAACCTCTACGGTTAACAACCGCAGTTGTAACTCGGAGCTTGCTCCATACAAGGTTGACTACCTTTGCAAGTCAAACATGGAAGGAAATCTTTTAAGGAATAATCCACCTAGACTGCATTCGGATACGGTGGGCAGTCACCTGAAAGATACCCTAGATGAGTCGGAGCATCTAAAAATACCCCCGACAGATAGAAAACTCAAATTTAGACTGAAGATAGGAGAGATAAACTATATAGCAACACACAATATAAATTCCATCATACAGCCAGGAAAACTCAAAATTTTGACAGACGAAATGGATCGCAAAGGGATTCTAATAACCGGGCTTCAAGAAATGAGAAACACCGATCAGGAACCAATAGAATCACACGGGTATAGAATTTACAAGGGAATACCAGGAAAAAGAGTAATGAAGCAATGTCCACAATTCGGAACAGGATTTGTAGTCAATCTCAAAATAATTGAATCCATCACAGAATTTAAAGCATTTAAAATTAGGCTCTCGACACTAACTCTAAAAGCTGCAAATAGAACATATACCATTCTAAATGCCCATGCCCCAACTAATGATAAAAATAATAAGAAAGAACACAAAGATGATGTGGAGGGATTTTGGGAGCTTTTAGATCAGACAGCAACAAACAAAAATAAAAGTCACACAAAAATTTTAATTGGAGACTTTAATGCCCAGTTAGGAAAGGAAAAAAGATATAGAGACATAATAGGAAAATGGCCAGCACAGAGAAGAACAAACAGGAATGACATAAGACTGGTGGAATTTTGCAGGAACCATGATATGATCTCCAAATCAACTTACTTCAAAAGAAGACCAAATAAACTCAAAACTTGGAAACATCCAGATTGGAAAAAGGTGAATGGCAACTAGATCATGTTTGTATGGATAAGAACTATCACAGGGAGATCTACAATGTGAAAGTTCTGAGAGGAACAGATACTGGATCGGATCATTACATGATAAAGATTAAAATTAAATTTACCCCGTTGACAAAGAAAAAAAAAACTCACCTAAAAAAGAAGAGAACATACGACCCTCATAAACTAATAAATAACAAGGGATACAAAGAACGAACTAGATATATTAAAATAACAGATGATCTAGAGGAAATAGTTCCCGAATTGAAACAAATAGCTGAACAAGTAGCCCCAATAAATCCAAGGAAGAAACACCAATGGTGGAACGATGAGTGTGATAATACAGTGGAAGATAGACATCAAGCCTGGTTACGGTATCAGAGTCAAAAAACAGATGAATCACACTTGGATCTCATAAAACAAAGGAAGATAACTCAAAAAATAATACGAGGGGTTAAACGGCTATACCAAAAGGATATACTTCTGATGATCGAAACAAATAGCGCGAAAACAAACTCAAGAGATTACTACAAAATTTTTAGCAAACAACTACAAAGATATGAACCTCCAACATTAATGTTAAAAGACAAAAATGGCGAGTTAGCTCATAGTAATAAAAGAAATACAGAAATTTTAGCAGAAACATTCAACAAGTTGCTAAATTGCGAAGATCCACCAGAACTGCTTCAAATAAATACAGACACCACTATTAAAAAACCATCAGAAAACATAAATCCACCCACAATCCAAGAAGTCTACAAAGCGCTGAGAGAGCTCAAAAACTACAAAGCGAGTGGAGAAGATCAAACATTTGCAGAATTGTGGAAATATGCAGCAGAACCAGTAAAGATTTCATTACACCACTGCATAGTGAACATTTGGATCAAAGAAGAACTGCCAGACCATTGGACTACTGCTATAATACATCCATTACACAAGAAAGGAGAAAAATCAAATCCTGACAACTATAGAGGAATTTCCCTTTCGGATATCACATATAAAATCATGTCACGAATTCTATATAATCGTTGTAAAGATCAATTAGAACTGGATATAGGAGAATATCAAGGTGGATTTCGGCCATGGCGAAGCTGCCCTGAACAGATAATCACCTTAAAATTAGTAATGGACTACTACAAACGTAGACAAAAACAGCAAGTCATAACCTTCGTAGACTTCAAAAAAGCTTATGATTGTATACATAGATCTTCATTGTTGAAAATACTAAGGAATTTCGGACTTCATCTCAAATTAATAAAAATTATAAAACTAAGTCTAACAAACACCAAATCTAAAGTAAAATTCAGAGGAGAAATATCTGAACCGTTTACGATTAAAATAGGATTAAGACAAGGAGATGGTTTATCGCCTCTACTTTTCAATTGTGCTTTGGAATATGTAATGAGGGAATGGTACAGGGAAAATCCTAGGAACATAAAAATTGGAACCAAGAAAGATCAAATAGACTTAAATTGCTTGGGATTCGCAGATGACTTAGCGTTACTGGCTAATAATATTCAAGAAGCCAGAAATCAAATAATAAGCCTACAAAATATAGCAGAAAAAATTGGACTTCAGATATCATTTGAAAAGACAGAGATAATGGTAGCAAATCCACTTGTAATCAATCACATAACAGTAAATAACAAGAAAGTTAAAATAGTGAAGCAATTTAAATACTTAGGAGAAATTATAACTTACAATTTGGATGAGAAACCTGCATGGCAAGAAAGAACTAATAAAATGATAAAAGCCCAAAAATTAACATGGTCTAAATACAAAAGAAAATGTCTATCAATCGCAACAAAATTAAAACATTACAAGACGGTGGTTCAACCAGAGGTGACCTATGGAAGTGAAACTCTTTTTAAAGTTACTCAGAAAAACAGAATCAACAAAATTTTAAAAGTAGAAAGAAGAATAGCTAGAACATGCATAAATAAAAAATATCAGAAAGATGGACAGTGGCGGATAGTACCAAATGAAGTGGTATACAGAGAACTGGAGCCCATCACTGATACTATTCGGAAGAAACGGATTTCTTTCTTTGGTCACATCATGAGGACACCAGAAACCAGGTTATCTAGAAAAAATGTAGTGAAACTTTGGAATATGAAACAACAAGTAGGATGGATTAAGGAAATTAGAGAAGATATGAAAGAATTGGAAATAACCTTGGATGACTTGCAAAACAAAACAACAAAATTAAAAAAACTGAGAGATGTAAAAATAAGATTTCAGGCTAAAATAGACAAACGTAATACAGTAAAAAGGGTATTTACAGATGAGGAACGCCTGAGAAGATCAGAGCGAATGAAGAGCTACTGGGCGACTCGGAAAGGAAACTTACTGAAGAAGAGGACCAAGAAATGATTGACTGAAGTGGTACAATGAGGCCGTAAAAGCAGAAGAAGAAGAAGAAGAAGAAGAAGAAGAAGAAGAAGTCTCTTAATGGCATTCCAGACACCTGATTTCATTCACTAACCTGCGTTGTAGAACGCACGTGCCGTGGCTTTGTTTCATGAATGAAACACTGGCATCACGCCGTACTCAAAACTGGTTTATACAATAAATAGAAGGCAGTGAGTCTACACCTGTTATATTATATCGTCGCTCTCCAATGCTAACGGTGACTCATGCTTGCTAGCCCACAGAGGCTGCTTGTGTGCATTTATAAAACACGTAAAAAATTAACATTTAGATCTTACAAAAGTTCATATAACTGCTCTGTTTCTTAACCAATCATTCTAAAATTTTTATACACTCTTTCATTCGCACTCCGTTATTGTTCTAGACCAATACGGTTCCACATTTTCTCTTAACAATGAATAATCATTCACACCAAAAACATCCGCTCATAAACACACACTGTTCCAAAACAATTGATTAATAAATCCAACTAAATTATTTAACTAATTAAATCATTTCCACAAAAATTATTTACATGTAATATGTTTATAATAATATCCATTATCTAGTGTTTCTAACGTGACACTTTCGAGATTCTAACTTCTCGGTTACAATATAATTCTTAACTAAATATATACACTGGTTTTTCACATAACCATCCTTTAACGTTCTGTAGTTTTAATATACTGCATACACCTCGTCTTATATAGGTTTCATTACATTATTGGTATAATACAGTCGACTGATTAAGGTGAACAGCACTTAATTACATAAATTCGGGTTTAATAAAATTTAATAATAGTATTTATAGACGTGAGTAGGCAATCTTTCTCAAGTTGTATTTCCGCTGAAACCCTCCTGTTAACACAGCTAAATCGTTAATTCACAAGAACTGGACTACTTGTATACAACGGCTCTTATCATGATACATTCCTTTTATCAAAGAACAACAATACCTTGACATCCTTAAAATGCGAAATTCCCTCGCCTGAGCACTCCATAGCTCTACAAAACCTCATATAACAGTATATATGGCATAAACAATTATCATCTACTATGTTAAACAATAATCAAAAGGGATTAATTGTTATTAACATATCTTATGTAGGAACTTCTCTCAAATACTGGCGTGACCCTCAGTATCATTGAAAATGACTACTGGACTACAATTATACATACGTAAGTTCTTAAAACGAAACTTCCAATTGTATTGAACGATATTAGACAGTCGTGATTAACCTCCTAAAGTTTACTCCACAACAAGATAATTAACTGTTAACTCGTCTGTCGCAAATACATGTAATAAAAATAATACTCCTGTTTCATCTCACTTCTCAATCTTTAAATTGTTTATCGTTGTAATATTATGTCGACAAAATGACTTGATGTTACACAAATAGGATAAAATAACACACATGTTATTTATAGTGTCAGCTAGAATTCAATCCTGACCGGGATAAACTAGCTTTGAATTCCTAGCCAAGATTTGAATAATCTTCTATCAAAAGGTATTTCCTCTAACATATTAAATGAACAAAGCTCTTAGCTTTACAGATAATAAGAAAGGTTTGTCAATGTCTTAATGTTTTTCCACCCTACACAAAGAATGTTCATAGGAATAAAGACTTCGGTCTTATCAAACGACTAGTATTTCTTAGATCGTCGATAGTTTATGTACAATAATGATATAACAATATCATTCGATGTTTCTTCTTTTCTTGAAGTTATATGTTGTTACATTAAAGTGCTCAAATTAAATTTAATAAGAATTTAATTTGAAGCTATGACACAATGTCAGAATACTTGGTTTAAATGAAATTATTAAAATTCGAGAGTCGAAACGACTAGTCTCCAATGAGGCAATATGATTCCTCAAACAAAATTTTAATGTCAGTTCCACAACTGATCCGTAGAATAAAATTGAAAAATAGATGAAATGCAATCATCTTCTAAATAATCTTGAAGTATAAAAACTCAATACACATCTGAAGTGTAAAATACATAAAAGCACTGAAATACATGAAATGTGAAAATATAGAAATATGGAATAAGATCGCTGGCTCAGAATGTTACTTATCAAGCGCTATATAGCAATTGAGACACACTAATACCTTATTTAGACGAAAACTTGAAGATCAATGTAAGTATTGCCACAATACTTTAGATGTTTCTTCAGTACAAGACACTGAGATGGATCTGCATTCGAACCTCGGATCTGCGACCTCAGAGATAAGAAACGTCTCTCTCTGGAATGCACCAACATTCGGCTGGGCTCGAACGATATCCTTCTGGCAAATTCTTCTGGGTTACCTTTCCCTAGCATCTTGACAAATCTCTTCTGTAAAGTCTCCATTCTCCGTCGTAAATATGTATCGGCTTCATCATTGGAATATAATTATGGAAATGTTCATATAAATGGTGAATGAAATATTTCCATTGCTAATAGATGTTATATTAGTGTTCGTAGACTGACGAAAATGCACAAGATGGACCATACACTACGTCTGTATTCAAGAAGACGTTGTCTAACGAAGCTCCATTGTTGTATCTTCACTTCTGCTATTGAATATGTCTCTGGTTCATCATATCAACAATATTAATTAAGTTGAATGATAATGTTTGAAGAATAATAATAGTCATTCTATTAATGTTTATGTGTTGCGCCAATACTAAAAGTTCTCCGCCACTGTTCACTTGAACTGCGTTCGCCAACTTCACTTTGCAATTTATAATGATATTCAGCTCTATTTCCAACACATTTGGAAATCTAACTTGACAGGCTGATATTGTCGAAACGGTGAATATTTAAGCGCTCGACTTTCCGCAATATATAGTAGGCGACCTGTTCTTGATAAATGTTCACGTATTTAACTTCAAATCTCAATAATGTATGAAATATAACCAATACTATGTTCCTCGCAACTTCACACAAAATGGAAGTGCGGTGATCTCTACCGTTCCACCTAGCTATACTCGCGTCTCCACAAGTCGACAGTCGTCGCACTCGGACTAATCTTTGGGATCTCCGTTAACCCAGTAAAAACACTTCCTCACTCTTCAAAGTTTGCTGGAATAAGAACCTCGATCCTTGGATCTCCCTCTCCAAGTCGAATTTTTGGCCGCCATATCAATCTCCCACCATAATTTTAGCGCGTAGATTACCAATGCTTATTACTGCGTAGATTAACCGATCTGCGGTTTTTAAAGTGTCAGACATAATTTCTCTTAATATTCTCTTCATTACCAAATGAGAAAATTTTCTTCTAAGGGCCTAAATGCATAATTTCATCATGTTGTGTAATTAAAGTTGATCCCGTCTTCAATAAGACCTCTCCTCATTGGCTGTGGACTGGGATCCAATAGCATAATTTATAACAATATTTATAATATTAATTTCCAAACTCGCTGTTGCTATGCTAAATATAGCCTTCTAGAAGCGTCCATTGTGCAATCTATCACGTGATCGGGCTCTCCCACAGTCTCGAGCTTGTAACACGACCCTCTTGTGTCACACTTCCAGAAATTATATTTGCTAGTTAAATTTTATCATGGGGACGGAAAATACTCTCATTTTGTCCCTAAATAATTCAATTTACTGGGGGCATTACGTCTTTCAGAATTAAAAAGAAGTTAGTAGCTGATACAAGATAATTTGAAATATTGATTCCATTTCCTTAATCAACCTGGTGGAAACTAGTCTTAGAAACAATCGTGGCAAAATTGCTGCGAGTATTGCACCAAAACTGAAAAAATTGCCGGACAAAAACACCGGGTATAAAACATTATGCAAAATCTCAGACATTCTTTCTGGTGAAAACTACTGCACGGATGTGATTGAGGAGGATTTAGCACCCAACGACCTTCCTCACTTCAAGTAAACTCCGATCACATCAGTTGATGTCGAACGCAGCTTTTCGAGATATAAAAACTTGTTGGCTGATAATCGAAGATCATTTACATTTGACAACATCAGAATGACATGCGTAGTGCAGTGCATCTCAGACTAAAGTGAACATAAACATTTTGCTAAGTGCTAGAAATCTATTTAATTGACTAACTCGACGCGCAGGTCGCCCACGGGCGTCGAATAGAAAGACCTGCACTCGGCCTCTCATGAGGCCACACGACAAAAAAAAAAAGTTTGAGCAAGAGGTCATTTATGAAATATTGGTGAGTTTATTATTATAAGATCATTTTCTCCATTTTATAGTGCATTTTAATTTTTTTTTGACATTTATTACAGTCATTTTTGAAAATTTTAAGTGCATTTTTCAAAAATTTTTACGGCATCAACATCCGGGCCCTAGTTATCTGTAATTCAGGTAAGGACTGCAGACGATCAATTTCAAGTAGTTTCTACTATTGCTACCAAATGCTACCGTCGACGGCACTTAGCTGTTAACTTGGCTACTAGATACCACCGCAATCGGCACTTGGCGACGAACGTTGGAACTTAATAGAGCATTAATCGAATCTAATCTACAAATTTAGCTTCACACAATTTGTAGTTAGTGGGAGGTTCTTTTACATAAATCTATGACATGGGCCCGTCGGCTTTAATTCCCCTCCGAAGGAAGGCATATTGAGGAATTTTAAACGCTCTCAAAAAATCCGACGATTTGGGCCGGGTTTGAACCCGCGAACGTGTACATAGAAGGTCAATAATACCCAATAATACGAGTTCTGTTTAGTTCACAGGGAAATACCTTGTCATAAAAATAGACAACCACATAGTTGCCACCGACTTTAATACATTCAGTGTAGGGTTGCCTTACGTCCTGAAAAAGCGTAACTTGTCCCTATTGTAGGCAAATAAAAGAACGTTCTTCCTTATTTTTAGAATATACCTTGTTGTTGTTGTTGTTTGAGTCTTCAGTTTTTTGACTGGTTTGATGCAGCTCTCCATGGCTCCCTTTCCTGAGCTAATAGTTTCATCTCTACTTAGCTACCACACCTTACATCCGAGGCCATCTGACACATTCTAATCATGGTCTACCCCTACAGTTTTTGTCCTCAACCTTTCCATCCCAAACTAAGTTTGCTATTCCTGGGTGCAAACAGCAAAATTCTAAAATAAGAGCAGAAAACAAACAGAACCAAACACAAAAAACAAAGGACAGAAAAATTAAAAACAAAAGAGAAAACAGAAAACAAGCGCAAAATAAAAAATAAACAACAAAAAACAACAAAGAAACAAAAACCTAAAGCAAAAACAAAAGCAACAGGAGAAAACAAACACAAAACCAGAAACACAATTAGTTGATATTTGACTCCGCTCATCCCCCTCCAGAAACAAATCCTAGTTACACCACTGGCCCACGTAGCAAAAATGTTAAATTTTTGACATTCGGTACTGGTCGCAAAATCACTGCCAGCTGGATCGCATCCCTCCTGGCTGCGTTCGACTGCCTGCCCATTCAACGGTCAGAGGCGTACAAGATAGGTTGCAGCACCAACCCACTGTGATCACCGCGGCTTTTTCACTGCCAGCTTCATCGCGTCCCTCCTGGCTGCTTTAAACTGCCTGCCCATTCGACATTTGGAGGCGTACAAGATATATATTAATTGCAGATTTCATTTCTGATTTAAAAAAGAGCACGCAGCAGTACGGCATTCTAAAATCCAGAACAAAACTTCGCGGAAAATAAACAACAAACGGTTGATCATCGTAATTCAGCGAGGCTCCAAAGCCTTTCACACTTCTTACCAAGGAAGTCAGACCGTACCTAACCTTACCGACAGTTCTACCCACAATGTGCCCGAGAAATACCAGAAAAGTTATGCTTCTGCAATACAGGTTAACACCGAGTAAAGAAGAGGCTATTATTATTGACGCCATTAACATCAATACAAAACAAATGTCTGCAACAGTGACTTGAAAAAGTGGCGATCACAGCGGGTTGGTGCTGCTCTTAGCGTCTATATTTGAAAACGAGGTTGTACGCATAAACCAATGCTGTAATCGTTGAATGGACAGGCAGTCTAAAGCAGCCAGGAGGGATGCGATCCAGCTGGCAGTGCGCAAAATACTGTATGTAGGCTTACAACATAGATGTCTAAATATTCTCTACATAGTATGAAACAGAGTACCCGTTTCTTGGATGTAATCTCAGGTAATCTCGAGAACCACTGGATGGATTCTGATGCGGTTTACACCATTCTGTAAAGGATTTCTCGAGGATGCTTTCTGTAGAATAGTGGTTCTGAATTTGTAGAAGTCTGCGGACCACTCAGCCTGAAATTGAATCATGTACGGACCACCATCCCCCCTCCGCTGATACACCTTATCAGTTGTAACCCTTCCTCAGCGCCTTCGACATAAGAATATTTAAAGATGATTAAGCAAAACAGTTTTTAGAACACATTATTTATTATTACTATTAATTAGTGTACAGTACAACTAAATTACAAATTATTTAATAGAACAAAATAACTTTTTTATAATACTGTATATAGCCTACAACGTAGTGTCAAAGAGGTGTTTACGCAACGACCGGATGGAAGGAGGAGAAGAGGAAGACCCAGGAGACGGAGGATAGAGGATGTGGAAGATGACCTTAGGAGTCTGGGAATCAGGAACTGGAGAAGGAAGGCGCAAGATAGAGATGAATGGAGGCAGGTGATAAAGGAGGCCAAGGTTCTTCAGGGACTGTAGCGCCGACCAGTAAGTAAGTAAGTAAGTAAGTAAGTAAGTAAGTAAGTAAGTAAGTAAGTAAGTAAGTAAGTAAGTAAGTAAGTAAGTAAGTAAGTAGGTATAGAGCCTACATAATATGAAAAGTCTCAATAACAAATTTATGTTCAAGCAACAATTTTGTTTTAAAAGGACATTGCAAAATAATAATAACCATAATAATTTTAATTTTGCCCTGTGACTTTCTGGTTGTTTAATGTTGGTAAAGTTTATTTGCCACGGTTAAACATAAGTTATAAAAATGATTTTGTATCGTATTCTAATAACACTTATTTTACAAATATTTCAATTCAAAACTTGTTGGTCACCGCCGCGGATACATTTGGACGATTCTTGTTCAACGCACATCATTTTCGAAATCTTCATGTATTGGCCACTTCTTTTTGCGTGCTGGTGGACCATTTTCTCCCGCGGACCACTCCCGAGGCTCTCGCGGACCTCCTTTGGTCCGCGGACCACCGGTTAAGAACCAGTGCTGTAGAAGAATATTCATTTATGAACAAAGAGAGTCGAGCAGTAACGATTTCAATGAATCGAGTCAAAGAAAAACCTGCCGTTCGTGCGCCTTTTAAGCTTACATTGGGTCTCGAAGGCAAGTGTGGAGTCTCGAAGGCAAGTGAATGATATTAAATTCCTTTAAAAAGTCATTAACGGTCAAATTGATAACTCATTTTTCCTATCGCTCCTAAATTTCAATATCCCTCGCTTAACTACAAGATCAACCATAACATTCAACAAGTAGTTCCGTGAAGAACTATACAGCCTATTTTCATATATCCTACTCATGTCAATTGCCTCTATCAACATACAAAATTTCAGTTTGATTGTTGTGATAGATTCGTAGTTATAGAGAACCGTCTAAATATTTCAGTTGATCGACAGGTTGGATTCTTATTTATGTACTATTACATGAAGATTATTGTGTACGTGTGGTATTAAAACTTCAATCGCATGATTAGGACACAAGAAAAAAAAAACAAGATTTTAAAATTTCGCACAGCTGCTATCTTGTGGTTATCAAAACAACTGAAATAAATTAGATGCCAATGGATTAATATTTGTATAATCATTTAACGTGCAAGGTTTCACTGCACTCGGATGGTTAAATCACGAGAAACGTCCAATTGAGTATTTATAATTCGCGTCGCCGCCATGTTGGATTTGTGCTCACCAGGTTACTGAAAGACCTATAGGTGAACTTATGTTCATAGCCTCTATGAGCATAAAAAAATCAGTTTGATTGCTGTAAAGGATTCGTAGATATTGAGAACCGCCGAAATATTTCGGATGCTCGCCATTTTGGATTGTTTTATGTATAGGCCATAGAGTTATGTACCATTAAAGGAAAAATAATGCGTAGCTTCGTTATTCAAACTTTCACTTCGATCGCATGATTACGACACAATAAATAATAAAATAATTTTAAAATTTCGCACAGCCGCCATCTTGACGTTATATAAAAATTGAACTAAATTAGATGCCATTGCATTACAATATGTATAATCATTTATAGTATCACATTTCACTGCGCTCAGATGGTTAAATCAAGAGAAAAGTCTATTAAAATGTTTCAACTTCGCTTGGCCGCCATGTTCGTTTTGTACTTTACAGGTTTTTGAATGTTATATAGATAAACGTGTGGCAGTGCCCTTTATCATCGTACAAAATTTCAGGGAGATATCTGTAATGGTCTGGGAGATATAGAATGCCAGTGAAATATTTTGCACAGCCGCCATTTTGAGGTTATGTGAACAATTGTACTAAATTGGACGCCAGTGCATTACAATGTGTACAATCATGTTCAGTACCAAGTTTCAGTACGTTTGGATTGTTAAATCGCGAGAAAAGCCTATTTAAAAGTCTCAAATTCTCTTGGCCGCCATGTTGTTTTTGTATTTACCAGGTTTTTGAACGTCACATAGGTGAACTTCTAGTTGTATCCTTTATCACCGTAGAAAATTTCAGGTTGATATCGGTAATAGTTTCGGAGATACTGAATGCTGGTGAAATATTTCGCACAGCCGCCATGTTGGATTGGTGTGACAGAATAAAATTTGAAGGGCACGGTCGAAGTCAGCCAGAATGGTGCTATGATCTTACCGAGTTTCATTGAAATCGCTCTAGTCGTTTCGATTTTATTAGGGGGACACACACACACACCTCACACACGCACACACACACACACACACACACACACACACACACACACACACACACACACACACACACACGCACACACCCACGGACAAAAGGTGATCTCATAAGCCTATTTTTTCAAAATTGAAAATAGGCTAAAAATGATATAACCAATACCACTTCACATAACAATTCACCTGTATGGAGGCTTGGCAGTATTTACAACGATGCGGTTCGCGTAAACTGGAAACTAGATTTCTGTCTCTCAATCAGACCGTTCTTGGAAATTATAATCCAGTCACTCTAATTCATACTTGAAATAAAATTATCACACATAACAAAATCAACAATGTATATATGTGGATAGGCCTGTTCCCTAGTTATTAATGTTACCTTTTAGTTTATTATGTAATCATTTCAAAACCTGTTTTTATATTTGGCATTAGAACAAATTTAGATTTAGTTTTTATATTATCTTTTTACTACTATGCATTTTGATCTGTGTGAAATTCCTAGTTTTAAGAATTACATTAAGATATTAAAATTAATACTTAATGCAGACATATCAAGAAATGTATCTTACAGTGTAGGTGCACTATTATTGGGGCACACACTGAGCCATGTTGTGTACCATCAACAAATAAATAAACAAGTAGTTCCGTGAAGAACTATACAGCCTATTTTCATATATACTGCTCATATTAATTGCCTCTATCAACATACAACATTTCAGTTTAATTGCTGTAACAGATCCGTAGATATTGAGAACCGTCTAAATATTTCAGATGGTACCCAGGTTGGATTTTTATTTTTGTACTATTACATTAAGATCATTGTGTACGTGTGGTATTCAAACTTCAATCGCATGATTAGAACAAAAGAAATAAAAACGAGATTTTAAAATTACGCACAGCAGCCATCTTGTGGTTATGCAAACAATTGAAATAAATTAGATGCCAGTGGATCAACATTTGCATAAGCATTTAACGTGCAATGTTTCACGGCATTCGGATAGTTAATTCGCGAGAAACGTCCATTTAAATATTTATATTTCGCGTCGCCGCCATGTTGGATTTGTGCTCACCAGGTTACTGAAAGTCCTATAGGTGAACATATGTTCATAGTCTCTATGAACATAAAAAAAAACAGTTTGGTTGCTGTAAAAGATTCATAGATATTGAGAACCGTCTAAATATTTCGGAAGCTCGCCATTTAGGATTGTTATATGTATAGGCCATAGAGTTATGTACCATTCAAGGACAATTATTGCCCAGGTACATTATTCAAACTTTCACTTCGATCGCATGATTACGACACAAGAAATAAAAACTTAATTTTAAAATTTCGCACAGCCGCCATCTTGAGGTTATGTAAACAATTGAATTAAATTAGATGGCAGTGCATTACAAACTGCAAAATCATTTACTGTACCACATTTCACGGCCCTCAGAGAGTTAAATCACGTGAAAAGTCTATTAAAATACTTCAAATTCGCTTGGTCGCCATGTTCGTTTTGTACTTTACAGGTTTATAAAATATACATAGGTAAACTTATATCAGTACCCTTTATCACCGTACAAAATTGCAGGGTGATATCTGTATTAGTTTCGGAGATATAGAATGTCAGTGAAATATTTCGCACAGCCGCCATTTTGAGGTTATGTAAACAATTGAACTAAATTAGACTCCAGTGCATTACAATGTGTATAAACAATTGCTGTACCAAGTTTCATTACGTTTAGATAGTTAAATAGCGAGAAAAGTCTATTTAAAAGTCTCAAATTCGCTTGGCCGCCATGTTGGTTTTGTAGTCACCAGGTTTTTGAAAATCTCATAGGTTAACTTCTAGTAGTGCTCTTTATCACAGTACACAATTTCAGGGCGATATCGGTAATAGTTTCGGAGATATTGAATGCTAGTGAAATATTTCGCACAGCCGCCATGTTGGATTGGTGAGACGTAACAAGATTTGAAGGGCACGGTCGAGGTCGCCGGGAATAGCGCTATGAACTTACCGAGTTTCATTGAAATCGCTCCAGCCGTTTAGATTTTATTAGGGACACACACACACACACACACACCTCACACACACACACACACACACACACACACGCGCGCGCGCGCGCACACACACACGGACAAAAGGTGATCTCAAAAGCCTATTTTTTCAAAATTGAAAATAGGCTAATAAATAAATAAATAAACCGTTAATACTATCTCTATATGAGTGTGTTGTTCAGCGTTAAAAGTTCTACATAAGTGTCCAGAACAGCATATATCTATCTTTAATACATCGCCCACTATAAGTGGTTTTACGTTTACATTTCTGCCAACAATCTCCATTCAGTGGAAATTTATAAGGTGCGTTCAAAAAGTAACGAGCCGGAGGCTGGAATGCGCAAGCCGGTGACTACATCGACTAATCGTGCCGTGTGTAACGAGGTGTGGTTCCGACCAGAGCGTGGAAGGTCCCAGCCCATCGCTAGAGGGCACGCGTGCACGTCACGTGACGATACAAAGCGAGCAGCAGCATGCATCAATCGTCCAACGCTGCCAGTCGCATTGTAATCAGTGACATGGAGGCATCAAGCGAAGAACAAAGAGGTGTTATTAGGTTTCTGACAGCGGAAGGATTAGGGGGAACGGACGTTCATAGCCGAATGTCACAAGTGAACGGCGAACACTGCATGTCCCTTGCAAGGGTCAAGGCGTGGCACAAGCGCTTCAGGGAAGGACGGGTGTCGTTCGCCGATGATACCCGGTCTAGGCCCCCCCCCCCCCCCTGCATCACCGATGACAACGTCCAGATGGTTGATGCACTCATTACCCAGGACCCCCGAGTGACAGTGAACGCCATAGCTGCCGTGGTCGCACCGCGACAATGCACGACCTCATACGGTCAACACAGTCGCGGCACTCCTGCAGAAATTCAAATGGGAGGTTCTCGGCCACCCTCCATACAGTCCAGACCTCTCTCCCTGTGATTACGTCATGTTCGGTCCCCTGAAAAGGGCTCTGCGGGGCCAACGATTCACCTCGGACGCCGACGTCCAGCTGTACGTGCGGAACTGGTTCACATCGCAGCCCAGGGAATTTTATGAGACAGCCATTCACCGCCTCGTGTCACAGTGGGAAAAGTGCCTCAACAGCCAGGGCCAATACTTCTAACATACAGGTACTGGTTTCTGTAATTATGCCTCCGGCTCGTTACTTTTTGAACGCACCTTATAAATTATTAGATTCGGAACGAGTTTACGAGCTAGCGAGCTAGTCTATCACCCCAGTTACGGCCAGCATCAAACTGTCGAGTCTTGTCGAGTTAAGACTTCAGAGAAGAGTATACAGTATGTGTTTGCTGTTTCGCTGTTCACCTCGGCTTTTTCTGAATTGCGTCTCGGACCTGCCGTTCGTGCGACTTTTAGGGTTACGCTGGGTAAACCGTTAAGTATACCGGGTGAAGCCTGCTAGTTTATGTAATATCATGGGATGTTGGTAATGATCGCAACTTTATTACATTTTCTAAGTAAGTAATTTTAACCATACAAAATGCAGACGGTCCTTTATCTATTTTTTCATGACTTGAAGAAATCAATCATCTTCTTCTGCTTCATTTTCTGAGGCCACCTCGTTGCGTAGTGGTCACCACTCTTGGCTGTCACCGCGTTGGCCCGGGTTCGATTCTAGTCTGAGGGCTGGAAAGGGGTACGCTCAGCATCGTAAGGCAAAACTGAGAAGAGGTCGGTTTGATTTCATCCAAAGCCATCCAGGAAGTGGTATTCCCCACTTCTATTCCAGGTAATGCTGGGATGGATCCTAAATTAAGGCCACGGTCGCCTCCCTCGCAATCCTCATCTGAAATACAAATACACACACTAATTCAGCCACCACAATAACATAGGTTATCAGACAAATTAAACACACACACCCTATGACCCCTAAATAAATCAACAACAACAACTCCTTTTCTGAGCAAGACCTTCCGCCACAAAGTTGTCAACCAAATTCAGTGATGTATGAAACAAGTTGAGCTCTAAAAATGGCTTGCCACCGTGGGTGAGTGGTTAACGTGTCGGATTACTAACCTCAAGCTTGCAGGTTCGCCCCTGGCCGTGGTAAGTGATTTTTGAAAGGCGGCAAAAATACGATACGCATGTCATACGATGTTGGCATGTTAAAGAACCCATTTGAATTCAGTAGGCCGTGTTCATAATGGCAAAATTAAAATCGGGAGTTTCCGCCAACACAAAGTTCTTCATAATTATCTCTACTAGAAAGCGCTATAGTGTTCAAGGAGCTTAGATATCTAACCTCCTTGACTTTCATAGTGATTCAAGGAACAATGAAATTCGACATGCAAGCTACCCTATGGGAGTCAAATAACTAAGCTTGCAAAGCAACATTCGATATTATTATTATTAATATTATTATAGCTCTAAAATAAGTGAATGTTCGAGAAAGAACAAATTTAAGCTTCGATATATCGAAAAATTCGAGTTATTGTTATTCGACTTATAGAGAAAAAACACATGTAAATTGTAGGAAGTTTGTTCGGGAATTATTGCTGCAAGTTATCGAAAATCGAATGATAGAAGTTCGAGATATCGAAGTTCGAGTGCAGTTTTAAGTTTCAAACGACAAAGAAAACTTCCACCGTTCAGCGTCGTGCGAAATTACCTGTGAAATTAATGTCACTCACTGTCGGAGAACAAAAGTCTTTAAATAGAACTTTTTAAAGCCAGACAGTCGCTAGAAGCGCTGTCACACTTCATCGTGGGAGTCGATGTAGTACAGTGGATTTGTATCCGCTGCGCTGCGCCAGAAGCATCAACCGCCATGTTTGTCATGGAACTGCACTAACATCAACATGCATGAGCTCTGTGTTTGTCTTACAGTAAGAGGGTTCCAACTTGACGTCATTGTGGGACCTCGCTGGAAGTGAAGTGAAGTGAAGTGAAGTGACGTGTCACGCCGTGCCCTACCGCCATTGTTTATGCACAAACTTTACTTTACTTTACGTACACAAGGCACTTCACAACGTATTTGACTGCTTTGATGTTCTTCTTTTATGCCAAACGTGAAATGAGTTTCTGTTCTTCTTCTGAACGAGTAGAAGATCTATCGAAAAAGTGAAATAACTTTCCTTCCAGTTTTCCAAGTTAGGATGGCCATGTTGGAAACGATTTCCAATAATGTAGTGCGAAGTATAGATTGTGTCTCCTATTACTTGGTTGGTTGGTTCCTTAGTTTAGGGGCGTAGCCTCGTGTACTTTGGGTGTGTGTAGAATCTGTCTGATAACCGGTGTTAATTGTGATGACTGTATTAGTGTGTGTTATCTGTTTTTTAATTTAAGTACTGGAACTTAGAATTTTTCAAATAGTTCCTACTTCTGCCGCCAAACGCCACCGTCAACGACTACTAGGCCACGTTCAGAACTTAGCTACTAGACGCCACCGCAATCGGCTCTTGGCAACGAACGTAGAAACCTAAGAGCGTTGTTTACATTCTTAACCTATCCAATTTAGCTTCACACAGGTGCAATTAGTGGAAGGTTCTTTAACATGCCATAAATCTATGATATGGGACCGCCGGCTTTACCGCCCCTCCGAAGGAAGGCATACTGAGGGATTTTTAACGCTCTTACAAAAATCCTACTTGATCCGGCATTGTACTGATAGCCCGTTGTTAAATCAATTTTGGCTTCGACATCTTGTTCATCAGCCCCGTGTAGTTACCAGATGGGTGTGTGTTGAAATTGTCTGATAATCTTGATTCATGTGAAGACTATGTAGCTGTATTAGTAACAGGGCCGTGGTAGATGCTGTTCTCATAGCGTAGTGGCTACCATTCTTACCTATCACCCCTGAGGTTTGGGTTTCATTCCCGGCTCCGACAAGAAATTTAACTGTGGTCGGAGGGATGGGACGGGGCACATTCCCGCACTCATGGGCAAAACTGAGAAGAGACGGGTTCGATTTCCACCTCAGCCATCCTGGAAGTGGTTTCCCACTTCTACTCCATGCAAATGCGGGAATGGTTCCTAACTTAAGGCCAAGCCACCTCCTTCCCAATCCTCATCTGAATTACAAATGCACTCACTAGTATAAACACAGCTACAATACAGGTTATCAGACAAATTCCACACACACCCAAGTACACGGGGCTATATGACCTAAAATGGAACAACAATAACAACAACTAAAAATGGACCCGTGTTGTTGATTCAGTGAGGAACCTTGCGAAATCGTGATCATGTAACCCTGTATACTTGGGTGTGTGTAGAATCTGGAACGGAGTACACTCAGTCTCATAAGGCAAAACTGAGTAGAGGTGGGTTCGATTCCCACCTCCCACTTCTCCTCCAGGCAAATGCCGGGACAGCACCTAAATTAAGGGCATGGCTGCCTCCTTCCCAGTCCTAGCCCAGTGTACCAGGTGTGTGGGTGTGTATGAGGAATCTGACTTATAACCTGTGTAATTGCGATAGCTGGAATAGTGTTTGATATTGAGGCTAGGCTTTTGAAGGAGGCCGTGGACTTTAACGTAGGAACCATCCCGGTATTTCCTGGAAGAGACGTGGGAAACCACGGTAATCCATTTATACTACGAGTATTTCTAAGATGGCTTCGGTGGTGTAGTCGGTAGCATGCTGAACTGCTGTGCCCAAAATAGCGGGTTCAAACCGGCCGAAGTCGTCGAATTTTTTTAGAGCGTTAAAATCCCTCAGTATGCCTTCCTTCGGAGGGGAAGTAAAGCCGGCGGTCCCATGACATAGATTTATGGCATGTAAAAGATCCTTCCACAGACTAAACTTGTGTAAAGCTAAATTGTTGGGTTAGATTTCGTCGGAACGCTCTATCCAAGTTCCAACGTTCACCACTAGGTATCATTGATATCTGGTAGCGAAAGTTGGAACTACTTGAAATTGAACGGAACTTGTAGCTCACCCTAATAAGGGTGTCCGCTGGAAGCAGATATAGACTCAGGTGAGCCGAACATGTCCTCGGACACTCCCGGCACTAAAAGCCATACGATAAATAAAAATCTAAGATGGCTGAGATGGGAATCGGTCCCACCTCTTCTCAGTTCTGCCTCACGAGGCTGAGAGCATCCCGTTCCAGCCCTCAGACCAGAATTACATTTCTTGGCAGAGTCAAGAATCCAACTCAGGATCTTTGTGAGCGGATTCTCAATACGTACTCGAGAGTCGAGACCACAGAAGGCTGTATGAGAATGTATACAGTATATCGGACGGCTATTTCATTCCCACTCGACTCGTCCCTTTCGGAGTAAGCCTGCAACAGTAGTCTCGCACAAGGGATTTAGGGGGTCCCCAGACGGCTTATTTTCTGTAGAATGGACACTAAATAGCTCACCTCAGTTTGAAGTCCATTTAGTCCTCATGCCAGTCAATAAACACTCGTAAGCGACTTGCGTTAGGGTACAATCGTTGCCGCTCTCTATCTGATTGCCCGCCCCCGAGGTCGAGATGCTATTCTGATAATAACAATATTCTCTATAAATTACACTAACATCTGTCGTCTCAACTAACTGTCTTCAGTATCTAGCGATATTATGGGGGGATCAGAAACTAAGGTTTCAAGGTCATTATTCCTGGAGTTATGTCTGTTATAGAGAAATGAATAGTGTGAGGTTATTAAAATAGGCTACATACAGTTGGTAACAGTGCAGAGTTTCAGCCACCTGCCACATACAGCGCTAGGTGTAGGTAAACAATTAATGGCGACTCGTTTGCAAAACTGGTCTAGCGAAGAGATCTGCTCAGTTATTTGATTTCTGAGGGCAAAACATGTAACCGTGGCCAGGACTTCTGACCGAGGGCGTCATCTCCCTTCGTGACAACATGCGACCACATACAGCCCAGAAGACCCCCACGCTGTTGAAGCAGCTTTGCTGGGTCATCAATGACTACCCTCCCTACAGACCGGACCTCACTCCAAGCGACTCTCACCTGTTTCCTCCCTTGAAGGAGCAACTAGGAGGTCGACGATTCGCTTCAGACAAGGGGAAACACTTCGCGACAACGTGACTGAACACGCAAGGACAGGATATTTACCATGAGGGAATATTCAGACTCATCCCATGAAGCGACATGAGCCTAAACCAATATGGAGACTGTGTCGAAAACTTTCCTAATGTATGAACTATTGGTTGTATGATATAAAATCTACACGTTTCACTGCAGGCTTTCTAACCTTAGACTCGGGGCACATTTAACAATAGATTCAAATATGTCTCACAGCGAATGCGTCATTGAGGCATCATATACATAAATTGCTAAGGTGTATATTTCACAAAATTCATGCTCTTAAACCAGAGGAATTTAGAATTTTAAATCTTTTAGAGAAATCTTCAAAATCATCTCTATAGTACAGGTAATGCAGTGCATTCGTGAAATGTCAACGGGAATATATTTATTTGTTTATAAAATGCGTTTAAAGAGATAAACAAGACGATAGCCCCTGCCAGAACTGTGTCGAGTCCAGCCCACATAGGCTAACAGTAAACACTACTACAAATGGGGAGCTCACAAGTGAAAATCCACAGCCTGTTTCCAGTCGTCCGACCGGGTCAGGGATGGAATGAATGAAGCGCCTCCCCATCTAGCGGCGAATATGAATTTGCCAGCTGCCGAAGCCTGTCGCACTCCCCTGGGGCAATGAATAAATGAATCACAGATGAAATTAAATGATAGGGGAGAGTGTTGCTGGAATAAAAGTTTGTGACGTGGAAAACCGGAGTACCCGGAGAAAAACCTGTCTGCCTCCGCTTTGTCCAGCACAAATCTCACATGGAGTGACCGGGATTTGAACCACGGACCCAGCGGTGAGAGGCCGGCGTGCTGCCGCCTAAGCCACGGAGGCTTCGGAGCTCAAAAGTAACCTATAATAATGATATTGGCTTTACGTCTCATGTAACTACTGCGGCTTTTAGAGACGCCGGGGTGCCAGAAGGGGATCTTTAACGTGCCAATAAATCTACTGACACGGCTACCTAGCATTTGCGCACCCTGAAATGCCGTCTGACTGCGCCAAGATTCTATCCTGCAACCTTGGACACAGTAGAGGAAAGATGACAGAGATGTGTCCGGTACAAGTAAGTGGATGCAATGCCAGACTCAGCTGGGGTCCCGTGGTCGCAAAACCACGTCCCACTAGACGTGAGCCTCTGATGGTCTCCATGTTGAAGACGCTGCAATGTACAGAAAGCTTTCTGAAGTTTCACTCTGCATGTCACCCCTTCGATAGTTGTTCTTGTTGAGGGGTGCAGAGCTTCTTAGGAATGCTAAACTCCTCCCTGGCGCTAAATAGCTACCCCCTCTTCCGCTGTGACATGCTGCCTTCTAATCAATAAACATATGACGTGAGGTGATCTTGTACTTCGGGCGCAATGCCGTCACGCGTTCTTCGCTACAGATTGCTGTTATTGACTCATTTAGGGGTTTAACTACAGTATATCGTGGTGCCGACAGCAGTGGCTACGCTGGCTAAAGCGCAGCGTTAGGTCATGGGGCCAAGCTCTCTGATGACTCTGTAGACGCGTGAGTTTGACCCGCACTGTCGGCCGTCCTTGACATGGTTTTCCGTGGTTTCCCAATTTCAACACCAGGCAAATATGCTGGGATGGTACCTTCTGACAGGCCACGGCCGCTTCTTTCCACTTCCTTGCCCAGTTTCAATCATCTTCATCCTTTCCATCACTCATCCCGACGCGCAGGTCGCCCACGGGCGTCGACTAGAAAGACCTGCACTCGGCCTCTAAGGAGGACACACGGCAAAAAAAAAAAAAAAAAAAACTATATCGTGGTCACGTAATGCCGTGTACTTGGGTTTGTTTGCATTCTTTCTGATAACCTGTGCTATTTTCATGATTTTTTTTTTTTAATTTTATATGCTTCTTCGACTTACAAGGCTGCTAATATAAAAAGATTAACAATCATCATACTCGTAACAAGGTGAAAGAAGATAAATTAGAAGGTTAACAAAATACTGAACTATGAAATGTATCTCATACATATAAATCAGTGCAAAACTGGAGGGGAATCTTTGAGCATTAGAATACCCATTTCATTCTCAAGGAATATGCACATTTAAATTTTCCTATTTTTCATTGGCATTGGCAAATGAAATCTCTAGTTTTTTGGGTATTATTCTCTGTAGCCACGGTGGGATTGACGCAAGCTTCTCAGCGTGGTACTGAGCAGCCACTGAGTCTCCTATGAAGGCGGCTTCGGTGGCGTAGTTGATAGCATGCTGAGCTTCTATGCCTAAGATGCGCGGGTTCAAACCCAGCCGAAGTCGTCGGATTTTTTAAAGAGCGTTAACAATCCCTCAGTATGCCTTCCTTCGGAGGGGAAGTAAAGCTGGCGGTCCCATGTCATAGATTTATGGCATGTTAAAACACCTTCCACTAATTACACCTGTCTGAAGCTAAATTAGGTTAAACATTTGACAAACGCTCTTAGGATCCGTCGTTCGTCGCCAGGAGCCGACTGCGATGGCATCTGGTAACCAAGTTCTGAACTAGTAGTCGTTGACGGTGTCGTTCGGCGGCAAAAGTAGGAACTACTATACAAAATTCTATGTCTGCAGTCCTTACTTGAATTGAAAACAGATAACACACACTAATACAGTCATCACAATTAACACCGGTTATCAGACAGATTCTACACACACCCAAAGTACACGGGGTTACATGACCGCGTTTTCGCAGTTCCTAAACTGAGGAACCAACCAACCAACCAGTCTCCTTTGAAACAGGCTCAAGTATAGTGGGTAGAGAAGGCTATTGCGCATGCGCTAAGCGGAAGGTCGATAGTTGAATGCGTCATCAGAGAGCCTAGGCTCCAAGCAGTGCATTCGTGAGGCGAGCGGCATCTCAGCGCGTGCATGTTCGTTTGTGCGTTTTAAAACATGAATTTAGTGCAGTAACTTAATCGTGTATTTTAAACCAAGTTCTTTTTCTTCGTTGTACTATGAAGATAATTTTTATTGAACAACGGCCTAGAAAAACAGTGTGCCTCATAAGACTGATTCTTACCTTTCCTGTTTCTACTGCTTAGAGTGAACGAAGTAAGAGTTAAGACATTTTAATGTTCGACGATGTCGAAATGTAA
Organism: Meconema thalassinum; assembly: GCA_946902985.2. Classification (NCBI taxonomy): domain Eukaryota; kingdom Metazoa; phylum Arthropoda; class Insecta; order Orthoptera; family Tettigoniidae; genus Meconema; species Meconema thalassinum. The sequence continues at coordinate 212,634,568 of OX336396.1, read as the reverse complement.
ATATTATACGTCAGAAATCTGTATCACAATGATGGTCATTATAGTAGTTTTTCACTATGAGACAGTTTCTCCAGCCAATCAGAGCTCATTCATTGACCAATTAGGTAAGGATACCTTCGGGCATGCGGTCAAAATCCAACATGTCGGACATGAATTACATGATTAGAATGTTCAAATTGGATGACGGATCAACCATTGTAGTTACAATCCCAAACACAAAGACAAAATCAGCACGAGCCTTTACGGTAACAAGAAAATACTATGACATATGCAAGAAATTTATGAATCTACGTCCAGAAGTTAGCAACACAGCATCCTTCTATATAAATTACCGACATGGAAAGTGCACCGTACCATAATTATGTTCGCGTAAATGAACTGGCGAATATGAGACAAGAAATAGCTCTGAACCTTAATATCCCCAACACCAATTTATACACAGCGCATTGCTTTCAAACGACTTGCGGCGATAATATTAGTGAATGCTAGTCTTGATCGACACTAGACATCATGCAGGCTGTAAACAATAGCATTGCCAAGCAAAGTAAATGGTCTCTGCTTCCGAAGGTCTTTGACCCACGCATGTGCTCTGTTCAGTAAGCAAAACCAGCGCGCTCTGTTCACTAACTGAAGTGAATGAATCCCACAGATATTTATGACTATGTATGTTAAAACATATAATAAAGTTATAATTATCGTCGAACATAAACAGTCCTATGCAACTCGCCTATGATGGTAATTAAGACACTCGTATCGAAATTATAAAACTCGCTACGATCTTTTTATAAACATACTCGTGTCTTAATTATTGCCATTATAGGCTCGTTGCATAATGCACTATTAAGGAACTCCATGTCAGATTCTCGACGGAGCAATTTGAGTACTCTGGCTATTGAGAAGAGTTTGGTGCACTATCTTTCCAGGGTTGACATCTTCAAAGAACGCATCATTGATATCTTTGCTGAACGAGAAACACGACGACTGGAGTTTATCTACAAAAAGTTATAATGTATGAACTTTAGAATACCCAGTTGCATGAATGCAGCTTCGCCACTGATATAAAGAAGATATAAACTGAAGAGTGGGCAAACCGTAACTAAAAATATATAATTAAAATAGCTGGTCAGCCTTAAAATGCACATAATTCACGGATATAAGGGATTTCTCAAAATGGTAATTTGGCGTAGTCGGTAGCATGCTGAGCTTCTATGCCCAAGATAGCGGGTTCAAACCCGGCCGAAGCCGCCGGATTTTTTAAGAGCGTTAAAAATCCCTCAGTATGCCTTCCTTCGGAGGGGAAGTAAAGCCGGCGGTCCCATGTCATAGATTTATGGCATGTTAAAATACCTTCCACTAATTGCACCTGTGTGAAGCTAAATTGTATAGGTTAGGAATGTAAACAAAGCTCTTAGGTTCCTACGTTCGTTGCCAAGAGCCGACTGCGGTGGCGTCCAGTAGCTAAGTTCTGAACTTGGCCTAGTAGTCGTTGACGGTGGCGCTTGGTGGCAAAAGTAGGAACTATTTGAAAAATTCTAAGTTGCTGTACTTAAATTAAAAAACAGATAACACACTCTAATACAGTCGTCACAATTAACACCGGTTATCAGACAGATTTTACACACACCCAAAAGTACATGGGGCTACATGACCGCGTTGTCGCAGCCCCTAAACTTAAGAACCAACCAACCAACAAATGTGACACGAGAGATTTTTTAGTAATATTGCTGTTGTATGATTGAGTATCGTGGATTTTTCTTTCTACTACAAAATTCGACTGCCGCGACCAGAACACTGAACCTTGTAATCTCTAAGGAAGCTAGTGAAAGTCGTACCATCTCTCAATAATATCAGACATGCAATACTGTACTACAATGACGGATATTATACCGTTACCGCCTACCTTATCTCCAATGCCATTAATAGTAACAAGCCTATAATTGAGAGAAATGTGTCCCCCTCTCCTCCCCTCTCGTGATTGAGAGGAATTAATCAGATGATCTGGATAATTAGAAGTAACGACTTCCTAAATATCAAAATAATGTTTATTTATTGATAATTGAGCGCATTTTGCATATAACCTCCGTGATCTGACAGTATTATTGCAAGGAATGTTAGTTTGTAGATTTTATATGTTTTGGACTTCAAATAAACGACTTTAAAGCAATGACCCATTATTTTCTTGGTGATGTGAAGTAATATTAGCCTGTTGCCATCTCTTGATGGCTACAGTATTTTGTCTGTTAGCAAAAATATGGCTTTTCTACGATACCTCCGTTTTATTTATGACGAATGTACGGATGTAGATGGTGCTGTGTAGTAGCACTTGTGGCTTAACCAGTGCCAGCGGAGACTGTGGAAGGTGGAGACATTGGTGATCTGCATGTGAAACGATTACGTTCAACACATCCACCTATCTGCACAGCGGAGAATCTTGCAACCAACAAATTCAAACTGACTGAGAGATGGTCTTCTGATTGGAATTCGTTTGCTCCTCCAGAGAGCTCAGTAATGCCATGCATAACCGAGGAGGTGCCAGGGTTCACTCAGCTAGAAAGACCTGGTCAAAATTAAATAGAATCCGGACCAATCACGGTGTATGCGGGGATCTCCTGTACAACTCGAGGAAAAGATCTTCATCACGTTGCGAGTGCGGTGCTAAAAGACAGACTGTTCGGCACCTAGTTCAAGAATGCCCACCAACATCTTACAGTGGTGAATTCAGCGACTTCTTCCTAGGTACACCACAGGCGCTTCATTATGTTTCTAAACTTGATGTCAAATTATAAATAATTTTCATGTATGTATGTCTACCCCTTATTATTCCCGTTTTCCAACGGGGTCGGGGATGAGATGCGATGGAAGGCTTTGTGGCGATGGTTTTTACGGCCGGATGCCCTTCCTGACGCCAACCTCATGAGAGGAGTTAATGAGAAATGAAATGAATGATGGTGAATGAAACTGGACAAGGATGTGGAAGGAAGCGGCCGTGGCCTGTCAGAAGGTACCGTCCCAGCATTTGCCTGGTGTTGAAAATGGGAAACCACGGAAAACCATTTCAAGGACGGGCGACGGTGGGGCTCGAACCCACGCGTCTACCGAGTCAGCAGAGAGCTTGGCCCCCATGACCTAATGCTGCGCTTTAGCCAGCGTAGCCACTACTGTCGGTAAATAATTTTCATGTATGCCATACAATAAATAAATAAGTAGTGTTGCAATAGCTCTTCCTGTTAGTTTGTAGAAAGCAATGAAAAATTACCCTATTCATTTTCTTAGGTACTATCCTCATTATCGTAGCCTACTACATTGTGTGTTTAAGCTTGAGAGTGTTGATGAGTTCACTTATCTTGGAAGTAAAATTACACCAGATTCACTTAGTATAAAAGAACTAGTGTGCAAGATAAATTATGCAAATTCAGTCTTCTGCAGAGAACGGAAGCTCTTCACTTCATCTACCCTCACGTCTTGAAAATGGTTTTCGTGGTTTCCCATTTTCACCACCAGGCAAATGCCGGGACGGTTCCTTTCAATATGTCCACGGCCGATTTCCTTCCAATATCCCTTCCCTGACCCGTCCTGAAAAGAAAAGTACATGGCCATTGGCTGCATTAATAAAATTATAAAGATCTCAGAAAATAACGTTCGTTTGGAGTGTTTCCCTTTATGGAAGTGAAACCTGGAAACTTGGAGTGGAGGAGAAGATAAGAGTCGATACTTTTGTGATGATGTGCTACTCTCGGATGCCCAAGATTCCGTGGCCAGTCATGGTAACAAACGAAGAGGTGCTGCATCGGATATGGGAAGTGTGTTCTCTGTGGAACATCGCCCAGCAACGACGTGACTCTTTGATGGGGCACACACTATATTACATACTTTACTAGGAGGCTCTGTTGAGGGTAATAATATTGTAGATGCAGATCAAATCAAGGACAACCTACGCTGCCTATATTACTATGAGCTAAGACGAATCGCACGAAAGATAAGTGTATGGAGAAGAAAAACTGCTGCAAACCAATCATGCGATTGAAAACCAAAGAAGAAATACTTCATCCACGGCGGTGATGATGAGAAACTAACATTCTCGGGGCTGAGGACTTTCGATTCAGACAAATTAATATGTTAATTGCAGCGTCATAGTTAAGGACCCCGAATTCAATGATGTCGAATTATTATTATTATTATTATTATTAGCGTATGATGTTACAATTGACAATCGGGTTACAAAATATATAAATATATATAAGAAAACAAAGAAATGTGAAAAAGTCTTCGGCAATGTGGTAGCCTCTCACAAACGTATGTCCAGTCTCTCCAACCAAGTGATTGCGTCAGGGGTTAAACGATGGAGGTCTTCGAATGATCCAGAGAATGCTCGCAAAGGGCAGTCTTTCACAATGTGCATGATGGTTTGCACTTCAGAACCACAGTAACAAGCAAGAGACTTCAGACAACCCCACTGGTGGCTAAATAATGCGGTCTTTCAATATCTATCATTGGTCATTTTAGCTTGTATTTGTTCTTGGTTAATCAATATATCGCGCATATATTAGATTGTGGGAAGAAACTCACACTGCTACATCATAAATTACATTTTCGTACAAAATACTCCGATTTGTCTCAATAATACGGTTACACACTAAAATTTCCTCATTCTCTGACATCTTAAAAAGGATTATCGAGTGTAAATAGACTGAAGCTCTGCGTAAACAGAAGGACGACTGCCACCCAGCTCATAGCCTGAGGATTATGAGGGACGGGTTGTCAGTGCAGCACCACCATCAGCAGCATTAGGTTTGTTTCAGGCCTTGGCGCACTACATTTCTTACCAAGTAGCTACTAAAGGCTGCATACTGTTCGTGTTCCAGCCCCCACACCCAATCTCTCAAATGTCTCCTCTTCGGTAAGAGGCAAGCGAATTACCCTTACACCACAGAACATGCAATCTTTAGAGCCCCACGTTATAGTTTATCACTTGCTAGTGAAGCTATCAACTAGCACTGAATTCTGATCCATTTGCTGGCACCTGAAGTGTCAGGTGAAATACACACAGACTAGTACACCTAGCTTACGTATATCTCCTCACAACCCAACAAACAATTTTATGAGCAAGCTGTCCCAATATCACTGGGAAAAGGAAAACGGATCAAGCCAAGAAATACTTTGAGGTTTCAAAAACCTAAAAGCTCACCAGCAATGAACGTTTGTGGGTCTAGACCGCTTAGTGTTACCAGCGTGTACAGTGAGAGGAAACGAAGGAAGGAAAGGAGGAAGAAAGGAAGGACGGAAGCAAGGTATCAAGGAAGCAAAGAAGGAAGGAAGGAAAGAAGCAAGCAAGCAAGAAGGGAAGGAAGCAAGGAAGGAAGCAAGCAAGGAAGGAAGCAAGGAAGGAAGGAAGCAAGCAAGCAAGAAAGGAAGGAAGGAAGCAAGCAAGGAGGGAAGGAAGCAAGCAAGGAGGGAAGTAAGCAAGCAAGGAAGCAAGCAAGGAGGGAAGGAAGGAAGGAAGCAAGCAAGCAAGGAAGGAAGCAAGGAAGGAAGGAAGAAAGCAAGGAAGGAAGCAAGCAAGCAAGCAAGCAAGCAAGCTATGAAGCAAGCAAGAAAGGAAGCAAGGAGGGTAGGAAGCAAGGAAGGAAGGAAGCAAGCAAGGAGGAAAGGAAGCAAGCAAGCAAGGAAGGAAGCAAGCAAGGCGGGATGGAAGCAAGAAAGGAAGGAGGGAAGCAAGCAAGGAAGGAGGGAAGCAAGCAAGCAAGCAAGGAGGGAGGGAAGAAAGGAGGGAAGGAAGAAAAGAAAGGAGGAAGGAAGGAAACAAGGAAGGAAGCAAGGAAGGAAGCAAGCAAGCAAGGAGGGAAGGTAGCAAGGAGGGAAGGTAGCAAGCAAGGAAGGAAGCAAGCAAGGAAGGAAGCAAGCAAGGAGGGAAGGAAGCAAGGAAGGAAGGAAGGAAGGAAGCAAGCAAGCAAGGAAGGAAGCAAGTAAGCAAGGAGGGAAGGAAGCAAGCAAGCAAGCAAAGAAGGAAGCAAGCAAGGAGGGAAGGAAGCAAGGAAGCAAGCAAGCAAGGAGGGAAGGAAGCAAGCAAGCAAGCAAGCAAGCAAGCAAGCAAGCAAGGAAGGAAGCAAGCAAGCAGGGAAGGAAGCAAGCAAGGAAGGAAGGAAGCAAGCAAGGAGAGAAGCAAGCAAGCAAGGAGGGAAGGAAGCAAGCAAGGAAGGAAGCAAGCAAGCAAGGAGAGAAGCAAGCAAGGAAGGAAGCAAGCAAGCAAGCAAGCAATGAGGGAAGGAAGCAAGCAAGGAAGGGAGCAAGCAAGCAAGGAGGGAAGCGAGCAATGAGGGAAGGAAGCAAGCAAGCAAGGAAGCAAGCAAGCAAGGAGGGAAGGTAGCAAGGAAGGAAGGAAGGAAGCAAGCAAGCAAGGAGGGAAGGAAGCAAGCAAGCAAGGAGGGAAGGTAGCAAGGAAGGAAGGAAGGAAGCAAGCAAGCAAGGAGGGAAGGAAGCTAGCAAGCAAGGAAGGAAGCAAGCAAGGAGGGAAGGAAGCAAGGAAGGAAGGAAGCAAGCAAGCAAGGAGGGAAGGTAGCAACGACGGAAGGAAGCAAGCAAGGAAGGAAGCAAGCAAGCAAGGAGGGAAGGAAGCAAGCAAAGAGGGAAGGAAACAAGCAAGGAAGGAAGCAAGCAAGGAAGGAAGGAAGAAGCAAGCAAGCAAGGAAGCAAGCAAGCAAGAAGGGAAGGAAGCAAGGAGGGAAGCAAGCAAGGAGGGAAGGAAGCAAGTAAGGAAGGAAGCAAGCAAGGAAGGAGGGAAGGAAGCAAGGAGGGAAGGAAGCAAGCAAGGAAGGAATGAAGGAAGGAAGCAAGCAAGGAGGGAAGGAAGCAAGGAAGGAAGGAAGCAAGGAAGGAAGCAAGCAAGCAAGCAAGGAGGGAAGGAAGCAAGCAAGCAAAGAAGGAAGCAAGCAAGGAGGGAAGGAAGCAAGGAAGGAAGGAAGCAAGCAAGCAAGCAAGGAAGGAATCAAGCAAGCAGGGAAGGAAGCAAGCAAGGAAGGAAGGAAGCAAGCAAGCAAGAAGGGAAGGAAGGAAGCAAGGAAGGAAGCAAGCAAGCAAGGAGGGAAGCAAGCAAGAAAGGAAGCAAGCAAGCAAGCAAGGAGGGAAGGAAGCAAGCAAGGAAGGAAGGAAGCAAGCAAGGAGGGAAGGAAGCAAGCAAGCAAGGAGGGAAGGTAGCAAGGAAGGAAGGAAGCAAGCAAGCAAGGAGGGAAGGAAGCAAGCAAGGAAGGAAGCAAGCAAGGAGGGAAGGAAGCAAGCAAGCAAGGAGGGAAGGTAGCAACGACGGAAGGAAGCAAGCAAGGAAGGAAGCAAGCAAGCAAGGAGGGAAGGAAGGAAGGAAGCAAGGAGGGAAGGAAGCAAGCAAGGAAGGAAGCGAGCAAGCAAGGAAGCAAGCATGAAAGGAGGGAAGGAAGCAAGCAAGGATGGATGCAAGGAAGGAAGGAAGCAAGCAAGGAAGGAAGCAAGAAGGGAAGGAAGCAAGGAGGGAAGCAAGCAAGGAGGGAAGGAAGCAAGTAAGGAAGGAAGCAAGCAAGGAAGAAGGGAAGGAAGTAAGGCGGGAAGGAAGAAAACAAGGAAGGAAGCAAGCAAGGAAGGAGGGAAGGAAGCAAGGAGGGAAGGAAGCAAGCAAGGAAGGAATGAAGGAAGGATAGAAGGAAGGAAGAAAGCAAGCAAGGAGGGAAGGAAGCAAGCCAGGAAGGAAGCAAGCAAGGAGGGAAGGAAGAAAGGAGGGAAGGAAGAAAAGAAAGGAGGAAGGAAGGAAACAAGGAAGGAAGGAAGGAAGGAAGCAAGCAAGCAAGCAAGGAGGGAAGGAAGCAAGCAAGGAAGCAAGCAAGCAAGGAGGGAAGGTAGGAAGGAAGGAAGCAAGCAAGCAAGGAGGGAAGGAAGCAAGCAAGCAAGGAAGGAAGCAAGCAAGGAGGGAAAGAAGCAAGCAAGCAAGGAAGCAAGCAAGCAAGCAAGGAGGGAAGGTAGCAAGGAAGGAAGGAAGCAAGCAAGCAAGGAGGGAAGGAAGCAAGCGAGCAAGGAAGGAAGCAAGCAAGGAGGGAAGGAAGCAAGGAAGGAAGGAAGCAAGCAAGCAAGCAAGGAGGGAAGGAAGCAAGCAAGGAAGGAAGCCAGCAAGGAGAGAAGGAAACAAGCAAGGAAGGAAGCAAGCAAGGAGGGAAGCGAGCAAACAAGGAGGGAAGCAAGCAAGGAAGGAAGCAAGCGAGCAAGGAGGGAAGGAAGCAAGCAAGCAAGGAAGGAAGCAAGGAAGGAGGGAAGGTAGCAAGGAGGGTAGGAAGCAAGGAGGGAAGGTTAGAAAAGAAAGGAGGAAGGAAGGAAACAAGGAAGAAAGCAAGCAAACAAGGAGGGAAGCGAGCAAACAAGGAAGCAAGCAAGCAAAGAGGCAAGGAAGCAAGGAGGGAAGGAAGCAGGGAGGGAAGCAAGCAAGGAAGGAAGGAAGCAAGCAAGCAAGGAGGGAAGGAAGCAAGGAGGGGAGCAAGCAAGGAAGGAAGGAAGGAAGGATAGAAGGAAGGAAGGAAGCTGTAGTTTTATGCGTCCTTTAATAATTTTTATTGTCTTGTGACCACTGAATGTAGTACGGAAGATCTTTTGCAAACCATCATTATACAACTCTGGTTCATATGGATATTTTCACCCTACAAAACCCGACCATAAGTTGGATACTCTGCCACTAATGCACCAATGAAGGTACCTACGATGTAAATATACTGAACTTTTGCACACTATGCTAATATTTTACACGATTTTACTGAAGTTCTCCTATTTCCCCGTTCATATAAATCTCCTAGTTAGTAGTGCATAAAAAGTTCGGGTGAACATGGCAACAATTTTATTAATATTATTAATATTGTCAATTATTATAACGTTTCCATATTTAATTGCAATGTAATTAACCTGATTATAAAACGACAGGCCTCAGGCTATCATTAAAACACGGCGTGTTATCTATTATTAACGTTCTAGTTCCTCATTCAAGTGCGTTCTTTATATCCGCTCTCTGCCGGGTGCATAACGAATTACTCTTCGATGGAAATTGCTACGTTGGAAAAGTATTCTCTATACCACGAGTCCCCAAACTACGGCCCGCGGGCCAACACCTTCCCCGAGCACCACCAATGCGCCCACGGCAGCGCGCCGGACATGCCCGGTATCCTACCCACCATAATTTATTTCGATTACCGTTCATTGTAAAATTTGCAATGTAAATATACCATAAAATAATTATCAAATGTTTTGATTTAACGAATAATTAAGGAACGCAAGAACTGACGTACATTATGAAATGGAACATTTTTACTGTAATTAATGATATGAGATTTATCCCTTTCGGCGTAGGGATGTGGCGACCCCATCGCCCAGTGGGAAACCATACCTAAGTGGGTAAGGAGGAAATGCCTGCCCAAACCCTGACCATCTGGGGCACCCTGTCCCCAGGGGATAAAGCAGGCGGTCCCATCTCATAGATTTATGGCATGAAGGTACCCAACAAACCACTCTACGTTGAGCTAATCACCCATGTGGAGGTAAAGTGATTCAGAGAACTACACGTAGCCTCGGATTGGACAGATATAAATGACGACGGCGGATTGGTAGAAATAGCTTGCCACGGTGGTCAACGTGTCGGTCCACTAACTCCAAGCATGCTGGTTCGCTCCTGGCCGTGGTATGTGATTTTTGAAAGGCGGCAAAAATTACGACACCATGTCATACGATGATGGCATGTCAAAGAACCCATTTTTCATAATGGCAAAATTAATCTCGGGAGTTTCCGCCAACACAAAGTTCCTCATTTCTCTACTAGAAAGCGCTATATTGTTCAAGGAAGTTAGATATCTAAGCTTTCATAGTGCTTCAAGTAATAACGAAATTCGACATGCAAGCTACCCTTTGGGTGTCAAATAACAAAGCTTGCACCCGACACCCGAAGCTATAAGATATTATTATTAATGACAGAAATGGCTCAAACGAGGCTACCCCGACGCTTGAAGGCATAAGGGAATTGAAGAAGAAGAAGATGAAGATTTATCCTTACAGTGCCCATAGCCTAATTCACATAATGACATTGAACAATATAATTATGATTAATGAGGTTTGTATGTAACTGTAACTTTCCACTGACAATTGTTTCCAGTTGAGGATCAAGTAATTATGAGCAGCGACTTCAAATGTTCATCATTTAAATTTGGATCGGTAAATATGTTTGTACGTTTCATTTCCACACAGATTAGCAGTGCCGAAAGAAGAAGAAATGATGATGATAATTATTTTTAAGGGGCCTAACATCTAGGTTATCGGCCCCTAATGGTTTTCGTGATTGTGAAGATGATAATGAAAGGTAAACTATAACTAAAACTACTAACTTATTTACTAGAAGAAGAAATAGCAAACAAAAGGAGAATAGGGCAAATAAAGGACAGGAGGAAAAGAAATGCCCTCAACCCTCGGAGAATGAGGATTGAGGTACTTAGAAGGAAGGAGAGCCATGAAAGGCAGATAGGAAAGTGAAAGAGGAGAGGGTCTGCCCCAGAGGCAATGGAAACAGAGGGAAAAACCGGACCCAGGTCAGGAATCCCTCGGGGTCGCCAATTCCTGAACTCGCCAGCCGTGAGCCCTTGAAGGTGTAGTACTATCGAGAGTGCACCAGAAGTGGTGGGCCTACACACACCCTGCCTCCTTAAGGGCCTTGAGCAAAAGGCAGGAGATATGAAGAGAACAGAAGAGGTCCGATCCCTGGAAGAACGAAGGATCAGAAAAGATGAGACAAGGGCCCATTTAGGCGGAAAAGTGAAAGACTACCTAGGCCTCGGATACCCTAATACCATCGGGGTCGGAAAAGAACAAGAGCTGACCAAGAGAGATCGATAGGAAAGTTGACAGAAAGGAGCCCGGCACAAGTAAGTGGAAGTAATGCCGAACTCAGCTGGGGCCCAGTGGTCGCCAACTCACGTCTCACAAGTCGTGAGCCCCTGGGGGTAAAACAGAAAAAAGCGACGAGCAAACGGAGCTGAGTCCACCCCCGCGTCCTGCGCCATATATATCTCACTCGCCAGCTAGTCCCGAAACGAAAATTTGCACGTAGCCTACTGTAATTCCAAACTACAGTATGTTGGTATGATGATCTACAGCTAGGTCTTGGCCCTTGGGACTTAATGGTTGAGTCAGTATGGCCCTTAGGCTTTAAAGTTTGGACACCCCTACTCTTAGCGGCTTCGGTGGCGTAGTTGGTAGCATGCCGAGTTTCTATGCCCAAGATCGTGGTTTCAAACCCAGCCAAAGTCGTCGGATTTTTTGAGAGCGTTAAAAATCCCTCAGTATTGCTTCCTTCGGAGGGGAAGTAAAGCCCCTCCGAAGGAGGGCGGTCCCATGTCATAGATTTATGGCATGAAAAAGAACCTAAAGCAAAAATTTGAAAGTTAGTTTCATAACGCTATATTAGTTATATTAGTTCCAACGTTCGCCGCCAGGTGCTGCCTGTGATGGCATCTAGTAGCAAAGACCGCAGCTAGGTGTCGTGGACGGTAGCATTTGGTAGCAAAAGTAGGAACTACTTGGAAAATTGATCGTCTGCAGTCCTTCTACCTGAATCACAGATAACACATACTAATACAGCCAACATAATTAACACCGGTTATCAGACAAATTCTCACACACCCGAAGTACACGGGGCTACATGACCACGTTGTCGCAGCCCTAAACTAAGGAACCAACCAACCAACCAACCAACCAACCAGACCTCTGCTCTGTACAATTCGCATTTCATTGAAAGAATCAATAGAAATAAAACAAGATGTTCAGCAAATAACATATAGCCTACTTTCTCCTAAATACAAGGGTATAGTAATAACTCTTTGTCCTTATCAAGGTGCATAAATAAAGTACATAGTCTCACTGTCACAGACTAGGAATATCCTGAACTAGCATCAAAGATAGCGTACAGGTACTATGTGGGATTGTTTTGCTCTTTAGTTCAAATAAAATTTGCAAGTAACACGCAATAGGCTGTTACAAACGATTTTAAATAAAAACCATTATCGTATTATGAACTTCATTATGGCATTCAATAAGGCATATTGAACAAGTAGTTCCGTTAAGACCTAAATAGCCTATTTTCATATATCCTACTTATATTAATTGCCTCTATCAACATACAAATTTTCAGTTTGCTGTAAAAGATTCGTAGATATTGAGAACCGTCTAAATATTTCGGATGGTCACCATGTTGGATTTTTATATATAGGCCTTAGAGTTATGTACTATTACATGAAGATTACTGTGTAGGTGTTTTATTCAAACTTCAATCGCACGAGTAGTACACAATAAATAAAAGCGAGATTTTAAAATTTCGCTCAGCCGCCATCTTGTGGTCATGAAAATAATTTAAACGAATTAGATGCCAGTGGATTAAAATTTATATAAGCATATACTGTACCAAGTTTCACTGCACTCGGATGGTTAAATCGAGAGAAACGTCCATTTGAATATTTAAATTTCGCATCACTGCCATGTTAGATTTGTGCTCACCAGGTTATTGAACGTCCCATAGGTGAACTTATGTTTATAGCCTCTATACACAAACAAAATTTCAGTTTGATTGCTGTCGTAGATTAATATTTCGGATGGTCGCCATGTTGGATTTTTAATATATGTACGTCATAGCGTTATGTACTATTAGATGAGGATTATTGTATACGTTCATTACTCAAACGTTGATTTCGATCGCATGATTAGAACTCAAGAAATAAAAACTTAATTTTAAGATTTCGCACAGCCACCATCTTGAGGTTATGTAAACAATAATTGAACTAAATTAGATGTCAATGCACTGCAAATTATATAGGTATTTGCTGTACCAAGTTTCACTGCGGTTAAATCGTGAGAAAAGTCTATTTAAATGTTTCAACTTCGCTTGGCCACCATGCTAGTTTTGTAGTAAGCAGGTTTTTGAAAGTCACATAGGTGAACGTCTAGTAGTGCCCTTTATCACCGTACAAAATTTCAGTGTGATATGAGTAATGGTTTCGGAGATAAAGAATGCAGGTGAAATATTTCGCACAGCCGCCATGTTAGATTGGTGAGACGTAATACAATTTGAAGGGCTCGATCGGGGTCTTACCGAGTTTCATTGAAACTGCTCCACGTGTTTAGAAGTAATTAGGAGGAGGGGGAGGGCACGGGACACGCATACCCACACACGGACAAAAGGTGATCTCATGAGCCTATTTTTTCATAAATGAAAATAGGCTAACAGTAAAAATAGATACCAACACAATAAAATCATAAAAAAATAAAACAAAGCAAGTTTTAAACTATATTAAAACTTGAAAAAAAAAGTAACCACTCTCCCTCATGAACTGGATGACGAGGTCTGCTGACGACCAGTCATCACGGAGAACAAGGGAGAGGGTGTTCGGCAGATTGCGAGTTCTTCGCAGATCGGCCAGTGTTTCCCGTGGTAAGGTGGGTGCTGCAAGTACACACTGGGGGAGGGGAGGCGCCCTGATTCGAAGTTTATATTTGGTAGGGTGGTTTGTCCCTTTCCATTCCTCCTACTTCCACAGCATCCGGTAGATTTTCATTACGCATCAAGAGGTTGGGAGACTTCGTAGCAGAATGTACGTTCTAAATTCTTGGGAATCCAACGAGGACTCCGCGGTGATGGCCAAGTATGCTAGTCACTACGCCACGAGGTGTAGTAGGATCTAACGCTGTATAACCAGCTTCCTTCATTAGGTAATAGGAGGAGATGAACTAGATGTTCCGCCCCTTAACGCAACAATCATCAATTTACCATCAATCATTTTCCATGCGGATATAGTTTGCATGGCTGTGCGGATAGCTGATAATGTTTGAAGTAAATCGTCAGATAATTTTTGGATTACAATCCGAACTTGCTGAATATCATTACTAGGATCCGGATTTTATGACAAATATTTTTCCGTTATGTTTTTTTTTTCTTCATTACAAATGTGAGATGATTTAACCTTATATAATTCAAATTATGTCATTAAGCATATTTAACACTCCGAACGGGAAAGGGTTGCAATTCTGGCTGTATAGGCCCTAACATTCATTTAATACATAGCACTAGCTAGCGACATTCTCCTCAAATGTCTAAAGGTGTTGCTTTTATATATATATAAAAAAAGTCAACCCCTGGCACTATACAGCCCATAACGGGCTAAGGCCGAACAAGCGACCACCGCCCAGCCATTCGGCCTGCAGATATTGGGGTGACGCGTGATCAGTGCGTCGGGTCCCCTCGGCCGTTAATCTTGGTTTTCGTGATCGGGGTGCTGTCTCACTGTCAGACAGCTACTCAATTGTCCTCACGAGGCTGAGTGCACCCCGTTCAAACCTCACGTCAGTTTTAAAATTCCTGACGGAGCCGAGGATCGAACCAGGGGCCTCCGGGTGAGAGGCAGGCGCGCTACCCCAACACCACGGGGCTGACTAAGGTGTTGCTTTATCTAATTAAACATATTATTGTAATGCCAGTAGACCGACAGCAGTGGCTACGCTAGCTAAAGCGCAGCGTTAGGTCATGCGGCCAAGCTCTCTGCTGACTCGGTAGACGCGTGGGTTCGAGCCCCACCGTCGGCCGTCCTTGAAATGGTTTTCCGTGGTTTCCCATTTTCAACACCAGGCAAATGCTGGGACGGTACCTTCTGACAGGCCACGGCCGCTTCCTTCCACATCCTTGCCCAGTTTCATTCACCATCATTCATTTCATCTCTCATTAATTCCTCTCATGAGGTTGGCGTCATGAAGGGCCGTAAAAACCATCGCCACAAAGACTTCCATCGCATCTCATCCCCGACCCCGTTGGAAAACGGGAATAATAAGGGGTAGACATACAATTGTAATGCCAGTAGATTTGGATAACAAACGAGTGGATGCAGATAATAGTCGTGCGGATACGAGCGGATGAGGGTAACAGTCGTGCGGATGTGGGGTGGACGCGGATAAAAGTTGTGGGTCGGATGCGGATAACGTTGGTTATCCGCGCAGGGCTCTAATCATCATTACGAAACGGAATGACGTCAGGACACGCATTGTCTAAAGAGGCAGCGTGGACAGTACGCGGAGTAGACCACTGTATATATCAGAGTGTACCATCATGACGTTTGGGGAGAGTGATGGCGCAGTGGCTTAGCTGCTCGTCTTTCACCCGGACGGCCGGGGTTCGTATCCCGGTGACAACAGGTTGGAATTTTCACCTGAAAAATCACGTGGCGTCAGGAAGGGCATCCGGCCTTAAATCCCCGGCCAAAACCAAAATGGGCCTGGTTGGCTTCGGCGACCCCAATTAATTGGGAAAAGCCGAAGAAAGTTACCATCATGACATTAGCATGTACTGTAGGCTAAAATCGAAAATCACGGAAAACCATTTCAATGATGTTTGACGGTTGCGTTTGAATCCACTCGTCTACCAAGTCGGGAGATAGCCTTGCCCCTATGGGCTTGTACGTTAACGCGCGTGGCTATTCCAGTCAGTACATTGGAACTATTAACTCTCAAAAATTATGTTACCAGTACAGTAATAGAAAACACTGGTAATTCGCATGGTCACGCAAATGAAACATTAATTAGGCCTGCTTTTTTTTTAAGTTGGAAACTGAGAGCGAACATCTGGTTGAAATTCGGACGCTGAATTCTACTGCATAATTAATAACCATTTGTTTTGAAATATAATTTGATGCAATTGAAATAGAAAATGCGCGTATGTAATGGAGATAAATATGTCTTTTAACGGAGCATATCTGATTTTTACAATACCGTACGTCATAATAAAAAGTCTTGTTAGTCTACTTCAGACCGTGGGATAGAAACATCATCAGTCACGTACAGTCGCGGTAACATAAATCGTCGCATCTCTTGAGAAGAGAAGTTCCACTTCGAGTACTATTTTACAACAATTAAATATAATTAACATTCAACAGTTGAATCACGCGGCCACTGAGCAAATTATACTGGAGATGCAATTTAAAACACTTCAGCTCATGCTACAGTACACCCACCTAGACGGACTGTGCACGTATTCCGTTGTTTCACTCAACATCGCTCAACCAGAAAGGTTCCAGTATTACTGAGATTTAATGATATAAACGAATAAATAGTAATCAATGAATCATATTAAATTAATCATGAATTAAAATGAATCATCGAATCAATGAATGTAATTAATCAATAATCAATGAACTCATGATTTAAATTAAGCAACGAATCAATTAATTAAATTAAACAAGAAATCAAATGAATCAATGACTCAATTAATGAACTGAGTCAATGCATTAAAGTGCATCAATTAATTAAAACAAATCAACGAATTAATGTACTAGGTTAATCATTGAATTACTGAATTAAATTAATCAATAAATGAATGATATTAATCAATTTAATAAATCAATGAATTGATTGGTTGGTTGGTTCCTCAGTTCAGGGGTTGCGACAACGCAGTCAAGTAGCCCCGTGTACTTTTGGTGAGTGTAGAATCTGTCTGATAACCGGTGTTTAATTGTGATGGCTGTATTAGTGTGTGTTACCTGTAATTCAGGCAAGGACTGCAGACGATCAATTTCGAATAGTTCCTACATTTGCTACCAAATGCTACCATCAACGACACCTAACTCTGAGCTTGGCTACTAGATGCCACCGCAACCGGCACCTGGCGCCGAACGGTGGAACTTAATGAACGTTAATCAAATCTAACCTACAGATTTAGCTTCACACAATTATAGTTTGTGGAAGGTTCCTTTACTTGCCATATATCTATGACATGGGCCAGCCGGCTTCACTTCCCCTCCGAAGGAAGGCATACTGAAGGATTGTTAATACTCTTAAAAATTCCCACGACTTCGGCCGGGTTTGAACCCGCAGTCTTGGGCCGCAGTGAATTATAATGAATTAATTTTGTTAATTAATGAATCAAAACGAATTAATGAATTCAAATGAATCAATGAAAGAATGAAATGCTTTAATGAATGGGTGAACTAAAACAAAATGATCAAATCAAATTAATGAAAGAATCAAATAAAATGTGTTAATATATCAATTAATAAAATGAATTAATGGATCAATGAATGAAATGAATTAATGACATAATAAATCAATGACTTACAGACGAGGTGAAATTATTAAAATTAACGAATATTTTTTCAAATACTGTATTTGCAACTTAGATTAAGTATTTGGAGCGTATTTTAAGGTGTTCTGACTACTGCCATTTATGGCTGTGATATTTTTAGCCTACTTTTCACATTTTGCAAAAATGGGGAAAAAGTAGACTTATGAGATCGATCCGGGAAAATGTGTGTCTGTCTGTCTGTCTGTCTGTCTGTCTGTATGTCTGTCTGTCCTTCTGTCTGGCTGAGTGAGTGTCCCCCCCCCCCCTATCAACTCCTAAACGGCTGCAGCAATCAAAACCAAATTTAGTATGAGTAAAGATGTGCACCGGAATATCTCACGCCCATATTTGAAAATGATGTCAGTGCTACCAACTGCTGAAAAAACGCACTAGAAATTTGAGCTCCATGTTGGATATCTTGCAAGGTATGCATGGGAGCTATTCCAAAATTGGCACAAATGTAGATAATACTATTTCAGTTTAATTTCCAGGAGGCCAACCATGACAGTGTTGGCAAAATAATTTTAAGCCTTCTGATAGGTCCAATGTTTAAATGCATATAACTTCTACACTATCAATTGGATTTCAACCAAATTTTGTATGTAATATCTGTACATAAACAGATATGACCGAGCGTATTCTTAAGAGCCACCAGGGCTGCCAACTGTTAATAATTGCTCTCTATATTTTTTATCCAAATACCAATATATCAGAAAGTATGCAAGCCAACAGCTTTAAACTATGCACACGCATTTTCTGACATTTTAGATTAATTTGGAGTAACTTATATAAGTCAGTTTTACCAACATGATTATAAACCTGCTGATAGTACCAATTTTTAAATACATGTAACTTCTATACTATCAGTTGGATTTCAACCATACTTCGTATGTGCTATGTGTACCATAACAGATATGACTATAAGTATTGTTAAGAGCAATCAGGGCTGCTAACTGTTAATAAATGCTGTCCTTAATTTTTTTAACCCTAATATCAATATATCAGAACGTATGCAAGCCTACAGCTCTATACTTTGCACACGTATAGCACCTGACATTCCAGATTAATTTGCAGTAAATAATACAAGGCAGTGCTGCCAGCATGATTCTATGCCTGCTGATATGTCCAATTTTAAAGTACATGTAACTTCTATACTAACAAATGGATTTCATCCTAAATTGGCACAACAAGATATCATAATATTTCAGATTATTTCTGACCAGCACGCGCATGGTATTGTTGGCAACATGCTTTTACGCGTGCTGACAGATCCAGTGTCTAACTGCATGTAACGTCCATTGGACTTCAACCAAATTTTGTATTCTGTACCTTAAGAGATGGAACTAAGAATATATTCAGTCACCAGGGCAGCCAACTGTAGTGCTCTATTAGGCTATATTATACCAGGTATATTTTTAACTATTTCGATTTTACCAACTTAATTTCGTCATTATTCTAGATAGGTTCAAATACTGTAGAATAATCATTGGCATGAAAAGTAGGCTGTATAGTTCTTCACGGAACTTCTTGTTAAGTTATGTATTTTTAATTCAGTATTGTGAAACAATTGTAAGCCAAAAGGGTTCTTTGCCCTTTTTTTTCTAAAAAAAGATTCCTCCTGGCACGCCCGAAGGCGGAGGTAGATTTCACCGGGAAAACTAGGGGATAGGCTATAATAGGCAAAATATGCAGGTTTTCGTAGGAGGATCAGACCTCATTTATTGCGAGAAAGTATTTTAAAATTGGCGGTTAATTAACTTTTTTTTCGTCTTTTAATGAATATTTTTAACATTTTATTGTCTTATGGGGATGGTAACCTTCTTGTCATTTGGGGATCATTTTTAGCCTACTTTTCACATTTTGCAAAAATGAGGAAAAAGTAGACTTATGAGATCGGGCAAATGTGTGTGTGTCTGTCTGTCTGGCTGGCTGTGTGTGTGTGTCCCCCTATCAACTCCTAAACGGATGCAGCAATCGAAACAAAATATGGTTGGAGTAAAGATATATACCTGAATATCTCACGGCCATATTTGTAAATGATGTCAGTGCTACCAACTGCTGAAAAATCGCAATTGAAATTTGAGCTCCATGTTCGATATCTTGGAAGGTATAAATGGGAGCTATTTCAAAATAGGCATACGTATAGATAATGATATTGCAGTTTAATTTCCAGGAGGTCATACATGGCAGTGTTGCCAAAATGATAATAAGCCTGCTGATAGGTCCAAATTTTTAATGCATGTAACTTCTACACTATCAATTGGATTTCAACCAAATTTCGTATGTGCAATGTGTACATAAACAGATATGACTGAGCGTACTCTTAAGAGCCACCAAGGCTGCCAACTGTTAAAAAATGCTCTCAATTTTTTTATACAAATACCCATATATCAGAAAGTATGCAAGCCGACAGCTTTAAACTATGCACACGTATAGTACCTGACATTCTATATTAATTTGGAGTAAGTTATATACGTCAGTGCTACCAACATGATTCTAAGCCTTCTGAGAGGTCCAAATTTAAATACATGTAACTTCTATACTAACTAATGGATTTCATTCAAAATTGGCACAACAATAGATCATATTATTTCAGATTATTTCTGACCAATACATGTATGCCATTGTTGCCAACATGATTTTACGCGCGCTGTAAGATCTAATGTTTAACTGCATGTAACGTCCATGCTATCCATTGGACTTCAACCAAATTTTGTATTCTGTACCTTAAGAGATGGAACTAAGAATATATTCAGTCACCAGGGCTGCCAACTGTAGTTCTCTATTAGGCTACATTATGCCACGTATACAGTATTTCGAACTAATTAAAAATTTCGATATTACCAACTTAATTTCGTCATTATTCTAAATAGATCCATATAGATTAATTATTGGCATGAATATTAATTTTTAAGAAAAGTAGGCTCTTTAGTTCGTCACGGAACTTCTTGTTATACTTGTGATCACACTGTCCTTATGCAAGGTTTGGAACTGATGTGTAACTATCTAACAGTCTGTTACTTCTTCACGCAAAATTTTATCTCCCGCAGAGATGTTGGTTGGTTCCTCAGTATAGGGGCTGCGACAACGTGGTCATGTAACCCCGTGTACATTGGGTGTGTGTAGAATCTGTCTGATAAACGGTGTTAATTGTGATGACTGTATTAGTCTGTAATTCAGGTAAGGTCTGCAGACGGTCAATTTTAAGTAGTAGTACCTAATTTTGTACCAAATACTACCGTCAACGACACCTAGCTGTGAACTTGGCTGCTAGCTGCCACCGCAACCAGCAACTTGCATTGAACGTTGTAACTTCCCCTCCGAAGGAAAGCATGCTGAGGTATTTTTAGCGCTCTTAGAAAATCCGGCGACTTTGGCCGGCTTTGAACCAGTGACCTTGGGCATATAATTTCAGCATGCTACCAGTTAGCCGCTTCCCTCATAGTCAGATGGAACAAGACGTTCCGTGACGAACTAAAGAGCCTACTTTTCTTAAAATTAAGATTCATGCCAATGATTAATCTACAGTATATGAACATATCTAGAATAATGACGAAATTAAGTTGGTAATATCGAAATGTCTTAATTAGTTCGAAATACTGTATACTAGGCATAATGTAGCCTAATAGAGCAATACAGTTGGCAGCCCTGGTGACTGAATATATTCTTAATTCCATCTCTTAAGGTACAGAATACAAAATGTGGTTGAAGTCCAAAGGACGTTACATGGAGTTAGACATTGGATCTATTAGTACACGTAAAAGCATGTTGGCAACAATGTCATGCGAGTGCTGGTCAGAAATAATCTGAAATATTATGATTTCTTTTTGTGCCAATTTTGGATGAAATCCATTTGTTGGTATAGAAATTACATGTAT
This sequence comes from Meconema thalassinum, assembly GCA_946902985.2. Taxonomy (NCBI): domain Eukaryota; kingdom Metazoa; phylum Arthropoda; class Insecta; order Orthoptera; family Tettigoniidae; genus Meconema; species Meconema thalassinum. The sequence goes on along the minus strand of OX336396.1, from coordinate 212,613,553 downwards.
TTTAAAATTGGAGCTATCATCAGGCATAGAATCATGCTGGCAGCACTGACTTATATTAATTACTCCAAATTAATCTAGAATGTCAGCTGCTATACGTGTGCAAAGTATAGAGCTGTTGGCTTGCGTACTTTCTGATATATTGATATTAGGGTTAAAAAATTAAGGACAGCATTTATTAACAGTTGGCAGCCCTGATTGCTCTTAAGAATACGCATAGTTATATCTGCTATGTTACACATAGCACATACGAAATTTGGTTGAAATCCAACTGACAGTATAGAAGTTAAATATATTTAAAAATTGGTCCTATCAGCAGGCTTAGAATCATGTTGGTAGAACTGACGTATTGAACCCTTCAGAAAAGCAGTGTTTAATGTAAGAAATCTTAATTAAGGGGTCACGCTCAGTTCCTATGTGATGTTTACGTTCGCCAAACAACATGCTCTACTGAGGTAAGGGTCATAGGATAAAAACTATAAATTAGAAAGAAAGGTGACAAGATGTAAAATAATAACATGATTTAATGACTAATAGTGCATAAAAAATAAACAACAATAAAATATAAAACAATCCTCCCTGAATTTGCCATGACAAGAATATCTATAAATCTGAGGAGTCAGACGGATCTCCCCTTTATTTAAAATGTGGATCCTGGTTCCACTACCTTGCAATTTGGGTTTTATGTGCGCGTAATGACTAACTACGAGGAATGAGTACCTTGGATGACTGTTCGTTTACAACGGGTTATCAGCCACGATGCTTACGAACAATCATCTCGTAAATCAACGTTTATGGATATGGAACATGACATTAATAAAAACCCTTAAAACGTAATGCTGACACACGCACTAAATCTAATATTTACAGGTATCTCTCTCGGGACCCTCATTAGCGCGAAGACGCACTTGACTTTGAGCTGCCAAGAGTGGCCAAATTGCTCTACACAAACAAGGAAATACAGCATAGCATGTGACTCACGGGTCATTGAATGGAATATAAACATGAAATAAACCAACAACAACAAAAGCCTGACTGGCTGACATTACTTTATATGAACAAAACTGCATGTTAAGCTAACGCTTCGGAGATTATCGTGATTCGTAGGCAACTCCCATTTATTTAAAACAATATTTATCATTGATCAGTTCTTAATTCTGTATTTCAAGTTATTAATGAGCCACACAGGCACTCTCTACTAATGACCTGGCCGGCAACCTTCAGTCCGTCTTGCGAAACATCTCCCCTCTTCCTCAATCACCTGTCATTGTCCCACTCTAGTGTGTATAAATATAACTGACCAGCTGCGCCGTTATCTCAAGGGATCAACAGCAACAAACTCAACCACTGTGGTCAGACATTAATCAAAATATCCAGAATTGCCCTCGCGAGGTCACAATATGGATTCGTTATCAAGCTGCCAGGAATCAGTCTACGCTGAAATTCCCGCTTGTAATAACACAAAATACACACACTCACACACACACTTCTGGGAATGACAATACGTTTTCACACAGATCGGCCGAATGTTTGCTCACCAACAATCAATTTATTATAAAAATATTACAACCTACGATAGAGCTGACTGCTCTTCGTCACAAATCACATTGCTCCAAAGGCAATAATTTCACTGAATCTGATCAATAATAAAACAAAAGAAATCAATTTCCCTCCAATCTACTGTATAATTATATTACTTCAGTCCTACTTCTGAAACACAACATATCTCCGAGAGACGTTTTTAACCGCATTGCGTAGCGTATGCAAACACGGTCGTTCACATAGCTACGTTAGTTAAAACAACAAACAAGAAAAGAACCTTCTACTAATAACTTATATGCGAGCTGTTTCCATGCAAAAGGTGTGTCAGACCAAAACTAAATAGACTACGTTAATCACACAAGCAAATTATTTACAAACAAAATATGTCCCATACACCATAAGTTAATTTATCAGATAATAGTAAATATTATTCAGTACTCAACCTCAGCCAGCCACCCGTCAAAGAACATCCGGAGCCATTTCCCAACCGGATTCTTCTTATCTCATCTCAACCATCTTGACGGAGTCTTGATATTTCCAGGCTTCCTCCATGGTCAATGAGGTCATCTCTCGTGCTGATTCAAAAATTAAATTATTATACACTTGATGTCTGACTACTAAATTCGCCGTTCGGGTACTTCCTTCCCCAAACAGTCTGTTGGCGAATTATCGAAGATACTGCCCCTACAAATATAGTACTATGACTATCTAACACTGAATTTAACACTTTTAATAATAGTTTCTGTGTCCTTCATGACACGCAAAGTATAACTGTCTGCGTCCACTGACACATCAAAGTAATAAGTTCTGTCCTCAAACGAACAAACGTAATAAGCCCTCCCGTCCTCAGACGAAACAAGTAATAAGCTCTGTCCTCAACGAACAAACGTAATAAGCCCTCCCGTCCTCAGACGAAACAAGTAATAAGCTCTGTCCTCAACGAACAAACGAAATAAGCCCTCCCGTCCTCAGACGAAACAAGTAATAAGCTCTGTCCTCAACGAACAAACGTAATAAGCCCTCCCGTCCCCAGACGAAACAAGTAATTAGCTCTGTCCTCAACGAACAAACGTAATAAGCCCTCCCGTCCTCAGACGAAACAAGTAATAAGCAATGTCTTGGCACTTCACACCACTTATAAATGAACCAGCCCTAGGTGTAGATAGAGGGGGAAACTAGATAAAAATGTCACAAAATAATAGTGATACAGGAATGAAATAAATATCACTGAACTCGAAAAATAGCGCAGGTCAAGAATATGCCCATTAATCCTAGAATCGATCATAGAGATTTTGTCTAGGCGATCTCCCGCGCGAATTCTAGCCGAGCGTGCCCACGCTAGACCTGCCGCGCTAAATAAGCATTCTTTTCTCATTGGTTCCCACCTTTTCTGTATCTTGGCGGTTTTTATTCAGACCTTGGCTAGTAGGAGTGTTTAGCATGTACATCAGCCACTCACGTAACTGCATCATATTTCTTCTAGGCGCGAATATTACAATGAACATACCAGAGCCGTGTCTCACTGCGCGTCGCTTCTATTTTGAGGCAGCCACCACCTGTCCTTCTGAATCATAGCTATGGTCATTATTTTTACAATCCTAAGTATTTAGCCTTTTGTCAAACAGCTTCAGGTATGACCCCACTGTCTCCAGTAACTGCTTGAAATTTCCTCATCTCCGTCTGGCTATTTTCATGATGCTTGTAGAAATATTTATTAATTGAAGAAATAAAACATAGAATCATTTATCCAACAGAGGATAAAGGGTTCACAACTCTCCCACTCACAAAATTTCGAACTTAGGAATAAAGTCGACAATTTTAAAAGACTTCCGTAGGCCAATTTGTTTTATATCAGAATCACCCCTTTTCTATTACTTGGTCTAGTCGCTCCTGTCTTGAATGGCATTTACTCGTTTCACATCCTGCTTGTATCTCCCCTCTCAGTCTGCTTGCATGACGCGCTGGCGCCTGAGGCAACACTCTGATCGTCTCGTTAATGTTTGTCAACACCAACTCTACTTCCTCGTTCACGTGCCGTACTCAACTGCTCCCCGTGCACTTTGTTGATAGTAGGACGTCCATATATTCAAACTGCACCATTATTTCGGCGCTCCCATGGTTCGCTTCTACGATACTTTTTCAGGTTGGCTGCGTTGTAAACCGACATTGTTCCTGTGCTTAACTCTTTCACCCTGTAAGCATTATTTCCAAGGTTCCTGACAATAGAATAGGGTCCTATGAACTTTTCGCAGAATTTGCTGAAGATTTTCTTCTCTGGATCCGATGTAGCGGGTCGTTTCACCAAAACAAGCTGGTTGATTTCAAGATCACTGTGAAACCTCTTATTTCTTACTCGCCGTAATCTGCGGTCTGCTTGTTTCCTCATGTATGCTCTCGTCCTCTCAATTCGCAAGTCAGGTGCTATCATTGGATCTTGTGGGCAGTTAATGATGCTTTTCCACGATCTCACTGGATACTCGTTTTTGTGTAGGACCATAGGGATCTGTCCTGTTGACTCGTGCCTGGTAGAATTCATGCATATCTCTAAATCCTTGATTTTGTCCACCTATCTGTGATGTTCATTAGGAATGAAGATTCTCAAATATGCAGTTACACACTTAATTGCTCTCTCACTTGGATTTGCTTGAGCATGTCGGATACTGCTTAAAATGTGTTTTATACCCATGTCCTCCATACCTTTCTTGAATTCGGCGCTTGTGAAATAACTGCCATGATCTGATAATATAAATTCTGGTTTTCCAAGGATTGGAATAACTCTATTTCGAATACGACTGAGTACCTGTTTTGAAGTAGTTTTCTGAATGGGGCATAATACGACATACTTAGAAAACACATCAATGCACACTAGTAAGTGTCGGCAACCTCGCCTTCCCTTCGGGATTGGACCGAAACAGTTGAGTGCCAGTAGCTCGCATGGTTTCTGAGGTAGCAATGGTCTAGGATACTGCCTCATTAAATAATTATTTGGCTTTGTCCTCTGCCAAGGATCACAAGTCGTAATGACGTCACATATAGTTGTTCTCATACGTGGCCATGTAAATGTCTCTCCTATCGTCGCTTCGCACTTATCTACGCCCACGTGACCGTAACTTTCGTGCGTATGCCATGTCAGTCCTCGCTGTAAAGAAGCAGGAACTAATATGCGTAACTTGGTGTGGTCATTATCTACCCATTTGTGCAGCAAATTGTTGACATAAACATATCTTCCTTCTTTGGCTTTCGCTTCTCGAAATGCAGGTGTTCCTGTTGGTAGTTGCTTTCTGAAGTATTGAATTAATAGCATCATCCATGGTTCCGCTTCTTGTTCTCGCTGTATCTCACGTAACTCCTCCAAGAATTCCCGGCCCTTCGGTGTTAACTCCAAGTGTTGTACCATCGCTGTTTCTTCATTATCAGGCTCTGGGTTCCTGCTGAGTGCATCCGGAATCACGTTCATCTTCCCTGGGCAATGTTCAATCTCAATGCTAAACTGCTGAATATATATAGACCAACGTGTCACACGTTCGCTTGCCATCGACGTCTTAAACAAGAATGTTAGTGCCTTGTGATTAGTCCTGACAACAATAGGGTAGCCGTAAATTATTCGTTTCCATTGTTGTAGCGCATGAAGTATGGCCAACAGCTCTAGTTCCGTTACAGTATAATTGCGCTCGTGCTTACGCAATTTTCGGCTGACAAATGCCAAATATGTTTTATGCTGCAGGTTAGCTGGATCATCTTGGTAGAGCATAGCACCTATACCCACTAGTGAAGCATCCGCGTGGATTATAAATTTGTGCTTGAAATCTGGATATCCTAATTTAATGCAGTTTTCCAATAGCTGTTTTGTTGCTTGGAATGCCTTCTCACACTCCGCATTCCATAACCATTTATTATTCTTCTTTAACATTTCCTGCATAGGGGCTACAGTCTCCGTATAACCTGGACAGTTTTCCTTAAAGAATCCCGTTACGCCTAAGAAAGCCCGAATGTGCTTGACTCTCGTTGGTGTAGGGAAATTCTTTATCGCTTCGATCTTAGCTGGATTTGGCTTCACTCCCTCCTTGTCAATGATGTGACCCAAATATAAGATCTCGCTCTTGAAGAAATGCGATTTCTTCAGGTTTACTTTGAAATTAGATGCATTCAGGTTGCCTAATACTTTATCTAAATTTTCCATGTGAGTTTCAATGTTGTCGGATGCCAGCAAAATGTCATCAATGTAGCGTACCGTCATCTCCTTAACTTCCTCGGTTAGATTCCGGTCCAGGGCTCGGATTAAAACACATCCCACTGTTTTGACTCCAAAGGGCATTCGAACGAAGCAAAACGTTTGGTTATCGAATAAGAAGCCAGTTAGAAGCAGTGACTTCTCATCCAATTCAATATGGTGGAAACTGCACGTCAGGTCAACTGATGAATAAATGCTTTTGTTTTTAAAGCCTTTTAGTACGTCTCTGATAATTGGCGCTCTGTCATACTCAGGAAAAATGAGTCTCGTGTTGAGATTTCTGGCATCTAAACAAAGTCTAATAGATCCATTTGGTTTTGTGACTGCCAAAATCGCATTTAGATAAGGTGTCGGTGTCTTCCTTATCACTCCAGCTTGTAACATCTCATCTATAATGACCTTAACTTGACAACGATATTTTTCAGGAATTGGATACAACCTACTTTTGAAAGGTGACCAATCCTCGACTTGCATTGAATATTTGAAATTTAATATTTTCCCAGGTACTGTATCAAATACTGTTTTGTGCTTCCTTAATATCTCTTCCAATTGCTTTCTGTGTTCACCCCCAAGTTGAATGTCATTGAGCCGCTCCTGTAGTAACTCTTCAAATTGTGCATCACTGTCGTCTCCTTCCGTTAATAAAGACCATATCTCCTGGGATTCACTCTCCTCGTCTAGTTCCACAACAGCTCCTTCTATGATGTTATCTTCTGCCTTTCGTACCTCCTCTTCCGTCTCTTCCGATATTGCTTCCAATGCCCAAGAATTTACATCTCTTCCGGTGGTGATTTCATCCATATGCAATCCCACATTCTTCAGCTGATCATACTCTCTAAAACTGACAGTATTCTTGTGCAAATCTATCACTGCTTGATAGTCACAAATAAAATTTGCACCAAGAATTATATTGAAATTCATCTTTGCCATGATAATGAATGTTTGCCCAAAAGTGTGTTCCAATATGTTCAGCTCTAAGTATGCCTGACGTTTACAAGTGACGGTGCGTTCAGGAATAACGCCCCTCACTTTGAGCTGTGGTACGGGAATTACAGGAATGTTTTGACTCCGTCCCAACTCTCGAACCAAGGCCTCCGATACCAGACTGATCTGTGACCCCGTATCCAATAAACATCTTATATTAATTCCACCAATCCTTGCGTAAATAATGGGTAGCTGCCTAATTTCATCGTTCCGTGGTTTCACCGTCTCCTCCAGGCAGTCTTCTGGCAAAGCAATCCATTCTTGTATGTTCGCTACTATCCATCCCTCTTCAACTTCCGACTGTTGCGTTTGTAGGCTGTCTTCTTTATCCAAATTTAGCATTTTTTAAGCTCCAGTGCGACTCCCATCATCTGTTTGCCGCCGATGCCCTTGATATTCCTCTTGTCTCAGTAGACTTCCAGCTTCGTCAGTATGTGTATCAGGATTCTTCATGTTCCCAATGGCTTTTTCCCATCTTCTTAGCTCTCCACCTCGACTAGCGTGTAATTCCTCTAGATAATTTTGTGATTGAGCGTGCCTATCATCCCAGTCATTTCGATAATTACGCGGCTCTCCTTGATTTTGGTCTCTCCTTCCTTTCCATCTTTGATTAGCATTGTAATCACCGTATCTTCCATAAGGCCTGTCATTTCTTCGATTTTCACGCCAATGTTGATATCCTCTCTGTTGGTACCTATTGTTGCCTTGATATGATCTATTATTGTAGTTATTTTCGTTACGCTGGTATGGTCTGTTTTCTCCTTCTTCCTGGTTTCGCCTAGGTGTGGAAGTGCTTGTATTAGTGCCCTGCGTTTTAGTGTTTGCCTGTTTAGGTTTTATGACCTCTGTCGTGTTGACTTACTCCAGCTGTCTTCCTCCTCTATAATGAATATGAGACGTAGTCTCATCTATCTGGCGTAATATCTGCTCTGCATGTATGGCCGTACTAACGTTCGCTGCAACTAGTACTTGTTGGACGTTGACTGGCAATTGCCGCGCTATCGTCATCACCAAATCCGCTTCATTTAAAGGGTAATCAAGGTCGCGAAATTTTAACATTTGCATGTTAAAGAAATCTGAGTATTTTGTTTGCTGGGTGGTCTGGTACGTTCTAGAATAAAGCTCCATCCTTAGACTCTGTTGTATCGCGGGCGACCAGTATTTGCGCCGAAACGCCAATCTAAAATCTGACATGGTTCCAAATGTATATTTGAAGCTTAAAACCATGTAAGGACATTTCCTGATAAAAGTCTCTCCATCATCCTCAATCTACGTGCTTCAGGTACCCCAGTGTCATTGAAATGGTCTTCAATTTCTTTAATAAAGGCTTTAGGTGTCACCCCTGAATTTTCCGTGTATTTCTGTGGTTTATAATCACTTGAGCGAATTACTTGGATAAGTTGTGTAGGCTGATGACCGTCTTGTGGTGTTGAGCTCCTATCGATATTCTTGCGAAACCCGTCCGTGTTTGTTGTTAATGGGCTCTCCGCCTGAGTCTGACTTCCTGCTGTGCTGGCCTCGGGGCTATTTGAGTCATCCTGCTTGTCCTTCAATGTTCCCGTTCTAAATATCGATGATTGCTCTAATGACCTGAGTTCGGCTTTAATGATCCTGTCCGTCTGTTCTTTAAGCTTGCTCTTCATTTCTTGCTCTAAGGCTTGAATACGAGTGTGATTTTCGCCTACTGTTTTAAGAATGGTGGATCTTTCCTCTTTAGAATCGATATTCATTTTTTTCCAATCTTTTCTTATCTGCTCTTTAATCGTGCTTACTTTCTCTTCAATCTGGCTTTTAGTGTCGTCTAAGGTACTCTTTAATTGCTCCTGATCCACTTCTAGGCTTTTCCACTGCTCTGCTGATTTTATCTCGAGACGATCCATATCTTTAATTATGCCGGATATATTTTCATCTACCGCTGATAGTTGTTGTTGAATGACTTTGCCGCTCTTTTCCATCTCCATAAATCGTCCTTCTAACTTCTCCTGGGCTATCTTGACCTCGCTTGTATTCATAGTGCACGCTATTTCAATTTGCTCTAATTTAGCTAACACCGTTTCATCCAGAATGCTAAGTTTTTGATCAAAAATACTTTCCATTTTCTTAATCTGGTCTAATTGCTTTTCGTTATTTTTACTAACATCTAGGGCCAGTAATACCATCTGTTGATTAGTGTGATCTTTCATCTCTGCGGTTAACGAAGCTAATTGGTTCGTGTTTTTAATGTTCTGCGCTTCTAATTGCGAATTGATAGTGTCATTTATTTCACTTTTTAATAATCTAGCTTGTTCCGCCTGATATTCATTCTGTTCAATTCTACTGTTATTTAATTGTGTCCGCAATGATCCACTTTGTTCTGATAATTTGTTTATCGACTCACTTTGTTCTAACATAGTATTGTTTATTGCTTCACTTTGTTCTAACAAACTAGTGTTTAATGATTGACTCTGTTCTGATAATTTAGCTTTTATTTGTTCAGATAATTTTGTGTTTAATGATTGACTCTGTTCCGCCAATTTAGGGTCCAACAATTCCTGTGTTCTCCTAGCGGCACTCTCAATGATTTCTTGAATCTGTTCAACCGTTGCCATATTACACACTTTATATGAGACATTAGGGAAATGGCATAAAGCAATGCCCTTTGACACACACAATAAATCCAATGCACATTTAATTTCTTTATCCTACTCAGTTCATTTATTTTTACATTTAATCCCACTAGTCGATTGCATCTCTGAGTAGTTCTAACTTTACTCAATTTAATTTAAACCCAAACACATATTCAGTCATTAAATTGTTATTCTGATCTGATATTAATACTGACTAATTAACAAAGTATTAATTGTCATTTAAGGCTACAGCCTCCTAACATTCTCCTGAGTTTGACTTTCTACACAAATCTAGTTTTAATTTTAATCATTGGGCGCCCGGTATCACATATACTACCTTTTACTTTAATTCAATAGACAAAATTGTGAACCGTATTTTACATTGCAAACTCCTGATTTTACTTTATATTTCACACATTTGGCGGTATCCTCTTCGCCTCACTTACTTTTAATAAAATATCATTTCCCGGTTATTAAAATACTGTCATATCTGCCTGCACTTGCGGCATGTCAGTTTTACTCAAATACGCCACTTAAATGTGTTCCAGCAGCGAACCAGCAACCAAATTACACCTTCATTGTTGCGTCAGTTAGGAAACCCAACTACGCTTACATTGACATGTGAAAAATCTTTGCCGTTACAACACAGTGAACCGCCCCACGCTTGGCCGCGCCAGTTTTACTCCTATGAACCCTTCAGAAAAGCAGTGTTTAATGTAAGAAATCTTAATCAAGGGGTCGCGCTCAGTTCCTATGTGATGTTTACGTTCGCCAAACAACATGCTCTACTGAGGTAAGGGTCATAGGATAAAAACTATAAATTAGAAAGAAAGGTGACAAGATGTAAAATAATAACATGATTTAATGACTAATAGTGCACAAAAAAATAAACAACAATAAAATATAAAACAATCCTCCCTGAATTTGCCATGACAAGAATATCTATAAATCTGAGGAGTCAGACGGATCTCTCCTTTATTTAAAATGTGGATCCTGGTTCCACTACCTTGCAATTTGGGTTTTATGTGCGCGTAATGACTAACTACGAGGAATGAGTACCTTGGATGACTGTTCGTTTACAACGGGTTATCAGCCACGATGCTTACGAACAATCATCTCGTAAATCAACATTTATGGATATGGAACATGACATTAATAAAAACCCTTAAAACGTAATGCTGACACACGCACTAAATCTAATATTTACAGGTATCTCTCTCGGGACCCTCATTAGCGCGAAGACGCACTTGACTTTGAGCTGCCAAGAGTGGCCAAATTGCTCTACACAAACAAGGAAATACAGCATAGCATGTGACTCACGGGTCATTGAATGGAATATAAACATGAAATAAACCAACAACAACAAAAGCCTGACTGGCTGACATTACTTTATATGAACAAAACTGCATGTTAAGCTAACGCTTCGGAGATTATCGTGATTCGTAGGCAACTCCCATTTATTTAAAACAATATTTATCATTGATCAGTTCTTAATTCTGTATTTCAAGTTATTAATGAGCCACACAGGCACTCTCTACTAATGACCTGGCCGGCAACCTTCAGTCCGTCTTGCGAAACATCTCCCCTCTTCCTCAATCACCTGTCATTGTCCCACTCTAGTGTGTATAAATATAACTGACCAGCTGCGCCGTTATCTCAAGGGATCAACAGCAACAAACTCAACCACTGTGGTCAGACATTAATCAAAATATCCAGAATTGCCCTCGCGAGGTCTCAATATGGATTCGTTATCAAGCTGCCAGAAATCAGTCTACGCTGAAATTCCCGCTTGTAATAACACAAAATACACACACTCACACACACACTTCTGGGAATGACAATACGTTTTCACACAGATCGGCCGAATGTTTGCTCACCAACAATCAATTTATTATAAAAATATTACAACCTACGATAGAGCTGACTGCTCTTCGTCACAAATCACATTGCTCCAAAGGCAATAATTTCACTGAATCTGATCAATAATAAAACAAAAGAAATCAATTTCCCTCCAATCTACTGTATAATTATATTACTTCAGTCCTACTTCTGAAACACAACATATCTCCGAGAGACGTTTTTAACCGCATTGCGTAGCGTATGCAAACACGGTCGTTCACATAGCTACGTTAGTTAAAACAACAAACAAGAAAAGAACCTTCTACTAATAACATATATGCGAGCTGTTTCCATGCAAAAGGTGTGTCAGACCAAAACTAAATAGACTACGTTAATCACACAAGCAAATTATTTACAAACAAAATATGTCCCATACACCATAAGTTAATTTATCAGATAATAGTAAATATTATTCAGTACTCAACCTCAGCCAGCTACCCGTCAAAGAACATCCGGAGCCATCTCCCAACCGGATTCTTCTTATCTCATCTCAACCATCTTGACGGAGTCTTGATATTTCCAGGCTTCCTCCATGGTCAATGATGTCATCTCTCGTGCTGATTCAAAAATTAAATTATTATACACTTGATGTCTGACTACTAAATTCGCCGTTCGGGTACTTCCTTCCCCAAACAGTCTGTTGGCGAATTATCGAAGATACTGCCCCTACAAATATAGTACTATGACTATCTAACACTGAATTTAACACTTTTAATAATAGTTTCTGTGTCCTTCATGACACGCAAAGTATAACTGTCTGCGTCCACTGACACATCAAAGTAATAAGCTCTGTCCTCAAACGAACAAACGTAATAAGCCCTCCCGTCCTCAGACGAAACAAGTAATAAGCTCTGTCCTCAACGAACAAACGTAATAAGCCCTCCCGTCCTCAGACGAAACAAGTAATAAGCTCTGTCCTCAACGAACAAACGTAATAAGCCCTCCCGTCCTCAGACGAAACAAGTAATAAGCTCTGTCCTCAACGAACAAACGTAATAAGCCCTCCCGTCCTCAGACGAAACAAGTAATAAGCAATGTCTTGGCACTTCACACCACTTATAAATGAACCAGCCCTAGGTGTAGATAGAGGGGGAAACTAGATAAAAATTTCACAAAATAATAGTGATACAGGAATGAAATAAATATCACTGAACTCGAAAAATAGCGCAGGTCAAGAATATGCCCATTAATCCTAGAATCGATCATAGAGATTTTGTCTAGGCGATCTCCCGCGTGAATGCTAGCCGAGCGTGCCCACGCTAGACCTGCCGCGCTAAATAAGCATTCTTTTCTCATTGGTTCCCACCTTTTCTGTATCTTGGCGGTTTTTATTCAGACCTTGGCTAGTAGGAGTGTTTAGCATGTACATCAGCCACTCACGTAACTGCATCACATTTCTTCTAGGCGCGAATATTACAATGAACATACCAGAGCCGTGTCTCACTGAGCGTCGCTTCTATTTTGAGGCAGCCACCACCTGTCCTTCTGAATCATAGCTATGGTCATTATTTTTACAATCCTAAGTATTTAGCCTTTTGCCAAACAGCTTCAGGTATGACCCCACTGTCTCCAGCAACTGCTTGAAATTTCCTCATCTCCGTCTGGCTATTTTCATGATGCTTGTAGAAATATTTATTAATTGAAGAAATAAAACATAGAATCATTTATCCAACAGAGGATAAAGGGTTCAGTATATACGTTACTCCAAATTAATGTAAAATGTCAGGTAATATACGTGTGCATACTTTAGAGCTGTCGGCTTGCATACTTTCTGATATATTGGTATTTGGATAATAAAATAGAGAGAGCAATTATTAACAGTTGGCAGCCCTGGGGGCTCTTAAGAATACACTCAGTCATATCTGTTTATGTATAGATATTACATACAAAACTTGGCTGAAACCCAATTGATAGTGTAGAAGTTATATGCATTTAAAAATTGGACCTATCAGAAGGCTTAAAATTATACTGGCAACACTGTCATGTATGGCCTCCTGGAAATTAAACTGAAATAGTATTATCTACATGTGTGCCAATTTTGGAATAGCCCCCATGTAAACCTTCCATGATATCCAATATGGAGCTTAAATTTCTAGTACGTTTTTTTAGCAGTTGGTAGCACTAACATCTTTCTCAAATATGGGCCTGAGATATTCCGGTATACATCTTTACTCATACTAAATTTGGTTTCGATTTCTGCAGCCGTTTAGGAGTTGATGGGGGGGGGACACAGACAGACAGACAGACAGACAGACAGACAGACAGACAGACAGACATTTTCCCGGATCGATCTCATAAGTCTACTTTTTCCTCATTTTGCAAAGTGTGAAAAGTAGGCTAAAAATGAATGTAATCTCGTCAATGGCGTTGTCTTGGCAACCTCTGATAGCTCATCCCTCATCAATTTAGACGCGTTGTCATGGTAACCTCTGATGGCACTTGGCATTTTCTTTAATTCCGAAATCGTTTTTATCATCCCTTGGCGTAATGGTGGGTCATATCAAAAATTCTTTCAGACAAAAGTTTTAGGTAATTATTAGGGGAATACTTTCCATTTTGTACGGTTTTGATATTGTGCCTATTAAGATTAATGTTTCCCGAAAAACCCACTTTTTTCCACCCCTTTGGTCAATGGTTGGTGCTATAAAAAACTTATTTCACATAAAGTTTTGGCACTTATCCGACACATATTATGAACTTTGAATGGATTCTATATTTCACGTATTAAAAGAGTTATAGCGAATTTTCACTTTTTCGAAAAAAGCCCCCCATTTTCACCCCCTTCGACCGATTTTGCCGATTAACGAACTCGACCGAGATTTTGATGGGATACTTATTATGTAAAAAATTCAATCTGATTGGGTCAAAATTACGGCAGTTATCGTGTCCAGAAGAAACTGATATATATATGTACATAAATTATATATAAACTTTTGAACTGACGGTGGTTTAGGGGTCTGGGAGGTGTGAAACGCGAAGGTATGTCGAAATTTTCCTGAAGTCGAAACATGGTACCCATTGCAATAGTTAGCTTTCTAATGAAATCTACCTAAAAGGAATCAATCTCTAACCCCATTATCTCAAACATTTCTTCTCAATCAAACATTAGTCATGGCACCGTCCGGGAAGAAGCTTTTAGGGGCAGATAAGTTCGCCATTCCACCCCTTAAAACTACAATAACAAACAAACTAAGAAACATTTTAAAAATTGATCAGTTACGTCATTACAAGCAACTGAGCCTAAAAATACGGACAAGTTAATGGCGGCGTTGCCGCGTTTCTTTATAATTTTTTTGAGTTTTTGCTAACTTTTGTGATGTGTATGAACACTTAAATATACGAAAGTAACTCCCTTTGAATTCTTTTAAGATACATTTATTCGTTTGGATAGTCTTAACGCTATTGTTACCGTACGTATTTCTTATAATATGACCTCGTATGTAATATGAATGAATATATCAATGAATTACATGCTCAAACCATCAATAAAATAAAATGAATCGGAATTAAGAAGACAGTGAATCAATGGTGTTTTATAAATTAAATGATGAAATTAATCAACGAAAAATAAATTAAGATTGATCAGTGAAATAACAACAACTACACAACAGCAACGTTTATGTGCTACCGTATTTTCTGCTTTGAATGTCGGAAGGGATATTTTCTCAAAATACGTTGAAACAGTGAAATGATTTCAGTTTATTCTTGATGAATCACTGAGCTATTAATGCCACACTTAATAGGCAATACATACCAGCGCAACAGTTACTGCGCGATCGTATCATTCTTTATGTCCCATAAAAAGAAAATTTGCTGCAGAGTAAGTTATCTAAGTTTAATGTCGAATAGCCAAGCATCGTGCCGACATCCTGAGACGTTCTTCAATAAGAGCAGATTATGAACTCATAAATGGAGCCTCCAGGCAAATATTTCCTTCTAATGGTTCAGTTTTATCACGTAATATCATAGAACAGAACCGAAGTGGCTTTACTTAAGTACTTTGTTAAATATATTAATCATTCAGTAATAGCATGGCGTACATAAAATATCTATGGACTTCCATGTTATGAGAAAACTTGAGCCCATAGAGCAGAGTTGGCCAACCTATGACACACCATGTGCCACATAAGATGTTGATAATCTTAACCTTGGAAAGGTGCCGCTCGTTGAGGCAAAGTGAGAGGTGGCGCGGGAGAATTTCTGACTCCTATGATGGAACTTGCTCTGATAACAAAATTACTAAGTTTTATGTATCATACATTGATGTATTGAGTTTATTAACTGCATGATATTTTATTGAAAAAAAAAAGTTATTTGTTTATTTATCGTATGGCTTTTAGTGCCGAGGACATGTTCGGCTCGCCTAAATATGTAGCTGCTTCCAACGGACAGCCTTAGGGTGAGCTACAAGTTCCATTCAATTTCAAGTAGTTCTAACTTTCGCTACCAGATATCAATGATACCTAGTGGTGAACGTTGGAACTTTAATAGAGCGTTCCGACAATTTAGCTTCACACAAGTTTAGTCTATGGAAGGATCTTTTACATGGCATAAATCTACGACCGGGACCGCCGGCTTTACTTCCCCTCCGAAGGAAGGCATACTGAAGGACTTTTAACGCTCTTAGAGAATCCGACGACTTCGGCCGGGTTTGAACCCGCTATCTTGGGCACAGCAGTTCAGCATGCTACCACCTACGCCACCGAATCCGCTGAAAATAAATATATATATTAGCTTCACAGCATAGGTTACCATACAATATACATGAATCCATAGATACCACACTAGAACACGGTATGAAACAAATTTTATACACCCAATGAGTTCACAGAGCGCTTGGCACGGTGGGTGAGTGGTCGACGTGTCGGTCTACTAACCTCAAGCTTGCAGGTTCGCTCCTGGCCGTGGTAAGTGATTTTTGAAAGGCGGCAAAAATTACGACACGCATGTCTGCGTGTGTGACTCGGGCGCGTGGGGTTCGAGGTTCCAATCTGGGGCCTATCCATCAGCTTTCTTTGTTCTCTCTCTTATCCTTTCAAGTGGAAGCAGGACACGGAACCAGAGTGATATGATATTCAACGTTTGCTTTGTTGTGCGTAAGAGAGCACAGGCCTGATCGCTCGAGCTGTGCCGTCACCTGATGACGTCATATGTTTAACAGTTGTGGTTCACTTTTAAGGTATTTCCGGACACTTGCGACCCTAAGTGTCCTATATCAAATTACTTGTCTCAATGCCATCTACGTCGCTATAGAGAGTTTTAAACGTTAATAAGAATCACTCTGTATAATAAGATTATATCGTATGGCAAAACAAGGATACATTATAAATACACACAATTTTATATGTACTTATTTACAGGTCAACATTTAAAACTTAATGTCCAGACTTTTCAACAAGTCCACTGCCTCTGTAGAGGCACTATGTAGTTCTTGAACAGATCCATTGAATCTTCTTTATGGGTAGTCCATAACAACGTGCTGGATGGTCTGGGGCACATTATCACAGTCGCAGAATAGGTCTTCAGATCTTACCCACTTGTGAAGCCAGAATTTACACCTGCCATGATTTGTCCTGATTCTGTTTGGAGATGTCCATTCCCTTCTCGGTAAGTTGAAACCAGGAGGAGCTCTACAAGGATGATGGATTAAACCCAGGCGGTCAGGATTTGAAGAGGTCCAATCTTCATGCCAGATATCATCAGCATAAAAATGTGTTTCCAGGAGCTTCTCACCTAGCTTCTGGACTTTAATCTCTTCCGTTTCTAAGGGTTGCAGTCCTCATGTAAGGCCAGCGGAGGGTTGCTACGACATTTCTGCCATTCTCTAACAAGAGCCAGTTGTATTCGTATGTGAGGGGCACGTCTCAATAATTGGAATTGTATTGTGTTGACCGAATGAAAAGTTGTTATATCAATATTATGAACTACAAATCGGTAGTCCAACATGAAGGATTGTATGCTTCAGAGTGTCTTATTTTAAGTAAAAAGGGAGAATTTCAAGTATTAGAAAAGAAAGAAAGGAAGATTCTGAGAAAAGTACTTGGACCACAGAAGACTACTGATGGGAAATGGAAGAAGAGGAAAAATGAAGTTTACAACTGTATTGAAAAGATCACAGACGTAATGAAGAATCGGAGGCCAAAGCTCTACGGACATTTATTACGAATGGATGAAGGCAGGCTGACCAAAAGGATCTTCAGCTACATCATGGGGTTAAAGGTCACATCTAAATGGGTAGATGAGGTGAAGAGGGATGCAGCGGAAGTTGGAATTACTTCACCGATGACCTACGATAGAAGAGAGTTCCGCAGTCGAGTTGACGGAGTAAAATCATTTCAGGAGAAACCACCAAGCAGGAGGCCCAAACGGATCTTCTCCGAGGAGGAGAGAAAACAAAGAAGTGACAGGATGTAGAAGTTCTGGGAAGAGAAGAGAAAGAAAGCCAAGAAGTCTTGAGTTCCTTGCGGTCCATAGTTGGCCAAATTCGATAATAATAATAAAAAAATGAACATAAACTTACACCGTCGAAAAGGCTCCTGGCAGCTATGAGACGAGAAACCCGGTGAAACTAGATTATAATTTATAACCACAAACATTTACTTTCCTCGTCACACATTGGACGATGCTCGCCAGTGTGGCTCCAGTAATGCCCTGTTGATGCAGAACAGACGACGGCTTTGGCAGTTTACACCGCACCGCGAGACTGACCAGCAAATTTAAATTAAACCGGGAGAAGTGACATTGAGTGGTGTCCGATCAACGAGACGGGGAAGCTTACCTCGACATTCAAACACATGACATATCGACATTTGCCTGGCCTAGCTGACAATAAAGACTGGAATATTCAGACTTTGATCACACCACCTGGACTGAAAGGTATAGGTTTCCACAATTTGTACGTTTCGGCTTCTTCATGAAACAGAGCAGTTGTTAGCTCATTGAAACTTTCGGACTTCGATTAATACCCATTGAACTATATGTAATATTGGTCGTTCAATCGATATATCAGTTAGTCGAACAATTAGTTCTATTGTCGACTAATCGACGAACTTCACTCCATTCACTACACTCTCACAGAAGCAAACCAGACATTTGATTAACATATATTGTATCATTTGTTTTTAAATAATGTAGTCTAGTTTCTTTGTGAAAAATAAGCCAAGACAAAAATGTCCCTGTCTGTAATATTGTAAGCATTGAACAAGAATTCAAAATCTTCGCAGAAAATTCTTCGTTTTCTATCTTCGAAACCCTTCCCAATTTGATTGATGTTTGTCCTTTCACTGTCACTGACTGTTATTTGGTTATTGTTAACAGAAACGAGGAAGGATACTTTGTAATTTCGGCAAAAAGTAACTTTAATAGATACATTCTCTATCTATACATCATTCTGTAAATAAGCGAAACTCAAATTAAGCGATGACCTCTCATTGAAAATTCTTTTCTTATCTTGTGCCTACTATTTGAGTATTTGAAAGTCTCATGCTGGTTCCGTATTGATGAACTAATTAGTAGTAATTGTGGCAAAAGTTCCGCCTAATCAATACCTTTTATTTTAATAAATTATCACTTTGTGGTCATTGGGGACATGTTTCGAGGCCTAATTGTTTTGGCCCCTTCATCAGCCGATATAGATCAAAATGTCAAGGAAAACAGGTGGTTGCAAAGCTTAATACTAAAAAAAAAAAAAAAAAAAAAAAAAAAGAATCATCAATAAACCTATTATGGTGCACCATAAGGAAAGATGGAAGATGTTTACCCTAAAGATACAATAAAATAATAAGTGAATGAATAGAAATAAAGAAAGAAATAGTTGAAATTTGAAATCTAAACACAATATGATTAAACTGTAAAATGTCACTTTATCTTGTAGATCACTGTATTGGGCATTCTTCATTTCGGTACTAGATATGTGGTCCGATTCTACTAATTATTACTAATTGTGCCTACTAATCAATTAATCGATAGAACGATCAGTCGAATAATCTGATAATTTGGAATTAATTAACAAATTAATCGAAAACAGTAGAAAAATCGATTACTTGTCTGCGATTAATTTTAAATGAATCGCTTACTAATAGATTACTGATTAACCGAATATCGCTTATTACCAGTAATTAGACAAACACATTGTTAGTCGTATTTCATTTGCATAAAAGAATCTCCTCCTCTTAGCGGCTTCGATGGCGTAGTTGGTAGCATGCTGAGCTTCTATGCCCAAGATCGCGGGTTCAAATCCGGTCGAAGTCATAGGATTTTTTAAGAGCGTTAAAAATCCCTCAGTATGCCTTCCTTCGGAGGGGAAGTAAAGCCGACAGTTCCCATGTCATAGATTTATGGTATGATAAAGAACCTTCTACTAATTACACCTGTGTGAATCTAAATTAGGTTAAAAATGTAAACAGCGCTCAGGTTCCTACGTTCGTCGCCAGGAGCCGACTGCGATGGCGTCTAGTAGTCAAGTTCTGAATTAGTAGTCGTTGACGGTGGCGTTTGGCGGCAAAAGTAGGAACTACATGAAAAATTCAAAGTCTGCAGCCCTTACTTGAATAAGAAACACATAACACACGCTAATACAGTCATCACAATTAACACCGGTTATCAGACAGATTCTACACACACCTAAAGTACACGGGGCTACATGACCGCGTTGTCGCAGCCCCTAAACTGAGGAACCAACCAACCAATCTCCTCCTCATCCTCCTCCTCCTCAGGTGGTGATCGTCAGATCTTCTGAGATCTTGATTTTATTTAATTTCAGTATTTTTTGTTGTTGTCCAATTCCGAGTGGAATTTATTTTGATTTCATTTTTGTTAGACTTGTATTTGTACAGCTGAATAATCTTATGTTAAAAATACCCAAGTGGGTTGATTATAATCAGTCTTTCTGATCTCAGAAAAGAAATACCAAGGACATTTCTATTTTGATGTTAAGTGTACTGAACGCGACCCCGAGGCAGAGCCCGTGGTAGTAGGTGCAATAGGGAGGGGATAATGTTTTGTGAGCTCTCAGTTCCCGCAGCCAAGAAATTCGATGCGTTTCACATTATTATTAATATTATATGGACGTAGTGTGCCCTTGCATACAAGAAATATGCAAATCACTGTCCAACTGCTCAGTCTTATATATTTGGGGCATAGAACGTCCTCCCACGGAGTGATTCACACATTATAGGATCAAGCTTAGGATAACACTTCAATTAAATGAAATTCAAAATCCTACTATAAAGCTATTTAATTAATCAAAATTAGGTGCTACAAACAAACATAATAAACTGAATAAGCTTCACACCTGTTCTAATGAACAAGGAACAATTACAACATTAATCTAGAAAAATCACTATTTGAGGTTCCACTGAACCTAACAAAAATATCAAAATTGCTCTCACTTCCATTTAGCATCAATTCAAAAATTACTCAAAACGAGCTCTAAGAGTCTCAGAAAAAAATCATTACATACAATTATCTATTCAAAACACACTAAATATTCTTAACATGAATATTATTCCAAATTTGAGTTAATGTTTACAATGGTGTCAACAATTATCATTTATTGGATCCCAAATGATATTCACAATGTATCATCTCTCTCTCCAACACTACCAAATTGCATTTGTCCTCGGGAAACTCATGTACCACAAGCTTTGGAAACTACTGATTTACTCAACTCAAGGTAGACTCCCGGCTACCTGATATTTCCAACAATTACTTGCGAACAATAGCATATAAAATGCAACAATACAAAGGGATTTCCATTCTTGTCTTAAATGACAATTAAATATTCATTTGATGCGGATCTGAACCGCGACAGCAAGGATAAATAATCAAGCAAGAACTCGGTACTAATTATCAGTCCATTTACAATGTTTATACAATGGCAGACCGCAGACAATCTGGCTGCAATACAGGCCTATCCGAACAGTGACCTTCATTAACGTCAAGACCCTCAAAGCGTTGATTTATGACTGGTAGGGGGAACTCGCCCTTCCCTTCCTTTAGAACGATACTACAACTGGCTTTTAAACAAGCATTTACTCTTATAGCTTGGAGAGACATCACTTCACTTTTCATTTAACAAAACAATATGAGGTTCTACAGACCTATTTCTTTGGCTCAGGTATAATTATAATTGCGGAGATTTATCACTGGTAGGTAAGAATTCAATAAAACCAATAATGATTAAGGGGCTTCCGACGTAAGAGAATACTAGTTCGATTCTATGGCCTGCCTCTAGGACACCTCCATTTTCGAGGACTTAGGGCTACACATGGAACGATGGTATCTGACCACTCGCCCGAATAGTAATAGTGGCTTTTTGGGGAGGTATTCGCACTCATCCCCACGCTTAACAACAATAAACTTAGCACCCTTCAAAGTCTGTCATAATCATTTACCGTTTCCAGCTGGTCCCCACAATCATAATCTCCTAACATTATTTCACTGCATTTATTAGTGTGACAATTAATAATATAAGCGCTCACTGGCGACAATTAGTACATTCGTGATGCCTTTCAAAGCAAATATTTATTCCAACATGATTTATTCCTTCGTTCAAAAATAATAATTTTTCCTATGACGCAATCTTGACTTTCATTTTACAAGAACACAACTGGTTCAGTAATTATCTTTATCATTATTATTATTATTATTATTATTCCGCACATAACGGCTCATACTTCAATATCAATTCAACCATTTATTCATTTATTTCATTATTATTACTATCCTGCTTGCATTCAAACACATTATTCCTTTTCATTTATTGGCATTCCACTGAATACTATTTCTTTGATTATACATTTTACATTTAAGTAATTATTTCTTTCATTACCAATTCACTGTTCAGATCACACATTTCTCATTATTTCACAGTTATCTACATCCCTCATTTTCAATGTTGGAGAACACTTTCTCCATGGTTACTATCATTACAAGAGTTTCCTGGGTACAAAATACATAGTGAAATTTGGTTTTACTCACATAATTTTATCCAGCTAAGCTGTCTGTAGCCCATCGACGTGACATTTTGCCCACGCTGACTTCTTACTCCATATCGACACTTACATTATCACTGATTACATTTCCCTCTGGTTCACACATTTTACACACACTTAAATTGATTTGAGGGATCACACTCATTTTTAAACACTAAAAAGAATCACTAAAATATATAAAGTTTCACTAACAAGTTATATTTACACAATGAATTTTACTTTTAGGGCATCTAGCACTGCCTTTCACACGTGAATTCCTTCAATCCAGATCCTAGGGGTGCAATTTCAACCGCTGCTTCCTGATTCCTAATCGGGTGATTGACAGTCTCGTTCTCTATTTCCCCTCCTTGGCTACGAAGTTTCACCTACTTCTGGTATATATTTATCGGCACTTACAATTCCTGCAGGATAATAATGTCTCGTTCGGTTTGCAATTGTTTATAGGGTAAACGGTCTATGGTTTAACGTTTACTCCTGGAGTCGCTGTACTAACTTTATGGCGCTCCCCAATTGTCTTACTTAGTTCACGTTTGAACTATATTCTGACGACTAATGTCTTTACTTGGTGGAATAACTCCCCACGTCTTTCCTGTAATTCCACGTGGCTACTGACGTCTATTTGTAGACTTCTAAATCTATCGCCACTTTTCACGCTGACCTCCTCAATTCAGGAAAATTAGGTGTTTGCTATTTTTGACCCTATTGTGGTACCTTAACGCACTGGGTAAAAATGTTTAGAGTTCCACTTCTCTAATAATGTGTCGTATACTTTTGAGATACTACGACGTATCTTCAAATACTGGTGTCCGGGTTTCGATTTCCCTCGCCGGCTAACGTATGTTGCTCAAAGTATAATACTTGGCCTGAGTCCGTAGACTAATAATGTTCGAAGTTTGACGATACTTTTCCCTTTTGATAAGGATTTCGATGTTTTACTGCGCGGCGACACTGATGAATGTTGGAACAGTACCTCCCTCTGGAGTACTTCCACGTCGTGATACGAAGTCGCGTCCCACCGGACGGAATAATACTGTAGGTGCTATGAAGCAGCACGACCGTACGTGGTCTGATGATTACTGCATGTACTGTTGAATACTTATTGCCCAGTATGACCTCCCCTGAGGTTCATACGACGTGATGCGGCGCTCCTGCACTCTGAGTCCACTGTAGACTGCATGTACTGTTGGTGATGCAGCGTCACGCCCCACTGGACTGACTAAAACTGCATACGATGTGATGTAGCACTTCCACCCAAGCGGACTGAAAGACTGCATGACTTGGCTTGGGCTCAGTGCCCTTTTATCTGATTCTGGTAAAAATAAAAACGTTTCCGTTCTTCTAAAAATTATTTTCCAAAATAATGGTCGCACGATCTTGAAAAAAATATCTACTGGTGGCTAACGTCTTGAACGTCTCAGTGATACTAATTATCTGAAAAATGGATCGTGGCAAGTCTGACAAAAAATTAATTTAGCTCCTCAAAAGAGTGGGTAGTAATTTCTTATTTTCCCTCTCCACTGCCTTCTGGCGTGGGAAATAACTGATTGCGTAGTGCTGACCTGACACTTCTTTCTTGGGCAATTGTTATTAATTTTATCCCTTCTCAAAAATCTCTTTCCCAGAATAATTAACAATGACGGAGTCATTACTTTAGTTTAATGCCCGCAACACGCTAATTTTTAATTATTTCTCTTCTTACATGATTGCGGCGTTGTCATTTTACTGTCGAGTAAGGGCTTTTTCCGAAACTTTATCTCTGTCTCTCAATGGAATGCTTCCAGACCTATTTTTATTGGGTGCGTAACCTGGTCTCCGATGACTGTTCATGACATCATCCCGCAGCTGTGGCCTGGTAATCTTTGGTTACACAACTTATCCATGCGTCACACAACACGATTCTGTATTAACCCTTCTCAA
Organism: Meconema thalassinum; assembly: GCA_946902985.2. Taxonomy (NCBI): domain Eukaryota; kingdom Metazoa; phylum Arthropoda; class Insecta; order Orthoptera; family Tettigoniidae; genus Meconema; species Meconema thalassinum. Next base: position 212,589,383 of record OX336396.1, on the reverse strand, counting down.
TCTTTAGAAATCTGTTCTAAAATCTACCTTAATTCCTCCTTTTCTTGCATAAAAGGATATGGGTTCGATAACTAGGCCACTCCACATGGGCACAGTAGTGAATGGTCTACTACCCCAGTGGCGGTCCGGGCAGTGTGTGCCAATAGCCTACTGACTTGGTGTACCTAGGTGAAACCTAGAAGAATTGCTGTTTCTTTAGATGTTATATCCCGTATAGGAACGTCATGGGACTGCGTGAACATTTCGAATTGGTGAATTTTCGAGTAAGAATTTGAACAGTTTGCAATAACCAAAATTCCTCTCGGCACGCCGGAAGGCGGAGGTAGATTTCACCGGGCAGACTAGAGGATAGGCTAAAATAGGCGAAATATGCAGGTTTTCGTAGGTGGATCAGACCTCATTTATTGCGAGAATGTATTTTACAATTGGAGGTTAATTAACATTTTTTCGTCTTTCTATGCATATTTTTAGCCTACTTTTTACATTTTGCAAAAATGAGGAAAAAGTAGACTTATGAGATCGGGCAAATGTGTGTGTGTCTGTCTGTCTGTCCTTCTGTCTGTCTGTCTGACTGTGTGTGTGTCCCCCTCCCCCTATCAACTCCTAAACGAATGCAGCAATCGAAACAAAATTTGGTAGGAGTAAAGATCTATACCTGAATATCTCACGGCCATATTTGAAAATGATGCCAGTGCTACCAACTGCTAAAAAATCGCAATTGAAATTTGAGCTCAATGTTGGATATCTTGGAAAGTATGAACGGGAGCTATTTCAAAATTGGCACACGTACAGATCATAATATTTCAGTTTAATTTCCAGGAGGCCAAACATGGCAGTGTTGCCAAAATGATTATAAGCCTCCTGATAGGTCCAATTTTTAAATGCATATAACTTCTACACTATCAAGTGGAATTCAACCAAATTTCGTATGTTGTATGTGTACATAACCAGATACGACTGAGCGTATTCTTAAGACCTACCAGGGCTGCCAACTGTTAATAAATGCTCCTAATTTATTTTATCCAACTACCAATATATCAGAAAGTATGCAAGCCGACAGCTTTAAACTATGCACACGTATAGTACCTGACATTCTATATTAATTTGGAGTAACTTATATACGTCAGTGCTACCAACATGACTAAGCCTGCTGACAGGTCCAACTTTAAATACATGTAACTGCCATACTATCATTTGGATTTCAACCAAATTTCGTATGTGCTATGTGTACCATAACAGATATGACTATGCGTATTCTAAGGAGCAACCAGGGCTGCCAACTGTTAATATGTGCTGTCCCTATTTTTGTTACCCTAATATCAATATATCAGAAAGTATGCAAGCCAATAGCTCTAAACTTTGCACACGTATAGTACCTGGCATTCTAGACGAATTTGGAGTAACTAATATACGTCAGTGCTGCCAACATGATTCTAAGCCTGCTGATAGGTCCAATTTTAAAATGCATGTAACTTCTATACTAACTAATGGATTTCATTCAAAATTGGCACAACAATAGATCATATTATTTCAGATTATTTCTGACCAATACATGCATGACATTGTTGCCAACATGATTTTACGCGCGCTGTTAGATCCAATGTTTAACTGCATGTAACGTCCATGCTATCCAGTGGACTTCAACCAAATTTTGTATTTAGTACCGTAAGAGACGGAACTAAGAATATATTCAGTCATCAGGGCTGCCAACTGTAGTCCTCTATTAGGATACATTATGCCAGGTATACAGTATTTCGAACTAATTGGAAATTTCGATATTAGCAACTTAATTTCGTCATTATTCTAGATAGGTTCATATTCTGTAGAATAATCATTGGCATGAAAAGTAGGCTGTATAGTTCTTCACGGAACTTCTTGTTAACATTTTATTGTCTTATGGGGATGGTAACTTTCTTGTCATATTTGGGGTTCATTTTAATACTTTTGATCACAATGTCCTTATGCAAGGTTTGGAACTGATGTGTAACTATCTAACAGTCTGTTACTTCTTCGCGCAAAATTTTATCTCCCGCAGAGATGTTGGTTGGTTCCTCAGTTTAGGGGCTGCGACATCGTGGTCATGTAACCCCGTGTACATTGGGTGTGTGTAGAGTCTGTCTGATAAACGGTGTTAATTGTGATGACTGTATTAGTCTCTAATTCAGTTAAGGTGTGCAGAAGGTCAATTTTAAGTAGTAGTACCTAATTTTGTACCAAATACTACCGTCAACGACACCTACTGTGAACTTGGCTGCTAGATTCCACCACAACCAGCAACTTGCAATGAACGTTGGAACTTCCCCTCCGAAGGAAAGCATGCTGAGGGATTTTTAGCGCTCTTAGAAAATCCGACGACTTTGGCCGGTTTTGAACCAGCGACCTTGGGCATATAAGTTCAGCATGCTACCAGATAGCCGCATCCCACATAGTCAGATGGAACAAGAAGTTCCGTGCGGAACTAAAGAGCCTACTTTTCTTAAAATTAAGATTCATGCCAATGATTAATCTACAGTATATGAACCTATCTAGAATAATGACGAAATTAAGTTTGTAATATCGGAATGTCTTAATTAGTTCGAAATACTGCACACTAGGCATAATGTAGCCTAATACAGCAATACAGTTGGCAGCCCTGGTGACTGAATATATTCTTAATTCCATCTCTTAAGGTACAGAATACAAAATGTGGTTGAAGTCCAAAGGATGTTACATGGAGTTATACATTGGATCTATCAGCACACGTAATAGCACGTTGGCAACAATGTCATGCGTATGCTGGTCAGAAATAATCGGAAATATTATGATATATTTTTGTGCCAATTTTGGATGAAATCCATTTGTTAGTAGAGAAATTACATGTATTTTAAAATTGGAGCTATCATCAGGCATAGAATCATGTTGGCATCACTGACATATATTAATTATTCCAAATTAATCTAGAATGTCAGGTGCTATACGTATGCAAAGTATAGACCTGTTGGCTTGCATACTTTCTGATATATTGATATTAGGGTAAAAAATATAGACACCATTTATTAACAGTAGGCAGCCCTAATTGCTCATAAGAATACTTATAGTCATATCTGTTATATTACACAGCACATACGTAATTTGGTTGAAATCCAACTGACAGTATAGAAGTTACATGTATTAAAAAATTGGGCCTATCAGCAGGCTTAGAATCATGTTGGTAGAACTGACGTATATAAGATACTCCAAATTAATGTAAAATGTCAGGTACTATACGCGTGCATAGTTTAAAGCTGTCGGCTTGCATACTTGCTGATGTATTGGTATTTGGATAAAAAGTAGAGAGAACAATTATTAACAGTTGGCAGCCCTGGCGGCTCTTAATAATACGCTCAGTCATACCTGCTTATGTGCTTATATTACATACATAATTTGGTTGAAATCCAATTGATAGTGATGTGCATTTAAAAATTGGACCTATCAGAAGGCTTAAATTTATTTTGGCAACACTGACATGTATGGCCTCCTGGAAATTAAACTGAAATAGTATTATCTACATGTGTGCCAATTTTGGAATTGCTCCCATGTATGCCTTCCATGATATCCAACATGGAGCTCAAATTTCTAATGCGTTTTTTAGCAGTTGGTAGCACTGACATCGTTTCCAAATATGGGCTTGAGATATTCCGGTATTCATCTTTACTCACACTAAATTTGTTTTCGATTGCTGCTGCCGTTTAGGAGTTGATAAGGAGGGGGGGGGGGGGGGGGACACACACACACAGCCAGCCAGACAGAAGGACAGACAGACAGACACATTTTCCCGGATCGATCTCATAAGTCTACTTTTTCCTCATTTTTAGCCTATTTTCAATTAAAAAAAAATAGGCTTATGAGATCACCTTTTGTCCGTGTGTGTGTGTGCGTGTGTGTGTGTGTGTGTGTCCCCCCCTAATAACTTTTAAACTGCTGGAGCGATTTAAATGAAACTCTGTAAGTTCATAGTACTATTCCAGGCGACCTCGACCGTGCCCTTCAAATTTTGTTACGTCTCAACAATCCAACATGGCGGCTGTGCGAAATATTTCACCAGAATTCAATATCTCCGAAACTATTACCGATATCACCCTGGAATTTATTACAGTGATAAAGAAAACTACTAGAAGTTCACCTATGTGACTTTTGAAAAACTGGTAACTACAAATCCAACATGGCGGCCTCGCGAATTTGAGGCCTTTAAATAGACGTTTCTCGCGATTTATGCAACCAAACGCAATAAAACTCGGTACAATATATGTTTATACACATTGTAATGCACCGACATCTAACTTGGTTCAATTGTTTCTATAACCACAAGATGGCGGATGAGCGAAATATTTCACCGACATTCTATATCTCTGAAACTATTAGCTGTATCACCCTGAAATTTTATACGGAGATAAAGAGCATTACTGGAAGTTCACCTACAAGACTTTCAAAAAGCGGTTAACTATAAAACGAACATGGCGGCCAAGCGAATTTGAAAATTTTAAATAGACCTTTCTCGCGATTTAATGTTTCAAACGCAATGAAATCTGGTACAGGAAATGATTATACACATTGTAATGCACTGGTATCTAATTTAGTTCAATTGTTTACATAACCTCAAGATGTAGGCTGTGCGAATTTTAAAATTAAGTTTATATTTTTTGTGTCGTAATCAAGTGATCGAAGTGAAAGTTTGATTAATGAACCTACGCAATAATTTTCCTTCAAAGGTACATGACTCTATGGCCTATACGTTTAACAATCCAACATGGCGACCATCCGAAATATTCAGACGACTCTGAATATCTACGAATCTATTATAGCAATCAAACTGATGTTCTAATGTTCATAGGGGCTATGAACTTAAGTTCACCTATAAGACTTTAAATAACCTGGTGATCACAAATCCAACATGGCGGCGACGCGAAGTATAAATATTCACATGGACGTTTCTCGCAATTAAATCATCCGAGCGCAGTGATACTTGGCACAGTAAATCCTTTTACGAATGTTAATCCACTGGCATCTAATTTATTTCAATTGTTTCCATAACCATAAGATAGCAGCAGTGCGAAATTTTAAAATCTCCTTGTTACTTCTTGTGTCCTAATTATGCGATTGAAGTTTGAATGCTACACGTACACAATAATCTTCATGTAACATAACATAACTCTAGGACCTACATATATAAAATCCAACATGGTGACCATCCGAAATATTTAGTCGGTTCTCAATATCTACGAATCTATTACAGCAATCAAACTGAAATTTTGTATGTTGATAGTGGCAGTTAATATAAGAAGGATATATGAAAATAGGCTGTATAGTTCTTCACGGAACTACTTGTTATATATAGAGAGATATACTGCACCTCTCGGTGTTGACCGTGTTTTATTGCACAGATTTTGGTTTTACTCGCTAACCGTTGGAGATATACGAAAAGTGATAAGGGCCTTTCAGATAGAAAATTAAATGTTAAAGCTCATGTATACCATCAAAATTTGCCATTTCTTAGCGTTCTCTTTTTATTTGAAAAGGAAATATGACATTTTGAAACCAAAGGGTGTAGTGACGTCACAAATGTCGGTTTTACTCGCTAACTGTTGGAGATACACGAAACGTGATAAGGACCTTTCGGATAGGAAATTAAATTTCAAAGCTCGTGTGTGCCATCAAAAGTTTGCTATTTCCTACCGTTCTCTTTTTATTTGATATGGAAATATGAAATTTTGAAACCAAAGGGTCTAATGACGTCACTAAAATGGTCGTCATTTTTAATAGTGCAAAATTTCGAAATCAAAAGTATCCTATATGTAAACCTGGTAAATCAGCTACATCCATGCAAAATTTCATTTAAATCGGACCAGTGGTTCTTGAGTTATTGAGTAACACACAGACAGACAGACAGACAGACAAAGACAGACACACATCATCTCATTTTTAGCCTATTTTCAATTAAAAAAAATAGGTTTATGAGATCACCTTGTGTCCGTGTGTGTGTGCGTGTGAGTGTGTGTGTGTGTGTCCTAATAAAATCTAAACGGCTGGAGCGATTTCAATGAAACTCGGTAAGTTCATAGCACTATTCCCGGTGACCTCGACCGAGCTCTTCAAATTTTGTTACGTCTCACCAATCCAACATGGCGGCTGTGCGAAATATTTCACCAGCATTCAATATCTCCGAAACTATTATCGATATCGCCCTGAAATTGTGTACGGTGATAAAGGACACTAATAGAAGTTCACCTATGCAACTTCCAAAAACCTGGTGACAGCAAAATCAACATGGCGGTCAAGCGAATTTGAGAATTTTAAATGGACTTTTCTCGCGATTTAACTATCCAAACCTAATGAAACTTGGTACAGCAAATGTTTATGCTCATTGTAATCCACTGGAGTATACTTTAGTTCAATTGTTTACATAATCACAAAATGGCGGCTGTGCGAAATATTTCACTGACATTCTATATCTCCGAAACTATTACCGATATCACCCTGCAATTTTGTACGGTGATAAAGGGTACTGATACAAGTTTACCTATGTATATTTCATAAATCTGTAAAGTTCAAAACGAACATGGCGATCAAGCGAATTTGAAATGTTTTAATAGACTTTTCTCGTGATTTAACTCTCTGAGCGCAGTGAAATGTGGTACAGTAAATGATTTTGCAGATTGTAATGCACTGCCATCTAATTTAATTCAATTGTTTACATAACCTCAAGACGGCGGCTGTGCGAAATTTTAAAAATAAGTTTTTATTTCTTGTGTCGTAATCATGCGATCAAAGTGAAAGTTTGAATAATGAACCTAGGCAATAATTGTCCTTGAATGGTACATAACTCTATGGCCTATACATATAACATTCCTAAATGGCGAGCTTCCGAAATATTTAGACGGTTCTCAATATCTGTGAATCTTTACAGCAACCAACCTGTTTTTTTTTTTAAATGTTCATAGAGACTATGAAGATATGTTCACCTAAAGGACTTTCAGTAACCTGGTGAGCACAAATCCAACATGGCGGCGACGCGAATTATAAATATTTAAATGGACGTTTCTCGCGAATTAACTATCAGAGTGCCGTGAAACGTTGCACGTTAAATGCTTATACAAATGTTGATCCACTGGCATCTAATTTATTTCAATTGTTTGCATAATCACAAGATGGCTGCTGTGCGTAATTTTAAAATCTCGTTTTTACTTCTTGTGTTCTAATCATGCGATTGAAGTTTGAATACCACACGTACACAATAATCTTAATGTAATAGTACAAAATAAAAATCCAACCTGGCGACCATCTGAAATATTTAGACGGTTCTCAATATCTACGAATTTGTTACAGCAATTAAACTGAAATTTTGTATGTTGATAGAGGCAATTAACATTGGCAGGATATATGAAAATAGGCTGTATAGTTCTTCACGGAACTACTTGTTGCAAAGTGTGAAAAGTAGGCTAAAAATGAATGTGATCTCGTCAATGGCGTTGTCTTGGCAACCTCTGATAGCTCATCCCTGATCAATTTAGAAGCGTTGTCATGGTAACCTCAGATGGCACTTGGCATTTTCTTTAATTCCGATATCGTTTTTCTCATCCCTTGGCGTAATGGTGGGTCATATCAAAATTTCTTTCAGACAAAAGTTTTAGGTAATTATTAGGGGAATATTTTCCATTTTGTACGGTTTTGATATTGTGCCTATTAAGAGAGATATGATTAATGTTTCCCGAAAAACCCACTTTTTTCCACCCCTTTGGTCAATGGTTGGTGCTATCAAAAAACTTATTTGACATAAAGTTTTGGCACTTATCCGACACATATTATGAACTTTGAATGGATTCGATATTTCTTGTATTAAGAGAGTTATAGTGATATTTCACTTTTTCGAAAAAAGCTCCCCATTTTCACCCCCTTTGACCGATTTTGCCCATTAACGAACTCGACCGAGATTTTAATGGGATACTTATTATGTAAAAAATTCAAAGTGATTGGGGCAAAATTACGGCAGTTATCGTGTCCACAAAAAACTGATATACATATATATATATATACATAAATTATATATAAACTTTTGAACTGACGGTGGTTTTGGGGTCTGGGGGATGTGAAACGCGAAGATATGTCGAAATTTTCCGGAAGTCGAAACATGGGACCCATTGCAATAGTTAGCTTTCTAATGAAATCTACCTAATTTTAATGTAGCACATAATTTTATATTATAATACATCTAATTGGCAGCAAAGTTGCTTTGAACTCAGGCTTGCAGTGACTCGTGCAGCGGTCCATGGATTTCATCTTGAGGCTTGTGCTACACTCCATTTTCACGAACCGTACATTGACTGTGTGTGTCCATGGTGTAGGAGATTCTGTGATCGTTACCACGCCTTGGAGTGTCCAAAGAGAAGCTGCTCTCTGACAAGACTTTGTAGTGAATAACTTGTAATCTGTTGTATTCAAATTTGCTTATATGACCATTGGTTGCGATAAGGGCAATACTGTTCGAAATTTACAGTATTAATAATATAGCCTATCTTGTGCCACCCAAGATAGCGGGTTCAAACCCGGCCGAAGCCGTCGGATTTGTTAAGAGCGTTAAAAATCCCTCAGTATGCCTTCCTTCGGAGGGGAAGTAAAGCCGGCGGTCCCATGTCATAGATTTATGGCATGTAAAAGAATCTTCCACCAATTGCACCTGTGTGAAGCTAAATTGTATAGGTTAAGAATGTAAACAACGCTCTCAGGTTTCTACGTTCGTTGCCAAGAGCCGACTGCGGTGGCGTCTAGTAGCTAAGTTCTGAATTTGGCCTAGTATTCGTTGACGATGGCGTTTGGCGGCAAAAGTAGGAACTATTTGAAAAATTCAAAGTTGCAGTCCTTACTTGAATTAAAAAACAGATACACACACTAATACAGTCATCACAATTAACACCGGTTATCAGACAGATTCTACACACACCCAAAGTACACGGGGCTACATGACCGCGTTGTCGCAGCCTCTAAACTAAGGAAACAACCAACCAACTATCTTGTGTCTAAACCAAGAGGCGAACAAGCATTTATACCAGCTCTTTTCTCGAAGACAAAATAATGAAGGAAAATCAACGTCGTTGTAATAAATACGTCCATCACTCTACATCAAATGCATTTAATTTCTCGGCTGGCCTTATATGACTCCCGTAATTTGCTACTATAGTGTTTTTCATTTCAAAACAATTGTATGTATAGGACCCCCCTTTATTTGAACTTTATTTTGTTTCAAGCGATTAGAATTCTAATAACCCTATTTGTGTTCTGATGAGTTTTGTAATCAGCATTTTTCCCGAGCAAAACAATACATATAGATGCTCTTAGTAATACGAAACAGCGTCGACTAAAAATAAAATAGGCTATACCGGTCTACTTTGCATTTCTATTATAGAAACTGCTACGAATGGTTTATTGATTATGTTTAGAATCAGAATGATCCTTAATGCGTGATCTTTAAAATTAAGTACTGTATGTTGTAAATATTACTGAAGCCTCCGTGGCTTAGGCGGCAGCACGCTGGCCTCTCACCGCTGGGTCCGTGGTTCAAATCCCGGTCACTCCATGTGAGATTTGTGCTGGACAAAGCGGAGGCAGACAGGTTTTTCTCCATTTTCCCTGCAAAAATGTAATTCCAGCAACACTTTCCACTAACATTTCATCTGTCATTCATTTAATCATTGCCCCAGGGGAGTGCGACAGGCTTCGGCAACCGGCAAGTTAATGTCCTCGCCGCTAGATGGGGGCTTCATTCATTCCATTCCCTGACCCGGTCGGACGACTGGAAGCAGCCTGTGGATTTTCATGATGTAAATATTACTGTAATATTCGTTCATCCTTACAGTACATATATTTATTCCTATTAGAGACACTTTTCAGTGTCCAGTCTAGTCTTCAAGCCTCTGTGTGCGAACGAGTCGCAATTAGGAAAGGAAGCTTTTAGTTTTACGTGACCGTTTACCATGCGATCATGAGCCACGGGACCTCCTTTTTACGTGGAATCCGAACAATAGGACATAGCATTTCACTTCAAAAATCTCACATCCATTGACGGGAATCGAACCCGGTCCACCTTGGTGAGAGGGCAACAGCTTGACCGCTGCTCCACCACGCTCCCACGAGTCTCAATAATGATCCCATATTAGCAGTTAGTATTCTGACTTCCTCTGCTTCTACACCTCTGGTATTGAGATCATTAAGAACTGAATCAAACCATGACCTCCTAAATATACCCTTGAAAGCCGAATTCATTAACCTCTTTCCTAATTCACAAGGGCAGCATTCAAGAAACTGAATCAACTACTGAGCAACAGAGACTTTAATATTGATCTTTGTCTTCGTTCACTGCAGTGTTACCGTCAATTGTTGCATAAAAGCCAGTCCACTGATTCCAAAACACCTAATGTCTTTCTTAATATTGAAATATTCCATAGATGTATTCCAAAATAATAATAATAATAATAATAATAGTAATAATAATAATAATAATAATAATAATAATAATAATAATCATAATAATCCAACATCACACCCCCAGATATCGAAGACCGCAAAACTTTCAGACATAAGATCTACACTTGGGAAGCTGCATCAGAAGATAAGCCCAGCAGACATAGGGGAAAATGGACTGACGAACGTCGAGCTAAACATAGCGACATGGTGAAAGAAATCTGGAAGAACAAGAAAAATAACAGCAACAGATCCTGTATGGGTCGAAACATCTTCTATATATATAAAGCACAACGTTTGTCTATCTGTCTGTCTGTCTGTCTGTCTGTTATGTATACAAATCTACACCGTTTCACCGATCTGAACCAAAATTTGTATACTTACCCTTTGGAACCCTGCGGGTAACCCCGTCAACATTAAATTTCGGACAGACCATCCCATGCCCTGCATTTAGGCCCTTTTGCACAAATCTACACCGTTTCACCGATCTGAACCAAAAGTTGTATTTAACCTTTGGAACCCTGCGAGTAACACTGTCCACTTGAAATTTCGGACAGACCACCCCATTCCCTGCATTTAGGCCCTTTGGTGCAAATCCACACCGATCTCAACCAAAATTTGTATATTTACCCTTTGGAACCCTGCGAGTACCACTGACCACTTAAAATTTCGGACAGACCTCCCCATTCCCTGCATTTAGGCCCTTTGGTCCAAATCTACACCGTTTCACCGATCAGAACCAAAATTCGTATTCTTACCCTTTGGTGCCCTGCGAGTAACACCGTCTGCTTGAAATTGCGAACAGACCACTCCATTCCCTGCATTTAGGCCCTTTGGCCCAAATCTATACCGTTTCACCGATCTCAACCAAAATTTGTATATTTACCCTATGGAACACTGCGACTAACACTGTCTGCTTGAAATTTCGGACAGACCACGCCATTCCCTGCATTTAGGCCCTTTTTGCACAAATCTACACCGTTTCACCGATCTGAACCAAAGTGTGTATACTTACCCTTTGGAACCCGATGCGTAACACTGTCCACTTGAAATTTCTGACATACCACTCCATTCCCTGCATGTAGCTCAGGAATTCCTCGGGGTTGCCAGCTTCCTAACTCACCAGTCATGAGCCCTTGAGGGTGTACCAGAAGTGGTGGGTCTACACACACCCTGCCTCTTTGAGGGCCTTGAGCAGAAGACAGGAGATATTATGAAAAGGAAAAGAAGGCAGACCCCTCGAAGAATGAGGGTATCAGGAAAGATGAGACAAAGCCAATTAAGGCGGGAAATTGAAAGACTCCCTAGCCCTCGGATACCCTAACACAGTCTGGGTCGGAAGAGAACAAGAGTTGACCAAGGGAGGCCGACAGGAAAGAGAACTGAAATGAGCCCGGCACCAGGAAGTAGAAGCGATGCCAGACTCAGCTGGGGTTCCGTGGTCGCCAACCCACGTCCCACAAGTTGTGAGACCCTGTGGGGGGGGGGTCAGTTGTGAGAATAGCTTGCTGATTCATCGTGAGGTGACTTGAGAGTACTTTCCAAAGCCCGCCGTGTTATCTCCTGCTGTCTATGCTGATGCCAGCACAGGGCCGTTGCGAAACAGTGAGTGATTCCCGGTCAATCTGTATAGGACGGGGAACCCCGAACGTGTGTCATCATATTTCGTCATGATCTGCGATCATCTCAGGTTCGTGCAGCTTGGACCTATATTCTTTGTCTTTGCCGAGCAGTACGCTCTTTCACTAGACGCATCCAGTACAGGCCTAAGCCAGAAAATAAGGTTGAGACTTTGGAAGACATCGAAGCTAGACACCTGAATTACCTATATCAGTTTTAAAATAACACCATGTTCGTTTAGTAGTCATTTTTTCATTACCTTATTATTATCATCATAAGTGCAAATGACCTAGATGTTACGCGCATCATACCAATAATCACCGCCGCATAAAGTCTTTCTCGACTGTGATTTTTAAAATATTTCTTTTTGGTTGGTTGGTTCTTAAGTTTAGGGGCTGCGACAACGCGTTCATGTAGCCCCGTGTACTTTGGGTGTGTGTAGAATCTGTCTGATAACCGGTTTTAATTGTGATGACTGTATTAGTGTGTGTTATCTGTTTTTTAATTTAAGTACAAACTGCAACTTAGAATTCTTCAAATAGTTCGTACTTTTGCCGCCAAGCGCCACCGTCAACGACTACTAGGCCAAGTTCGGAACTTAGCTACTAGACGCCACTGCAGTCGGCTCTTGGCAACGGACGTAGACATCTATGAGCGTTGTTTACCTATCCAATTTAGCTTCACACAGGTGTAATTAGTGGAATGTTCAATTACATGCCATAAATCTGACATGGGACCGCCGGCTTTACTTCCCCTCCGAAGAAAGGCATACTGACTGATTTTTAACGCTCTTAAAATATCCGACGGCTTCGGCCGGGTTTGAACCCGCTATCTTGGGCATAGAAGCTCAGCATGCTACCAAATACGCCACCGAAGCCGCCATATAGTTATTTTTATTACAGTACATTGTGTACATTATACGTTGAAGTGTCAATTCAATACCGGTAGTAGTTTCCCTTATCATCCTCATCATAAGAGCAAATGACCTACAGTAGATGTTACGCCCATTACACCATTAATCACCACACACAATAAGTCTTCCTCGCCTGTGAATTTTGAAATATGTATTTCTATTACGGTAGTTTGTAAGTTTGACGTGTCAATTCAACAGTAGTTTTTATTATCATCCTTATCAAAAGGGCAAATGACCTAGATATTACTCCCTCATTGTCTTTGGGGGCAAATGACTTAGATTTTTAAGTCCATTATATTTCTAAGGTGGCCTTAAAACATTATCATCATTCCACCGGGCGAAGCCGGGTACTACTGCTAGTACTAAATAAATAAATAAATAAATAAATACCTAATAATAATAATAATAATCATAATAATAATAATATAAAGGTAATTTCATTCCCACCCGAGAAGCATGAGCGGGCTTCCATAGACGGGCGTACCATCTCTTGGGCCAGAGGAATGGGATGTTTGGGAGGTTGAGAGTTATAGGAGAAGGGTGGTGGTGAATTGTGGAAGTGTGAGAAGGAAGGTAGTAAGACCTCTTGGCTAAGATACTAAGATTTTATAAATTGAGGGTTGAGTTCTAGATTTGGATTTGATTGGATAGGGTGATTTTTGTTTGTTTGTTGTATTTATTTGAAGGAGAATTTAAGAAGTTGACTCGGTGATTTGATGTAGAAGAAGAAGACGTGCGGAGGTATGTTGCTGTGTTAAGTCTTTTGGAGAAGTGAAGTGGGATGAGAGTAAAGAAAGAGTATGAGGATGAGATTGAAATGATGATGAGAATGAGCAAAGAAGGTAAGATGAAACAATGGTTTTAATTCTGCAATCATGAAAGATAAATGAAGTGTTGGTATGTGATGAGATATTGTGGATGATTGTGGTGGAGGGAAAGATGAAAAAGAAAGAGTTTAAAAACAATATATTATTCCCAAATTTAATTTTAGTCAACCATATTTTAGAATGTAATTTATTGAGAAACACAGAGATATTGACAGTTTTATTTTAAACCAAGTGTATTTGTTGCTTGGTTGGTTCCTCAGTTTAGGGGCTGCGACAACGCGGTCATGTAGTCCCGTGTACTTTGGGTGTGTGTAGAATCTGTCTGATAACCGGTGTTAATTGTGATGGCTGTATTACTGTGTGTATCTATTTTTAATTCAAGTTTGAATTTTTCAAATAATTCCTACTTTTGCCGCCAAACGCCACTGTCAACGCCTACTAGACATAGTTCATAACTTAGCTACTAGACGCCACCGCAGTCGGCTCTTGGCAACGAACTTAGAAACCTAAGAGCGTTGTTTACTTTCCTAACCTATACAATGTAGCATCACACAGGTGTAATTAGTGGAAGGTTCTTTAACATGCCATAAATCTATGACATGGGACCGCCGGCTTTACATCCCCTCCGAAGGAAGGAATACTGAGGGATTTTTAACGCTCTTAAAAAATCCGACGGCTTCGGCCGGGTTTGAACCCACTATCTTTGGCATAGAAGCTCAGCATGCTACCAACTACGCAAGGGTATTTGTATGGATTCCATTTATTTATTTAATTACATTTTAACCCGTTGAGTGCTTTGCCCGTCTATAAACGGTGCACAAGAACTTCTTTTTCTTTTCTTCATATTCCCCATTTGCTTTCGAGTGCCGAGTCAATCTCTAGAATGTTCTGCATTACGTAGTATTACATGAATTTGGATATTTGCTTCCAGAAGTAACTAATAGAGCGTTCTGTAGACGTCTATCCTCTATATCTGGAGTTCTTCTGTGATGTAAACAAGCATGGCGGAATAACAAGCAAATCCTCCACACCACATTCTGATTTCGGATCAGAAAATATTATTTTTAGCCTATTTTTATTTTATGAAAAAGAAAAAAAAAGGCTTATGAGATCACCTTTTGTCCGCGTGTCTGTGTGTCCACCCTAATAACTTCTAAATGGCTGGAGCGATTTCAATGAAACTCAGTAAGGCCGTGCCCTTCAAATTGTATTACGTCTCACTAATCCAACATGGCGGCTGTGCAAAGGTTTTCATCGGCATTCTATATCTCCGAACCTATTACTGATATCACCCAGAATTTTTTTACGGTTATAAAGGGCACTACTAAAAGTTCATTTATGTAACTTTTAAATAAGTTACCTGTTAACAACAAAATGAACATGGTGCCAAGCAAAGTTGAAACGTTTAAATTTACTTTTCTCGGGATTGAACCATCCAAACGCAATGCTTGGTACAGCAAATGTTTATGCACATTGTAATGCACTGGCATCTAATTTAGTTTAATTGTTTACATAACCTCAAGATGGCAGCTGTGCGAAATATGTCACCAGCATTCTATATCTCCGAAACTATTATTGATATCACCCTGAAATTTTGTACGATGATAAAGGGCACTACTAAAAGGTCACCTATGAGACTTTCAAAAACCTGTTGATTACAGAACTAACATGGCGGCCAAGCGATGTTGAAACATTTAAATAGACATTTCTCGTGATTTAACCATCCAAATGCAGTGAAACTTAGCACATTAAGTGTTTATACACAGTGTAATTGACTGACATCTCATTTAGTTCAATTGTTTACATAACCTCAAGATGGCGGCTGTGTGAAATTACAAAATTAAGTTTTTAATTCTTGTCTCCTAATCATGCGATCGAAGTCATCGTTTGAATAATAAACCTACGCAATAATCGTCATCTATTAGTATATAACTCTCAATACGTACATATATAAAAATCCAACATGGCGACCATACGAAATATTTAGACGGTTCTCTATATCCAAGAGTCTATTACAGCAATTAAACTGAGATTTTGTATGTTGATAGCGGCAATTAACATAAGTAGTGATTTTAGGAAATAATGTTATTTTGGGGCCTGGAGCAAGTGTGGGCACAAACATTATAATTCCGATTGGTCTCAAAATAAAAATCAATATAAATGTAGGATTTTGAATTTTCATGTAGATCAATGAAGACCTGAAACCCACATACATTTTAACACTCCCTGATAAGAATGCGAATTAAGAAACTCAGCACTTAAAAGGATTTATTAACAATTAAATTATTCTTCTTTCCTAGCGTGTATCCCGCGATGGTGCAGGGTTCGCTTGTTTGGTTGGTGTTCGCCACTTCTTCCTGTCAAGGGCATCGTAAGGTTTAAGTCCACACATCACCAAGTCTTTCTTGATTCTGTCCAGCCATCTATTCTTTGGACGTCCACAGGGTCGATTTCCTCCTGGATCGTATTGGAGAGCTGTTCTTGCCACAGAGTTCTCATCACTTCTAGTGACACGCCCATACCACCGAAGCCGTGCTTCTCTCATTTTATCGGTAATGGCCGCAACTCCCATCTGTATCCGGATATGTTCATTCCTGACATGATCACGCCGTGTAACACCCATGGACCAACGTAAAATTTTCATCTCCATCCCATGTAGGGCTTGTTCATGCTTGGTTGAAGCTGGCCAACATTCTGTGCCGTAAAGTGCCACTGGTCGTATCATGGACTTGTAAACTCTCCCTTTCAAAGGGATAGGTACTTTCTTATCGCACAGCACTCCTGTGACTTGGCACCACTTCATCCACGCAGTGTTAACTCGTGCTCGAGCATCGAGAAGCGTTTCCCCATCTGAAGTGATAAGGGAACCGAGATATTTAAAGTGTGTAGTTTTAGTGAGATGATGTTCTTCAATGCTGATGGTACCGTTGGTCTGTGCACCACATTGCAAGTATTCAGTTTTCTCTATATTGAGTTTCAAGCCATTTTTGCTCAGACATTCCTTCCAGCACAGAGTTCGACTTTCTAGATTTTCACGAGTTTGATCTGCGAGAAACACATCATCAGCATATAAAATCGTCCATGGATGAGGCGTCTGAATGTCAGCTGTCACCGTATCCATGCACAGAATGAGCAGAAGCGGCGAGAGTGCTGATCCCTGATGAAATCCAACAGAGATAGGGAAAGCAGGTGAAATTCCAGCAGGACAGTGTACCATACTTGTGACGTTACAGTAGAGGGACTGAATACATCGGACGTAAACTTCTGGGATTTTGTGAGCTCGAAGTGATCTCCAAATGAGCTCATGTGGCACCCTGTCGAAAGCCTTCTCGAGATCCAACATTTAAATTAATTATATTATATGAGGCAAACGCATTAACCATATTTGGATAATGCTTTGTATAGTTATCTTATTAAAACTGTTTTACACCTGGGTGTGTGTAGAATCTGTCTGATAACCGGTGTTAATTGTGATTACTGTATTAGTGTGAGTTATCCGTTTTTAATTCAATAAGGACTGCAGACGATAATTTCAAATAGTTCCTACTTTCGCTCCAAATGCCACCATCCACAACACCTAGCTGTGAACTTGGCTGCTATGATGCCTCGCAACCAGCGCCCGGTGACGAACATTGGAGCTTAAGGGCATTAATCAAGCTCAACCAACAAATTTTGGCTTCACACTATTGTAGTTAGTGGAAGGGTCTCTTTCATGCCATAAATCTATGACATTGGACCGTCGGCTTTACTTCCCCTCCGAAGAAAGGCATACGGAGGGATTTTTAACGCTCTTAAAAATCCGACGACTTCGGCCGGGGTCGAACCCGCGACTTTGGACATAGAAGCTCACCATGCTACCAACTACGCCAAGGAAGCCGCCCCTTAAAGTCGTCTCTATAATTTTGAATTATAAGTAGGCCTATGACGTTTTTGTAACTTGGTCCCGCTGCGAAACTCCTTGCCCTATGGATGTCTTCTGTTTACTATATTACTACGGATTGATCTTGATGATTTTATTAACTTGTCAACGTCGCTTCGATTGGTTATGATCAACAACTGAATAGATGTTTATTTGTATTGATACGCGTATAATGTTTAAGAGTTTTCTCTATCCTATAGTATGGTGCTGAAGCTTGGCCCTTACAGAGAACAGATTGTCGTATTCACGTGACCGTTAATCTCGAGATCATGAGCCACGGGACCTCCTTTTTGCGTGGAATCCGAACCACAGGACATGGCATTTCACTTTGAAAATCTAACAAACATTGGCCAGGATTCGAACCTGGTCCGCCGTGGTGAGAGGCCAACAGCTTGACCGCTGCGTCACCACGCCCCTCTTACAGAGAACACCAGTAAAAACATCAAACCTTCAAGATGTGATGCTATAGATGCCTTCTCAGAATATCACGGAATCAATGGAGTACGTAACACTGAAGTGCTCCAAAGCCTGCAAAAAGAACTTGAGGTTTTGCCGCAGCATCCAAGACAAATCTTGAATACTTCGGCCATCATTCACAACGATAATATGAGCTCCTTCAGATCATCATTGAAGGGAGAATATTGGAGGTAGGAAAGGTCGAGGAGGGAGGAGAATATGTTGGCTAAAGAACATACGTGAATGGTATGGTGTCAACACTCATCGACAATTCCGAGTCGCTAAAAATGAAACAAGAAATCGCTCTTTTGACAGCCAACATCCAATGAGGCAGAGAAAGAAAACGTCCATCATCTAATTTATAGTGTTTCAAAGGGTACCAGTATTTTGACTTTAGAATACTTCAAATTGTCCACTCTCAAGAAAATGTGTTAGTGTAGGCTCTCCGCTTTTTGAATCTTTGCGGCAATCCATTAAACCCAACTCGAGAGTGACACGTTTCTCCCAACAACATATCTTCGTAGGGCAGGCAAGTTGAGAGTTGCCTTGTCGACCAGCTAGCGAAAGCTTGGCCCTTGAATGAGCATACCAACAAACATTCCAGGCTTGTCCTTACTCAACGCACGCGTATAACACTTGGGTCGCTATAATGAGGTGCTGCCTGTCTCCTCCGAATTCGTACGATAATTGCCGACTGGTAACGTCTCCGTAACGGTCAAGTGTTGTCAACAATCATTCACCTACACGTACATAAAACTCAGCAATTTTTCTAGGTTTATGCCGTGTCTTGTGCAGGATTTCGCCTAGGACACCAGGATAGGCTCATCAGCGGGCTTTCGGTGTCCGTGCCTGGACCCCCTGTGCTGAGTTTTAATTTCTTGGCCGTGAAAGCCAATATACCATCTTATTTGGTAGCCTTTATAGGGAGCTTTTAGCTCTCGCAGTAAAGGGAGGTTGCGCGTAGTTCGTTACTCCTGTGGGAGTCCGGGCACAGAAACCAATAGCTCGCTGATGAGCCTATCTTGGTGTTCCTAGGCGAAACCCCACACAAGACACGACATAAACCTAGAAAAATTGCTGAGTTTTAATTCCTTGGCCGTGAAAGCCAATATACCATAGGCCTACACGTATATATATCAAACATATTACGATAAAGTGAAGATACATTTAAACAAGTAGTTCCGTGAAGAACTATACAGCCTATTTTCATATATCCTGCTCAGGTTAATTGCCTCTATCAACATACAAAATTTCAGTTTGATTGCTGTAACAGATTCGTAGATATTGAGAACCGTCTAAATATTTCAGATGGTCACCAGGTTGGATTTTTATTTTTGTACTATTACATTAAGATTATTGTGTACGTGTGGTATTCAAACTTCAATCGCATGATTAGAACACAAGAAGTAAAAACGAGATTTTAAAATTACGCACAGCAGCCATCTTGTGATTATGCAAACAATTGAAATAAATTAGATGCCAGTGGATCAACATTTGTATAAGCATTTAACGTGCAACGTTTCACGGCACTCGGATAGTTAATTCGCGAGAAAAGTTCATTTAAATATTTATAATTCGCGTCGCCGCCATGTTGGATTTGTGCTCACCAGGTTACTGAAAGTCCTATAGGTGGACATATGTTCATAGTCTCTATGAACATAAAAATATCAGTTTGGTTGCTGTAAAAGATTCATAGTTATTGAGAACCGTTAAATATTTCGGAAGTTCGCCATTTAGGATTGTTATATGTATATGCCATAGAGTTATGTGCCATTCAAGGACAATTATTGCCTACGTTCATTATTCAAACTTTCACTTCGATCGCATGATTACGACACAAGAAATAAAAACTTAATTTTAAAATTTCGCACAGCCGCCATCTTGAGGTTATGTAAACAATTGAATTAAATTAGATGGCAGTGCATTACAATCTGCAAAATCATTTACTGTACCACATTTCACTGCGCTCAGAGAGTTAAATCACTAGAAAAGTCTATTAAAATATTTCAAATTCGCTTGGTCGCCATGTTCGTTTTGTACTTGACAGGTTTATGAAATATACATAGTTAAATTTGCATCATTACCCTTTATCACCGTACTAAATTTCAGGGTGATATCTGTAATAGTTTCGGAGATATAGAATGTTAGTGAAATATTTCGCACAGCCGCCATTTTGAGGTTATGTAAACAATTGAACTAAATTAGACTCCAGTGCATTACAATGTGTATAAACATTTGCTGTACCAAGTTTCATTACGTTTGGATAGTTAAATCGCGAGAAAAGTCTATTTAAAAGTCTCAACTTCGCTTGACCGCCATGTTGGTTTTGTAGTCACCAGGTTTTTGAAAGTCTCATAGGTGAACTTCCAGTAGTGCCCTTTATCACCTTACCCAATTTCAGGGCGATATCGGTAATAGTTTCGGAGATATTGAATGCTAGTGAAATATTTCGCACAGCCGCCATGTTGGATTGGTGAGACGTAACAAAATTTGAAGGGCACGGTCGAGGTCGCCGGGAATAGTGCTATGAACTTACCGAGTTTCATTGAAATCGCTCTAGCCGTTTAGATTTTATTAGGGGGGAGGGCACACACACCTCACACACACACACACACACACACGCACACACACACGGACAAAAGGTGATCTCATAAGCCTATTTTTTCAAAATTGAAAATAGGCTAAAAACGGTATCCAAAATCTACTATGAGCCTCCGTGGCTTAGGCGGCAGCACGCCGGCCTCCCACCGCTGGGTCCGTGGTTCAAATCCCGGTCACTCCATGTGAGATTTGTACTGGACAAAGCGGAGGCAGACAGGTTTTTCTCCGGGTACTCCGGTTTCCCCTGTCGCAAATTTCATTCCAGCAACATTCTCCACTGTCATTTCATTTTATCTGTCATTCATTATTTAATCTTTGCCCCAGGGGAGTGCGACAGGCTTCGGCAGCCGGCACAGTTCATATCCTCGTCACTAGATGGGGGCTTCATTCATTCCATTCCCTGACCTGGTCGGTCGACTGGAAGCAGGCTGTGAATTTTCATTTTTCATACAAAATCTACTAGCTGACTCACACGGTGAAAGTAACGCCGGTCCCAATCCCCTGCGCTTGTGTCTGTGTGTCAACCTTATACCTGGTTCCCAGCTGCATTCCCAGTTTGCTAGCCCTCTAGTGATCATTAGTTTAGTTAGCCATATCATCCAGCTGTGCAGAGCAGAGAATGTTCTCATTTTCTTTGCATAAATGAATCTATATCTATTTGGCTACGCCATATAGAGCGATGTGTTTGTCAAGACATACAGTAGAGAGCTCCTTTAATTACCAACAAGGTATAGGCACGGCTGTCAGGTCGTCACTTTGCTTGCCAAGGGTGGGGCATCATACTCTGCAGTGAATCATTAGGTTTCTCATCTCCTGAGAGAATACTGACCCATTTACACGCCTCTCCATTACCTAGGCTGACACCTCCAGTCAGTCATAGTTTCACTCAGGGCTTGTGACATTGTTACCAACAGTACCTAAAATTATTATTATTATTATTATTTTCATTTAAGTTGTTTAGACTCATAGGATGGCGGCTTCGGTGGCGTAGTCGGTAGCATGCTGAGTGTCTATGCCCAAGATCGCGTGTTCAAACCCGGCCGAAGTCGTCGGATTTTTAAGAGCGTTAAAAATCCCTCAGTATGCCTTCCTTCGGAGGGGAAGTAAAGCCGGCGGTCCCATGTCATAGATTTATGGCATGTTAAAAAACCTTCCACTAATTACACCTGTATGAAGCTAAATTGTATAGGTTAAGAATGTAAACAGCGCTCTTATTAGGTTCCTATGTTCGTTGCCAAGAGCCGACTGCGGTGGCGTCTGGTACCTAAGTTCTGAACTAGTAGTCGTTGACGGTTGCGTTTGGCAGCATAATAGGGACTATTTTAATCATTCAAAAGTCTGCAGTCCTTACTTGAATTTAAAAAAAAACAGATAACACACACTAATACAGTCATCACATTTAAAACCGGCTATCAGACAGATTCTACACACACCCAAAGTACACGGGGCTACATGACCGCGTTGTCGCAGCCCCTAAACTTAAGAACCAACCAACCAACCAACCAACCAACCAACCAACCAACCGGACTCATAGGATCACATAAAACAAATTACGATGTGCTGCTGTTATTTTTCTTGCTCTTCCAAAATTCCTTCACAGTGTCGCTATGTCGAACTCTACATTTCTCCATCTATTCTTTCCTCGATCTCCTTGGTCGATCTTCAGGAGTAACTTCCTAACTGTGGATCTTATGTCTGAATGTCATTCGATACCCGATGTCTATTGGTGTGATATTGGCACTTCTGAGATCAATTTAGACCTGTGTAATCCAGACGGTTGTCACTCCCTCAAGTAGGTGAGAATTATATTTGTTAGTTGATTGTCATTCAGTCTCATGATTTGGCCATATTATTATTCATAATCTCTACTTAGTATAAAACAAATTCCCCGATTCCTGGATGTCACGGGTAATCTCGAGAACCACTGGGTGGATTTTGATGCGGTTTTCACCATTCTGTAAAGGATATCTCAAGGAAGGTTTCTGCAGAAAAACATTCAATTATGATCAAAGGAAGCCAAGCAGTAACGATTTCAGTGAAAAAGTCGAAAAAGAACACCTGGCGTCCGTGCGGTTTTTAAGCTTACGCTGGGCAAACCGTTAAAAATATCAATATACTATGAGTGTAAGAATTGTTCAGCATGAAAAGTTCTACAAAAAAGTCCGCGAGAGCATATCTCTTCAATACATCGCCCACTATAAGTGTTTTTACGTTTTCATTTCTTCCAACAATCTTCATTCAATTACTGAGGTGACAGTTTACGAGCTAGCTAGCGGGCGAGCCTCTTACTCTAGATACAGCCAGCAGCAAACTGGCGAACTGGCGAAGCCGGGGCGGGTTGCTAGTAATAAATATAATATTATTATTAAACTTCATATTATTCCCGCGTTATCGGGGTCGGGGATAAGATGCGATTAACTTTTGTGTGTGCAGATGGTTTTTACGGTCGGATACCCTTCCAGAAACCAACCTTGTGAGATGAGTTAATGAGATATGAATTGAATGAATATGAAAGAAACTGGCCATGGAGTTGAAAGGAATCTGTGGGACTATTAGAAGGTACAATCCCGGCATTTGAGTGGAGTTGAAAATGGTAAATATCGGAATCAGGGGTGGCCAACGATTGAGGTCGAACCCTCTCGTCTACAGAGTTAACAAAGAGCCTGGCGCCATGGCCTTGCACTGCACATTAGTGAGCGTAGCTACTGCTGTCGGTAAAAATAATAATAATAATAATAACTTAATAATCATAATCATAATAATAATTTTTGAATTGTATTTTCACGATTGTATTGATAAAAAATAAATAAATAATTAAATAAATAAATAAAATTCGGGTTGTCCAAATTATCTCAAATATGAAAAGTGAAGATATCTGGATGGAGTTCTACTCAACAGAGGCCATAACATAATAGAGCCTGGACAGAGGCGAACCAAGACTTACGACATTTTGTCAACTCACTAGCTGTGCATGACTACCACCACTTCATGTATAACATGAAATGCTTCCATGAACCGAACCCTATGTGCATCTGTGAATTCTGTGACCAGAAATGTGAACGATACCATGTGATTAACTGCACAAGCCGTAGAAAATCCATCATAGACTTGTGCACAAACTGATGAATACACAAGTTATTGTATCTTCTGTAATTTGCACGATTTGTGCGCATTTGTAATTAATAAAATTATCATCTTAGGAATCATTAAGGTCTCCCTCCGAATTCTACATCATCATCTTTACGTCAGTTAAATTACTGCTTTTGACAGTTAGCGCAAAATAGAAATAATATTCGTATGAATTTCGGTTGATTTTCATCGTTCTACCGTTGTAGAACAATTCATTTGTAATTATTATTTATATGATATGTTAGAAATTACTGGTTCTATTTCAGTCGTTCATTTTCTTTGGGCTGAAGCATTTTAATGAAATGCTATAAAAACATGACAAGTTTTTAAGGGTTACATCTATAAGTTAGGTCGATTTTTGGTCATCGATATATCCAGATCATCTCGTAACTAGAGTCCACCATTCATTCTGCAGCATGACCTTTCGTATCACCCTGTAATTAAAACCAACCCATACGTAATCAATATATCGTCAAAACCACTGTTAGGTAGATTTCATTAGAAAGCTAACTATTGCAATGGGTACCATGTTTCGACTTCCGGGAAATTTCGACATATCTTCGCGTTTCACATCCCCCAGACCCCAAAACCACCGTCAGTTCAAAAGTTTAAACATAATTTATGTATATATGTATCTATATATATCAGTTCCTTGTGGACACGATAACTGCCGTAATTTTGCACCAATCACTTTGAATTTTTTACATAATATGTATTCCTATAAAATCTCGGTCACGTTCGTTAATGGGCAAAATCGGTCGAAGGGGGTGAAATTGGGGGGCTTTTTTCGAAAAAGTGAAATTTCGCGATAACTCTCTTAATACGTGAAATATCGAATCCATTCGAAGTTCATAATATGTGTCGGATAAGTGTCAAAAATTTATGTCAAATAAGTTTTTTGATAGCACCAAGCATTGACCAAAGGGGTGGAAAAAAGTGGGTTTTTCGGGAAACATTAATCATATCTCTCTTAATAGGCACAATATCAAAACCGTACAAAATGGAAAATATTCCCCTAATAATTACCTAAAACTTTTGTCTGAAAGAATTTTTGATATGACCCACCATTACGCCAAGGGATGAGAAAAATGATTTCAGAATTTTAAAAAATGCCAAGTGCCATCAGAGGTTACCATAACAACGCTTTTAAATTGATGAGGGATGATCTAACAGAGGTTGCCAAGACAACGCCATTGACGAGATCGCATTCATTTTTAGCCTACTTTTCACACTTTTCAAAAATTAGGAAAAAGTAGACTTATGAGATATATCAGGGAAAATGTGTCTGTCCTTCTGTCTGTCTGTACTTCTGTCTGTCTGGCTGGCCTTGTGTGTCCCCCCCCCCCCTATCAACTCCTAAACGGCTGCAGCAATCGAAACCAAATTTAGTATGAGTAAAGATGTATACTGGAATATCTCAGGCCCATATTTGAAAAAGATATCAGTGCTACCAACTGCTAAAAAAACGCACTAGAAATTTGAGCTCCATGTTGGATATCTTGGAATGTATACATGGGAGCTATTCTAAAATTGGCACACATGTAGACAATACTATTTCAGTTTAATTTCCAGGTGGCCATGCATGACAGTGTTGCCAAAATAATTTTAAGCCGTCTGATAAGTCCAATATTTAAATGCATATAACTTCGAAACTATCAATTGGATTTCAACCAAATTTTGTATGTCATATGTGTACATAAACAGATAATGACTGAGTGTATTCTTAAGAGCCACCAGGGCTGCCAACTGTTAATAATTGCGGCTGGCTGCGTGGCTCAGGGGTAACGTTCTCGCTTGCAGAGCCCAAGGTTGCAGGTTCGTATCCTTGCGCAGTCAGCTGGCATTTGAGGGTGCGCAAATGCGAGGGAGCCGTGTCCGTAGATTTACTGGCACGTTAAAGATCCCCTTCGGGGCAAAATTCCGGCACCCCGGCGTCTCTAAAAGCCAGTGTAGTTAAAAGGGACGTAAAACCAATAACATTATTATTATTGTTAATAATTGCTCTCTATTTTGTATCCAAATACCAATATATCAGAAAGTATGCAAGCCGACAGCTTTAAACTATGCACACGTATATTACCTGACATTTTACATTAATTTGGTGTAACTTATATACGTCAGTTCTACCAACATGATTCAAAGCCTGCTGATAGGACCAATTTTTAAATACATGTAACTTCTATACCAACAAATGGATTTCATCCAAAATTGGCACAAAAAGATATAATATTTCAGATTATTTCTGACCAGCATCCGCATGACATTGTTGCCAACATGCTTTTACGTGTACTAATAGATACAATGTCTAACTCCAAGTAACGTCCTTTGGACTTCAACCACATTTTGTATTCTGTACCTTAGGAGATGGAAGTAAGAATATATTCAGTCACCAGAGCTGCCAACTGTATTGATCTATTAGACTACATTATGCCTAGTATACCTTATTTCGAACTAATTAAGACATTTCGATATTACCCACTTAATGTCGTCATTATTCTAGATAAGTTCATATACTGTAGATTAATCTTTGGCATGAATCTTAATTTTAAGAAAAGTAGGCTCTTTAGTTCGTCACGGAACTTCCTGTTCCATCTGACTATGAAGGAAGCGGCTAACTGGTAGCATGCTGAACTTCTATGCCCAAGGTCACTGGTTCAAAGCCGGCCAAAGTCGCCGGATTTTCTAACAGCGCTAAAAATCCGTCAGCATGCTTTCCTTCGGAGAGGAAGTTACAACGTTCGTTGCAAGTTGCTGGTTGCGGTGGCATCTAGCAGCCAAGTTCACAGCTAGGTGTCGTTGACGTTAGTATTTGGTACAAAATTAGGTTCTACTACTTAAAATTGACCGTCTGCAGACCTTACCTAAATGACAGACTAATACAGTCATCACAAATAACACCGTTTATCAGACAGATTCTACACGCACCCAATGTACACGGGGTTACTTGACCACCTTGTCGCAGCCCCTAAACTGAGGAACCAACCAACATCTCTGCGGGAGATAAAATTTTGCGTGAAGAAGTAACAGACTGTTAGATAGTTACACATTAGTTCCAAACCTTGCATAAGGACAGTGTGATCACAAGTATAACAAGAAGTTCCGTGACGAACTAAAGAGCCTACTTTTCTCAAAATTAAAGATTCATGCCATTGATTAATCTATATGGATCTATCTAGAATAATGACGAAATTAAGTTGGTAATATCGACATTTCTAATTAGTTCGAAGTACTGTATACTTGGCATAATGTAGCCTAATAGAGCACTTAAGTTGGCAGCCCTGGTGACTGAATATATTCTTAGTTCCATCTCTTAGGGTACAGAATACAACATTTGGTTGAAGTTCAATGGATAGTATGGACGTTACATGCAGTTAAACATTGGATTTAACAGCGCGCGTAAAATCATGTTGGCAACAATATCATGCATGTATTGGTCAGAAATAATCTGAAATATTATGATCTATTTTTGTGCCAATTTTGAATGAAATCCATTAGTTAGTATAGAAGTTACATGCATTTTAAAATTGGACCTATCAGCAGGCTTAGAATCAATTTGGCAACACTGACGTTATTAGTTACTCCAAATTAATCTTGAATGCCAGGTACTATACGTGTGCAAAATTTAGAGCTATTGGCTTGCATACTTTCTGATATATTGGTATTAGGGTAACAAAAATAGACAGTATTTATTAAGAGTTGGCAGCCCTGGTTACTCTTAAGAATCGGCATAGTCATATATGTTATGGTACACATAGCACACACGAAATTTGGTTGAAATCCAAGTGATAGCATAGAAGTTACATGTATTTAAATGTTGACCTCTCAGCAGGCTTAGAATCATGTTGGTAGCACTGACGTATATAAGTTACTCCAAATTAATATAGAATGTCAGGTACTATACGTGTGCATAGTTTAAAGCTGTAGGCTTGCATACTTTCTGATGTATGGGTATTTGGATTAAAAATGAGAGCATTTATTAACAGTTGGCAGCCCTGGTGGCTCTCAAGAATACGCTCAGTCATATCTGTTTATGTACACATAGCACATACGAAGTTTGGTTGAAATCCAATTGATAGTATAGAAGTTATATGCATTTAAAATTTGGACCTATCAGCAGGCTTATAATCATTTTGGCAACACTGCCATATATGGCCTCCTGGAAATTAAACTGTAATATTATTATTTATACGTGTGCCAATTTTGAAATAGCTCCCATTAATACCTTCCAAGATATCCAACATGGAGCTCAAATCTCAATTGCGATTTTTCAGCAGTTGGTAGCACTGACATCATTTTCAAATATGGCCGTGAGATATTCAGGTACAGATCTTTACTCCTACTAAATTTTGTTTCGATTGCTGCAGGCGTTTAGGAGTTGATAGGGGGACACACACACACACAGACAGACAAACAGACAGACAGACAGACAGGCAGGCAGGCAGGCAGAAGGACAGAAAGACAGACACACAGTTGCCCGTTCTCATAATTCTACTTTTTCCTCATTTTTTCAAAATGTGAAAAGTAGGCTAAAAATGAACCCCAAACGACAAGAAGGTTACCATCCCCATAAGACAGTAAAATGTTAAATATATGCACAGAAAGACGAAAAAATGTTAACTAACCTCCAATTGTAAAATACTTTCTCGCAATAAATGAGGTCTGATCCTCCTACGAAAACCTGCATATTTTGCCTATTATAGCCTATCCCCTAGTTTGCCCGGTGAAATCTACCTCCGCCTTCCGGCGTGCCGAGAGGATTTTTTTTTCAATAGAAATGGGAAGCTGGCAGAGTTCTGTTGCAAATAATTTTTAATTAAGTTCATCTCTATTCATACGTTTGGTTCAGTAACTTTTTATGTATTTTTACAGAACACATATAGCGTCATCACAATTCCAGGTGAATCAAAAATTAAATCTGGAGTAAAATTATGTGTGCATATTTTAAGCGAATGGCCGAGTCAGTATTAAAACTAGGAATTAGTTCCGTTGAAAAAGAAAGAGTTATTGTTGCTTTAAGGGGTGGAACAGTGGGGTCATCTACCCCTAAAAAAACTCGCACATTCTCAACATAGAATTGCCCAACGTACGTATGATATACGGTAAACAGAACAAGTGCTCAAATTAATCGAATAATTGTAATATTGGCTTAAGTAAGTTAGTTATTGTTGCTTAAGGGGCGGAACAACGAGGTCATCTGCCCCTAAAAAATCCCCGCCCATTATCAATATGGAATTGCCCAACGTATAAAGGTCTATTTACACTTAGCAGTGACGTAACCGTTACGTGACCGGCACGTGATCCCGCCGGCCGTAAACTCAGTTATTTCTATTCACACTTAAACGTGGCATGATCGGCATCAGGTAGTGTTTTCTATACAACTGAAAATGGCGAAACTCGCAGAAGCTGATTTATAGATGGTTGGTTGGTTCCTCAGTTTAGGGGCTGCGACAACGCGGTCATGTAGCCCCGTGTACTTTAGGTGTGTGTAGAATCTGTCTGATAACCGGTGTTAATTGTGATGGCTGTATTGTACTAGTGTGTGTACCTGTTTTTTTTTTAATTCAAGTAAAAACTGCAACTTTGAATTTTTCAAATAGTTCCTACTTTTGCCGCCAAACGCCACCGTCAACTACTACTAGGCCTAGTTCAGAACTTAGCTACTAGACGCCACCACATTCGGCTCTCAAATACTCTCAAATTTTGTTCACAAACTGGGAATGGATAACGACAGACGAGTAACCACTTTTTAAAATTATTATTGGTTAGAATGTAAGAAATAAAATCCCAACGAACATTTTTATATTTTTTTTAAATTCCCGAGAAAAATGTAAATAAAAGGCTGAAAATTAGCCTAAGCAATATAGGACATTCGGGAGTTCATTAAGTTATGATGTGCCTGTTGTGGGGATTCGCCCAAGTGTACCAACATCAGGCTAATGGTACACCCTTCAGGACCCCACTGGGATAGAAGATTTGCTGGAATTCAGCTTTCCAGTTTCCTCATGACATGTATATTGGACTCCACGGCTATGGAGGTGTGTTAATTTAAAGTGGTGGCTAACTTAGGTTTTGGTGGAAAAAAATCCTCTTTTGTGAAGTTTTGGGTTCTCAGCATATTGAAATACTATAGGAAGTTTGTTTGGGGCAAATATATTTCCAAAATAAGGCTTTCTGAAATTTGTCAACTTTGGCAAACATTTACCATTTCTTTATTAATCTATTCGCTGACCCGGTCGCGTGGCAACTTGCTGAGCTTTAGGTCAAGAGAGCGCCCGTACGAATTTCATGTAAATAACAAGCAGACAATAAATCAGGGTAAAATCATTACTCAACTTGTCACAGAAGATCTGCACATTTCTGGCATCTTCTAAGGAAATTTTCATTCACACGCATTAGTTTATCTACGGAGATAGCCTCAATTTCTCTCGTGATATTTAGTTTGAGTTCATATTCTAGAGTGTGAGGGTTTGTTGCATAAACCTTATTTTTCAATTTTCCCCAAAAATAGAAATTGAAGCAATAGGCTTTATCACTTAGCGATAACACGTTATACAATTTTGAAACTCAATAACAATTAAACAATAACCACGGAAACACGTAAAATAGGCTTTAAAAGAGATAACGAAGTCAACTCTACTCGCCAAATCCTGCGTCACAACTGTCTCAACTTCGTGTTGCTATGTGCTCGTCTCACCTTCGGCTCGACCTTTTACCTGCAGCGCTGCGCCGGCCGTGCGACCGGCCCCACTCTGAGTGAAAGACCCTATACTACCATGATTCTAAGTTGGATTGCAAGCCATGAAATCTTCTTCAAGTGTAGTTTCAAATCTTTAACTTCAACAGTAAGGTCATAAATGTACCATTTGCTTAATATTTTGTTTTTAACAATTGAGTCGTCCAGATGCAAAACTCGTTTAATCCACTTGTAAATAAGAATCATTTTCATGAGAAACGTTTCTCTGGACTTTGCCTCGCGTATCTTTTGTGTTTGTTGTTTTCTACTTTTTTCTCTTTGCTTTGTGTTTTAGGTTTTGTGTTTGCTTTGTGCTTTTGCTTTTGAATTTTTGGTTTGATTTTCTTTCTTGGTTTTGGTTTGTATTTGTTTTCCGTTTTATTATTTTGCTGTTTGCTTTGTGTGTCTTGATTTTTCTTTTCTGCTTTTCCTTTTGTTTTTGAATTTTTCTTTTTGCTTCGTGTTTTTGGTTTTATGTTTGTATTCTGGATAATCAAAATAAAATAAAACAAAATACAAAACAAAATCAAAATAAAACAAAATAAAACAAAATAAACAAACATTATAAAAACAAAATAAAACAAAAATAAAACAAAAACTAAATAAAACAATTTTAAACAAAATAAAACGAAATAAAATAAAACAAAACAAAATCAAAATTAAACAAAACACAATAAAATAAAATTAAACAAAAAATAAATAAAACAAAATAAAGTAAAATAAAGTAAAATAAAATAAAATAAATAAAATAAAATAAAAAAGAAACTAATTAAATAAATAATTTTACGACATTATCCTTATTCACAAATGGATTAAACGAGTTTTGCAACTGGACAACTCAATTTATTAATCGTAATGTTGGTAACAGTGAATTATATTGCCTTTAACGTAACTATTTCATATTATAAAGGTAAATGTTGATAAATGTTCATAACAATTGATTCAGTAGTTTGTGTGGTAGGATTATATTAAGAATTGGCACTGTTTGTCCTACTTAGTGTACAGTTAGCGCTGGTGTATTCTTTGGAATACACGGTAAGACAGAGTAAGCTTTTGCTTCTCTTTGCTTTAGTTCATCCCTTCCTTTTTCGCATACACCAACAGTGATCTCCTGATTTCTCTTTGCTGGTGTATTTTGCTTACACTTCCTGTGAGTCTGTTCTAGATATATATCTTCCGTGACCCACCTAGCGTCATCTAGCAGCGAATCTCTGAAGTTCCTCAATTCTTCCCTGTATAAGAGGACTTCCCTACCAATCTGGCCACCAGATCTCGTCGCTATCGCCAGCTATCATCTCCGTGATCAAGAGGACTTCGTCTACTTTTTCACCCACCAGGCTTCGCTAGTGACGCCTGCTATCAGCTCTTTGAAGACCATTTCATCAAGAGAAATTATTGTTTAAACGTTGGTTATTCTTATGTGTATTCCTTTTGTCTCCTTCCCCCACCTTTTTCCCTTCCCTGGTCTCCCCGCGCTCCGTTGAGCTGGCCTCATTTGTGCTACAGTCGTCTAGACTCTCAGTTGGAGCTTAACTAGAGCTCGTCTCCTCACCTCGAGAGACAAACTTTCAAATTGGACGCCATGTCCAGATCATAACTAACGGTCAGCAAGGAATCGCAGTTCATCAGAAATGAGCTAAGTACTATTTCGACGTTCTTCACCTTATTTTAATGGATTTTAAATAGCTACATGCTTTTAATCATCATTTTATAGGCAGTGTGAGATTTCTAAATGTGGGGCAATAATCATCCTTCGCGGGATTTTCTATGTTGGGCTTTGTCTATCTAAGCTAATCTTAACATGAAGCAGCATTTCTTATGCTTATTAAATGAGAGATTTTCTCACAACGTGGGACACCGTTGAATTACCCACTGTCTATAAAATACTTAGCTCGTTCCACCGCTGGACTAATTTTTGCCCTATTCTTCAGTCATGATTGTTCTGGAATTCTCCATGCCAAACAATTCAACTACAAGTTAAACCTTCTAGTACTTTCCACTCACATGTGGGAATACTTTTTCAAACTAAGGAATCTTCCTTATGAACTGCTAATCAGTACCTAATTTTTCTTCCTCCGTTGAACTTTTCTGCTGCATTCAACTATAACCTATAAGTTTTTCAGCTCAATAGACTCTCGCAAATCTAGTGCGACTAATTATTATTCACCATCGCAATAACTTTCCTTGCTATAAACTTTCTGTGCTACAATAGTGAACTTTTCAGCCACGTCAATAGACTATAGTGAAACAGTGCTCGTTCGATCTCTCATCCGCGTCGCGCTCGTCCGAAATAAATAAAATAGGCCAAAAACTTTCTCTACAAAGTACCTATTTCCTCTTCCTCTACCCCTCTTTACTAACAAATTAGGTTAATCTTTAAATTTATGTATTTTGCAATCAGGCCTCGCCAAACCATAGACGCCCTCCCAATTTTCTCCACGTATCATTAAGTCATTCTGCATAAAGATCAGCAGTTAGAAACTGCGTATTAATCTATTTCTTTTCTTGCTAGCACAAGAATTAGTTATTGTCTACCAAAGCTTTCATTAATCTCTTTAATCCAGGTTTAACGAAAGGGTAACTTGCCCCATTTTTAGCCTACTTTCGATTTTTGCAAAAAATGAAAGTAGACTTATGAGATCACTACAGGGCGAAAAAAGTGTGTCTGTCTGTGTGTATGTGTGTGTGTGAGTCTGTGTGTGTGTGTGAGTGTGTGTACTCTGAATGTCTGTCCCCCCCTATCAATTCGAATACGGTGAAACCGAATTGAACGAAATTTGGTACAGAGGTAGCACTGGCAAAGGGCACCTCAGTGTCATGTTTTATATCGCCGCCATCTTTACCAGAACTTAATGGCGGCCACTCAAATGGTCAAAACGTAAATCATGCATTACAACCAAACTAATAATCGGATCTTTACCAAATTTGGTAACAACGTTCCTTCATATGAGGCGCGTCTTGTGCCCAAACTACGAGGTCATCAACCGTACCATTTCAGAATGGCGGCCGTGTGAATTATGCAAACTTTATAATCCTTAACATGGGACCCACCAGTTCCGACTATCGAACCAAGAATCGTTTAATCTGTTTGAAACGACGTGGCCCGTTTGAAATTAAAAGTTTATATTTTAATATTATAGTCTAGAAGTGATTTTAAAAAGCTGAGTCTTCTCGGTTATTTGACAAGATGGCAGCTGATCTCTCGTTCTGACCTATATTTTATTAATTTCAGTATTTTGCATGCAATATAGGCTAGAGGTAACAAATATATGAACTTTCTATGAAATGAACTCGGTTTAAAATATACTCCAGTAAAGAAATCGTTTAGTCCAAGTCATGATTTGCTATAACGTGGTATATGTATTGGTTCCTAACGATCTATTAGAGTGTGAACGATTGGCTGCGTGGTCAGCGCGTTAGTCTTTCACCAGGCTGGCCGTGGTTCAAATCCTATCAGAGTTGGACTTTTTTATATTTTTTTTATATTTATTATTTCTTGAGTACTGAGACGTTATAAAATAAAGCATTATATGGTGCATTTTGAAATGGAAAATATATATTTAATTAAAAAAAAACACCGGAGTGACATCTACATAAGAGTAATTATTTGAACTATGTTATTGGTAACCACAGCCGTCTAGATCCGAGCTATGCTCTCTACCGGCCAGTTAGTGAACCCATGTCTACAGTATATTTGCGAAGGTTATTATTTTTGCCGATAGAGGGTACACATCCCCAAGATAAGGCGCGATTATCACGGCCAACGAGAATGACTGGCTCTGGTGAGTTTTCGTGACGTCAGCAATGTAGTTCTGTTGCACCACTGCCTGGTCATCGTTTTACTGCCGGTGTGGTACCTAGTCATCTTGTCTACATCATTGAACCTGTATAAACGTTGGTATTCATTTATCACTTGTCTTCATAGAAGGTATTGATACAAGTCGTTAGTCGGTGGGTAGTGTATTCCGCAGATCTCTTCTATAAACGAATTAATTTATGTTCCGCCCCTTGAAACAACAATAAGTTAATGATATCTATACTGTGCTGCAAGATTCTTTGATCTAATTATACTAATGTGCACATATTTTAACTCACAACGAAGGTCACAGAATCTACAGCTCGACTTACTGTAGCCTGTTCGTTGCAGCTATTAAAGACACAACGAACCCTTGAATCCTAGTTCGCGTGGATTTATGTAAGGAGTAACTTCAATAGGCGTAGTTTTGCAAACCTATACAGTATAATTTATCGTGTTTGAAAACACACGGAACATCTTAACTGCGTCCATTTTATGAAGATTGATATAAAATATTGCATTTCTGCTGCTTATGAATTGCTCTCGACTTAAACGTACAAGCATCATCAAGCAGTACCGGTACATTGCCTACGTCACAGAAGGGTTTGGTTTACGCGCCTTGGCCTGTCTTTCTCGTTAGCCGTGCGCGATTACAAATTAGCTGTGTAATAGTTATATTAAGTATGTTTCTCCCAGTGATACGTTTAGAGCAACGAAGTTTAAATTATTGTAAGTAGTCGGTGTTAATAAACTGAATACCTACGTTGTTTGGAGTGTTTACTGATGAAATTGCAAAATGCTGGGGTAAATTATTTGAACGCCACTCCTCAAATCCAGTGTGCCAATTTGCACTTCGAATTGGAAGAAATTAGGAGATGATAAAGACAAAGAGTTATAACTATACCCATACATTTAGGAGAAAGTAGGCTATATGTTCTTTCCTGAACATCTTGTTTCCTCATGATCCTGTTTAAACATAGAAGTTCTAGAAACTTCCTTTTAAATTTTCTCTTCAGGTTTCACAATAAGTGACCTGCCCTATTTGTATAACCTCTAAAAGTAATTCTGTATTATTACAAGAAGTTATAGAAACTTCAATTTCATTTCTTCCTGTTTTTTATTGTTGTTACTTTCGAAGTTGTTACTTGTTCATATTTCTAAGATTTCCATCTGGAAATTCTTAAAGTACACATCTTGTACTTGATTTATTGTTTAGCTTTAATTACGTTAATTATCTTTAAATTTCCCATTTGTTAATCTTAACAACATTTCAACATCTTAAGAAGATTTTAACGCATATAAAAGTTTTTCAACCAAAAAATTGTCAATTGTTTTTTTGTTTTTTTTTTAAATTGTCACTTTAACTCAGAGAGTCATATCGTGACATACAGACAATAAACACATAGATAACATAAATGTACAGTGTGGCGTTAGATAATTAAACCAAATGTCCATTCGGCATTTCATAGCTTCCTTGTTATTTCAAAACTTAATAATGTTTTGCAGTAGTTATCTTCATTCACAATATCACTGGGCAACTTTTCTGATGGAAACTGCACAAAGATCTTTCTTAATCATAAATGTGGACACAGTGTTCTTCATTTTTTGACAGTTCTCCATGGGAGACACCTCACAGAAAGAATTACTTTTATTTCCCCATCGAGCCCTTACTGACTGTAAGAGTCTGATAAGTTTTGTGATAAGGAAAAAAAACCATCAAACTCACAGGAAAAATCTACAGACAGCAATATGTGGCTGTACGGTAGTATCGTATAGGCTACCTAGTTAATACAGATAGGCTCTCCTAGGCTTTAACAAGATTTATAGCCTAGGAAGCCATCTCCTGTACTTGAATGCTTAATTTACATGCATCTTTGTTCTGAATCTCATCCGACGCTTTCTTATTCCACATTGCCCTGATGGTATTAAAATATTTTGCTAATTGACCTGCTTTCCCCCATTCCCTTTTTAGTAATTTAATTAAAGTGTGATACTCATTTTCATTTTCTATTCTGTTTAGATCTGCTTTGTCTACAAACGTTGCTCTTATCATTTTAATTTCCTTGCATTCCCTGATCAGGTGCGCCGCACCCATAACCTTCCCACAAAACAGGCAAATGTCCTCTTTTCCTACTTCTCTCAACGCTTTGTTCTTATACACCCCCATTAACCACCAAATTATCCCTCTCATTTCTCTTTTCATTAGGCATTGAGGCTTTATGCTCATAAAGTTCCTTATTTCGCAGAACTCCGTTAAGGTTCTCCTACTGGTGCACTCTTCCCTTAGCACCTGCAACTCTACGTCATTAACCCTTCTGCACACTTTTTTACACACCCTACCTTCCTCTCTTCGTAAGTCCCTATCCCATAGATAACCCATTCCTAATCTTTCCAGTACACTTCTTACCCCGTCCACCCAGTAGCCCTCTTGCTGATGCTTCATTTGGTGCAGGTAGGCTACCTTAAGCATTTCCCCCCCTCCACCTGCTTTTAAACGAATCCAAGACTTTATGACCCTTTTTATGATATGTTGTCTAATGCTTACATCCTCACACAACATTCTCGCTCCACAATTCGCCGTGCAACTAGGTAGCCCCAAAATTATCTTGGCGAACCTACTTACAATACTGTCCAGGGTTTTCGTTCCTTCCTCTAAACCCCATACTTCCACTCCATAGAGTGCTCTTGAAACGATGAGTGCGTTGAACACATTCTTATACACTTTGTAGTCAAGATTCGGTAACCTACGCTCTAACACTTTAACATTCGCCAATGCCGCTAGCCCTTTCGATTTTGCCCTTTTAATTTGTTCGGTCCATTTACCATTACTCGCCATTATCGTCCCTAGATACTCAAGTTTTTTCACCGTCTCTAACTGAGACCCATACATGACCCACTTTTCATTCTTAGCCAGTTTAACTCCCTTTTTGCAGACCATAACTTTGGTCTTACTCGGGTTAATTTTTAAGTTCCAGTCCTCACAGTATCTCACAATCTCGTCAATATTTTATTGCATATTATAGGGTGTTAGAGCAAGCAGAAGGATGTCATCAGCAAAAGCTAGGTCCGGGATATCATAATTGTCCAGGCAAGGGTTGGACCGTTGCTCAAAGCCCTTTGAATCAAAAATATCGTTGATAAATAGCAAAAAAAGCACCGGGGATAATTTGCATCCCTGTTTTAATCCTATATTAGACGTTATCTCTCCTACAATTACATCATCTTTAGTTTTAATTGCACATTTCACTTCGGAATACACATTCTCAATTGCTCGTATCATTTTATGTGACACCCCGATTTTTCCCAGCTTAGCCATGACAGCTCCCCTGCTCACTGAATCAAACGCCTTCTCCAAATCAATAGCTGTGATATACAGCTTGCCTCTTTTCCTTCTTATGTACTTGTCCATCACCGTTTTAACCACCATTATATTGTCACTGGTTCTCATCCCTTTTCTGAACCCTGTCTGGAGTCTCGAGAACACCGAACAGCCCTCTGCCCATGCTATTAAACGCTTGGATAAGACCCCGGTGTACATTTTGCTCAAATTATCAAGCAAAGTTATGCCTCTATAGTTGCCTGGGTCTAGTTTGTCCCCACGCTTCTTATATATTGGACAAATTATCCCTTCCTGCCACGCCCTCGGAAATCTACCTCCTTCAAAGATTTTATTAAAGATTTTTAACAAGCTGTCCATCATGAACCTATTATTACTCAACTCTTGCCAAAATTCATTTGTTATCCCCGAAATAGCACCTGACTTCCCTCCTTTACTCTTTACTATTACTCCCTTAATTTCCTCTATCGATATGACTTGGTCCAGCATAGGCAGAACGACCTCCATCCCCCTCGGGACGCCAAACTCATCCCTCTTCCTCCAATTATCTTCAGCATTTAACAGATTCTCATAATATGCAATCCATACTTCATCACTAATAGAGCTCCCCCCACCACTTCTGCTCCCCCTACAGTAAGAATTTATCCTGCTCCACACTTTGCTACAGTCGTTAGCTTTAGAATCCTTATTTAGTGCTGTAGCTTCCTTACCCTGCCATTCATCTTTCATTTTGCTGAGCAGTTCCCTATATTCCTTCCTTAGACGACAAAATTCTACTCTCATCGTATCATCCCCTCCTCTCTTGTATAACTTCAGTGCCCTAATAACTTCGGTTTTCTTCCTTCTACAAGATTCATCGTACCATCCTTTAATTCTCCCTAATTTTCCTCTAGCCTTCACGCGCATTTTCCGCCCGGCCATCATAATTGCATTCTCAATCATACGTATTACCCCTTCAATTTCATCATTACTGATCATTAAACTTATCCCTACCTTTATCAGCTCAAAATTTTCTCCCTGGAAGTAGTTCTGGAACTCTCTGCAGTTTTCCTCCCTCCATCTGAATCTATTTACTTTTCTCTCTATAGCTTTAACTTGTGGGTTCCCTTTTGATTTTAATTTTGTCACCGCTCCCTGCATGTTGACGACAATTGGTAGGTGGTGTGATTCCCCCCATTCTTCAACAGTGAACCTCTTAATTAGGGCTAGTGCTCCTCTGGAACATATTGCTAAATCTATTACACTTCCTCCAGTCTCTGTTATATACGTCAGGTTACCTTCTTCATCCCCCACACAGACACCATTTAATATATATAGCTCTTCTGCACCACATAGTTCCAAAATCTTTTCTCCGTTCTTATTACATTCCTTGTCTTTGCTGTGCCTATCCCCACATACGGCCTCGGCAACCCCCTTGCTGTAAAGGGGCTTTCTGTCTGCAACCCTCGCATTGAAGTCCCCTAAAAGCACAATCTCTGCCTCTTCATATATATTTTGAATTCTGTTTATTTCCATAGCTAACTCATCGAAAAAGCTTTCTCTTGCATACGGGGAATTCTCCGGAGGGTTGTAGACAAAGCCGAAACATACCTTTCCTTTCCCCCTCCCCCTAATATCTGCTTTTACCCACACTACTTCTTCCAGTTCTGAACTAATAAATTCTGATAATTCCCTCACCTCTTCTTTAATTAAAACAACAATTCCCCCCGGAAACCTTCCTGTACGAGCTTTCCTAATCTTAGGTTTTGTATATATATTGAAGCCATCTATTTTAACCTCGCAACCTACAGGGAGCCAACTCGCAACAAATCCTACAATCTGCATATCTTCTATTAGGGTCAAAACTACATCGTTCCTTCTCTTATTTAAAAAACCCTCTATATTTACGCTAGCAATATTCCAGTTTAGTTATTTTTTACCCCTACCCTCTTCGCTGGCGGTAGCTTTACTTCTAGTAACTCTAGCTTTCTCTAGCTCCAGTATGCTGCCACCTGGAGAAGAAATGACCTCCTTCTCCACATTAAACTGCTCTGTCAAGGTTTTCTTGCCCCATAGTTCTTTTAGACTAGTAACTCGTTGTTTGACAGTCTCACCTTTCTGCAAACCACGCACTTGTCCAGTGTTCCTGGCGCTGACGTTGGTCGTTCCTGCTCGCGCCACTTCCGTGTTGGACTTGGAGGTCGATGCTCTCTGTTGAATCACCGCACTTCCTTCTGAACCGCCAGCTGCTTCCACCTGGTTGCTAGGTCTGACTGTCTCCTGTTGTTGTTGCTTCTCCATATCCTGGAGTTGTGCCACTGTCCAAATCCGATCCCAGTTGTTGCCGCTAACCACCAGTCTATTGCCTTTTACATAAGCCTTGAGACCTGAGCTCCTTGCCTTCCTTAAATGAAACTGCAAGGTCCGTTGCTCGCTTGCCTCTTCTTTACTCATTTCTCTCCTTACCCATATCCTCTCCCCTTTCAGGTTCTTTGCGTTCGTCAGAATTCTGTGAGCCATCAGCGAAGAAACTAAAGACACTTTCACGGGCCTCGTGCCCCTTCCCCGGCCTATCCTGGTCACATTGTCAATCTCTGAGACTCCAATGCTTATCCGCATGCCTTCACTAATCACTCGGAGCACCTTGGATGTTAGATCCTCGGTGCTTTCCTTGGCATCTTCCTTTATTCCGTAAATGAAGACGTTTTTCTTTCTCTCATCCAGCTTGGCCTTTCTTAATTCATTTACCTCCCCCTCTAATATCTTCACCTTTTCTCTTAGGTCTTTTATCTCTCTGCTATTCTCGGTCAGCCTTTCTGTCACTATTTCCATCTCTTCTCTTATACATGTCTTCATCTCCTTGAATTCCTTACATTGCTCACGAAGAATGTCCCGGATCTGGTCATTTTGTGACACTTCCTTTACAATTTCCCTTATTTTTTCCATTTCTTGCCATCCCAGCTGACCAGGCCCTGGGTTTGACTCCACTCCTCCAATTAATAGTAGCGTCGCCACAACCAGCGCTACCATCCCCATCGCCAAAACCCCCATCTGTTCAGTGACGTTGCCCGCTATCACCTTCCCGACACCGAAATCGCACTTCACTCTAGCCTGCCAACGGCCGATGACCGCCCGGTACAGCTGAATAGCAATTCCCATTCTTCCTTACACTTCACTGCACGTCTATTCACCTCAAATTGTCAATTGGCTGGTGCAAACTTTAGATAATTTTAGGAGGTCTGCGACCCCAATTGTTAACAAAACCAAAATTATATATTTGTTATATGGATTACTCTTTTTGCATTGTTATATAAATCAAGATTTATTTCTTCGCTTTATCATTTCTCTAAAATAACTATTAGGCAAGATCCTGTCTTCCCCTACTCTTCCTATGGGTTTAACTTTAAAAACCTCACAAATAAAATTAACAACGGTTCCACTTTTTGTTGCATTTGAGCAAAAACTCTTCATAAAATCTATTTCTAAGTCTTTCTCAGCTTTCATAGCTAATTCTAACTGGCCAGTAAGGCAAGCATAGCTCGCTACACCAGCTTCCTGCTAGTTGAGATTCTCTCTACAACTTATGGTTGGTTTTTCAAAATTTAAGTGTTTCTCATTGTCTAAACTTTTAGTCGGCATTTCGCTGGGTAAAAGCTTAGTCATTCCTAAATGCAACTATTGGTGCTCTTACCAAAATTATTCTCAAGGGTATAATTGCTTTATCCCTATCCTTCTTGTAAACATTCGGTCGCTCTTTAGAAATTCTACAATTTCAAGAACTAAAACATCATGGCTGATCCAAATTATTTGCATTCTTCAAAATATTTGTTTAAAACAAACTCCTTTGAAGGGATACACAGTAAATCTGTTACTCTTTGTCTTGCCAGATCACCACCCTTCCCCATAGTAGGTAAATTTATGCTTGAGAGGGAATACGCTATAGCAGCTTGCTTGCGAATAGCCCAAGTTCCACCTGCGTTTCCTGTTAGCTTCGCCCAGGTCCCTACCCACTTTAGGTATCGGAAAGCGGATTTACAGTGGCAGCTGCCTTTGAGTGTACTAAAGTTAAAGTTATAACTTATGTCAGACTCTCTTCCTATTTCTCCATCCCTTTTCTCCAGTCCGAAACCCACTTCTTTTCTTCTTCATCTTCCCTTGGGGGTCAGGTTATTCCTAAGCTAATAATCTACCCAAGCGCCACCTGAACTCAACATAATCCCAGTACTCTACTACCACCATTTAACGTAGCAAATACTGACGTAGATGTGGTTCGTTGGTTCCTCAGTTCAGGGGCTGCGACAACGCGGACATGTAGCCCCGAGTACTTTGGGTGTGTGTAGAATCTGTCTGATAACCGGTGTTAATTGTGATGGCTGTATTAGTGTGTGTTATCTGTAATTCAGGTTAAGGACTGTAGAAGATCAATTTCAAGTAGTTCCTACTTTTGCTACCAAATGCTACCGGTACCGTTAATGACATCTAGCTCTGAACTTGGCTACTAGATGTCACCGCAACCGGCACCTGTCGGCGAACGTAGGAGCATTAATCAAATATAAGCTACAAATTTAGCTTCACACAATTGTGGTTAGTGGAATGTTCTTTTACATGCCATAAATCTCTGACATGGGCCTGCCGGCTTTACTTCCCCTCTTAAGGAAGGCATACTGAGGGATGTTTTAACCCTCTTAGAAAACAATCCGACAGCTTCGGCCAGGTTTGAACCCGTGATCTTCGGCATGGAAGTTCAGCATGCTACCAACTACGCGACCGAAGCCGCCTGACGCAGATGTGGGAGCGTTAATTATTTCCTTGATCAAAGCTGTACGACCGCAAAACGCTGTGTACCTGTGACAAAGGAACGGGGAGGAATGATGACATCATGTCACATGTAACCAACGCAGAGAGATGCCACATGCCCGTGGGAATATATTGTAATGTACGAGGTTAACTCCGGAAATAAGTTACATTGTTACTGAACTGTAAGGATGAGAGTTAAATGGCTCGATTTATCACTGGTTTCAAATTGGGGCGTGTTGGCGTAGCGGTCAAGCTGTTTGCCTCTCACCAAGGTGGACCGGGTTCGATTCCCGGTCAATGCATGTGAGATTTTCGAAGTGAAATGCCAAGTCGTGTGGTTCGGAATCCACATAAAAAGGAGGTCCCTTGGCTCATAATCACAAGATTCACGGTCACGTATCACTACACTCTTCCTTCCTTCCAAATCAGACTCCTTGGCTCGATAGGCAAGATCAGCCCTTACTCACCTCCCCTACTCTGACCACTGAACATATTCGTCAGCTCCATTCGTTGTTGTTGATGATTCTTTAGGGGCTTTGAGACATCGTGATCATGTATCCCCATGTATTTGGGTGTGTGTATAA
Source organism: Meconema thalassinum (assembly GCA_946902985.2). NCBI lineage: Eukaryota > Metazoa > Arthropoda > Insecta > Orthoptera > Tettigoniidae > Meconema > Meconema thalassinum. The sequence continues at coordinate 212,546,222 of OX336396.1, read as the reverse complement.
TTTGTCTGTGATGGCTGTATTAGTTTGTGTATTTAGAATTGAGATGAGGATTGGGAAGGAGGTGGCTGTGGCCTTAAGTTAGGAACCATCCCAGCATTTGCATGGTGTAGATGTGGGGGAACCCACGGAAAACTACTTCCAAGATGGCTGAGGTGGGAATCGAACCCTCCTCTTCTCAGATTTGCCTCACAAGACTGGGTGAACCCTCAGACCAGAATTAAAATTTCTTGGCAGAGCCGGTAATCAAACTTGGACCTTCGGGGCGACAGCGAAGAATGCTAGCTACTACGCAACGAGGTGGATTACGAAACAAGCAGTTCCCTGAAGAACTATATACGGTAGCCTATTTTCATATATCCTAATGGTCTTCTCTATCAAAAATTCTCCTGTCTATGAAAAGGATCGCCCTGTTGGAATGTTATATGTGTAGGCCATAAAGCTTATGTACCATTAGATAAAGATTATTGCGTAGGTTCATTATATAAACTTTCAGTTCGACCGCATATTAGGATACAGGAGATAAAAACATATTTGTAAAATTACACACAGCCGCCATCAGAGGTTATGAAAACAATTGAATAAAATTAGATACCAGTGCATTAAATTTGTACCACGTTTTACTGCGCTTGGATGATTAAATCGCGTGAAATATCCATTAAAATGTTTCAAATTCGCTTGGCCGCCATGTTCGTTTCGTACTTACAGTATTAAGTTTTTAAGATCCACATAGGTGAACTTATAGTAGTACCCTTCATTACCTTACAAAATTTCAAGGTGATATCTGTTACCGTTGCGGAGATATAGAAAGCCAGTGAAATATTTCGCGTGGCCACCATGTTGAATTGGTGAAACTTCTCAAAATTTGGAAGGCACTTACCGAGTTTCATTGAAATCGCTTCGGCCGTTTATTTTATTAGGACACAAACACAAAGACAAGGTGATCTCATAAGCCTATTGTTTTCATCAATGAAAATAGGCTAAAATGATAAGGTTTTACGACGCGTGAGCAGGCCACATACAGCTGTTCATGTGAGAAGCTTGGATTCTTCTTATTTAGTCCACACACTTATAGCAATTGTCCCTGTGCTTTGCTGATGGTCATTGCAAATGCTTTGTGATGATAATTACAAAATCAGTTCGAAAAAACAAAGAAAATGCGTGTTATATCTATTATCTAATGTCAACCGGCATTTGGAATTTCAAAATCAACACTAACACCACTTCATGGGTTATGTCACACACGAACTGAAATATTGCTAGTCAATTCTGTTGAGCGTGCGTAATCATACAACGAAAACACAGAAACTACCGCTAGAATGTATGAAACTCTTTCATTTGTTGAAACGATTTGTGCGCTAGCACTCATTTGTTGAAACGACTCACGTGTCATCTCTACATAGTATGAAACGAAGTCCCCGATTCTAGGATGTTCTGGGTAATCTCGAGAACCACTGGATGGATTTTGATGCAGTTTTCACCATTTTGCAAACAAGGTTTCTGTAGAATATAATTCATTTATGACCAAAGGAAGCCGAGCAGTAACGATTTCATTGAATCGAGTCGAAGAAAGACCTTCTGTCCGTGGGTCTCTTAAGTTTACGCTGGGTAAAGCGTTAAAAATATCTATATAATATGAGTGTAATAATTGTTCAGCATGAAACGTTCTACAAAAAGTCCCGAACAGCATATCTCTATCTTCAATACATCGCCCACTTTAAGTGTTTTTACGTTTTCATTTCTTCAAACAATCTTCATTCAGTTACTGGCTTCGGAGACAGTTTACGAGCTAGCGAGTGAGCGAGCCTATCGCCCCAGTTTCAGCCTTCGTTCCACAGAATACACAGTCAAGTTTAGATTGGACGGAAGGGGATCTGTGTTTCATGCACCTCGGCATTCTTAAATTACGTCTGATAAGAATTCGTTGTACATGCTATCTCCATGATAATATAATTAACAGTCCAGTGGGTGAGTTCAACCCATCATGCCGAGAAGGAAAACGGATATAGGTCGTAGTTCATGAACATCGAAAAAATATGCCTTTTAAGCTTACGCTGGGTAAACCGTTAAAGATACCGGGCGAAGCTGGGACGGGTTGCTAGTCTATTATAAATGTATTTGCTAATTGAGAAACCTTTGCGGGCGTGCACAAAACAACTCACCAAATTTCATTTGTTTAAACGATTTGCGTGCCAACACTCAATTGTTCAATTGTTGAAACGACGCAAAAATGAATTTACTGATTCTGAAACCTTCGCGGGAGTGTGCACGACAACTCACCAAAGTTTCATCGCAATCAGGTGAATGGCATATGAACGTATATGGGATAAACAAACACACTACCTAAGAAACATCATTTTCATATCTGGAAGAAAGTGAAAACGATGAATGTGAACTAGACAAAATCGTGCATTATACTATTAACTAAAACAGGCCTATCTAAGAAGTGGCATATTTTTTTCCGAAATAAAATCATTGCCAAATCGTTTTCCCATGATTTACTCCACTAAAACATAATGAAAGAAAAACTATGCCCTCGTAAGCCAGATTCACGTATTTCCTCCGCTGAATTTCATCAAATCTTTCTTATAATAGGCTTAGCGTAGCGGGAGTAATCCTCATGCTCAGGGCCCTGCTAGGCACGTGGCATGGCGCTCTCGAGTTGGAGATAAATCGATCTTATTATCTCCGAGCACATTTAAGTTCACTTAATTAAAATGTTAATCAAAGTAACATTCACAACTGGGTAGAGTCTGAAGTTGGAATTGTTTCACCTTAGCGTTAGTCCTGGCGAATAATGTAGCAACCGCTGTTACCAAGGCAACGGGCGTTAATGACGCAATCTGCAGAGCTCTGGTTGATGATAACTGTCTCGTCAGAACCAAATAGCAATGCATAACCCATGAGCTTGGATAGTGCTTTCATTTCACGGACTGCATTTTAATGTATAAAGCTTGTAACTTTCTACTGTCATGATCAGTAACCTTTCAACCCCGTCATTAAGTAGCTACTTCATGTGAATTGGCTAATCTTGTTGGCTACAAACCCTCGGTTTGTGTGTCCAATTCCCGACGCTGCCAATAAATTGTTCTTTTAAGGGGACTAACATCTCGGTGATAATGAAAAGTGATGACGAAATGAAAAACTAGATCTTAAACTACTCACAACAAACTTCCGTACTAGAAGAAGATGGAGGAGAAGGAGGATGAGAAGAAGAAGAAAAGAGAAGGAAGAGGAGGAGGAGGATAAGGAGAAGAAGGAGGAGGAGGTGAAGGAGAAGAAGGGGGAGGAGGAAGAAGTGAAGGAGAAGGAGAAGAAGAAGGAGAAGAGGAAGGAGGAGGAGGAGAAGAAGATGGAGGAGAAGGAGGAGGAGAAGAAGAAGAAGAAAAAAAGGAAGCTTGTAGTTTAACGTGACCGTTAATCTCGAGATCATGAGCCACGGGACCTCCTTTTTACGTGGAATCCGAACCACAGGACATGGCATTTCACTTCGAAAATCTCACATGCATTGACCGGGAATCGAACCCGGGTCGCCTTGAGAAGAAGAAGAAAAGAGAAGGAAGAGGAGGAGGAGGATAAGGAGAAGAAGGAGGAGGAGGAGAAGGAGAAGAAGGGGGAGGAGGTGAAGGAGAAGAAGGGGGAGGAGGAAGAAGTGAAGGAGAAGGAGAAGAAGAAGGAGAAGAGGAAGGAGGAGGAGAAGAAGATAGAGGAGAAGGAGGAGAAGAAGAAGAAAAGAGAAGGAAGAGGAGGAGGAGGATAAGGAGAAGAAGGAGGAGGAGGTGAAGGAGAAGAAGGGGGAGGAGGAGGAAGTGAAGGAGAAGGAGAAGAAGGAGAAGAAGAAGGAGAAGAGGAAGGAGGAGGAGAAGAAGAAGAAAAGAGAAGGAAGAGGAGGAGGAGGATAAGGAGAAGAAGGAGGATGAGGAGAAGAAGGGGGAGGAGGTGGAAGTGAAGAAAAAGGAGAAGAAGGAGGAGAAGAAGAAGGAGAAGAGGAAGAAGGAGGGGAAGAAGAAGGAGGAGAAGGAAGAGGAGTACATAAACGCGTGTTATTTTGTGATAAACAACTTAACTAAATGAAATACTGATGCGTACTTAATAATTTTATTACACCTTATATCAATAAATTGAATTAATAACATTAATTGATTATACTAGTTTCGGACACATTATGGCCCTCCTCAGTAATTGCTTTTTGAAAGAAACTATTATAATTGCGAGCAAACTGGCGAAATCGATAACCACGAACGTAACATTCTCAGGAAAATATATGGCCCCGTTTATGTTAATGGTATTATGTATTACAAGGAAAACCACAGACTTGTTCACAGTAATCAACAAGTTCACTGATACCGTGCGTAAGAGACGATTGAAATTCTATGGTCACATCTGCAGAATGGACAACACCAGATATGTAAAGCAACTGCTTCAAAGAAGGACAATATCAGTTGGTTAGAAGAAATCAAACAGGACTTAAAATAAATACACATCACAGAAGATATCATCATGAATCGAAAGGCTTTTGGGACTCCAGTTACAAATCAATCTTTCATCGAAGAAGCTAAAAAGACCAGTGAAAAAAAAATGGACGGAAGAACGTAAGAAGGGGCATAACGAGTTCATGAGGAGATTTTGGTAGGAGAAGAAGAGGAAAACACCATCAACCCAAGCCAACAAGTTCAAACGCAAAACGAAAGAAAGAAAGAAAGAAAGAAAGAAAGAAAGAAAGAAAGAAAGAAAGAACTACGCGCAAAGTTTCATATATTTTATACTTGGATTTCTTCCTTTGAAAAATTAATAAACAATATATCAAAATAGTTAAAAAATTCTGATCTGTAACAATTATGGGCTTTAAATTGATGATAATTATTATAAAATAGTTTTTGGAAAATGACATATCTAAACAGTTTGTGATTGTACATTACTATAAAATAGACTAAAAAGGTTTTTTCTTTAAAAATATCTTGTCAATTTATTATTTCTCTAAGTTGAATATATGCTCTTTCTGGAGTTGATCAAAGGTTGGATTATGTAGGCAATTGAATGCATCTTCCTGCTCCAATGGAAATTTTGAAGTAAATTGTGTTTGTCAAAGAAGTATTGTTTCGTAATTTATGGTGGATAAATGTCTCGCATATCCATGAAAACTACAAAAGAAAAACCAAAATACATGAAGTTCATATCACTACGTATAAATATCGTATGTAATATTCTACCTCTCATGTTAGGGCATACAAATACTTGTTTTTCCGTGTAATGTAATTGGGCACAGTTTGTGTTGACCGATTGAAAAGTCGCAATATCAATTGTCAATACGGCAACACTGAAGAAATGGCTTCAAATCTCTTTATAGTAATACTGTCGGGGTCGGAAGAGAACATAGCTTGACCAAGGGAGGTCAACAGGAAAGATGACAGACAGGAGCCCGGAAATATAAGTGGAAGCAATGCCTGACTCAGCTGGAATTCCATGGTCGCCAACCCACGTCCCACTAGTTGTAAGCCCTTGGAGGGCAAATTTAATCCTGGCCAGCGGGCACAAACGGTGTTTACTCAGTCTCACAAGGAAACCCTCAGAATAAATGGTTGGTCGGTTCCTCAGTTTAGGGGCTGCGACAACGCTGTCATGTCTGATAACCGGTGTTAATTGTGTCGGTTGTATTAGTGTGTGTTATCTGTGGTTCAGGTAGAAGGACTGCAGACGATTAATTTTTTCAAGTAGTTCCTACTTTTGCTACGAAATGCTACCGCCCACGACATCAACTGCGGACGTGGCTATTAAATGCCATCGCAGTCAGCACCTGGCGGCGAACGTTGGATCTAACATAGCGTTATCATACTAACCTGAAAATTTTAGCTTCCACAAGAGTAGTTAGTGGAAGGTTCTTTTACATGCCAGAAATCTATGACATGGGACCGCCGAGTTGCTTCTCCTCCGACGGAAGGTATACGAAGGGATTTTTAACGCTCTTAAAAATCCCAAGACTTCGGCCGGATTTGAACCCGCGATCTTTGGCATAGAAGCTCAGCTTGCTACCAACTACGCCACCGAAGCCGCTTCACAAGACATGGGTTCGGTTCCCATCGGCATAGAAGTGTTTTTCCGTGGGTTTATACTTCTGTTCCAGGCAAGTACGGGATGGTATCTAACTTAAATCCACGTCCAACTGCTTCAAAAATCCCACCCCAATTACCAGTACACACTTGAGCACAGGTTATCAGACGGAATCAAAACCCACCCAAGTACCTGAGACAGACAAGCATAATTTCTGAAGGGTTAAGTAAATGAAGACAAATTTCAATAATGAGAATAACAATTGGCTATCAGGACGTGCTGGTCAGCTATGTCTTCAACTCAGTCCATATTAACAGCCTCAAGTTTGTTTTGTTCAGAAATATGAATGATGTAATAGCACTTGAATGATTTGAATTATATGCAAGCTGCCCTCTGGGTGTCAAATAACAAAGCTTACACCCGGTCACCGAGGCCATACGCTATTATTATGATATTATTATTATTATTATTATTATTATTATTATTATTATTTGAATTATAAATCTGTCCGATGAAATTTTCTTTCTAGGATATTGTGAGAATGTGCCTGAGTGTAAAATTGGAAATTTCCTGCTACGTTCAGATAGTAGTACCTTTTGATATCTATTTGTTATTGAAGTTTGTGTAGTTGTATCCTGTGTTTATTAAAAGGTTGGAGAAAGTGCTTTCGAAACAGGAATATAAATGAAAAACTAAATCCCTACTTTAAGTCTCGGGACACTCAACCATACCCTAGAACGTATTATTTACAGCAATACACAGTTACTGTCATCAAAATAACATAGTTATAAGACAGAAAATGAATAGTTGAAATTGATTATGATTAGATAAAGTTGCTTTTGCAACTTCACTGTCAGTATATTCTGAAATAAATAAATAAATAAATAAATAAATAAATAAATAAATAAATAAATAAATAAATAAATAAATAAATAAATAAATAAATAAATAAATAAATAAATAAATAAATAAATAAATAAATAAATAAACAAATAAATAAACAAATAAATAAACAATTGAATAAATAAATGAATGCATAAATAAATAAACACATAAATAAACAAATAAAGAAACAAATACATAAACAAATAAATACAAAATGAATAAATAAACAAATGAATAAAAATAAATAAACAAACAAATAAACAAATGAATAAACAAATGAATGAATAAATAAATAAATAAATGAATAAATAAATAAACAAATAAATAAACAAATGAATAAACAAATGAATGAATAAATAAATAAACAAATGAATAAATACGTAAATAAATAAACAAATGAATAAACAAATGAATGAATAAATAAATAAACACATAAATAAACAAATAAAGAAACAGATACATAAACAAATAAATATGAAATGAATAAATAAACAAATAAACAAATGAATGAATAAATAAATAAACAAATGAATAAACAAATGAATGAATAAATAAATGAACAAATGAATGAATATATAAATATATAAATAAATGAATGAATGAATGAATGAATGAATGAATAATAAATAAACAAATAAAGAAACAAATACATAACAAATAAATAAGCAAATGAATAAATAAACCAACAAACAAATGAATAAATAAATGCATGAATGAATAAATACACAAATAAATAAAAAATAAATAAACAAACAAATAAATAAACAAGTGAATAAACAAATGAATGAATAAATAAATAAATGAATAAATAAATGTATTAATAAATAAATAAATAAACAAATGAATAAACAAATGAACGAATAAATAAATAAATAAATAAACAAATGAATAAATAAATGAATATAAAATTAAATAAATAAATAAATAAATACATAAATAAATAAGTACATAAGTAAATAAATACAGAAGTAAATAAACAATAAATAAATAAACACATTCATTAGTTAAAGATGGTTATTCAGATATCAACATCGACATTCCTCTCCTACTTTAGGCTTCAGTAATTGAGATCTTCCACTAATAAGTGCCGGTACTTGAGTTCCGTACTCCAGGCCTTCATTGCAAGATGCTCTCGTTAACAATTCAAATGAAGCGAAATCGATATTTAATTTTTCTTTTACGCGCGAGGACCTGCTTGTAATTAAAGTAGTGGTGCCTTGTATCTGCGCTGACAGCTAGGACAGAGTGCTTGTCCAATTAATACAATTAATACACTCATTATCCAGTCTTCGTACTAATAGCAACTACAGCCTAATATATTTACTGAGATGTTGGACTCATCTCTATTCTGTTTTAAACGATAGTCACGTAAAGCAACAGTCGAAGAAGGTGAGACATGTAACAGTGTTTACAAATTTAGCGAAAATTCGGCAGATCTAGCGATTTTTAGCCTATTTTCATTTATGAAAAAATAGGCTTATGAGATCACCGTTTGTCCGTGTGTCTGTCTGTGTGATGGTGTGTGTGATGGTGTGTGTCCCCTCTAATAACTCTTAAACGGCTGGAGCGAATTCAATGAAACTCTGTAAGTCCATAGCACTATTTTGGATAACCCCGACCGTGCCCTTCGAATTTTGTTACGTCTCACCAATCCAACATGACGGCTGTGCGAAATATTTCACCAGCATTCAATATCTCCGTAACTATTACCGATAACACCCTGGAATATTTTACGGTAATAAAGGGAACTACTAGGAGTTCACATATGTGACTTTTGATAACCTGGTAACTACAAAACCAACATGGCGGCCAAGCGAAGTTGCGACTTTTAAATAGACGTTTCTTGCGATTTAACCAACCAAACGCAATAAAACTTGGTACAGTATATGTTTATACACATTTTAATGCACCAACATCTAACTTTGTTCAATTATTTACATAACCTCAAGATGGCGACTGTGCGAATTTTAAAATTAAGTTTTTATTTCTTGTGTCGTAATCATTCGATCGAAGTGAAAGTTTGAATAATGAACCTACGCAATAATTTTCCTTTAATGGTACATGACTCTATGCCCTATACATTTAACAATCCAACATGGCGACCATCCGAAATATTTAGATGGATCTCAATATCTACGAATCTATTACAGCAATCAAACTGAATATTTTAATGTTCATAGGGGCTATGAACATAAGTTCATCTATAGGACTTTCAATAATCAGGTGATCTCAAATCCAACATGGTGGCGACGCGAAGTATAAATTTGCACATGGTTGTTTCTAGCAATTTAACCATCCGAGTGCAGTGACACTTGGTACAGTAAATCCTTATACAAATGTTAATCCACTGGCATCTAATTCTTTCTATTGTTTCCATAACCACAAGGTGGCAGCTGTGCGAAATTTTAAAATCTAGTTTTTACTTCTTGTGTCCTAATCGTGCGATTGAAGTTTGAATGCTACACGTACGCAATAATCTTCATGTAACAGTACATAACTCTAAGACCTACATATATAAAAATCCAACATGGCGACCATCCGCAATATTTAGTTGGTTCTCAATATCTACGAATCTATTAGAGCAATCAAACTGAAATTTTGTATGTTGATAGAGGCAATTAACATAAGTAGGATATATGAAAATAGGCTGTATAGTCTTCAAGGAACTACTTGTTAAGTATGTCTTTCCTAGTTATCAAATATCGATTACTACGACAACACTGAAAATGACTTAAAACACCATAATCTTTCCTAGTGTTTTGTAACATTGTAATGTAGTGACTTGGCTGCTCGAGTCCGCGTCACCTTAAAGAAGTTACTAAGGGACATTTTCACCAACGTCAAAGATCCCTTAATTCATCATTAAAGGTCATTTAACTTTGCACGAGCATTTCATCAATCAGAAACGCTCGTTAACTTGCCACTAACATGCAATGCGTTTAATTGCCAAAATCCGACCACTCAACTCTCTTAAAGCATTGTTAAAGTGAAGGGAAACATCTGAACTCTACATAGCACATCTTGCAATAGCGGAAAAATTGGTTTTGTTTCCGAGTTTCACATCAACTTTCATCCATATGAATATAAAATATGTTTATGACAATGAAATTATAAAAGATCATGCATGCTACTAATAGTAAGAAAAAAGAATACGGAAATAAAAAAATACTCGAAGTGGGATTCGATCACCTTCCAGCTCTGCATAATGATCACCGAGTCTGGAACACGAACACTTACGCTACGAATACAACGGGAAAAGCGTGTCCTATTTAGCTAAGTAAACAATGTATACACACAACTGCTATATCTACTAAATACTTTGTTCAAATCCTTTATAGCTTTTGTCACGAATAATGTCTTCTGTATTTACCTTCCTCAAAATTCTCCGGAAGATGTACGAGCAATCAACGGAAACAGCATTTGGATGAAAAGACCTAGTACAGAACTCTATCAAAATTAATCTATAATGTCAGGTACTATACGTGGGCATAGTTTAAAACTGTCGGCTTGCATACTTTCTGATATATTGGTATTTGGATAAAAATTAACAGTTGGCAGTGCTGACGGCTCTTAAGAATACGCTCAGTCATATCTGTTTACATACACATAGTACATACGAAATTTGGTTGAAATCCAATTGATATTGTAGAAGTTATCATGCATTTAAAAATTGGACTTATCAGCAGGCTTTGAATCATTTTGGCAACACTGCCATGTATGGCCTCCTGGAAATTAAACTGAAATATTATTATCTCTTATCTATGTGTGTGCCAATTTTGAAATAGCTCCCATGCATACCTTCTATTATATCCAACATGGAGCTCAAATTTCAATTGCTGTTTTTCAGCAGTTTGTAGCACTGATATCATTTTCAAATATGGGCTTGAGATATTCAGGTATAGGTCTTTATTCATACCAAATTTGGTTTTGATTGCTCCAGCCGTTTGGGAGTTGTTGGAGGACACACACACACACACACACACACACACAGACACATTTGCCCGGATCGATCGCATGTCTACTTTTTCCTCATTTTTGCAAAATGTGAAAAGTAGGCTAAGAATCTAATCTGTAAAAATTATGGGCTTTAAATTCATAATATTTTACAACAATTTTGTGAAAATGACATATCTAAACAGTTTGTGATTGTATATTACAATAAAATAGACTAAAAAGTTGTTTTTCCCCTTAAAAAAAGTATCTTGTGATGGTCAATTTATTATTTCTCCAAGAATTTTGCGGAGTGGAGCAAAGGTTGCATTATGTAGGCTATTGTATGTATCTTCCTGCTACAATGGAAATTTTGAAGTGAATTGTCTATATAATGACAATAATGTTCCAGAAAATCTCAAGGAAGCAAAAAGTACAAATATTGTTATTAATACCCAGCAATTTTCCTAGGGTTATGCCGTGTCTTGTGTGGGGTTTCGCCTGGGACACCACACAAGACATCGCACAAACATAGAACAAATACTGAGTTTTAATTCACTGGCCGTGAAAGCCAATATACCATCTTGATGGTGATTAATATTAGTTTCCTTGCTATTGGGTTAAATCATGGTTGTAATCACTATTACCACTCATGTTTTAGAGTCACCATGTTTGCAGACCAATTGCTGACACTATAACTGACTCTTATAATGTAAGTTGAAAGTCGACAGCATGAAATATTGTCCTCCTTATGGCTATAGCCCTGCGCGGAAGTGGATATCCGCGGATAAATTTTTCACCATGAGGATATAGTTTGCATGGCTGTGCGGATAGCGGATAAACTGCGGATAAGGTTTGGAGAAAATTTGAGGATTTTTTTAGAGTACAATCCTACTTGTTTAATATCATTATTAGGACCCGGATTTTTATGACATACCGGTATCATATTTTTCCGGTATGCTTTTTCATGACAAGTGTAAAATGATGATTTAAGTTAATCTCATTCAAATTATGTCATTAAGCATAATTAACACTCCGAACAGGAAAGGGTTGCAATTCTGGCTGTGTAACATTCATTATAAACATAGCACATGACATACAAAGCCTAAGGAAACGACGTTTTCCTCAAATGTCTAAATATGTTGCTTTGGTAATGTATGCTTTATAAAAATATTATTTTAATGCCAGTAGATTCGGATAACAAACGTGGGATTGCGGAAAAAGATATGCGGATGCGGGGCGGAAGTAGATAACAGTTGTGCGGATGCGGGGCGGATGCGTGGGTAGATTATAGGCTGAGGAATAACCCACCCACCAAGGGAAGATGATTAAGAAAAGGAAGTGGGTTTCGGACTGGAGAAAAAGGATAGAAAAATAGGATGAGAGTTCCACAAAAATTATAAATTTAACTTTAAATACACTTAGAGGCAGTTGCCACTGAAATTTAACTTTTTGATACCTAAAATAGGAACGAGCTTGGTCGAGGCTAACGGGAACCGTAGCTAGGACTTGGGCGGTTTGCAAGAGAGAGGCTTTAGTATATTTCCTCCCAAGCATGTATAAAAGTACTATGTGGAAGGGTGATGGTCTGGCAAGACTGAGAGCAAACGATTTATTGTATGTCTTCTCAAAGAAATTAGTTTTTGCGAAATGATTCGAAGAATGCCAATAATTCAAGTCAAGTTTAGTATTTCCAATTTTCGGAGTTATAGAATTCCTGAAAAGAGCGACCCAGTGCTTCCAGGAAGGATAGTGACGAAAAATTATAACTTGGAAAGTAATTTTGGTAAGTGAACCAATTGTTGCATTTGGAAATGGCTAAGCCTTTACTCAGCGAGAGGCCGGCTAAAAGCTTAGACAAAGAAGAAACACTTATCTTTTAGAAAATTGACCATAAGTTTTCGGAGAGGATCTCCACAAGCAGGTAGCTGGCGTAGCAAGCTTTACTTGCCTTACTGGCCAATTAGAATTAGCTATTAAAGCTAAGAGAAGCTTTGAAAAGGTTGCCACTAAGAGTTCTTGCGCAAATGCAACAAGTGGTAAAATCCCTATCAATAGATTTAATGGCATCTAGTAGGGAGAGCCAAGGAGGACAGGATCTTGTTTAACCGTTGTATTAGAAAAATGAAAAAGCGAAAAGGAACGCTTAATTTATTTAACAATTCAGGAGAAATTAATATTTTTGACAATTAAATATTTTGCAATCTTGTTAACAATTTGGGGTCGCAGACCTCCAACAACATTCAGAAATTGCTCCAGGCAAATAACAATTCTTAAGGTTTTAAACCTAGCACTAAAACCTTGATAAGATTTTAAAAAGGCAATGCAATGATTAAAGTTTAAACATTAAATTGAGTACAAGGAGTGTACTATAAGAAATTTCTGAAAGAACATTCTAGAGAGAATAACAAATTCGAAAATAACAACAAGGAAAACATAAAGCATAAAATAGAAGTTACTACAACTTCTTATATTTAAACAGAATTACTTTATGAGAATTATACAAAAGAGGGCAGGTCACTTACTGTGAAACCTGAAGAGGTAATCAAAAAGAAGGTTCTAGACTTCCTATGTTTAATTAGAAATCACGAGCCAAATGTGGCAGTTTACATTTCGTGAGACCTAAAAATAACTCACTCAAGAGTTGAAAGAATTGTTTTCCCTAATTTGAAGGGAGAAACAATGTAAGTTTGAAACGTGTGCTGGACACGTAATTATACAGAGATTAATTAATTACACATGAGAAAAAATGGGAGGGAACATCTATAGATTGACACCTCGTTGAAACAGACCTAAAGTTAAAAATTTATTACGGATTGTTAGTAAGAGGTTTAGGAAAGAGAGATGGGGATTGAGGAAAAATGTTCATGGCCTTGTTTGAATATAAACGGACGATCGCGACGCGGTAGAAAAGTTGAGCAAGCACTGGTTTTCACTATAGTTCGTTGAAATATATGAGAAGTTCACTGTATAAACACGAGAGTTTATGACAAAAAAGTTATTGCAATGATGAAAATATCTGGTTTCACTAGGTAGCCGAGAGTCTATTTCTTGAGAAAGTTGTAAATTACAATTAAATGTGCCATAGAAAATTCCAGCGGTGGACGAAAATTCACTATTGTAGTAATTTAGAAGTGAGATTCTTCAATTTTAAATAGCATTCTCACAAGTAAGTGAGAAATACATGACGGCAGGACTTGCAGATAAAGTACAAGATCTGGAAGGTTCCAGAACGATCTTAGCAGAAAAATGGGGCTAATGAAAATCCAACGGAGGAACTAGCTTGGTGAATTATAGACAGCGGGTATTTAGATAATATCCCACGTGGTGAGAAGATTTCTCATTTAGTTAGCGTAGGAAAAGCTACTTTCTATTGAGTTTGGCTTAGACAGACAAAAGCTCAACATAGCAAATCCCTCGAAGAATGATTTTGCCCCAAATAATTAATCTCACGCTGTCTATAAAATATCGTTAAAAGCATGTAATCGTTAAAATCATGAAGATGAGGTTAAAACTTGAAGCTGTACTTATCTTGGTTAAATGTTGATAGGGAAGATCCCCTTGACGGATGTCTAGAGTTCCAACATGGCGTGGAGTGAAGAAAGTGTCTCTTGGTTTGAGGAGACTGGCTTGAGTTGAGCCCTGACTGATCGAATCAACTGCCGACTTAGTAGTGAGAGCTGCTCAACGGAGCACGGAGGGACCGAGGAAGGGGAAAAGAGTGGGGGGTAGGAGACAAAAGGAGAACATATAAGTATTGCCAATATTGTAACAAAAAATGATCTCTTGCTGAGCTGGTCTTCAAAGAGTTGATAACAGTTGATACTAGCGCAGCATGGTGAGTAAAGAAGTGGACGTAGTCCTCTTGCTCAAGGAGAAAATAGCTGGCGATGATAACAGGATCTGGTGGCCAAATGGATAAGTAAGTCCTCCAGCACCAGGAAGAATTGAGGAGCTTCAGAGATTCGCTGCGAGATGACGCTAGGTGGGTCACAGAAGTTATATATCTAGAACAGACTTATGAAGACATAAGAGATTTGCCTATCAAGGAGAAAACAAAAGATCACTGTTGGTGTTTGACAAAGAGAAAGGAAGAAATGAACATGCAAGGAGCAATAAAAATTATATCTCAGGTACCGTGTATTCAAAGAATACACCAATGCGGATAACAGTCGTGCGGATGCGGACAACATATAGTTTATCTACTTATGGTCCGAAGTGTTAGAATCATTCTTCATTTGTTGGCCTTCAACTTGGCAAAAATATGATTAGAAGCACAGAAACTAGGGAATATAGAAATTAAGGGAATCCCTATTCAAAATAGGACTTGTCTGGTTTTGGAACATATCACAACAATTCGTAGTCAAATGCTGCTTATTTGTGTTTATATGTCTAGTTTAGGGGCTTGTAATAATAGTAATTAATGCAGCTAACGACCATATAATTATGGTATAATCACACAAATATACAAATCTATAGTTAAGATATATGATAATGCTGAACTACCACAAAATTTCGTTAGAGAGGTTTGTCTGTTTTTGCATTTCATCATGTGGTATTTATCACAGAGGTCATCACAGAGTTTACATTGGCACTGCCCATCTAGTTGATGGTAGGTCTCTCTTTTTCAGATTTTTTTTAAAACTCCCTCTGGACCAAGAGATGGTGTGGCCATCTAAAGGGGCCCGCCCACCTTTCCTGGGTGGGAATGAATTGACATTTATATTATTATTAATGCAGATTTTATAATGGAACCCATGAACAGCGAAGCGAGTCATGATGTGCCTCAGTGCATATGTTGCATCCAAAACAGTCATCTCATTGGCTTTGGCCCCCCCAGGGGCTCACATCTAGTGGGACGTTGGTTGGCGACCACGGGGCCCGAGCTGAGTCCGGCATTGCTTCCACTTACTTGTGCCGGGCTCCTCTCAGTCTTCTTTCCTGTCGATCTCACTTGGTCAACTCTTGTTCTCTTCCGACCCCGACGGTATTAGGGTATCCGAAGCCTAGGGAGTCTCTTCCTTTCCCGCCTTAATTGGCCCTTGTCTCATCTTCTTTGATACACTCCTTCTGCGAGGGGTCAGCCTTATTTTTCTTTTCATGTTATCTCCTGACTTCTGCTCAAAGCCCTCATGGAGGCGGGGTGTCTGTAGCCCCACCACTTCTGGTGCACCCTGGATGTTGCTACACCCTAAGGGGCTCACGGCTGGTGAGTTCGGGAGTTGGCGACCCCGAGGGATTCCTGAGCTGGGTCCGGTTTTCCCCCTTTTATCCATTAACTCTGGGGCGGACCCTCTCCTCTTTCACTTCCCTATCTGCCTTTCATGCCTCTCCTCCCTTCCCAGTCCCTCAATCCGCATTCTTCGAGGGTTGAGGGCATTTATTTTCCTCCTGTCCTTTATTTGCCTTATTCTCCTTTTGTTTTCCATTTCTTCTAGTATATAAGTTAGTAGTTAGTTTTAGTTATAGTTAACATTTCATTATCATCTTCACGATCACCCAAACCAATAGGAGCCGATAACCTAGATGTTAGGCCCCTTAAAACAACAATTATCATCTTCATCATCATCATCATCATCATTGGCTTTGGTTTTCATATGTATTCTTGTGTTTTTTTGTAAACTCTGAGTGTGTTATAAAATACCAAAACGTAGAAACTTAATCTTTCTTATTGTAAAGAAATAATATTGGTTACACCCGAACCGGGTAGGTTCTGGTCCGTGACAGCATAGTTAGCTGTCACCCAATCTCTGTTGATCATCGCATCAGTAGAGAAGAAGTCTAGCCATATCTTCTTCCTTTGGTCCTGAAGCTTTGAAATGGTCTTGACGTGGGCAACAGTAGTTCAAGTCTCAAATCTTCAATATAGGAGGATTCTCTGGCGAGTACTGTAGTTATACCAAGCGTAATGGAGAGAACTTTGAAACTCCCAAATCATTTTTTAAAAATCTAGCCTTCACCTTCTCAATTTCTTTGATGTCTTTCTGATCCCAGATTAGCGTCAGGTCGTAGGTTACTATCGTGGAGATCTTAAGCTTGAAAATTTTCAACGCAGTTTCTAACGAAACTTTCTGTATATTATGAAAGATGTTCATGGCAGATAAGGTAATTACCACTTTGTCTTTGATGTGGTAGCTAAACGTGTTCCCGTTTGTCTGTACAGTTCCAAGATACTTATACTGTGAGACAACTGCTAATGATTCTCTTCTGTAGTATATTACTTCACCTGCAGAAGGCTTACCACCTTTCCTGAATGTCACAGTCACTGTTTCCTGTTCATTTAGTTGTAATCCATTGTATGTAGCCCATGTTGTAAGTTTATTGAATGTTTCCTGAAGGTGTATTATTTCACGAGACACCAGCACCATATCGTCGGCGTATGCATATATTTTTACATTCCCTGAAGTAGCCTAATAACTCAAGTATATCACAGCACTACTTGCTGCACGTTATTAAGAATTCTTTCGTACCGTAGCGGATTAGTGTAAAAAGGACCACATCTCTTTGTTATTGGCATTGCGTACTAAGTAGACCAATTATGTCATGAATTTTTTGTTTGAATTGATTTACCAGATCTGACGATGACCACTTGACGAACGAAAAAAATCTCATCCTTTTAACCCCCCCCCCTTCCCCCATTCTAATCTGTTCAAATAATAATTAATTAATCACATGCAGATTTTTTCAAATATAGTCTCATATTTCCCGTTCAATACATCAGGGCATAAATTCGTGTTGACCGACTGAAAATAATCATTCAATCGACCTGATAACAGTTGACAGAGAATACATAGGCCTACATCCTCAAAACACAGTCATCCACACGGAAGGAAACATCAGCAAGAATGCGGGAAGAATAAATATTGCGTGATGATAATGGAGGAAAACATCCGTAATTATTTCAAATTCATTGTCCAAAACAGTGTACACTGCAATAAACCCAAGAAAGTAATAATATATAGTCTGCTTCCTAAAGTAGATCCTTTGAGGTGATGGCATCTAGACGAAGTTCAGTTTTAATTGATATCTAGTAGAGAAACCGGAATCTATAGCTGAGATTTAATTTTGAATTTCAGTCACTAAATGAGTTTTTAGTGGGATGCGGTGGACATTTTTCCCTTCAAAAATCTGTTTTAGTTAGAATTAAACCCACGAGTTTGAAGATACAAGGCAGACTCTCTACTGCTAATCCCTCGATTAAGTTAAACAATTATGTATTTCACTGTGTAGCAAACAACATCTTTACATCTCAATAGATGGGGATCAGTATGCCTTCCTTCGAAGGGGAAGTAAAGCCGGTGGGCCCATGTCATAGATTTATGGCATGTAGAAGAATCTTCCACTAACTACAATTGTGTGATTAAACATTTGTAGGTTAGATTTGATTATCGCTCTATTAAAGTTCCAACGATCGTCACCAGGGACCGGTTGCGGTGGCATCTAGAAGCCAAGTTCGCGGCTAGGTGTCATTGACGGTAGCATTTGGTAGCAAAAGTATGGACAACTTGAAATTGATCGTGTGCAGTCCTTACCTGAATCACTGATAACACACACTAATACAGCCATCACAATTAACACCGGTTATCAGACTGATTCTACACACATCCAAAGTACACGGGGCTACATGACCGCGTTGTCACATCCACAAAACTGAGCAACCAACTAACCAACCAAATAGAAGGGGACAGTTTGAAGATACATTTTGGTCATTTTCGAGAAGAATTACTGTAGGCTATATCTCAAATGGTGAGGATTCTGTTTTTTGTCACTAAGTTATTGTGTGCAATTTAAACTACAGTATTTATTGCTTTAAAATGCTTTGTTAGCTGGTCTGCACCAAGTAGAAAGGGACGTGCCGTCTGCCGAATTATTTGGTTAATCGCCATCCGCCGTCGGCTGATATCATGACCATGTTTCCATTCGGGTAATATGCATCTTCTTTGAAAATCGTAGACATGGGATGGGTCCAGAGCCTCCTTCCCCGAAAGGAAAGGTGGGGCAGTGTTAACAACTCTCAGGTCCAATCTCCAGATCGCATCTAAAATCCCTCTAAAAGAGTTTAAAAAACAACGAATAATAATAATAATAACATCTACAATAAGAAGATGCTGAGTATAGGAGCCAAACTAAGGCATTACAGCACTGTTGTCAGTCTAGAAGATTTATATGCTTCGGAGACCCTGTGTATGAATCGAACAGGACAAGCCAATCATCTACTTAAAAGAGAACGCAGACTACTACGGAAGATCTTGGGCATCAGATGGGTTGACTGACAGGTTCGACTGAAATCAAATACAGAAGTATACAGCAAGTTGGAACTGATAACAACAACAATTAGAAAACGAAGATTGCTGTTTTATGGGCACATCTTCCGTATGAATAATGACCGGCTCTCAAAGAAAATCTGGAATTTTCTTAAACCGAAGATCTCCAAGTTGAAATGGTTCCAAGCGTGTGAGAAAGATATGAGACAGGTGGGCATTACGGAGGATAAATTCAAAGACAGGAATAGTTTCAGAAGGATTGTGAAAAACTATCAGGGTTTTATGGTGGAGGCAGAACCCAGAAGACGGAGGGGCCCTTTAACACAGGAGCGGAAGAACAAGCTGATTGATGGGCTCAAGAGATAATGGCAAGATGTCAAAGCCGGCAAACGAACAAACGCAGATACTGACATGAGAGTGATTGTTAACACACAGAGGCTCAAGTCGATGGTTTAAAATAATAATTTAAAAAAATCCGTCGTCGTCATCAAAATCATCATTATTATATCGGTGAAGCCGATAATAGGACAATCTTTCGACAAAAATACCCGAAGTATACAAATATAAGATTGAAACTCTGCAAACTGAGGTTTAATGAAAATTACTCACACATTTATCCTTCCTGTATTCCCTCTGAATAGCTTGCCACGGTGGGTGTCGGTCTACTAACCCCAAGATTGCAGGTTCGCCCCTGGCCGAGGTAAGTGATTTTTGAAAGGCGGCAAAAATACGATACGCATGTCATACGATGTTGGCATGTCAAAGAACCCATTTGAATTCAGTAGGCCGAGTTCATAATGGCAAAATTAATCTCGGGAGTTTCCGCCAAAACAAAGTTCCTCATTTCTCTACTAGAAAGCGCTATAATGTTCAAGTAGCTTAGATATCTATTATCTAACCTCCTTGACTTTCATAGTGATTCAAGGAACAACGAAATTCGACATGCAAGCTACCCTCTGGGTGTCAAAATTACAAAGCTTGCACCAGGCACCCGAGGCCATACGATATTATTATTATTATTATTAGTATTATTATCCCTCTGAATGTTGCTGCAGAACTCTTAAAATTTGTTGATTTCCTCAATCAGCGTTGCTTCTTCTTCACGGGACACATTTAACTTTTTCATCATTTAAGGGGATGGTGGAAAACGAGTGCAACACCTATATTATCTTGTTCAAATAATATCTAGTTGCCATTTTTGGATTCATTAGTTCAAAGGATAATCTGTTTTTCAATTTAGTTTTTATAACCGAAAACACAGAAAATTCTTATTAATTAATAAATCTATCTGTTGGTAGTCAGAGGACAGGCAGTGAAAATAAACTAACGAGCGGCCACTGCATTCGCAAAACACGAAAGGAGGGCAATCCGTAGACATTACTGGCTCAAGGGATCATACGTTAATAGCTTCTAGAAGAGAGGAGAAATCATGATACCACACGATTGCTAGCAGTGCTTGAGTCAGGTTAGCCAACAGCAAAAGTAAGGTAAAACCAACACTGCAATAAGTCCAAGGGTGCAAAGCCATTTAATAGATAATTGTGGTAACATCTCCATATCCCCAAAAATATCCTCATAAAACAATTTTCCCCTAAAATTCCCTCTGACACTTATGTC
The DNA here is from genome assembly GCA_946902985.2 of Meconema thalassinum. Classification (NCBI taxonomy): domain Eukaryota; kingdom Metazoa; phylum Arthropoda; class Insecta; order Orthoptera; family Tettigoniidae; genus Meconema; species Meconema thalassinum. The sequence continues at coordinate 212,525,481 of OX336396.1, read as the reverse complement.
CCTCAACTTTCCCTCTGGGACTACTGAATCCCGCAAAATCTAGGGAAAAAAGCTTCGGTGGCGTAGTTGGTAGCATGCTAAACTGCTGTGTCCAAGATCGCGGGTTCAAACCCGGCCGAAGTCGTCGGATTTTTTAAGAGCATTAAAATCCTTCAGTATGCCTTCTTTCGGAGGGGAAGTAAAGCCGGCGGTCCCATGTCATAGATTTATGGCATGTAAAAGATCCTTCCACTAACTAAACTTGTGTGAAGCTAAATTTCTAGGTTAGATTTCGTTGAAACGCTCAATCAAAGTTCCAACATTCACCACTGGGTGTCAGTGACATCTGGTAGCGAAAGTTGGACCTACTTGAAATTGAACGGAACTTGTAGCTCACCCTAATTCTGTTTTGAAGCAGCTACAGCCTCTGGCGTGTCGAACATGTCCTCGGACACTCCTGGCACTAAAAGCCATACGCTAAATAAATAAATAAATAAATACATAAATAGGGAGAAAACCTCTAAAAATCCCTGGTAGGGAAGCTCAGTCACTGACTGCGAGCGCTGACACTTAGCGGCTTCTATTCAGAACATGGAGGAAAGAAAGGAAGGAGATGCCTTCGCTGCGCTGCCTAGCGCAAGCTGCTGAAGCAAAACGGCTCGCCCACTTGGGTTGCAAGAAAATGGCTGTCCCTATGCTTAAAGCCGTAAACCACTCCAACTAGTAATGGATTTTAGTGACATAAAACTGCAATGACAAGTCAAGATTTTTCTTGGATAGGCAGAATACACTCTGTACATCACGGTACTTAGCACAAATAAGCTGCGTTATCGTTTTAAAAGCCAATTTAAATATAAATATGAGAGCACCATTGCGAGGCTAGTTTTGTAAGGAAGACGCGGCAAAACGTAATAATACGCTGAAACACTGATTGAATTGAATACAGGTGTCTGAAGATGCGAGTTATACCAAAGAAGGAACATCTTGGGAATTAATTATGCCGAACTAATTACGGTATTTACACCAAATTGAGTTTTATGTTCTTATTGGTGTTGAGGCATTCATCACTTTTTAGGCCTAATTTCGAGCACAGGCACTTTCACTCATTGGCCGTACACATTTTGATATTACAGAATACGAACCTCAAAATTAATAAACAGAACAATTAAAAAAGGACGAATATTTGCACAAAAATACGGTATAGCCTATAATTACTTTTCGGTACCGTACGGTATTTTCTTTGTGGGGGGGGGGGAAGAAACTTGACGATTACCCTCGAATTGATTAATTACGTAGGCCTACCGTAATTATTGACCGACAGCCGTTTGATAATTTGGGATTTCCAGAGGAATGATTTTTATTTTTTTGGTATATAGGGTAGGCTTACACATGCTGAGATTAGAATTGAAGAGTTTTTTTTAAATAACTTATCACTACTGTTATTACGTTTCCAAAGTTGCATAACCGGAGCGCGATAAAAACCAGGGCCAAAATAGGGTTTAACCATGCACAATGCCTCATGCAAGTCACACAACACCGAATACGAGTTAAGGTTACGCCCACTTTGGTTGCAGCGCTTGGCTTCACTCATACGAGCTCAGGGCATCTCCTCTTATTCTTTCCTCCATGATTCAGAACACTGGCCACCAACTTGGAGCCACTGAATTTCCCTTTAGAAAGGACTAGTGAAATATTAGACCCACCCTGCCGAACCTATTTCAGTATGAAAATATCCTATGAAATTGTATTTATGAGATTCAATGTCCGACTTCGTACCTTTCCCTCGGTTGCTATTTACATACAATTTATACTGTTATACAACCCAGCAGCTGCATTAGGCCACGCCTAAATAAATCTGAATTCTCTACTGTAAATGTGTATTTATGAAGGGGAGGCATCATTAATTGGCACATTTGCATTGTATCGGCAGAGAATATTTTGAGCTTTGTTTGTCAATGAATATCTGAGCAGCCAGAGAAAGAAGAAGTATATTCAGTGCTAATGAGATGGATCTTGTTATGCAGATGTTCCCTCAAACCAAACAAAATTGTTCAGCTATATTCACTCGCCAAGTCTTGTTAACGGAGCCTAGCACAGGGTTGCCAAGTTACTCCTTTCCACTGTAGCCATTTGTGGAATTAATAACACCATATCAATAAATACATTATAGGTATGGTTATTCATTATTATTATTATTATTATTATTATTATTATTATTATTATTATCGGCTGAAGATGCCCGAAGATGCAATATTGGTAGGATATGCTGATGATGTTGCTGCTCTGATTGTGGCTCGTGATATAGAGCTGGCGCAACTGAAACTCAATCAGGTAATGCGACGTGTCACAGATTGGATGACGGACTATAAGCTGTCATTATCAGACCATAAAACGGGGATTGTTGTGCTGACGAGAAGGAGAATCAACACTCTTGTACCAATGCAAGTGGGAGGGACGATGATTAATTCATCAAGGGGTACGAAGTACTTGGGTGTGACGCTAAATACGAAGCTCACATTCTGGGCCCATATTCAAAGAGTGACGGATAAAGCAGCAAATATCTTGACCGCTTTGAGCCGATTAATGGGTAATATTAAAGGTCCGAAGCCTAGCAAACGACGTCTCCTGATGAAAACAGTCCAGTCCATATTACTCTATGGAGCTGAGATCTGGGCTGAGTCCTTACGGTTCGAGAAATATTGTAAAAGGATAGCAGCAGTACAACGAAGAGGAGCACTGAGGATCTCATGTGCATATCGCACTGTTTCAGAGCCTGCTGTTCTAGTGGTAGCGGGAGTAGCACCAATTGATTTACTTGCCTTAGAGCGTCAGGAAGTTTGGCGCACCAAAGAAGAACTGGGCATACACCAGGCAAAGACGTCTGCACACAACCATTGTATGGAACGATGGCAACGGAAGTGGGATATGAGACACGAGGTCGATGGATAAAGAAACTTATTCCGCGTCTGGCTGACTGGGTTGATCGAAACCACGGAGAGGTCAATTATTATTTGACACAGTTCCTAACAGGCCACGGATATTTTCGGAGATTCCTGCATCACATAGGCGTGGCTAATAGTCCTTTGTGTCATTATTGTAATGAAGAGGACGATGCGCTCCACACATTCTTTGTGTGTGAACGCTGGTTAACACATAGAAGAGGTCTGCAAGCTTCTATAGGGGCAATCACGCCGGACAACATCCTACAGATGATGCTCCGAAATGATCAAACATGGAATCAGATAGCTATTTACATAGAATGTGTCCTGCGCCAGAAGAAGAGGGAAATGGATGCGTTCGAACATCCTTAAGAAAAAATGAAGAAAGAAGAAGTCTGAATGACTAAGTAAGCACGACATCACCCTGAAGTAATGCGAGAGCGGTTCCAGGGTGATGAACACATCGTGGGAAAAGGGAGGTGGTTTTTAGTGGGTAAGAATCCCACACTACTGTGGAGTGCGGACCCTTCTCATGTGTCTTTTGAAGATTTTCCACAGTCCCTCGTAATATATATATATATATATAATCGATTTGGAAGCTATTGTTTAGTATTGCTTCTTTAGTAATCAAAATTTAATGTTTTTCAGTCGGTCAACACGGTTGAACCCAATTTGGGTGGTTCCCTAATCCTGAAGAAACATTTCTTTTACAAGTTGGTTGGTTCCTCAGTTTTTGTTTTTGTTTTTTTTAAGCGTATGGCTTTTAGTGCGGGGAGTGTCCGAGGACATGTTCGGCTCGCCAGTTTTGTAGCTGCTTCGAGACGGACACCCAATGGGTGAGCTACAAGTACCGATGGGGAGGAAAGTTGGAAGTGAAGGTCGAGGAGTTGGAAGGTAGCGGCTGTGGCCTATAGTTAGGGACCAACCCCGGCATTTGCCTGGAAGGAAGATGGGAAACCACAGAAGACCATCTTCAAGGTTGCCGGCGGGGGGATTCGAACCTCCTCGCCTCCCGGATGTGAGCGACTTCCATTAGTCATGCCGTAACGACCTCGGCTAACTCACCCGGTGGTTCCTCAGTTTAGGGGCTGCGACAACGCGGTCATGTAGCCCCTTGTACTTTCGGTGTCTGATAACCGGTGTTAATTATGATGGCTGCATTAGTGTGTGTTATCTGTAATTTAGGTAAGGACTGCAGACGATCAATTTCAAGTAGTTCTTACTTTTGCTACCAAATGCTACCGTCAACGACACTTAGCTGTGAATTTTACTACTAAGTGACATCGCAACCAGCACCTGGTGGCGAACGTTGAAACTTAATAGAGCATTAATCAAATTTAACCTAGAAATTTAGCTTCATTCAATCGTAGTTTGTGGAAGTTTCTTTTACAAGCCATAAATCTATGACATGGGCCCGCTGGCTTTACTTCCGCTCCGAAGGAAGGCATACTTAGAGATGTTAAAAGTAGGGGAGAGCTAGGAGTTCTAGGCCACCCGGCGTTGCTCGGGCGGCGTCCATGTTAAATCATTAATATCTCGCGAACCCATGGTCGGATTTTAACAAATGAGGTGTCGTTGAACTCGGGCTGACACCCGCTTTCCAATGGACAACATATTTCCACCCCAAAGTAAAACCTACCCTTACTAGGGGGTGAAATTGTATTTTTTTAAAGCTCGCTTTCCAAGTGCAACATGTGAGAGTTTGAATGCCAATATGGAATTAAACGTTGTTCCACACAGGAGACATGTGTACGGTGGAAAACCACTATGAATTAACATGCTTGTTTTTTGTTTTTTACGCATGTCCACTCATGGCTTTTGTAAGAGGGCGGGCTTTTTAAAGATGGCGGCTGTAGTGTAACCTAACCAAACCCAACCCACGAGAGGTGATCAAAAAGTTTTCCAAGCGGCGCTTGTCGATAGGCAAATCAATAGTCAATGAGGACATGTCAGGCCTTGAGGCGATAACCCCTTTTGATTGATCCCTGTTGATTTGCCCCTTTGGACTGGTCCCTGATGACGGGTTATTGTTGACGGGTCATTGTTGACGAGTCACTGTGGACGGGTTCTTGTTGACGGGTCCCTGAGGACGGGTCCTTGTTGACGGGTCCCTGTGGACGGGTCCTTGTTGACGGATCCCTGTCGACGTGTCCGTTTGACTGATCCCTTTGGACCGGTCCCTTTGGACTGGTCAGTAATGCTATGATGAAATTAAACGATGTTCCACATGAAACGCATGTGAAGAGCCGATTGCTACTATGAATTAACATGTTTGTTTTCTGTTCTTACGCATGCGCACTTGGGGTTTTCGTAAGAGGGTGGACTTTTTAAATAATGATCTATGGATGAGTTATTTAAATAAATAACCAAACGATCCAAAACTAATAGGTCGTTGGCTTTTTAATATCTCATGAACCAATAAGACTAGGGACTTGTATGAGGGATCGTTGGACTTGGGATGACGCTCCGTTTTTGAATGAATTTTTGATTTTTGTCTACAGGGCCTAAGTACACTTTTGTTAATATCTCGCGAACCAATAAGGCTAGGGACTTGTACGAGGGGTCGTAGCACTTGGGATGAGATTCCCTTTTTAAATGTATTTTTTTGAAATTTTTACAAGAGGCCTAACTACACTTTTGTTATCTCACGAACCAATAAGGCTAGGGACTTGTATGTGGTGTCCTAGTACTCGGGGTGACGCTCTGTTTTTAGCCTACTTTCGATTTTTGCAAAAAATGAAAGTCGACTAATGAGATCACTACAGGGCCAAAAATTGTGTGTCTGTCTGTGTGTGTGTATGTGTGTGTGTGAGTCTGTCTGTGTGTGTGTGAGTGTGTGTACTCTGAATGTCTGTCCCCCCCCCCTATCATTTCGATCACGGTGAAACCGAATTGAACGATATTTGGTACAGAGGTAGAACAAGCAAAGGGCACCTCAGTGTCATGTTTCATATCGCCGCCATCTTTACCAAAACTGAATGGTGGCTACTCAAACGTTCAAAACGTAAAATCAAATAGCGACTAACCAAATTATCCGATCTCTACCAAATTTGGTAATAACATACCTTCAGATAGGACGCGTCTTGTGACCAAACTACAAGGTCATCCGCCGGACTTTTTCAGGATGGCGGCCGTGTGAATTATGCAAACTTTATAATCCATATCATGGGACCCACCAGATCCGATTATCGAGCCGAGAATCGATTTAACTGTTCTAATGGAAGAGGCACGTTCGAAATTAAAAGTTTATTTTGTAATACTATAGTGCAGAAGTGATTTTAAAAAGCTGAGCCGTCTCGGTAAGAAGACAAGATGGCAGCAGATATCTTGTGCCTGACTTATATTTCACTAATTTGAGTATTGCATGCAATATAGCTACTGATACAAAATAAATAAACTTTGTATGAAATGCTTTATATATAAATAATATACTCCACTGATGAAATCGTTAGGTCTAAATCATTATTTGCTAACAAGTTCTATGTAAGTCATTTTGTATAGAACAATGTTCGTTGGCACAAATGGCTCCGTGGTAGAGCGTTGGTCTATCATTCATATGCCTATGGTTCAAACCCCATCAGTGTTAGGTTTTTTGCTTGAAATTTTACATATTTATTGCTTTGTAATGACTCAGACGTTTTAAAATTAAGCGTTATATTGTGCATATTACGGTGGGAAACATATATTTAATTAAAACATAATTCGCCAGAAGATTTGCTCGAGACATCTAGCAGCCAAAAAGGTAACTGCACGCCGGCCTACTTATTAACTTCCAGATTTTATTGAAAAGTTTCTTCTTATGGCCGCTAGAATGCACTCGCCCTCTTAGGATTATATTATTCGATACTTCTCCACTAGATTTCACGACTGGTCTACATGGGACTCCATTGATAGTATACCATAGGCATTCCATGCGCATCGAATTTGAAGAATGACAAGATGATACTATGATACATTTTTACTTCTTATTTTAAAGGGTTTGTAGCAGCCTATTGTGCGTTATTTGAAAATGTTATTTGAAGTAAAGAACAAAACGATTTCACATAGTAACTGAATTCTAGCCGTTGGTGCTAGTTCAGGTTATTAATACTTTTATTTCAGGCAAATAGCAATCGAAAATATCCACATAGTTTGTATACACACGTCTCTGTAGGGTCATGGAAAGATTTGTTAATTCAATTAGTGTTGTGAAAGCCATGCACAACCAGACGTGTAAAGACATGCCTCAACTCAAAGTTAGATGTTGTCCACGGCAGGTCGATTATGTAATAATAACAATAATAATAATGTTATTTGTTTTACGTCCCTTTAAATTACTGCTGCTTTTAGATACGCCGGGGTGCCGGAATTTTGGCCCGAAGGGGATCTTTAACGTGCCAGTAAATCTACTGACACGGCTCCCTCGCATTTGTGCACCCTCAAATGCCAGCTGACTGCGCCAGGATACGAACCTGCAACCTAGGGCCCAGCAAGCGAGAACGTTACCGCTGAGCCACGCAGCCAGTCCGGTCGATTATGTCTCCAGATCCATAACATTCTTGAGATACTTCTTATCTATCTTTCTTCAATGATGGTAGTAGTTTTTTTTCTAGGTTGTGACGTTTGGTAGAGGTAAATAGTTTCTAAGGTCTTCAACCAAGAAATGATTCTATTATACTCTTTGATAATAACAACGAGTTATAACTATACTCATACATTTAGGAGAAAGTAGGCTATATGTTCTTTACTGAACATCTTGTTGAATATATATTTAATGTTTGTCAAAAGGGCCTAACTGCACTGCTGTTAATATCTCGATAACTAATAATGGGAGAGAGTAAAGTGAGGTGTTATAATACTTAGGAAGGCCAACCCTTTCCCATGACTAACGAATTTACCAGAAATATTCAAAACAACAGGGTCATTGACCTGAGACTATATAAACTAACAATCTGATATCAACATGTGAGGTGTCATTGGACTTATAATGGTCAACCCTTTCCCATGGCCAATGAATTTACCTAAAATATCCAAAACATTAAGGTCATTGACCTGAGATTTTATAAATTAATAATTGGATACGGACATGTGAAATGTTTACCGTGAGTGATGAAACATAGCTAGGTAGAGAAAGAATTAGTGTAGGCTACATGTATGGTGACTGACAAGTCTTTCACTATTGGAACTCATTTTCAGATCAGACTGTAGTACAGAGAGAGTATAGGTTGCAGGCATGGGTTAATAAATGACAAACGGTGTATAAAAATCTGATTTATTGATTCAAGAATTAAGAGTAGACTATCTTTAATTGATTGGTTAAAGAGGATAGCTAAAGAAACAAAATGGTGACTACATTGAACTAAACTGAACCAAGCTGAATCAAACCCAACCAAACCGAACCAAACCTAATCGAAAACAAGCCAAGGGTTTAAGTGTAAAACTTGTGGGTGGATGTGGTCATTGGTAATGTCAAAAAGGAAAGGGATAACGCTCTACCTATAGAGGGTAAGGTAAAGCTAGTGCATAGTGCTAATGCACACACCCGAGTACATGAACCACACACAACTATCCTATGCAGTTTTTATGGGTTGACTTAAAACTTGCTCAGTGGTTACTGGGACAAGATGGTCGCTACACACAACAAGCTTTAAATACTTGAGGCTAATAATCTACACACACACACACACACACACACACTTGTTCTAAACTGAACTGTCTTGCTGGCAGTGCTCACACAGTAGGCATATGACAGAAATGCTTGACTAACAGAAATCCAATCATTTTTGGTTGTCTAATATTACCAGCTAACCATTACGTGCCGTAGTGGTGAGCACATGTGCCTCTTGCACTGGAGATCGTAACTTGATTTCTAGCTCTAAGGCCTAGAACGAATCAAACTAAGAAAGAAGGGTATGGTGACGCAGTGGTTAAACTGTTAGCCTTTCACTAAGGTAGACTAGGGTTTGATTTTAGGTTAATATGCATGTCATAAACAAACATACAAAAAAAACAGAGATAATGTTTAAAACTGATTACACTTGTCTCTTTTCAAATTATTACTTAGATTACAAATACAAAGGTGGACGGGGTTTGATATACAGTTAATGCTGCCTATCGCATACTAGCCTGTAAGAAATCCAAACAAGCAAAAGGCGTAGGTAGAGCAGTGGTAAAATCGCTATGTGTAGAGAACTACCTAACGGTTTTATGAACTGGCAAAGGTATGTCGCATAAACAGTGCAGGATACAATCCAGCAACCATAATTTTTATCTTGTGGAACAGAGAAAACATATATATATAGAGAGAGATAGAAAGCTTATGTATGTATGGGTAGCATTGATTGTTTGACCAGAGAAAATACGGTGAGGTACAGTGGGGAGAGGGAGAATTAACACTTATATATGAATCTTAAATAGTAGTTTTGTTTTTTTCATTAGTTTTGTTTTGTTTTTCAAATACAGTGGTTGATAGCCGTTATTTTGTAAAACATTGTTACTTGCAGTAGTAATAAGCCTCTACGGTTCCGCTAACACACATTGACAGACTGTACTATTGCCATGGTCAAGCACTCACATTAAGATCATTTACAAAAACATAACATGAAAAATAAAAAATCTTGTTTTGGAAATATAGTTTTTCAACAGACACAAAATAAATAAAAAATGTGTCAACAGCAAAATGGAAAAGCCACGTTTCCATATAGACAAAATTTAAAAACCTTAAACGAACATTTAAAAAATATATGTACAAATGGGAAAATGACAAATGCGTAAATATGAAAATGGAAAATCCATGTTTCCATATCATGAAATTGAAAAAACATCAAACTGTCATTTAAAGAAATGCAAATGGAAAACTGACAAATTGCAATGTGTGAAATGTGAAATTGAACAAATGGCTATCATTATTTAAAAAAAAAACACGGTGCTGTATGGTTGAGGTGTGAATCAAACCCTCTCTACTTATTTTGGACCACCCGAGACTGAGTATACTTGTTTTAGTCCTCATACCACTTTTAAACTTTTGTATTCAAGCTAGGAATTGAACCCAAGAGCTTGTAGGGGGAGACCAAGGTTAGAATATATTAAACAGACAGTCTTAATTGTAGGGTGTAGTAGCTATATAGAGATGAAACGATTAGCTCGGGACAGGGGCATTGAGATCTGCAGCAAACCAGTCAAACGACTAAAGACTCAAACAACATGTAAGCTCACCAAAATAATGTTGTGTAACGGTAAATGTTAGTCAACGAACAGTAATGCATTAATAAAACCCATGACACGATACCTAAGAGCTTTTCTAAAGTTATTTTAAAATGCCTTTAACCATATAGTAAACACCCAGTTCACAATATTCATAACTGCAATGTTATGGTAAAACAAAACAAAATCTATATTTCAAAACAAGGAAGTGGTTTAGTCAATGTATACTGGGAAAAGTTTTGTAAACACTCAAGTCCACAAGACTAATTAAATTAGTAACTGTCAGGTTGGCCGAGTGGTTAAGGTGTTTGACTTAAGATCAAATTTCCTGTACAAGGAAGCAAGGGTTCGAATCCCGTACCTGACATAACTATTGCCTTAACATGGCTTGTCCACACTGACTTATTATGATACTTGCTACACAAACCATAGACAGAGTGTATTGTTTAAGGCAATCTCTTTATGAACATAGTCAGAGACTGTTGATGGTTAACAATTGCATTAATAGTGGGACATGGGGATAGCAATTAAGAAAAACAGCCAATACCCATACAATATTTTTATTCATTTAGGTTTTTTTTACAATAATTACACACTGAATACAACTTTTTATCATTGTTTGATATATATTTTAAACACAACGCTTGTTGTAGATACTTTTATAACATTCTCCAGGTACTCTTGTTCTTAAAAAACTGGGGAAGCCGCAATGGTTTTATAGACATTAAACCCTCATCCTCTTCTTTTTCATCATCAACATCATCATCATCATCATCATCCTCATCATTATAAATATTATCATCATAATTATTATAGTCATTGTCACCAACATCATCATCCTCAACATCACTAGATCTATCCAATTCCTTTTCCTTTTCAAAAGGGACCTCTTGAAGAGTCTGTGTTGCTTTTGATAGTGTTAAGGTTTTTTTGAACGTTGACAACTGTCCTAACATGACTTTTTGAGGAGATGATAATTGCTTTTCAACAAACAATGCACTATCTTGAGCAGCAATATCATTTTCTTGAACTTGCTTTTTAGCATTTTCATGATATTTTGTTGACAGCAACAGTGTTTTATCTGGAACACTACATTGATGATTACCCACACTTAAGACCTTACCATTCTTACTTTTTAGATGACCTAAACATTTTGTTGTCCTTTGTTTTGAGCACTGCCAAAATATGATTCCATTCACATTTTGCCGCTTATAGTTATAGGAGTAGCCATGATACAGTGCACGAGGTTTGCCTTTATTGGTTATAGTATATTCCATAGTAGTAACTGACTTGTAAAGTTGATCTACCTACTACAAAGGTCAGAACAATTCTGGTGAAAGTGTGATTTCGTGTTGACGTTTTATATAGGATGATGTTGGTGGCTTATGTTGGTGGCTTATGCTGGTGGCTTATAGTGGTGGCTTATGTTGGTGGCTTATGTTGATGGCTTATATTGGTGGCTTATGTTGGCGGCTTATGTTGGTGGCTTATGCTGGTGGCTTATATAGATGGCTTATGTTGGTGGCTTATGTTGGTGGCTTATGTTGATGGCTTATGTTGGTGGCTTATTTTGATGTCAGTTTTTGTTATATAATGTATTTCTTCCATTCATTTATGACGTCATAGCCAGTCTTAAAGCAAGTCTAAACTTGTCCGACATGTTGGATTTTTTGTACATGTGTGAAACTATCAAGTACCAATGATCAAAATGAGCTTCTTTCTCTCTAATCCGCAGTTCTGCCCCATAGCATTGAGAATATTTATTGTAGTAGCCTATAAAGAAACAAAAAAAATCATGTCTAATACAGTTTAGCTATAAGTGACCAGAACCACTATATATAACATTTTATTCTAAGAGCTTTCCATAATGATAAGAAAAAAGAGCTTACCATAATGATGGATTGTGTAAGTAAACGTCTTTTGCTGCTTGATGCCACTACTAAAGTGATACTCATACAACAGACAAGTGAGTTCATGTTTTGCTGACGTAATCTTATGTTCCCCCGCACGCACACGCCGGAGAAACCACGGAGAGCCACTTCCAGGATGGCTGAGGTGAGAATCGAACCCACCTCCTCTCAGCTATGCTTCACGAGGCTGTGTGTACCCCGTTCCAGTCCTTAGACCAGAATTAAATTTTCTTGTCAGAGCCTAGAATCGAACCCAGACTTCGGGGATAACAGACAAAATGTTAGCCATTGTGCTACTAATCGGACGTAGATATTGTACTTATGATGTCATCATGCACAGTGTGTGAATCAAACGATGAATCACAGCATAATGATTGCTTGTGGTAATTATTGTAACTGTAAATTTGGAGTTAGACTTCTTCATGGCGACTTCGCTGCCGTAGTTGGTAGCATGCTGACCTTCTATGCCCAAGATCGCGGTTTCAAAACCTGCCGAAGTCATCGGATTTTTTTAAGAGCGTTAAAAATCCCTCAGTATGCCTTCCTTAGAAATGGAAGTAAAGCCGGCGGGCTCCATGTCATACATTTATGACATGTAACAGAACCTTCCACTAACTACAATGTTGTGAAGCTAAATTTGTAGGTTAGATTTGATAAACGCTGTAATAAGTTCCAACGTTCGCCTCCAAATGCCAGTTGGGTGGCAACTAGTAGCTAAGTTCGCAGCTAGGTGTCGTTGTTGGTAGCATTTGGTAGCAAAAGTAGGAACTACTTAAAATTGATCGTCTGCAGTCCTTACCTGAATTACAACCGACAGCAGTGGCTAAGCTGGCTAAAGCGCAGCGTTAGGTCATGGGGACAAGCTCTCTGCTGACTCGGTAGACGCGTGGGTTCAGGCCCAAGCGTCGGCCGTCCTTGAAATGGTTTTCTGTGGTTCCCCCATTTTCAACACCAGGCAAATACTGGGACGGTACCTTCCGACAGGCCACGGCCGCTACCTTGCACATCTTTGCCCAGTATCATTCATCTTAATCCATTCCATCTCTCATCCCGACGCGCAGGTTGCCCACGGGTGTCGACTAGAAAGACCTGCACTCGGCCTCTCAGGATGCCACACGACAAAAAAACTCAATTACACACACTAATACAGCCATCACAATTAACACCGGTGGTGTAGTTGGTACCATGCTGAACTGCTGTGCTCAAGATAGTGGGATCAAACCCGGCCAAAGTCGTGGGATTTTTATGAGCTTTAAATTCCTTCAGTAGACTATGCCTTCGTTTGGAGTGGAAGTAAAGTCAGCGGTCCCATGTCATAGATTTATGGCCTGTAAAAGATCCTTCCACAGAATGAACTTGTGTGAAGCTAAATTTCTAGGTTAGATTTCGTTGGAACGCTCTATCAAAGTTACAACGTTCACCACTAGATATCAGTGACATCTGGTAGCGAAAGTTGGAACTACTTGAAATGGAACGGAACTTGTAGCTCACCCTATGGGTGTCCGCTTGAAGCAGCTCCAGCCTCTGGCTAGTCGAGCATGTCCTCGTACACTCCCGGCACTAAAAGCCATACGATAAATAAATAAATAAATAAATAAATACACACCCAAACTACACGGGGCTACATGACCGCGTTGTCGCAGCCCATAAACCATCCAACCAATCAACCAATCTGACTTCTTCAAAACGCCAATTTCTTTTGACGGCGAGTGCACGTAAAAAGCTGGAGAGATATATAATTTGGGTAGTGTCCACCGCTCGCATTATATTGCAATGTTTTGGAGAATTCCTTGCTTGATAAGAGTCAGTTCTGTGATGCGGGGAGGATCGATATATCCCTGTTATTGGCATGTATTGCCAACATGCAAACAGTGATGCATCATATACATGACTGAGCGTCAATATATGGGTGCTGATAACAAAGACATCATGAGGGTAGGGCTGCACATGAGGAATTAACTTCCACGGATCAGTGGCAGTGTGCCTGTTTCTTGGTCCCGGCTACGAAATACAGTATTTTGAAGAACAGGAAAGATTCAAGCCACTCTGAATTGTTCGATGTTGATTTGTGAAAGAACACTCGCAACACAATCGAGTAATACACGACAAAATTAACTAGACTTCGGCCACTGATCGTTCTTGCTCGTTTTGAGAGATATTGTTTGTTGTTATTAATTGTTGATTGATTTAGGCCAGGAGCTTTGAGACATCGTGGTCATGATTCTCAGTGTACTTTGGTGTTAGTGCAGAATTTGTCTGATAACCTGTGTAGTTTTGATGACTGTATTAGTGTGTATTTGTAATTCAGATGAAGAATTGGAATGTGGTTGCCGTGGCCTTCATTTAGGAACCATCCCGGCATTTGCCTGGAGTAAAAGTTGGAAACCAAGGAAAACCGCTTCCAAGATGGCTGAGGTGGGAATCGAATCTATATCTTGTCAGTTTCACCTAGTGAGGCTGAGTATACCCCGTTGCAGCCCTCAGGTGAGAATTAAATGTCTTCGTAGAGCCGGAAATCAAACCCGGACCTCCTGGGTGACAGCTGAGAATGCTAGCCACTACACTACTAGATGGTCAATGATATATTCTTCCTCGCCGTAGCTCTTCCCGAACGACTACATCTTTAGATGGAAATACAATTGAAGACATACTGGTTGGTTGGTTGGTTGGTTCCTCAGTTTAGGGGCTGCGACAACGCGGTCATGTAGCCCCGTGTACTTTGGGTGTGTGTAGAATCTGTCTGATAACCGGTGTTAATTGTGATGACTGTATTAGTGTGTGTTATCTGTGTTTTAATTTAAGTACATACTGCAACTTAGAATTTTTCAAATAGTTCCTACTTTTGCCGCCAAGTGCCCCCGACAACGATTACTAGGCCAAGTTCAGAACTTAGCTACTAGACGACACCGCAGTCGGCTCTTGGCAACGAACGTAGAAACCCAAGAGCGTTGTTTACATTCTTAACATATCCAATTTAGCTTCACAGAGGTGTAATTAGTGGAAGGTGCCATAAATCTATGACATGGGGCCGCCGGCTTTACTTACCCTCCAAAGGAAGGTTTACTGAGGGATTTTTAACGCTCTTAAAAATCCGACGGCTTCGGCCGGGTTTGAACCCACTATCTTGGGCACAGAAGCTCAGCATGCTACCGACTACGCCACCGAAGCCACTGAAGACATACTCAGAAAAGAGATATGTTGATGGTGATTTCTGATGGAAAGATAGGTTGGTTGGTTTTGCTATTTTACTATTGGCAGAGGTTCAAACAACACATGAAAAATAAAATAAAATAGAACTACATGACATTTTGCAAGGTCGAATGTAGCCTATATATTGACTGGTCTATTAGGAGCTCAAGACATCTTACTCATTCCAGTCCCATGTACAATATTTTGGTTTACACAGGATTTGTGAGATAGCCCGTGCAATTGTAGTGTCAGTAGTAGCGTGTGCAAATATAATTATGAGGAGGTTTGGGAAGGAGGTGGCCGTGGCGTTAAGTTAGGAACCATCCCGGCATTACCTGGAGTAAGAATGAGAAACCACGGAAAGCAATTTCTAGGATGACTGAGGCGAGAATCGAATTCACCACGTCTCATTTCTTCCTTTCTTTCTTTGAATGGTATGGACTCCGTCTTGAGGAAAGAAATCATGATGAAAATCAATAAATGCAAAACAAAAATATTGGATGCAGCCGAAATAAATCAGAAACCTCTATGGAAATCAAATTGGCAGGTGAAAAGCTGAAGGAAGTAGGAACTTATGTTACTTAGGAAGCAAAATAACCAGTGATGGACGAAGCAAAGAGGATATATAAAGTACGTTGGGTCAGGCAAGGAAAGCATTTCTACAGAAAAGGAATCGGATGACATCGATAAAGATTTAGGTATTAGGAAGTCATTTTTGAAAGCCTTTGTCTGGAGCGTGGCACTCTATGGAAGTGAAACATGGACTGTTGGTGCTGCAAAAATGGGAGAATTGAAGCGTTTAAAATGTGGTGTTACAGGATATTAATGAATATCAGATGGGTAGATAGGGTAACAAATGAAGAGGTATAAAGACGAGTTGGTGTGGAGAGATGTTTCTGGCAACTGCTAATGAAGAGAAGAGATAGGTTGGTAGGACACATAGCCTACTAAGACACCCGGGAATAGCCAGCTTAGTTATTGAAGGAAGGGTCGAGGACAAGAAGGAAGGAAGCTTTTACGTGACCGTTAATCATGCGATCATGAGCCACGGGACCTCCTTTTTACGTGGAATCCGAACCACAGGACACTGAATTTCACTTCGAAAATCTCACATATATTGATCGGGAATCGAACCCGATCTACCTTGGTGAGAGGCCAACAGCTTGACCGCTGCGCCACCACGCCCCCTCGAGGACAAGAACTGTAGGGGCAGACCAAGGTTAGAATATGTTAAACAGATTGCCTCGGATGTAGGGTGTGGTAGCTATGCAGAGATGAAACAATTAGCTCCGGACATGGAGGCATGGAGTGCTGCATCAAACCAGTTGGGTAGATTATTAGCTTGGGAATAACCTAACCCCCAAGGGAAGATGATGAAGAAAAAAAGTGGGTTTCGGACTGGAGAAAAAGGATGGAGAAATAGGACGAGAGTCCAACAGAAGCTATAATTTTAACTTTGAGTATACTCAAAGGCAGCTGCCACTGCAAATCCGCTTTCCGATACCTAAAGTGGGTAGGGACCTAGGCGAAGCTAACAGGAAACGCAGCTGGAACTTGGGCTATTCGCAAGAAGGTTGCTATAGCGTATTCCCTCTCAAGCATAAATATACCTACTATGGGGAAGGGTGGTGGTCTGGCAAGACAAAGAGTAACAGATTTATTGTGTATCCGTTCAAAGAAGTTTGTTTCTAAACAAGTATTTTGAAGAGTACAAATAATTTGAATCAGCTTTGATATTTTAGTTTTTGAAATTGTAGAATTTCTAAAGAGCGACCGAATGCTTCCAAGAAGGATAGGGATAAAGCAATTATACCCTTGGGAATAATTTTGGTAAGAGGACCAATAGTTGCATTTAGAAATGACTAAGCTTTTACCCAGCAAGGCGCCGACTAAAAGTTTAGACAATGAGAAACACTTAAATTTTGAAAAACCAACCATAAGTGGTAGAGAGAATCTCCACAAGCAGGAAGCTGGCGTAGCGAGCTATGCTTGCCTTACTGGCCAGTTAGGATTAGCTATTAAAGCTAAGAGAGACTTTACTAAGTTGATAACTAAGAGTTCTTGCTCAAATGCAACAAGTGGTGAAAACCCTATCAATGGATTTATTTTTATTAAAGAGGGCATAAACCTAGGAAGAGTCAAGGAAGACAGGATCTTGCCTAACCGTTATGTTTGAGAAATGATAAATCAAAAGAACAAATCTTAATTTATTTAACAATGTAAAAGGAAGTAGTTTATGTAACAAATATATAATTTTGATTTTTATAAACAATTGGGGTCGCAGACCTCCGAAAACATCTAAAGCTTGCGCCAGGCAATTGACAATTCTTTGGTTTTAAACCTTTTATATGCTTTAAAATCTTCGTAAGATTTTGAAATGTTGTTAAGATTAACAAATGGGAAATTAAAAGATAATTGACGTAATTCAAGTTAAACAATAAATCAAGTACATAATAATAATAATAATAATAATAATAATAATAATAATAATAATAATAATGTTATTGGTGTTACGTCCCGTTTAACTACACTGGCTTTTAGAGACGACGGGGTGCCGGAATTTTGCCCCGAAGGGGATCTTTAACGTGCCAGTAAACGTACTGACACGGTTCCCTCGCATTTGCGCACCCTCAAATGCCAGCTGACTGCGCCAGGTTTCGAACCTGCAACCTTGGGCGAAATCAAGTACAAGGTGTGTACTTTAAGGATTTCTAGATAGGTATCTTAGAAATATGAACAAATAACAACTTCGAAAGTAACAACAAAAAAACAGGAAGAAATGAAATAGAAGTTTCTATAACTTCTTGTATTAATACAGAACTAGTTTTATAAATTATACAAATAGGGCAGGTCACTTATTATGAAACCTGAAGAGAAAAATTGAAAGGAAGTTTCTAGGACTCCTATGTTTAAGTAGGGATCACGAGAAAAATGGGGCAAGCTTCCCTTTCGTGAAACCTAGAGATAACTTACTTTTGAGTAGAAAGAATTGGATTCCCTAATTAGAAGGGAGAAACAATATAATTTAAGGCGTGTACTAGACACGAAGTTTTACAGACATTAATTCGTTATACGTGGAGCAAGTAAGGGAGGGCACTTATTGAGAGTGACACCTCATTGAAAAAAAAAACAACCGAAAGTAACAATTTTATTATTCTAGTTTGTTAGTAAAGGGTTTGGGAAAGATCAAATGGGATTGTGGAAGAGTGTTCATGGCCGTATTTATTGTACTCGGACGAGCGCGACGCGGATTAAAAAATTGAACAGGCACTGTTTTCACTATAGTCTGTTGATATAGTTGAAAAGTTCACTGTAGTACCATAAAAAATTGATGGCAAAGAAAGTTATTGCAATGGTGGAAAATAACTAGTTACACTAGATTTGCGAGAGTCTATTGCTTGAAAAACTTATAGGTTATAGTTGAATGCACCAGAAAAATCCCAACGGAGGAAGAAAAATTAGATATTGATTAGCAGTTCATAAGGAAGATTCCTTAGTTTGAAAAAGTATTCCCATATGTGAGTGGAAAGTACTAGAAGGTTTAACTCGTAGATAAAGTGTAGGTTCTGGAAGGTTCCAGAGCAATGATGAGTTGTTTAAATTGGGTAGAGAATCCCTCGGCGGAAAACTAGATTATATACACAGAGGGTATTTTAGAAATATCCCTCGATGTGAGATAGCATCTCAGAAAATCTTTCATTGTGAAAGTTAGACTTGATAGTTCGAGTTTGATCAAGATCTCTTGAAAGCAGTTGTTTTATCTCATAGCAACTTTCACTGTCTATAAAATCCAAATAAAAGCATTGAGCCTTTTAAAAGCGATGCGAATGTGGTTAAAACATGAAGTCGGTACATATCTTTGCTTCATGAAGAAGGTGATGTTGCTGTTGACGGTTGATTCTAAAACTCGAACATGGCGTCGAATTTAAAAGTTTGCCTACAGAGTAGAGGAGGCGAGCTTTAGTTAAGTTCCAACTGACTGGTTTGACTTCCGACGTACAAGTGAGATCCGCTCAACGGAGCGCGGAGAGACCAGGGAAAGGAAAAAAGTAGGGATAGGAGACAAAAGGAATACATATAAGAATAGCCAACTTTACAGTAATACATTTTCTTGATGAAATGGTCTTCAAAGAGTTGATGGCAGGAGTCACTAGCGCAGCTTGGTGGGTGAAAAAAGTAGACGAAGTTCTCTTGATCACGGAGATGATATCTGGCGATAGCGACGAGATCTGGTGGCTAGATTGGTAAGGAAGGCCTTTTGTGCAGGGAAAATTGAGGAATTTCAGAGATTCGCTGCTAGATGACGCTAGGTGGGTCATGGAAGATATATATCTATCTAGAACAGACTTACAGGTAGTGTAAGAAACATATACCAACAAAGAGAAATCAGGAGATCACTGTTGGTGTTTGCGAAAAAAGGAAGGGATGAACTAAAGCAAAGAGAAGCAAGAGCTTACTCTGTCTTACCGTGTATTCCGAAGAATACAAAACAAAACAAAAAATAAAACAAAAAACGAAAATAAAATAAAAAATAAAACAAAAACAAGAACAAGAACATAATCAAAAACAAAAACCATAATTTCTTCCTTATGGAGCTTAGTTTACCCCGTTCCAGCCCTTATATATCAATTAAATCTTTCGGTAGATCCAGGAATCATATGGAACTTTCCGGGGCAACAGCCAAGTATGGTTAGCCGCTACACCACAAGGTGACCTAGGGAATATACTGTATATCAGGGACTACGAGTGTGTGGAGAGGAAACATACACAACGAGAGTGAACTCACAAGTGTACTCGTCCAATTGATGCGGTTATAATTAGTCCACTTGTTTCTCTCTGTTCATCTCGACTCGGTAGTGTATTGCATTTCATCTGCCCGTGATGAGATGAGTGATATCCTGGGATGTTTTGCCACAGCAAAGCTACACAGACACAGAGATAAAATACCAAATCGTGTATAATGATATAATGTCATTGGGAAGCGACTTCGGTGGCGTAGTCGGTAGCATGCTGTGTTTCTATGCCCAAGATAGCGGGTTCAAATCCGGCCGAAGCCGTCGGATTTTTTAAGAGCGTTAAAATCCCTCAGTATGCCTTCCTTCGGTGGGGAAGTAAAGCCGGCGGTCCCATGTCATAGATTTATGGCATGTTAAAGAACCTTCCACTAATTGCACCTGTCTGAAGCTTAATTGGATAGGTTAAGAATGTAAACAACGCTCTTAGGTTTCTAAGTTCGTTGCCAAGAGCCGACTGCGGTGGCGTCTAGTAGCTAAGTTCTGAACATGGCCTAGTAGTCGTTGACGGTGGCGCTTGGCGGCAAAAGTAGGAACTATTTGAAAAATTCTCTGTTGCTGTACTTAAATTTAAAAAACAGATAACACACACTATTACAGTCATCACAATTAACACAGATTATACACACACCCAAAGTCATCTATGACACGGGGCTACATGACCTCGTTGTCGCAGCCCCCAAACTTAAGAACCAACCAACCTATGTCATTGGGTTTACGTCTCTGTTAACAACTGAGGCTTTCACAGACACAGGGGGGATAGAATTTTACTCCGAAGGGGGTCTTTAACGTGCCAGTAAATCTATTGACACGGCTCCCTCACATTTGCGCATCCTGAAATTCCAACCGACAGCACCGGGATTCAATCCCGCATCTTGGGATCAGCAGGCGAGAGCGTTACCGTTGAGCCACGCAGCCAGTCCAAAATCGTAGACATGAGAGAAGTAGGCTCTTGACTTGTTTTACGACTTTTGTAGTGCCCCGAGGTGAGCCTGCACGAAATTTCAATAATAAGGGAACCGAAAAGGGTCTTCCCTTCTCATCAGGTGCGAACCGAGAAATGTAATTCGACTAAGTATACAGTTTTCTATATTTAACAATGCTAATCAGAAAGCATTTGAGATATTTCCTTTAAAACTCAGTAATGTTTCTAGGTTTGTGCCGTGTCTTGTGTGGGGTTTCGCCAAAGACACCAGCTGGTGTACCCACACAAGACACCGCACAACCCTAGAAAAATTGCTGAGTTTTAATTCACTGGCCGTGAAATACCATATTTCTTTTGAACTTCGATGAAGTATACGCTTAATGTTTTTCTGTCGGTCAATACGATTGTACCCAATTGTAATGGGTGTTTCCCTAATCCTGAAAAATATACATGAGATCAATAAAACTGGTCATCCAAGTGTATTTTCAATCCCATGTAATTTTGTTTATCAGGATTAAGGAACCACCCATTACAATTCGGTACAATTATGTTGACCTACTGAAAGACATTGATTTCGATTACTAAGGCAACACTGAACAAGTAGTTCCGCGAATAACTAAATAGCCTATTTTCATATATACTACTGGTCTTACTTAGGACAAGAGAAATGAAAACGAGATTTTAAACAATTACACAGCCGCCATTTTTAAGTTCCCATAAAACTCCATTACATTAGACATCAGTGTATTAAGGCTTGTGTGAAGATATACCGTGCTAAGTTTTACAGCAGTCGGATGAAAAGTCGCGAGAAAAATCCATTTAAATATTTAAATTTTGCGTCGCCACCATGTTGGTTTTGTGCTCACCAGGTTATTGAATGATCCATAGATGAACCTATGCTAATAGCCTCTATCAACATACACAATTTCAGTTTGATTGCTGTAATAGATTCGTAGATATTGAGCACTGTATAAATATTTTGGATGGTCGACATGACCTCGCTGCTCCGCCCCTTAAAACGACAGTCATCATCACAATTAAAATAATATTTCGATTAATATTCATAAAACGCAATAATTAAATAACCGTTCTCTTTGCATGAAAAGTATTTTAGGCATCATTATTTTTTCGACACAATAAAAAAGTAAAAAAGAATATTCTAAAAAATACGGAAAACATTAACTAAATATTAAAACTGAAACGATGGAGTGGTATCATCATGACCATAGTTAAAATATTGATATGTCAGAGAAAAATAAGGTTTTGCTCTCCGTGTTCCCACTGCCATTACTATTAACTCAAAATCTGCCTATCTTGATGACTTTATCTGTATCATTCATTGGAATAAATTGCAGAAACTCCTCGTGTAGTGAATTATCTTTAAGGAAACAGACACACAGTTAAAGCAGCCTGAAGTGACGTGAAAAAGTTTACCGATCGCACACTTCAACAGTAAAACTGTTCCATGGCTAGCTTTAACGCTGAAGGAGTCCTCTCGCTGCGAGTAGAGTCAGCTTTTGACCATCATTACAGCAGAGTACTTGTAGGTCATTCCGCATATTTGTTTACAATTTTATAGTAGTTTTAGGGCCTATGGCTTAAGTGTATCACAGCAATAGTAGCTATACCTTCATAGATTATTTGGGGTAGGACTGTTTTCTTGATGGGATAGTCCTTTCAAAGTTTTGCAGTATCAAAATATAGTACCGGTACATACAGTAGATCTCTTTTTGGGTCCATTTTTAAAGTTCTTTGTCTGGAGCGTGGCGCACTATGGAAGTGAAACTTGGACTGTTCGAGCAGCAGAAAAGAGGATAATTGAAGTGGTGTTACAGGAGAATGATTAAGATCAGATGAGTAGATAGAGTAACAAATGAAGAGCTATTAAGACGTGTGGGAGAGTAGAGACTGGTGACTGCTAATGAATAGAAGAGATAGGTTGGTAAGACATATACCAAGACACCCAGGAATAGCAAACTTACTTATAGAAGGAAGGGTTGAGGACGAGAACTGTAGGGTTAGACCAAGGTTAGAACACATTGCCTCGCATGTAGGGTGTGGTAGCTATGTATAGATGAAACGATTAGCTCAGGACAGGGAAGCATGGAGAGCTGCATCAAACCAGTTGAAAAACTGAAGACTCAAACACACAATGTCTTAACACTTATCAGTAACTGGCTGTACCCGGCATGCGTTGCAATGCCAATCAAAGAATGTGTTGGCGTTGAAACTTTGTTTGTTGAAGTGCTTTTGGAAACAAAATATATTTTTCTTTTTCCGTTAACTGCCTCTAAACTATTGTAAAATGGATTTACTATCTCAGAAACATTCATCGGAGCGTGCTCAACAACTCACCAAAGTTTCATTGCAATCGGATAAATGGTATATGGACACATACGGGAGTTTGTTGAAACGAATCGCGCGTCGTCACTCATTTGTCGAATCTACCCATTCGCTGCTTATTGTAAAATCGATTTACTAAGTCAGAAACCTTTGCAGGAATGTACACAACAACTCACCAAAGTTTAATCGCAATCGGATGAATGGCATACGAACGCATGTGGAACTTTGCTGAAACGAATCGCGCGCCATTTTGATGCAGCTACTCGCGCGCTATCTATTGTAAATTGGATTTACTACGTCTATAACCATACCGAGAGTGTGCACAACAACTCACCAAAAGTTGATCGCAATTGGATGAATGGTATATGTACGCATAAGCGACGAACAAACAAACATTCATTTCTATATTTAAAGTAGATAATTATCAAACTTAACTAAGTATTCTGACGGTTATTTTTGTTTTTGGAGGTAGAGACTGTCTGTGGGTGTCACTGTAGGTTTGGTAGTGTTCTGTAGAGCCATTTGTTTTATAGATTTGGACCTGATGAAGCTCGCTTGACGAGCAAAATATGTTATCCCTTAGTTTTTTTCCTTCTTCAAGAGTCCATAACGATATCACATCATTCTATTTATTTCAGGTTATTTGTTCGTATATTCCAGTAATTGACATTATTATCTGGTGACTGATTGAAAATTACAATATCAATTGATGAGATCTTCCATCTTAAAAAGGAATCCCGACACATTAATATGGAGGTTATTTACAATCCACAAGCAAGTCTGGTGTCTTCAGTAATTTTATAATTCAATTTATCAGGACGTGATAAAAATGAAGAAGGTTGCTGCTTTTAAAATAAGATCAAGGAAGGAAAGAGAGACAATTTTATATTGAGCTGTAAGTCTCTGCTACAAGACTCGTGTTTAAAAAGGAAACAAGAATACAAAAGTAATCCTTTAAGCAAACATGTTTGTGCAAATATATGGGTGCTATTAAGAAGTTGTTGCCATTGAAATACAGTACATGGGATGAATGCGTAAGACTTGGAGTTGGGAGGCCGTAGATTGGATTACAATCAGAGACTATGGCTAGTGCTCCATCTAAAGGGGGCGGGGAATGAACAATATTTCAAGAGAGATGGAGGATTGGAGAAGTTGGTGGCAAGAATGCACGACCTCAGATCTTGCGAAGAACTTTAGACATGGTGCAATGATTATTTAATTCACAAAGTCAGGAATATTAACCATCTGTTCGTTTCGAGTAAGTGCATAGGCCACAGTCAGATATATATTGGCTAGAAGGTCTGTTTTATTCAACATATTATTATTATTGACCCACAACTAAAGTAATGGCCTTGGGGAGGGAAGCTATTGGGCCATAGTAAGTCCATACTCAGAGGGTAATTGTCTGAAACATTCTTCGAACCCCGGAACCCAGAAATAATACTAAGGTGATCGGGTAAAATCATAATGTATTGACAATAAACATGCATACAGATATAAACAAACACTAAGTAAATCAAGATGTGGATTCTTACATCAATTATTTGCTTCTTCCAGTTGACTGTCATAAATATTTTAGCAAGTCAACTAATGTTGTTACAATGAAGTAAATAAGCGGTGCTTTCAACCAATCATCTGTTGTCGTTAGTGAGAATCCAAGCCAAATATCAAGAGGACGACTAATTAAATATTCCATAACTACATTATGCTCCTACATAATGCATCATACCGTATTTCATACATTTCCACACAAATAATTAATTAATTCCCGAGACAATACATGTCACAAAGCTAGGCCTACGTATGTTACTATTTCCAATATAATACGTTGCCTAAAACTGAAGAATTAATGTCCTCCAACTCAAAATATACGGAGCTAATTCAATTTACGTCTTTTCACCTCAATGGCTACCAAATTCTCTTAAAATATTAACAACCGATGATCACTCATAGTTAAAAACAATACGACCTCCGCCATCATGAAAAAACAGTCGATAAACGAAACCCGTACTAGCGCTGTAGAACATAAAAACAAGTCCTACATTAATAAACTTTACACAGACCATGAGGCATACTATCCGTAATTAAATGCAGTTACATTTTAACAGAAAACAAAACAAAACATTAATTACGCAAACAAATATGAGTGTCAGTTAGCCTAC
This sequence comes from Meconema thalassinum, assembly GCA_946902985.2. Taxonomy (NCBI): domain Eukaryota; kingdom Metazoa; phylum Arthropoda; class Insecta; order Orthoptera; family Tettigoniidae; genus Meconema; species Meconema thalassinum. The sequence goes on along the minus strand of OX336396.1, from coordinate 212,500,059 downwards.
CAGTGTGAAGACACGAGGATGACATAAATATTAAATTTATAACCTTGAAGGCCCTTTTCATGCAACGTAGAATAATACCATATAAATACATTTACCTTGCCAGTCTATACAGTTACAGATACTTACGATGACAAATAGCCTACATTAATTCCATTATATGCAAATCATATCCTGACGTTTATCTCCTGTAAGATTACAATTTGTAACCAACCAATAAACTTGGCGAAGAGGGATAATATCATTCAACTACTCCACATATCGTAGAACTTTCAGCTTTCTTCTTATGTATTTATATAATCACGTAGATCCATGAAGGTAGGCTCAACACATCAGTACGAATATCATGCATGTCTTGAAAAATACCAGCCTTCCCAAAATCATAAACAAACACGTCGAGGGTGATCAAATACTTCATTGCTAGATCAAAGCTCTTCCTAGCGGACAGCACCGGTAAGTAATGCCACCTATCGAAGACTAGCCAGAACTAACACTGTCGCTCATTTCGATTTTTCGTGCCAAAGTATAATTTTGTACGTTCGACCAGAGAATAGTGCCAATTATCGGCACAATTATTATTATTATTATTATTATTATTATTATTATTATTATTATTATTATTATTATTATTATTATTATTATTTTACTATCAACCAGCTTCAGGTTACACAACTTCCACCACTTAGCAACATCATTGTGCCTCTTGGTATGCTCTATACCAGCCAGCGTAGAGCAGCCACCGATCATCTGCTACATTCTCTTTAAGGATATGCTATCTAGTGTGTAACTTTTTGTAGCAATGGCACGGTCCTGTATCGCAATTACAAAGCCCTCAGTTTCACTGAAGAGCGAACCATGCTTCAACCATAAGTTCGACGATGATCGGTCGATATTATCATGTGAGCATGTGACGGTGTACACCCTGTAGTTCTTTTCGTAACGATGCCATCTGGCGCTGTTCAAACGAAGTAACGTGCTCTTTTGTGTCAAATTGCATGTCTACAAGACGTAGTGGTGTGAATCTCTTATCACTTTCAACACTAACTTCATACAGAAGAATATTTCTTGAGCCAAAGAAGTACTGTCGCAGACGTTCCAGTTGCCTAATTTGGGCGATTGTGAGATCAATCACCCCTCGAATGCCTACGCTCCTTGGTTGTGTGATGCGCTCGATCGATGCCTTTGGTTGATTTAGCCGATATTTTGTCATTCACACTCGTACTCTCCGTTATAACTGTTCTAAAATCTGTCTTAGACCACTTAATGATCCCGAATACGTAAATACTGCCCAGGTGTTAAGGGCTTTGACCTTCTTGCCCGCATCCAAGTATGATTTCAAAATCATATCAACTCGATTAAATAATTTCTTCGGCAAATTGGCTTTAATTTGTGTGTGTCGGATCCCTGGAAGCTGAAGAAAGCCCAAGTATTTGTAGGTCTCGCCCTCATCCAATCTCTTGATCAGCAAATCTAGACCAACATCGAAGGCCTCTGCTATATCAAGTTTCCCTCTTGCCAGTACGATCGCTTTGCATTTTTCAATTCCGAATTCCATCGCTATATGGTCGCTAAATGTCTGCGTAATATCTAAGAGCCCTTGCAGTTGACGCCGTGTGCTTGCATGGATTTTTAAGCCATCCATATACAGTCTCCGTGAAATCATTTTCTTATTATTATATTCGATGTAATGTTGCTCGGGTACTTTGTATAGCATGAGAGTGGTGATCTCAGTCTCTATAAGGTTGAGAACGCCTGATCTTCACAGCTTCATAGTTCCCCACCTCCAGGGGCTCACATCCAGTGGGACGAGGGTTGGCGATCACGGGATCCCCGCTGAGTCCGGCATTGCTTCCACTTACTTGTGCCGGGCTCCTCTCCGTCTTCTTTCATGTCGACCTCTCTTGGTCAACTCTTGTTCTCTTCCGACCCCGACGGTATTAGGGTATCCGAGGACTAGGGAGTCTTTCACTTTCCCGCCTTAATTGGCCCTTGTCTTATCTTTCCTGATACCCTCATTCTTTGAGGGGTCATTCTTCTTCTTCTTTTCATGTTATCTCCTGCCTTCTGCACAAGACAGGGTGTATGTAGCCGACTTCTGGTGCACCCTGGATAGTGCTACACCCTCAAGGGCTCACGGCTGGTGAGTTAGGGAGTTGGCGACCCCGAGGGATTACTGAGCTGGGTCCGTTTTTGTCCCCTTTTTCCTCTAACTTTGGGGCAGGCCCTCTCCTCTTCCCCCTTTCCGATCTGCCTTTCATGGCTCTCCTTCCTTCCGAGTCCCTCATTCCTCATTCTTTGAGGGTTGAGGGCATTTCTTTTGGTCCTGTCCTTAATTTGCCTTATCCTTTATTTGTTTACCATTTCATCTTCTGGTATGTAATTCTGTACTTAGTATTAGTTATAGTTTTCATTCTCATCTCATCTTTCACAATCATCCAAACCATTTGGGGCCGATAACATAGTGTTAGGCCCCTTAAAACAACAATTATCATCATCATAATCATATAATAGTTTTTACTCTTGATGTTGCTAATTGACATCTTGGCAATTATCCCCGCGTACTTGGTTGTGTGTTCAATTTGTTTGATATCCTGTGTTTCTCTGATGACTGTGGTAGTGTGTTTAACTGTAATTATGAGGGTCGGGAAGGGGGTAGCTGCCCAGGTACTTCAAATAAGGAGCCTCCCGGCATTTCCTAGAGGGAGTGTGGAGAAAAATCGGGCAGAAAACTACCTTCAGGACAGCCGTTGTCAGCACCGAGATTCGTACCTATGATCTCCGGATTTGTTACAGCTCCCCATCGCGATCATGGTGCGCGCGACTTAACACGCACGGCTATGGGGCCTGGTAGTTTTTACTGTCTGATTGAATTCCTTTAGTAACAATATTAACACAGCGGAAGGTGATGATGATGATGATGATGATGATAATTGTAGTTTTAAGGGGCCTATCATTAGAGCCCTGCGCGGATAGACAAAACGTTATCAGCATCCGCCCCGCATCCACACGGCTGTTATCCGCATCCTCCCCGCATCCGCACGGCTGTTATCCGTATCCGCCCCACATCCGCACGGCTGTTATCCGCATCCGCCCCGCATCCGCACGGCTGTTATCCGCATCCTCCCCGCATCCGCACGGCTGTTATCCGCATCCGCCCCACATCCGCACGGCTGTTATCCGCATCCTCCCCGCATCCGCACGGCTGTTATCCGCATCCGCCCCACATCCGCACGGCTGTTATCCGCATCCTCCCCACATCCGCACGGCTGTTATCCGCATCCACCCCGCATCCGCACGACTTTTACACACACGTTTGTTATCCGAATCTACTGGCATTACAATAATATTTTCAATGTGTTGCTTTATACTTTATCTTTTAGACATTTGAGCAGCAAGTCGAACCCTTAGGCTATGTACTGTATGGTATGGCATGTGCTATGTCTAAAATTAATGTTACACAGCCAGAATTGCAACCCTTTAAGTTCGGAGTGTTGATTATTCTTAATGACATAATTTGAATGGGATTAGCGTAAATCATCATCTTACATTTGTCATGAAAAACCATAACGGAAAAATATGATATGCCATAAACATCCGGGCCCTAATGAGGGAGAGTGGGGGAATTGTGCGCACTTAAGCAACAATCGGTCTTGTGATGATGAAATAATATATAACACAACTGCAGTTACTGTATGAATAAGGGAGCCTTAGTAACTCTATATTCGATGTGCAGAAACAAATTTAATTCAAAAATAAATTTGGTGGACTTTAATTCGAAATCTCGCAAATATGCATTTGCGCAGGATTACCCACCCTGCAGGGTAATCATGCGCATGGGTTGGGAAATTGTGCGCATGGGATGAATGTTGGAAAGCCATACTAATACAATGTGAATTGGCAGAAATTTGCACTGTGCATTAACATTATAATATTCCAATGCTTTTTACAAAAGCATAACAATGCAATGGACTAAAATTCTGCAGTTTTGGATATTAGAATAAAATATCTTCGTTTCGTCAGCATTAAAGGAGGCAAATCCAATTTAGGCTTGTTCTTTCAGGTTGTCTCAACGTTAATGCAGGACATCTCTTCAAGCACTCATACAACCAATATTTGCCTGCTAGACTTTTAACTGTATGGAAATTATGGGGAATCTTATTCTCCTCTGCAAACTTGAACTCGAACCGTCTGACAAGCTTTGTGGGCGTTAAGCCATAAAATAATTTTGCCAATGGCAAAAGGTATTCGGATAATTATGACTCCATTTCGTTGGTAAAACAGCTTTACGGACTAGACGAGGTGGAGCAAGATAATTTTGCAGCAACTGCTTTGGTAGGATTGACTGGGGAATGTTGAAACTTCTCCCCACTTCTCTTATTTTCCTCCCATCAACCCTAATTGCATGTCAAGATTTCTGCACATTTTCTGCAGGGTAGGAGTTTTTGTCCGTTTTCCGCGTATAATTTTTTGGCATCTGGAGAACAAATATGAAATATTTTGCCATTAATGTCGCGTTGTATTTGTAGTCTATTTGTAGTACTTGTATCATATGCTCTGCGCACCATTACCCCACTCTGCTTTTAAAACGTAACTCACTGAATCTCGGTAAACTAATCTATTATATTGAAAAATAAATATATGCAAAACCACTGTACACACTGGCATTTAAAACTACATTTAATTTTAAATAATTGAATCACAACTGTAGGCTTGCCTTCTTATTTGCTTGTTAAGTTTCTTCATCCAAGCCTCCAGTTATCACATAGCATTATGCCCTATCTGATAGGTACGATGACAGCTTTAGGGTAGCAGTGAACTGAGTTGCTAGTTGTACTACCAACTCGAAAAACATAGGTGCGCATGATTACCCGCTGCGCACAATTACCCAACTTTCCCCATGATATTCAACAAGTTCGGATTGTATTCTAAAACCTATCCGCAAATTTACTCCAAACATTATCCGCAGCTTATCCGCTATCCGCAAAGATATGCAAAGTATATCCGCATGGCGAAAAATGTTGCGGATATCCGCGGGTTTAGCCGCGGATATCCGCATCCGCGCAGGGCTTTACCTAACATCTAGGTTATCGGCCCCTAATGGTCTGGGTGATAGCGAAGATGACAATGAAATGGGAACCAGAACGAAAATTAAGTGAGACTGAAAATACTTACAAAATGTAACTCAGATTGAAACGAGTCACAAAATGTAGAGTGGAAATACTTACAAAAGGGAATTTAGAAGGAAAATACTCACACAGAGAACAGATTGAAAAATATGCACAAAATGTAGTTTATGCTCAAAATACGTACAAAATGCAATGTAGAGTCGAAATACTAATAAAATGCAATTGAAATTCAAAATACTTACAAAATGCAGATGAGATTGAAAATACGTACAAAATGCAATTGAAATTGAAAATACACAATGCAATTTAGATTGAAAAACGCCCATTTCAGATCCAAAATACTCACAAATTGCAATTGAAACTGAAATTGATTACAAAATGTATGGTAGATTCAAACTACTCATTTGGATGGACAATACTTAAAAAATGAAATATACATTGAAAATACTTAGAAAATGTAATTTAGATTCAAAATACCCACAAAATGCAATTGAGAATCAAAATACTTACAAAATGCGCACCATACAAAATACAATTTAGATTGAAAATACTTGCAAAAAGCGGTTTACTGTAGGTGGAAAATACTTACAAAATGCAATTGAAATTCAAAATACTCACAAAAGTCCCAGCCCCTATATTGAAGGACTTATACTCTGCGAGCTGCCAGAATAGGATTGACGGTTCTCTTATCGCCATGTGGTCTGAGAACGAGATTGCCAAACTGTACAAGCCAGAGATGCAGCTGACCAGGCACTGAAGCACGTGGGCTGCTGTAATATTGCAACGCAGAGTATTATGACATCAACTATGCGAACATGCATTGGTCAAGAGGCAGAGGGGTGATAACTGACGTGGAATTTCCGGCGAAATGTCAATCCTATTCAGGCAGCTCACAGAGTATACTAAAAAGCAATTTAGATTGTCAATCCTTACAAAATGCAATTGAGGTGGAAAATACTCGAAAAATGCAATTTTGATCGAAAAGACTTGAAAAATGCAACGCAGATTGAGAATTCATACAAAATGGAGTTTAGATGAAAAAAAATTCGCTAAAGGGAATTCAGATACACGGGGAGCCAATTAACAAACAAAAACAGTGCGGGAACCTTAAAGAGAAAAGGAAATATAATGAATAGAAAACAAGAGGTCTGACTCCTCGAAGAAGGAGGGATCAGGAAAGATGAGACAAGGGACAATTAAGGCGGGAAAGTGAAAGACTCCCTAGGCCTCGGATACCCTAATACCGTCGGGGTCAGAAAAGAACAAGAAGTGACCAAGGGAGGTAGACAGGAAAGACGACGGAGAGGAGCCCGGCACAAGTAAGAGGAAGCAATGCTGGACTCGGATGGGATCCCGTGGTCACCAACCCACGTCCCACAAGACGTGAGACCCTGGGGGGGGGGGGGGGGAGGGGTGGAAGGGGGGGGGGGGCACACCCAGTGGAAGGAATATCAGCAATATTGGTTTAATTAATGGCGCTGTAGATCAGTATATGTTGACTGGCGGATGTATTACTTGCTAAACCAATACCGTATCTGTCACCATACAGGGTTTGTATGCGATACGTGGTAATGGAACAGTTAATTCAGTCAGGGTGGCGTTAGTTACAGTTACCGCTACTTGCCGTAAATAGTAGCCTAACATTGTTATTCCTGGGTGTCTTAGTATGTGTCCTACCAACCTCTCTCTTCTCTTCATTAGCAATCGCCACAGACATCTCTCCTCTCCCAATCGTCTTAATACCTGTTCATTTGTAACCCTATGTACCCATCTGATAATCATTCTCTTGTAACACCACAATTCAAATTCTATTCTCATATTTTCTGCTGCACCAAGAGTCCATGTTTCACATCCATAGAGCGCCACTCTCCAGACAAAGGCTTTTAGAAATAACTTTATTTGCGGGAACATGTTCTGAAAACAGTAAAATTCAGAAAGCTACAATATTTAGGTCTTGTAATGAGTAGGGTTCGGCAGTTTAAGACCTGAAAGTACAAAATATGCAAGCAAATATGCCCTAAAAACTATAAAATATGACCTAAAAATCTATGAAATATGACATGATTTTTTGGGATAGGTACAGTATCACTAACATACAGTAAACGTGCCAAAACAATTTTCCAGTGTATTGGACATGTGATATTTTGATTTTACAGGTGACTTTTTTAATGAACTATGCGTATTTGCTATGTATTTTATGCCCATAAGTGTTTATAATGTGTATATATGCCTGATGAAGAACAACATTATTGTTCGAAACATGTACCAGTACTAAACAGTGCTAATAATATTACAAGTATTGAAAATACGGAAATAAGAGTAAGTTATTCAGCGGAATTTGAATTCAATACGGACCATTATGGATAAAAACAATTTCCTTGTTTGCTAATTGCTCCTGGGCTAAATATATCTACTGGAGTGACATCCTGTTGAAAGGCGGAAGCACACTATCGTCATGTTCCGTGTTCTCATGCGTATAGTGTCGCAATCCAACTTCTCCAGAAAGATGTGCTAAAATACGTCCGTAGAGGAGCGCCTTCTTGGAATCCAATCTTCTAAACCTGCTATCTGCCTGTTCCGAAAAAATAAATAACAATAGATCTACTACACTATTCGGAAATCCTGTGTTTAAAACTCGACACAGATAACACGTAGGCTGCCTTGTTAACGATGCTGAAATTATAACCAAATATGACCTTATATCACTAAAATATGACCAAATATGACCAACACAATAAAAATGGCCGAAATATGCATTTATAGGCAACATCAAATTGCTTTAAACGTGGTCAGGGGCCCGTCATAAACTTATTTTTCAGATTTCGGGTAAAATGAGCTCAGGAAAAAATATGATTTTTCCTTAACATCCGAACCTTAGTAATGAGGAATGGATACAGGTATAAACTGCTGCAGAACATTCTTCAAGGAAATATTCCTGGTAAAAGAGGACGGGGAAGAAGAAGATGATGATGATGATGATAATTGTTGTTTTAAGGGGCCTAACATCTAGGTTATCGGCCCCGGAAGAAGAAGAACATCTTGGCTTGGAAACTTAAGAACATGGACTTCACACTTGAGTGAAGAACTATTCAGAACATCCAAAACTGACATAACTATGATGGTCACCGACATCCGGAACGGATAAGCACAACAACAAGAAGAAGAAGAAGAAGAAGGAGAAGAAGAAGAAGAAGAAGAAGAAGAAGATGTTCTGTAGGGGTAGACGAATATTTTGGTGCAGAAAGGAGTCAAGTACCGGCCTATTATTACAGTAAGGCATTATGTTAAAACTTGCGTTTAGTGCAGAAAGGGGTCAAGGGACGCTGCTTGACTCGTTTCTGTTCTAATATTTCTACCCGTACTTCTTGCATCCTATGTCTAGTTTTGGCCTAGGACCTATAAACAGCTTCTGTTCAGGTTCCCATAAATGAGAAGATGATAAAAGACTATCCATGTTGGGTATGATGAGTTCTACAACGATGTATTGCAATGGCCTACTACGGATGCAGAAAGTGCTGTGGAGTTAGAAGACGAATACATCAGTGTACTACCAACCAGATAATGTACAGTATAGCTTTAAACTTTGAGACTGAACAGGTTAAAAGAAAGTACCAGCCATTTACAAACAGTTTTCGTTAGATACAATAACGATTTTCTTGCATTAATAATGTTATCAAATACACATATAGATACACTGTTTTGCATACAATTAGTTTTCATTACAAAACCGTAAAATATTTCTCAGTTTTGCTAACAAAATAACCGCGTTCTACTTTTATATTGCAGAAAAGTGTTAAGTACAAGTGTCAAATACATTAAAACATTTGTATGAGATTTTAAGTTTTCTTTGTTTTTCTCGTAATGGCATTTTCGTCACTTGACCCCTTTTTAAAATGAATGATTCGTATATGGATGATCCTACAAATGGAAATAATGGCGACATATCGTGCGTTCCCGTGGTTTCTTAACGATCACCCCACGGCGTATCTATGCCCCTTAAATCGCAACCCACGACTCTGGTGGGGGGAGAAAAGCACGTCCAAAGATTGATGGTTTGATTCCTGGCACTGGCAGAGGTCATCTTGAGTGTGGTTTCTTAACGATCACCCCTTAAATCGCAACCCACGACTTGAGTTTGGTTTCCTCTTAATTTTCTCCCACACTTCCTTGAGGCAAATGCCAGGTTGATATCTTCCCGGGGAATCTATGAACATTGCCACAGCCAGTACAAAAAACAGAGGTTATCAGACAAATCCAACATACATCCTAGTTCACGGAGCTTCTGACCAAATTATACGTAGCCTCTAGAGTAGTGATGGGCAAAGTACGGCCCGCGGGCCAAGTGTGGCTCTTGAGCTAGTCTAATCCAGCCCGCGACACGGTTTAGAATTATACTATCTACAATTACACATACTGTAGGTCATATATCCTGTTCTGTGTATCTAGAAGTGAAAAACTGTTTCAATCTCGTTGTGTTTATACGATTTTGAGTAATATCTTTTTGTGCGAAAAATCTCCACGGCGAATTTAAATGAAGATTTCAGAACATTAAAGTTATTGAACAGGACTTGGACGTTATCAGAGTGCCATTTAATGTTGACTGTGAAACAGTAAAATCAGATTTTCAGCTAGAACTGATTGACTTACAATGTAACAAAGAATTAAAGCAACTATTCCTCAACGTTTCGAAAATAGAGTTCTACAAGGCCCCACAAAAATCCAGCTTCCCAAACTTGAAATCTCATGCACAAAAGATGACTGCCATGATCCCATCTTACTATATCTGTGAACAGGTGTTTCCTACAATGAAGCTTCGCAAAAATAGCGTCAGATATAGATTGACAGACCACCATTTAGCTGTGCTACTAAGAATTAGCTCTTCCCAGTTTCAACCAGATTATGAAAAACTTTTAGGAGCATAGTCACAGTTTCACTTGTCACATACTCCTTCCCCTTCTAACGAATAACGAAGGTGTGTTCTTTTTTCCTAACTTTTGTTTGTTTTAAAATTCAGAATAAAAAGTTTATAATCTATCTATTGAACCCGAGGTGGTCATGCTGACTGGTCTCGAACGTGGATCTCGGAGATAAGTTGAGCTCTGAATGAAGGTTCCACCAGGGAACGAACCCGAGATCTGTTGAGGGTATTTCATTGTAAGAACCCCTAGAAGAAATTATATATTTAACTACTGGTGTGATATCAGTTGTTACTGACATTATTTAGTGAAATAATGCAGGAAAATAGTGGAAGATAGCATTATTTGGACTACATGAAGTAGGCTATGCTGTACTTGAAACACAGGAGTTTCAAAGCTTGACGTTTAGCAAATAGCCCCAGAATTGTGGGAGGAGGCCCGTGGCGCCACGTCAATCTTGCTGACCCAGATAAGTCGTCTGCAAGGGGTCGGGAGGTTAAATAATGACCAGGTTATTCCCCGTTTGAGAATAGACTTGAGACTGGAACGGGAAGATCCCAAGGAAAATCATTGATTACTCATGATTGGAGCAATGCAATGACATGAGAGTTGCGCACAGATGAATCTTTAGCCAAGAGGCTAATTTTAGAGCCATAAAACGGCGAAATCAAGGCATGTTTAATGCAGTGCGTAATGTTACAGGACTATGGGTGTTCGCGGATGGACTTGAGGATGTTGCCAGGGATTCCCAGGGAAGTAGCGTCCCCAAGCCATGGATAAGATAATTAATCTAAATTAAGTGGCCGATCGATCCTCGAACACACATACATTTTTGTGACCAGCGAAGAAAAAGGAACAATATGGATATTATTCCAAGTTCAGAATCACCCTAGGAGAGGAGCTGATTTATCGCGGGAATTCTTGCCCTACTTTCTGTGTGAAACAGATATAAGAGGGTGGACCCAGTCGAAGCGAACAGTTTTTACAGTTGACCGCAGTTACAGTTCGTGACAGTTTTAGACCGAGTCGGAGGGAGAGTTGTTTTGAAGCAGTCGCCGTTGAAAAGGACATGCAGCGCCCAGGCGCACACAAAGACTTAAACATTTCACGGGTAATCAGCATGTTAGCTGTGCAATGTAACACACATGTGAGAATATATTCATGCATGGTCATGAACTAAGAATGAAGTCGGTAATTAACAAACTTGATTATGCGAAATGCATATTACCGAGGTTAGGAGAGGATGCTCGGACTTCAATGTGGGAAGCCGTGCAGTAAGACTGTTATATAATGTTTATTAAGTGCCGTGTGATATACTAGGCAGGACTGTGAAAAGTAATAATTCATGTAAATACAATGTACAATGTTGAGCGCAGTAAACTATAGTGATTGGTTATACATATTAGGAGTATACCAGTAAGTAGCGTTCATGACGAGATGTAAGCATATCGCTGCAATAGTAGGAAGATTATCAAGGGATGAGCGAGAAACTGTTGGTGAATCCGTGAGCAGATGATCGGGAGATTCAATCAGGAAGGGGTAGGACCGAAGGAAGGGCCATCAGCACCTGTACTTTCGATACATGCTAGGGAATGTCAACCAATCAGGAATTAAAGTGTAACGTGTGTTTGTGCACCGATGTTATGTAAATATCTCTTAAAGTCATAATATAACCAGTGTTATATAGTGTTATGTGTTTCGGAAGCATTAGCTTCATTATAAAAATGGAAAAGTGTCATGTGTTTTGGAAGCATTAGCTTCATTATAAAAATGGAAAAGTGTCGTGTGTTTATGAATCAGATGTCATAATATGTGTATTCGCAAGATGGCAATGTGTCACTAAGTAAGCCGATGGCAGGTGACACTGGAATATGGTGGTTGGGGCTACCTGGATAAAGCCGACGTAAGTACCCCACAAATCATGTTACTATAGAGGGATAGTCACTGCTTGTAATGTGATTTCAGAAGTATAAAATATGCCAGTAAGAATCAATATTAGGAGGCATATCCTCATATGTTTATTGTTTGATTTCAGTAAAGTTAAGATGTTGAATACATCAGAGAGTGGATTAATCTTTACCACTATTAATGCTAATAAATAATGGCAATCCAGTTATGTGAAAATTAACGTGACGAACGCGAACGTTCGGTCATTGAAGCAGTTACGTTGTGTCGGAAGGATAATTTATGTCAGTAATAATAATAATAATTATAATAATGATAAACGGTATAATTGAATACATCAGGATGAAAGGTTTTAAGCAAGAAATATTTACGCTAATTGGATTATTTATCTAGCCAAGCAGTAGATTACATTAAGGGAAGAGAAAAGAGTTAATATTAAATATATTGCATTAATGGGAATATAATTATGCACGGGAATGTTGGAGCTTGACAGTGAATTGAATTTGTGGCTTGATTAAGCATTGTAGAGTACAGTTAGAGTTCTATTTATTAATAAGGCGAGATTGTGGACAGGTAAGGGGCCAGGTGATCTAATCGACGTGTGAAATCTCGTACAGCATGAGCGTACAGAGATAATAATTTATGCCGGAGCGTATTTAGTGTGTAACCCTATCTCCGATGTTGGGTATGAAATGTTCCGGGTCCGAATCCCGTGGTAAGCGCGGGGAGAACATTGGACACCTCGACGCTATACCTGATTCCCCGAGAACTTAATGTTGAGTGATTCGGTTCGTTGAAGCGAATCATTGGCGGCAGCTGTTGACTGACCGTAATATTTTATTTGAGATACCGGCTAACCACTAGACCTGTGTTCTATGAATCTCGTGCCTTCATATTGTGATACGGACCTGTTGAGGCCGTTATTAATGTCCTAAGGATAGGATTAAATATTCAAGCTCACCCAGAACCATTGCATAATATTCAGTTCAGATCATATGGGATCACGTGGATCATTGTGACCACAATGTTATATTCAAAGTTGTAATACTGCTTGGGAGATAAAAGTCCAGGAAACGGGGAGACAAAGGGGCGGTTTACAGCCGTGAACGACCCTACCCTGTCCATTGTATGCAGACAGTCCAAGGGGCTGGGGTTGCTAGACTAGCTGTGAAGGTTTGCGTTCTTGAGCGGACAGATTTAAGACCTTGCTTGTCAATGAAAGGAAGAATTGTTATAATGTGTAATAAATGTGTGTGGTTTAAAAACACATTGCTAATCATAGATTTCCCTGATGATATAAAAATTTAGCAATCTAACGAATGGTTGGATGTTGTATTTGATACTGTCACTGACACCTAGTTAATGAAGTTGGTTACTCGTTGCCACAGGCTACGCTCGTAAGGGTAGCGTAATAGTATACTATCCGACACAACGATAACAGAAGTTATTTAATGAAATCACAATGACATGCAGTGTAACTATAAAAAGAATGGAGTGGAGGGGGTAGACTTACGTAATTGTGGTGTTGCAAGTAGATGTAGTGCAAACCATGAGTTGGCTAATGCATGAAAGCATTTGGTGGGAGAGAGAGATGTAACACAGATAGTACACATGATGTAAATTAAGATGTATTGTAGGATACAAGTAACTTTGTGAATATAAAGAAGTCACATTAGATGACATGAATGTAATAGTTCAGTTTTGTGAAACATTACATGTGCATCAGTGCACTTGAGTAAAGTTTAAAGCCCACATAATGATAAAAGATTGAATAGTGATATGGATTTAATTTGTTCAACTATGTGAATAATTAATGGATTGTGGGAGTAACTTTGTTTGTTTATGTATTGTTTATGGGATTTGTGTTCTCATTATTTGTTTGAAGCCATGAGTTTTACTGAATTAAAGTCTTTAGAGTAGAGTTGTGCCTTATCATTGTAGAGTTGATATCCTTTAGCCTCAAATCCAAAATATGCAACTGCTCAATGGGAGAACGGTACACGCCTGAGTCCTGATGCTAGCTGGAGGCAGAAGCATATTTTCCATCGAGATTACTCACATGGGTACACTATAAACATGTGATGTTCCTTTTTTCGGCACGCCTAGATTATTTTGTATTGCATCTGGACCTGCCGCTAAATAGGTTACCCATGTCTGCTCTAGAGAGAATAAACAGTAAGAAAAATGACATCCTCGATCGACAAACTGTGATCACAAATGCCTCGATTTTGCAGGAACTCAAAATTGAACCAGTGATTATTAGAGACAGTCAAAATTCTTGGTTAATAAGGGTAAAATTTTTTGAGTGAATTTGAAAAAATCTTGTGTGAATTTGAATAATTCTCGAGTAAAACTGAAATTTTCACACTGTTTTATTAAGTGATTATATCAGTAATAATTAGTTAATACGAACCATTTCAACTAATACCATCTAGCGACAACATTCCATTTTTTGTGGACATTTTCATATATGACAAGGATGGAAACAGTTCTGTTTTGGAACTTGGTCAATAAATATTATGAAAAAAAAAAACAATCGAAAATTTTTAAATTTAGTTAATTCATTTATTAATTGCCGAAATATTCCGTTTTTTTTTCACGAATAACGACAAAAAAGATTCAAAATTCGCGAGTCATAGATTGTTTTCGATTTTTCGCGAGCTGAAAAGTGTAATTATATGATATTTTTTTGTAAAACATGTTCTAAACCAATGTTTATTTGTTTTAATTTTTCGTGATTTCGCGAGGCGCGAAATTTGACTGTGTCTAATGATTATAATACTCAGCCTTAAGAGTAAGATGGCGTAGACGTACTTGTAATGAGAAGTAGGATTGGTCACTGCCAGCAACTTACCTGCAACAAATAAAAAAAACAATTATTGTAACTGAAATGCATACAACAAAACTACATCTATACATTTTTAAATTTTTTATATCGGCACCTGCTTTACACTAGGTCACCATGGAGGTCCAGGATTATATAACAAGCATAAAAGTACAGCGACACAGAACATACTGTAGATACGAGGACATTCGTTAAGTAATGGCAACACTGTTATAACATCACTAAGAATATTATTTGGTTAATGTTGACATTACGAACTTCATTTATAGTCTCCTGCCATGTCAACAATACGTTGCCAAATACTTGGAAGACGACGCACTCCATCTGCAGCACCATGTCTGGACATCTCTCTCATTGATAGATCTAGAGCTCTCTGGATGTCAACTCTTCATTGAAATCGAACGCCTCGTAGAGGTTCTTTGATCTTTGAGAATAAGTCGCAATCACAAGGGCTCATGCCAGGTGAGTACTTCCCAGTTTCACCTTGTAAACAAATCCCTCAGGGTTGCGGCTTCATGGCAACGAGCATTGTCATGTAACCCAATAGGTCTCCCAATGGCCTGAGGTTGTTTAGGACGCCATGCTGGGCGCAAATGATGTTCCAAGTAACACAAGTAGCAGTCTGTATTACTTTTATACCATGAGGTACAGCATGTACCAAGATTTTGCCTTCAAAATCATAACAGCCAATTTATTTATTTATTTCTTTATTTATCGTATGGTATTGTATACACTTACATCATAATACATCCTAATGAAATATTTAAACAAAGAACATAAAAAGAGAACATATAGACTCATAATTTAATATCTAAATTCAAAATATAGTCCACTGATTCAGGAGTCACTGACAGAAAATCCATGATGTTACCTCCATAGGCTCTTATAGGACAGTCCTGAATGATGTGCTTCACCGTTTGTCTATTGGCTCCACAGTCAAACTTTGGAGAGGGTAACCTGTTCCACTTGAACAAAGAGTCCACACAAACACCAGAATTGGTCCTGATCCGGTTTAATTTAGACCATATCCGACGAGGAAGATCAAAGCCAGGTACTTTGGAAGTGACAGATGACATGTCTCGGCACTCCTGTGGAGCAAAAATCTTCCAATCATGAGACCAACGCTGGACTATGTCAAAGTTCTCATTGATAAGTCTCGTAGCTGTCTTCACAGGGGGCTGCCTTGAGCGATGTCTGGGTAGACAAGCAGCAGGTATATCAGCATGAATAGGGAGATCCTGATTTTGAAGTATCTTGTCGTATATTTTGACCAGGATATTACACCTGCGGAGATGGGGTGGTGGAATGTAGCTCAGAACAGGAAGCCATTGAATAGGGGTGCATTTAATTGTACCAGCTATCAGTCGTATGGTTTTAAAGGATCCTGCAATGCTCGACATCTTTTGAGCGTGGTGATTCGGTATGTCGCCATTTGCTTGATTGAGGTTTAAGCTGAAGTGTATACGAACGTACCCATGTCTCATTCAATGTGATAATGCGACGAAGAAAGACCTCACCTTCATGTTCATATCGCTCCAAATTAATTCTTGCCTTCTCCATTCGCTGCCACTATCCAATTTTGGTTAGAGTGTGTGGAACCCAATGGGCACAAATCTCTCGCATCGTCAGCTTTTTGATGTGTAACATCTTCCCACTCGGTATCTGTATATTTTTTGATGGGGCGATTTTGAAAAATGAAACGGAAATGGATGGGACGGAAACAATGAAACGGAAATGGATGGGATGGAAACAAAGAGCGCGAGCGGTGGCGGAGATTGATACCACGAAGTACTCTCGGCCAAATGGCTATGTGCAATATATATCGCATATGGTTTACTTCAAGGTTTGGAGGCCCCATTAAAGATATTCCTACAATAAATCATCTTCAATGTTACAGATTTATACAACAAAGACTGCTCAACAATATACTACAAGATTACAACGGTCATCACTAGGATCGCAGATCGACAACATTGTTGCCATTACTTATAGATAACACAGTTAGCTTCCACGGTGGGTGAGTGGTTTCCGTGTCGAAATACAGTACTAACTCCAAGCTTGCAGGTTCACTCCTGGCCGTGGTAAGTCATTTTTAAAGGCGACAAAAATCACGGCACGCATCTCATACGTTGTTGGATTGTTAAATACCCCCATTTGAATTCAGTAGGCCGTGTTCATAATGGAAAAATTAATCTCGGGATTTTCCGCCAACTCAAAGTTCCTCATTAAAGCGCTGTAGTGTCAAGGAGCTTAGATATCTAACCTCTTTGACTTTCATAGTGCTTCAAGGAACAACAACAAAAATCAACATGCAAGCTGCCCTCTGGTTGTCAAATAACAAAGCTTACACATGGCACCCGAGGCCATACAATATTATTATAATTAGTGTTGACATTATTTCTCCTTGAATCTTTACTCCGACATAATTTTTTTCCCTTTTTTCCTCCGTTGCTTGTACAATGCATTGATTGAAAAATATGGATCATTTTTCACTTCATTCGGGGTACATACAAAGGTTTAGTCGAGAATTCAAAACGTACAGGGAACTATGGCACTAGGCAAGACTTAAATTCAATTTTATGCATCGTACTTGTCTTTCAGTAATATTGAGGACCAGCAAAAGTGCCCGGCTTCGCCCGGTGGATTTATTTATTTTATGGATGATAATGAATACTACTACAGAACTGGAGCGCTCAAGGATAAGGATCGGAAACACCAACGCTTATTGCAGCTGATATCCTCAGAATACTGCACCAACACCATCGCCCTTATACAGAGGCATGCTATTGTCATGATGATAACTGTTTTAAGGGGCTTAAGAAATCTTTTTGAACTAATTACTCCCCGTGACTGCAATTTATAAGCAACTCACAATTCTGCACCAGAACACTGACGTGATGCAGCCCGCATTGCCAGGCAACAATAGACTTAGGTATTATTGAAGCTGTTCGGGAGCACTTGTTCTTCCGACTTACTGAACAAAAATCAATCTTTATGGCTACCTGAGAGGTGTAGCATAAGGCTACATAGTCTAAACTATTCCTCTTGAATCTGGCTATCATATTTTAAGAAACCGACTGGTAGTTCTAGAGATTAGCGCGTTTAAACACACAAACAAACTCTTCAGCTTTATTATATTAGTACAGCATAGATAGAACATTGTTCAACGCCTGGTGGTTGGAGTGCCCGCCGTGTTGGAGTGTATTTAGGTAGACTTTTGCTATCCCTGCTAGGGGTGAGTGTTCCAGCGAGTTCTCAAGAGTAAGGTGATTAGGACTCAGCCCACGTCTCTAGCTACACAACTTTATCTGTTTCCCGTCTCGTACACCACTTTCGCGCTACAAGTTGTCATTTTGCCAAAACTTGTTTCGCACCTGTTGAATTCCCTTGCCGAATGTGTGTGGGAGGAGGTGCAGAATGGGTCCATAACCATCGACCGAGCAGAGCCAACAGGTGTGCGGGGCAACCTGTAGCACTCGCTAACAATCTCAATCTACAGTAGAGTGGTTGTTCCCAAACTTAAATGGTACCGCGGCTCAGTCAGTTCCCCCGGATATGCTCCGGGACGCATATTTTTATTCCAGCCCCAGCCTAGCCACATTAGGTATTTCCGAGCCTCTTATTGGCTGTTCTGTCGTGCCATTCTCCTAGTTCCGAATCGAGACGATAGATGGTGGCAGGGTGTCACATCCGTTCAAACATGGAGGAAGGTTATCGAGTGAGATGTGGATAATATTCGGTGTTGAATTGCATTATTAACGTAAAACAAGCATGAAACTTGCTTTAGGTCAAGTTTAAATATCCCACGCACCATATGAATGCGTTCTAATCAATATTTAAGGACACCACGTACTCTTGCATGATGAAAAAAAATCGATTTTTTGATTTTGGCGCCATAAAATTCTTTATTCTTTTCTGAATCCAAATATATATAGTTTGTTGGGGGTTTGATGTCTACAACTAACTTAGATTCGTTTTTAAAAATTAGCTTCCCATGCTCTGAATAATACACTTTTAACTTTGCCAGCTGTTTTCCGTTAATACTCATTTTTCATGTTTAGGTACCAATAACTAGGAAACAATTTAAGATAGAGGGCTAATTTTTTACATTAACTTGCCTAATGGAGTACTTGAATGTTAACCTATTTTCACTTCCAAAACATAGTAGGCATGGATTGGGAAGAGAAAAATTGATACATATTTTTGAATAAATTAAAAAAGAAAGAGTTCGGATTTTTTCTTGCATTCTGTCCCAATAATAATGAAGCAAAGTAGTTACTCATCTGACATGATCCATTCCAAGTATGTGAACAAAATTTGAGAGTATTTGATTGAAAAACAACTGAGAAATGTGTAGCCTACCTGAAGCAACTTATACAACATTTTTTTGAAAATGCATCTGTCCAAATTTGTATTCATTTCACACATCCTATAGAAGCAAAGTTGCACTACATGGTCAAAAACAGCTCAGAATATACCGCTTCTTATATGTTACACGAATCATAGCTGTACCTTTATCATAAACCCATAAAATACTTAGTAAAGTGATGCCACAAAAATAGACTTTTTCATCGTGTAAGAGTACGTTGTGTCCTTAAGGTCTAACTGAAATCATTCGACATTTAACCACATGGATTGAGATATAACGGAAGTGAACCGCTGCAACCATCTATTGTCTCAATTAGGAACCAGGAGAATGGAACGACGGAACAGCCAATAGGAAGTTCGGAAATACCTACTGTGGCTAGGCTGGGGCTGAAAAAAGAAATGCCTCCGGGACTCGTGTTCTGTCCGGACGGGACAGGAATACTACTCAAACGCCACTCCATAGATAGGGGAGACTTAACTAACTCAGTAGTACTTGAAATATACATTTTTCAGCAGATATGACCCGGCGTGTGCATCTCACCAGTTGTGTTGAGTAAAGTTACGGAAGGAATAGTCCCATGAGAAAATATACCGTGTATGACTCCTGAGCGTTGCGGCTAGCTGGGGTGGAGTAGAGCAGCCTGTCACAGACACCAGTGTAAAGTCTGTTCGTCGAGTCGAGATGGTGGAAGTAAACACAGGGCTGCCCGCAAGGGGTGCATAGAGCTGTGCCTGTTGAACATACGCCAACCTCAGTGCTGTGTATAGCCTACATGTGAAGCGGGCTAACTTATCGGTTACATGCTACAGCGTGGTTTATTTATTGTTCGTTTATGTATTTAATTAATTAATTAATTAGTTCTTAACTGCTTATGACAGGCAACAGTATAGAGTGCAACACAGCACTAAGTGCAGCAAGTCTTGTCTTCTCTAGGGCTACAGCATGACTAATGATCTCGGAGCTTCTTGGCTACCCCTGTTCGGCACAGCCGATGACGTGAACTGGGCGTGTTCCCAGTCCAGGCAGTCAAGTGACCACGTGCAAGCATTTAAGCACACTATCTCGACTCGGCGAACAGACTTTATTGAAGACGGCAACACGTCGCGAGTTAACCGACTTTGAACGTGGGATGATCATCGGCGCACGGCGCATGGGTCATAGCATTGCGGAGATTACAAGTGAATTCGGGTTTCCGAGGTCAACAGTGTCGAGGGTGGATCTTCAACATCGCAGAGATAATGTTAGCATCCACGTACTGTGCACGGGACAGCGACAGGTGTTTAACGAACTGACATCACGTCACCTCAGCAGAACCATACGGGGCGATCTAAGGGATACTGTGAGTCAGATCACCGCCCAGTTGAATGTTGGGAGTCAGGAACCAATTTCTACCAGGACTGTATGGAGGCATCTGCACCGCATCATTTTCTCATGGGACTAACCTTCCCGTATAATAATAATAATGATAATAATAATAATAATAATAATAATAATAATAATAATAATAATAATAATAATAATAATATCGTATGGCCTCGGGTGCCGGGTGCAAGCTTTGTAATTTGACACCCAGAGGGTAGCTTGCATGTCGAATTTCGTTGTTCCTTGAATCACTATGAAAGGCAAGGAGGTTAGATATCTAAGCTCCTTGAACACTGTAGAGCTTTCTAGTAGAGAAATGAGGAGCTTTGTGTTGGCGGAAACTCCCGAGATTAATTTTGCCATTATGAACATGGCCTTCTGAATTCAAATGGGTTCTTTGACATGCCAACATCGTATGACATGCGTGTCGTATTTTTGCCGCCTTTCAAAAAAAAACACTTACCACGGCCAGGAGCGAACCTGCAATGTTGGGGTTAGTAGACCGACACGCTATCCACTCACCCACCGTGGCAAGCTATCCTTCATTCAGTGTATGTAATTTCCCTTGGCTATGGATTTCAAATCGACAAGTACTGCCGTCTGGTGATGAAATTGTGAAAACCTGTGTTATTTATTTGTGAAGTATTTATAAAATCTCATGTATTTTGGTGATGTCGTAGTGGTAGTAATGAACCATATTATTAGACATATCAGATTGTGGATTTGGAGATGGTACGGCGCATTGAGCACTAGTACCACCAGCATCGACCAAAATCACTAAAACGTTACTACATTTCTTCTGAAGTCCTATTTTAAGTATTGAATGATTTAGACAACCCATGGCAGATGAAATTTTAAGAACTGAATTTATGTCACAAATATGAAATGCCAAGAAAATGACCATGGCAGCCCTTGTCCTTATTGACGAAGTTTAATTATTCCGTAAATTGAAACTTTATGTCTATAACCAGTTGTACTTGAATCTACTCCTTGCCGTAAATATACATTGGATAACTTTTGTAACATTTTTAATGAGTTAACTATACGTGGTGATGACTATTGTGGTTCAATAAAACAAACATGATATGAATAAATAATATACACTGTGGTGTGACCTTACCTGTGATAGTGTAATATAATAAGTTGTTGAGCGCCAGATTCCTATTTAAGATAGTGAATCGAAATTTATTGATTTAACCTCGGCTATCAGCAGTAGAGTCGAGAACCACTTACCCGGGCCGTAGTGAGACAAAGTCATCTAACCAATCCGTATTTAATCAAGGAGTATGATTGCCTTAAAGTACCAACTACAATGAAAGAAATAGGCATTACGTTGAAGAGAATGAATTTATTAAATGCAAAAACAAAATATTAATAAAACAGAATAGTGATAGTCACACAATTGAATTTAAAATTACTCAATGCGGCAATTAATTATTTAAAAGAAAATGAATATTAAAATGAATTGAAAGTTAAATGAAGTTAAATTATAATAGAGACGATAGTTTTATTGAATTGTTGGCTCACCCAGTCGAAGATTCGTCATATTTAAGAAATGATCGATGATCTCGATGTTACGTCGCTTATGTTTAAAAAAATGATGTGATATCTCATTTACTATGAAATATCCTCATTAAGTACGTTGCCATCTGTAGAAAGACTCTTGATCAGGGATATAACCCATTATGTATTGATATAGATGTCGGCAAGACATCGTTCAGTGTCGACTCTCGGTGCTCAGTCCATTAGGACCCAGAAAGCAAGGTTACAACTTCCTTCCTTCATTGATAGCTATAGATCAATGCCATTCTTGTCCGATGTTGCAGGTACAAATACTAATGACTTCCTTGTCACGTGGTGTCACAGCTTCCCTCTCTATTAGCCTTCTCCATTCTTGACTCATAACTTGCAATATATATTGACGCGTATATACCGTAGAAAATGGCGTGTTGGTTACACCATAGTGTGTTTCTTAACATCTCAGGAAAATGACGCAGTTTGCCGTGGTGAAATTCTTACTACGTCGTTTAGTTTGTGACGCACAGGGTTAGTCCATATCGCCAGTCTTGTTGCAATATATAATACTTCGTCTCTTTACAAGTAATTGTTAATAAAAATCTAATTGAATATAATAATCAAAACCGCTTACAATTATCTGATATAAAAATCATCTCATGGATGTACTAGTTAATAATAATAATAATAATAATAATAATAAATGAATAACCCTTTAAATATAACAGCTATGGGATCGAATCGTTACAATCGCCCCTGATATAAATAATTTAAAATAAAATGTAACATTATTTATATCACTACACATCCTACATAAATGAATACAAATTTAAATATTAATACCCCCATAACGACAACATACAAATAATACCCTTCAACAATACATAAAGATATACAAGAACATACTCTTTTCACTTTACATATTTGTACTATCATTTCTCATTCTTCCAAATGTTCATAATGTTCATTCTTCTTTATATATGTTGTAAAAAAAATATACATAAATGTATTCTTCACAAAAAAATCATATTTTAACTTTCATTCATCTCATTCTTCCAAATGTTCATAATGTTCATTCTTCTTTATGTATTAAACGAGCTGTAAAAAATATACATATAAAATGCCCTTCACTTTTATTTTTGACATATATGTCAACGCTGCACTCGTTTATATTTCGGTGATCGTATGCATGACATACAATTTTGGCTTCATCTCTTTAGAACGTAGTTTTTGTATATCAGTCTGGCGTAGAAGTACATTGTTGTAATACCAGCTGATTAACCCATAATAACTATTACAGCACACGATAATAGGATGCAAACAATACAATATTCCTTTCGTCTTTATAAAGGGATTACTCAAATGCAGTAAAATTTCAATAATTGAAGAAAAAAATAACTTAGCAAAATACCTAAGGCAATTCCTATTTCAGTGCATATGTCATACATGTAAATATTTCCCCAAATACATAATGACATCGAAATACCTCAAAGCAGTTATTAAACAGTTCATTTAAATATCCAAGTTACTACTCACCTGCCTTCGTGGCTTAATTCTTTCTTAGGCCACGGCCGCCTCCTTCCAAATTAATACTTCCTAAGTCTCCACGACTTCTTAACTTCTCATAAAACCATAATTCCTCTTCACTACTTCTCGAAAACAATAACTTGGATTTTCAAAATCACCAATAAACATAAAATCTGACTTCTCGTTCACTTTATAAAATTTAACTTAGCGTCAAGATATAACTTTACCGTAACGTCATTCCTTACTTACCATAACAAAATGATTAAGACTTGGACAAAATACTACTCAATACCTGAATTACGTATATCACTAAACTATTTCACAAAAACACATGACAAACTCCTCGGAATAAATATTTCGTTCCACAAAATATTAATGCTCTTATACTTTGAACTTAGTCTATTCATGATTTGACTTTTTGCTGAATGCCTATAAACCCCCCTTAGTTTTCTCTCAAAACTCTTAATTAAGTACCGTGTCCTCCAAACACCACTTCCTACTTGTTCTGACCGCCTGGACTATAGCTCACTCTTGCTATACCAGAATCTCTCAAAACTCATCGTGACATCACACGTCACATACAAAAAACCTCCCCTATTCGTGGTATAATCCCACTTCTTCTTACTGTTACAGGTCACCTCTTACTGACCAATAACACATTAAATTTCAGCTAAAAAATTTTACATGCTTCGACTAATTCCTTGGAATAATAACATCACCCTTTGCTTTCCTAACTATTGTCTTCCTCAAATAATGACAGTGTTCCAGTTGATAGTTAATAACACCGACACTCCTAATTCGCAAATATTCTCCCATAATCACTTCATAAAGCAAGTTCTGAGTTCTAACACAGTTCAGATACTTTCTTCTCTATCAAATTAAATGCGTAAATTACACCTGCCTTTAATTGAAACTTCATTATTACCCCTTAGGTATACACTTATCTTACTAACTTATTCTTCTTTCAAAATATTAAACTTATCTTTACTAACTCCGTATGACATAAATAAAACTTTAATTTCTCGTCTACTAAAAAAAAAATGATTATCTTTAAATCCTCAAACGTCGAATTATAACAAATTCCTTTCAATATTAGTAAATATTATGTCAACCTTTTAATTATAATTATTATCTTTACTTTAACCTGTGTGTAGGACAACAATCTACCACATCATTAATTCGTTATTATTCATCAGTAACTTTTTACTAAAAGTTGTTGAGCTCGATAACAAGCCTTGTAATATCTTTAAAACGTGCGTAACTGTAACTAAAACTTGGACAATCTTACCTTTGTAATCTCTTATTACCTTGTGTGCATACATCCATATATACTTAAAAAAAAACTCCCTTATTAACTTCACGTAGTCCCGTAGATACCATAAAAAATCTCATTGCTCAACGGAATATACCTTGCTGACCTACTTCATCTTACCAAAAACTTCCTCCAACCTACTTCATTTGGCATCTTACCAAAAACTTCCTCAAAAAACAACTTCATTTGGCATCTTACCAAAACTTCCTCCTTAAAAAACTTCATTTGGCATCTTACCAAAACTTTAAAAACACATTGCTCAATGGCATTACCTTCGTTGGCTTACTTCTTCAAACTCACGTCCATTTACGTGAAAATACACACATACACACACACATATCTGTCAACAAGTATCAGATGTCCTAATTAGTTACTACTTCCTCATTTCAACCCGATGTTGGTTAATTCATACAACGCATTACCATTAACTATTCTAAACCACTTATAAATTTCTCAAAATATATCCACTGATAACCTCGCTGTCCTCAACTGAAACTTCTTTAAAAATCAATACCTAATTCTTCAACTCATTCGTTTTATTACCACTGTATCATCTTATCTTCACTCACTTTTGAATTATATCTTTATTACCATTATATTCTTAATTATGGTTGCCATAATAATTATTACTTTCTTTCGATTACTTACCTATGTAATAATCTTCCTACCCTTTTTTTTTTAATTTAATTCTTACTTCATCCAACTTACCTGCAGTTTAAGGACCTACATTCAACTTACCTGCATTGCTCAATAGCACGACAACCTCTGTCTTCAAAATTAAATAATTTTAGTCAATCTAAATCAATAAGCGTAGGCACTACGCGCCCCTTACCATCCTAACTTCACGACTGAATTAAAATTACACACAGCAGGTTTCTTATCTACCTCTTTTAAGTCATATTAAACTTCATTACTTAATATTTAAGTCATACGGAAGAGTAACTATCGGTAATATAAATTTACATCACTACTTTCTCTGGCATTTCACCGTTCTTACCATCTTCATCTTCAATTCTATCTCTTTCTAGGGTTCCATTTTCCTCTTTTCTTATAACATTACTTTCTACCTCTTTCGGACTACACTCATCAACAGTAACATTATACTTCGGCTTTCCTCCTATCATTTCCCCAAGTCTGGCTAATTCATTACGCCACTGCACATCATATGCTTTCTTTCTCTCTTTCATTCTGATTTCTTTTTCCACTAACAACTTAATTCTCTTCTCTTTCATTTTACTTCTAAAATATCTACCTACATGTCTTCCCTTCACTTCTCCACTACTAATATTTAATTTTCTCTTTAGCCGTTGCCCATTGCTTCTCCTCTTATCTATCTCTCTCCTCCTCTTAACCTGTTTACTAATTATGTTCTTCTGACTATGACTTAACGCACGCTTCTCTGCCACTAATAATTTCATATTAACTTCCTCTATCACAGGACTAAATTCTTCCCTAGTTTGCCTATCTAACTTATCTATGATTGTCTGCATCTTAATCTCTTGGGTGCTTAGTACTTTCTTTATCTTACCTACTTCTATCCCTATCTTTTCTCTCATCTTCTTCACTTCTTTTTCGCTACATTCTATAGTCTCTTCTACAGCTATCCTGCGTTCATCTAAAATCTCCTTCAACTCTACTATGCTTTCTCCTACTATCTCCTCTGACGCTAATCTATTTTCACCTAAAATCTCGTCTGACTCTAATCTGATTTCACCTAAAATCTCCGCTATTTGCCGTTCCTCACCTAAGATCTCCTCCGATTCCAATCTGCTTTCACCTACAATCTCCAATGACTCTAATCTACTTTCAATTACAGTCTCCACTAATTCCAATTTGCTTTCACCTAAAATCTCGTCTGACTCTAATCTGATTTCACCTAAAATCTCCGCTAATTCCAATTTGCTTTCACCTAAAATCTCGTCTGACTCCATTCTACTTTCAATTATAGTCTCCTTACAGGCTGTCTTTACTGATTCTACTGCAGTTTCCCCTAAAGTCTCTACCACCTGCCTAGTTTCCACTTCTACCAATTTGCTAAAACTTTCACCTTGAGTTGCTATTTTCTCTTCAATCACAGTTACTATTCTTTCCTGAATCCTACTTTCTGCTGCTTCTAATTTCTTATCTACTGTCTTAATAATATCTTTAGCCTTCATCTCTACCTCCTCCTTAATTTCACCTCTGATTTCCTGTTTCACCCCCTGAATACTCTCCTGTAGCATATCATACTTCATGCTTAATTCTCTATTCATCGTTTCCACAATATCTAGTTTTACATTATTCTCTTCCAATTTCTGATTTATTTTACTCATATCCTCTCTCATCTTTTGATTACTCTTATCTAATTTCTCACCTAAATCTCTACTCAATTCCTTCCTACTTTCCAAATTATCTTTCTTACTCTCTTCCATATTTTTATTCATATCTTTATCTAATTTCTCAAATTTATCATTGAATTCCTTCCTACTTTCTAAATTATCTTTCTTACTCTCTTCCATATTTTTATTCATATCTTTATCTAATTTCTCAAATTTATCATTGAATTCCTTCCTACTTTCTAAATTATCTTTCTTATTCTCTTCCATATTTTGATTTAGCCTACCAATATCTTCTTTCATCTCCCTACTATTTTTATTCATACTCTCATCAAATTTCGCACTTAAATCTCTACTCATCTGCCTTATGAGCGCAGTTAATGGATCTTCAGGAATCTCTATAGACTTTTCTTTCTCTAGACTACCACTAGTCTCAGGATGTACCTCTATATTCGTCTCGATATTTTCCTCTGAATTCGTGTCAGGGTTAACCTCAGGATTACTTTCAGGATTACTCTCAAGATTTACCTCCGACATCTTGGTATTATTATCTACGCTCTCAACATCGCTACTGCTATCAACCTCCTTATAATTAACTTTCTCAACTTTATTCCTACTTCTCAACTGCCTCTGTTCCTCTTCCGACATCTCGAAGTACACCGTATAACAATTGCCCTTCCAAAATTTCACTTCACTTCACTGTCCCCCAAAAGCACTGACAATTTGCACTGAAATTATACACTCCTCTGACTAAATACCGAATGGTTTTCGTGCCCTACTTTGTGGCGCCAAATGTAACATTTTTAATGAGTTAACTATACGTGGTGATGACTATTGTGGTTCAATAAAACAAACATGATATGAATAAATAATATACACTGTGGTGTGACCTTACCTGTGATAGTGTAATATAATAAGTTGTTGAGCGCCAGATTCCTATTTAAGATAGTGAATCGAAATTTATTGATTTAACCTCGGCTATCAGCAGTAGAGTCGAGAACCACTTACCCGGGCCGTAGTGAGACAAAGTCATCTAACCAATCCGTATTTAATCAAGGAGTATGATTGCCTTAAAGTACCAACTACAATGAAAGAAATAGGCATTACGTTGAAGAGAATGAATTTATTAAATGCAAAAACAAAATATTAATAAAACAGAATAGTGATAGTCACACAATTGAATTTAAAATTACTCAATGCGGCAATTAATTATTTAAAAGAAAATGAATATTAAAATGAATTGAAAGTTAAATGAAGTTAAATTATAATAGAGACGATAGTTTTATTGAATTGTTGGCTCACCCAGTCGAAGATTCGTCATATTTAAGAAATGATCGATGATCTCGATGTTACGTCGCTTATGTTTAAAAAAATGATGTGATATCTCATTTACTATGAAATATCCTCATTAAGTACGTTGCCATCTGTAGAAAGACTCTTGATCAGGGATATAACCCATTATGTATTGATATAGATGTCGGCAAGACATCGTTCAGTGTCGACTCTCGGTGCTCAGTCCATTAGGACCCAGAAAGCAAGGTTACAACTTCCTTCCTTCATTGATAGCTATAGATCAATGCCATTCTTGTCCGATGTTGCAGGTACAAATACTAATGACTTCCTTGTCACGTGGTGTCACAGCTTCCCTCTCTATTAGCCTTCTCCATTCTTGACTCATAACTTGCAATATATATTGACGCGTATATACCGTAGAAAATGGCGTGTTGGTTACACCATAGTGTGTTTCTTAACATCTCAGGAAAATGACGCAGTTTGCCGTGGTGAAATTCTTACTACGTCGTTTAGTTTGTGACGCACAGGGTTAGTCCATATCGCCAGTCTTGTTGCAATATATAATACTTCGTCTCTTTACAAGTAATTGTTAATAAAAATCTAATTGAATATAATAATCAAAACCGCTTACAATTATCTGATATAAAAATCATCTCATGGATGTACTAGTTAATAATAATAATAATAATAATAATAATAATAAATGAATAACCCTTTAAATATAACAGCTATGGGATCGAATCGTTACACTTTCTATTAAAATTTCACAGTTACATCATAATTACTGTATGTATATTTACTTACATACATGTTCACGTCAGTCGTTAACCTACAAATTTCCATGCTCATCACTGTTTTAACGTCAAGCTGCTTTTTTAAAATCAAGATTTATATCTTTCGTTTTAAAATACATTGTAACAGATTTGATTTTTAAAATTTTTAAAGTATTTTTCAGCCTTTAGACTATTAGCATTTTAAGTAATTATTTTGATAACTTTTGATAATGAATTTTTTGTATGTAAGTCTTTATTCTTTTCGCATTTTGCAATATAACGCTGAATGTGGGCGAAACCGGTTGTTGTTTGAGTCTTCAGTCTTTTGACTGGGTTGATGCAGCTATCCATGCCTTCCTGTCCTGAGCTAATCGTTTCATCTCAACATAGTTACCACACCCTACATCCGAGGCAATCTGTTTAACATATTCTAACCTTGGTCTACCCCTACAGTTCTTGTCCTCGACCCTTCCTTCCATAACTAAGCTTGCTATTCCTGGGTGTCTTAGTATGTGTTCTACCAACCTATATCTTCTCTTCATCAGCAGTCGCCAGAAACATCTCTCCTCTCCCACTCCTCTCAATACCTCTTCGTTTGTCACCTTATCTTCATCATTCTCCTGTAACACCACATTTCAAACGCCTCAATTATCTTCTTTTCTGCTGCACCAATAGTCCAAGTTTCACTTCCATAGAGCCCCACGCTCCAGACAAAGGCTCCGGTACTGTGATAAAAGTACAACTGGTTTCAAATTACTGAATATTTATGTCAGAAATATGTAGTTTTTAAGCTTCTATATTAATTTTTATGAGAACCTTTCGTTAATTTATCATGTTTACCATTAATTCAATGTATTGGCTTTGCAGATAACATAGCATTGTAGCTGAGGCCAAGAAGATGTTGTCCAGAATATTAAATATATTGCCATCAGCATTGTCAAAGTTACGTTTGAACATTAATGTTAAGAATACCAGGGTATTAGTTATGAGTATACATCCTGAAAGTATTCACACAAACATTAAGCTTAATGACCAAGATAGTGGGACAAGTCACCAGTTTCTCTTATTTGGGAAGTCTAATCACCAATGACAACAGGTGTAGTAAATAGATTAAAAGGCGAATAGTGCCTGCAAAACAGGGGTTCAATAATAAGAACAAGAAGTTCCGTGAAGAACTATACAGCCTACTTTTCATCCCAATGATTATTCTATCTAGAATAATGACGAAATTAAGTTGGTCATATCGAAATATCTAATTAGTTCAAAATATACCTGGTATAATGTAGCCTAATAGAGCACTACAGTTGGCAGCCCTGGTGACTGAATATATTATTAGTTCCATCTCTTAAGGTACAGAATACAAAATTTGGTTGAAGTCCAATGGACGTTACATGCAGTTAGACACTGAATCTATCAGCACGCGTAAAAGCATGTTGCCAACAATACCATGCGTGTGCTGGTCAGAAATAATCTGAAATATTATGATATCTTGTTGTGCCAATTTTGGATGAAATCCATTTGTTAGTATAGAAGTTACATGTATTTTAAAATTGGACATATCAACAGGCATAGAATCATGTTGGCAGCACTGTCTTGTATTAATCACTCCAAATTAATCTAGAATGTCAGGTGCTATACGTGTGAAAAGTATAGAGCTGTTGGCTTGCATACTTTCTGATATATTGATATTAGGGTAAACAAATATAGAGAGCATTTATTAACAGTTGGCAGCCCTGATTGCTCTTAACAATACTTATAGTCATATCTGTTATGGTACACATAGCACATACGAAATTTGGTTGAAATCCAACTGATAGTATAGAAGTTACATGAATTTAAAAATTGGTTCTATCAGCAGGCTTATAATCATGTTGGTAGAACTGACGAATATAAGTTACTCCAAATTAATCTAAAATGTCAGAATATACGTGTGCATAGTTTAAAGCTGTTGGCTTGCATACTTTCTGATATATTGGTATTTGGATAAAAACAATAAAAATAGAGAGAGAGCAATTATTAACAGTTGGCAGCCCTGGTGGCTCTTAAGAATACGGTCAGTCATATCTGTTTATGTACAGATATTACATACAAAATTTGGTTCAAATCCAATTGATAGTGTAGAAGTTATATGCATTTAAACATTGGACCTATCAGAAGGCTTAAAATTATTTTGGCAACACTGTCATAGTTGGCCTCCTGGAAATTAAACTGAAATAGTATTATCTAGATGTGTGCCAATTTTGGAATAGCTCCCATGCATACATTGCAAGATATCCAACATGGAGCTCAAATTTCTAGTGCATTTTTTCAGCAGTTGGTAGCACTGGCATCATTTTCAAATATGGACGTGAGATATTCCGGTGCACATCTTTACTCATACTAAATTTGGTATTGATTGCTGCAGCCGATTAGGAGTTGATAGGGGGGACACACACACACAGCCAGACAGACAGACAGACAGACAGACAGACATTTTCCCGGATCGATCTCATAAGTCTACTTTTTCCTCATTTTTGCAAAATGTGAAAAGTAGGCTAAAAATCTTTAGATTAATGCAATTTTGGATATTGCAATTAAAAAGAAATTTGTCATGTCCTTTGTATGGAGTGGGCTTCTGTATGGATGTGATTCTTGGACGATCAGAGTTCAGGACTGGAAGTGACTCGAAGCTTTTGAGATGTGGGTCTGGCGGAGAATGTTACGGGTTAAATGAATTGAAAAGAGGACTAACTTAAATACCCTGCAAGAAATTAAAGGGAAGAGAGAACTGAAACCAACGATCCATAAATGAGAAGCTAAATTCACAGGCCACATTTTGCGACATAACGCTTTCCTAACTAATCTCCACCGGCTGAGCTTCTATGCACAAGGTCACGGGTTCAAACCCAGCCAAAGTCGTCAGATTTTTAAGAGCGTTAAAAATCCCTCAGTATGCCTTCCTTCGGAGAGGAATTAAAGCTGGCGGTCCCATGTCATAGATTTATGCATGAAAAAGAACCTTCCACTAATTACACTTGTGGAAGTTAAAATTTGTAGGTTAGTATGATAATGCTATATTAGTTCCAACGTTCGCTGCCAGGTGCTGACTGCGATGGCGTTTAGTAGCCACGTTCGCATCTAGGTGTCGTGTACGGTAGCATTTGGTAGCAAAAGTAGGAACTACTTAAAAATTAATCGTCTGCAGTCCTTGCCTGAATTACAGATAACACACACTAATACAGCCATCACAATTAACACTGGTAATCAGACAAATTCCACACACACCCAAAGTACACGGGGCTACATGCCCACGTTGTCGCAGCCCCTAAACTGAGGAATCAACCAACCAACCTAACTAATATCCTGGAAGGAAAAATCGCAGGGAAGAAAGGCCGAGGACGACCGAGAACATATTTCCTTGAAGAGATCACACTAACTCTTCATGATGGTTTATACTATGAACTGAAACAAGGTGATGAAGACTGAGAGCAATGGTTGCGGACACAAGGCAATGCTTTTGGAATTTGGTGACCATCAACCCCTTTATATTACGGATTTAGCTGAGTCTCCACTACTACTGTATTTACAGGCAGACCCCAAAATAATCAGTGACCACCTTGTGGTGTAGGGGCTGTTGCCCAGGGGTTCGATTCTGGTTCTGCCACGAAATTTGAATAGTGGTATGAGGTCTGGAACGGGGTGTACTCAGCCTCGGGTGGTCCAAATGAGTAGAGGGAGTTCGATTCCCAACTCAGACATCCTCGAAGTGGTTTTCCGAGGTTTTCGTCTTCGGGCAAATGCCGGGATGGTACTTACCGTCAGGTCACGGCCGCCTCCTTCCCTCTTACTTGTCTATCCCTCCCATTCTTCCCATCCTGTCCCATCCCTCATGAGGCCCCCTATTCGCTTTGCAGGTGAGGCCGCCTGGGCGAGGCGCTAGTCCCGCCTCCCCAGTTGTATCCCCCGTCGATGTCAAGCTCTAGGACACTGCCCGTAGAGGCGTTCCTCACTGAGTGCTTGTGGGTACGATAACTACCGTTATTTTCCTCTAATGGCTTTCAAATTTGTACATAAAATATAACGATAAAATCTCGGTCGAGTTCGTTAATGGACAAAATCAAAACAACGGGGTGGAAATGGGGGTTCTTTTTTAACAAAGGGAAATGTCGCTATAGCCTAACATTCTTCTATGTGAAAAATCGAATCCATTCAAAGTTCGTACCATTCTTCGGATAAGGGCCAAAAACTTATCCTAGTTACGTTTCTTGATAGCGCCAACCATTGATCAGAGGGGTAGGAAAAATGCAGATAAAATAAATCATACCTCCATTAATAGGCATAATATGAAGCCCGTTTAAAATGGGCAATACTCTGCTTTAAATCACCTGAAAGTTTTGTCTGGATGATTTTTTTTGATATGGCCCAACATTACGCCAAGGGATAAACAAAATATAAGAAGATGGAGCTTCTCGTATACTAAATATGTGGAATTTTTGTAGGTATGCAACAATTGAGGCGGTCGACGTAAAAAGAGCTCATAGATCAATGGGCCCGTTTTACGCAGAATTCATAGGTTTGTGCACCATTTTCTCTAATTAATAATGGTGAAAGATTCGGTGGGATATTTCGAAAACTGATTTTGTAACACCTGTTTAAAGTTAGATGATGTAAGGAATTTTGGACTTATCAGGCAGTAGGCCTACATTAACCAGAAAGAAGTGATTGGGAATGCCAAGCCTTATCTTACTGCTATGGTGTACCGCAGAAACCATTCTCCATGTGGACCTACTGCGAGATTTGGATATGTTTTTATCTCCATTCATTTTGGGCAAGCCAGTATCCAGAAACGAAGTGCCATTCACAATAATGCAGTGTGTGATCATTAAAACAATGAGAGGTGGTCATGTTTTGTGTTCTCGCAATTTCACTGCAAATTTCAACCTTTTCGCATTTGGAAATGTCCTTACAGACAAGAAAACTTCACCATTGGAAATTCCGCTCCACTGGTAATCAATCAAATGAATGTAAAGGATGTAAGAAGCCTGTGCAAGTATTTGTCTGAAGACGATGTTGCGTTTATTGAAGGGATGATCAGCCGAGACTGAACAGTAAATGACGTAGGGCCTTTGGTTTTATTCTCCGACAATGTTAATAAACCAAGACTGAGCAGGAAATGTTATTCTCTACCAATGCTGCTCTATTGAAGCCATTTTATTTTTCCGCCAACTCAATCTCTTGTATTATTATTATTGGATTACATTTCATTTAAAGCACTGTATTAAGTCTTGTTTATTGAATTTTACCACTGAAAATGCAGTCTGCATAAAAAGGGCTCATAATATTGATTTAAAAGGTCTTATTTATTTCATTCATAAACTATTCTAAGTCATATTGTTTATGATTTTTTTTTACACGCGAATGGACCTCTTAGGAACACGCTACAACTTCTAGCTGGCACCATTATACTGTACCCATTTCACCGCCTTCAGCTGTCATATCGTTCAGTCCGTAGAGCACAGGGTGTCACACTTGTTCCTCCATTCGCTAGGACAACAGATTATCAATCTGGATTCTACAATCGCTCTGCTCGACTTTGGAATGACCTGCCTCGTGAAATAAAGACCTTCCTCCACGACAATTTTGCCGCAAAGTGAAGGCTCTAAAGGGACTAAAACCCCATGTAAATTGAATTATATACTGTATAATGTAACTTTGTGAGTGATTGGGAGTGTGCGCGTGCGTGTATATATGTATGTATGTATGTATGTATGTATGCGTGTGTGAGCGTGTATATGTGTGTGTGCATGCCTGTGTCATCCCTTTTATTTATGAATTGTATGATATAGACGTCATGTACAGCAGATTATGTGTATATAGCAAATGTAAAGGTGTAAATTGTATAATGTAACATTTGAGATTTATTTAGATTTAATGAACGGAGATGGAGACACTGATGTGTATGTGGGGCTTGCCCTTTCTCTATCTGCCGTCCATAAATTGTAGGCACAATTTTTGGTAAATAAATAATAATAATAATAATAATAATAATACCACGAACCTACTACGTTGTCGTAGCAGGGGGAGAGGTGATACTCCCACGTGGCGCGTCCCAGGTGGCGGATAGGGGGGTCCTCACTGGCTTGCCAGCGGACTTGAGGGAAATAAAATACCTCTCGCGGACCAAACACTCTGTAAACAGCTGCAGAACATCGAGTGGCACCTCTCGATCTCAACAATCGAGTTGCAACCATGTGATCATTTCATGTGATCACCCCAACCTTTCACTTTAAACTTGTGAACCTGGCATGATGGATCGTATTGGATCACAGCAACTACCCCAGGCCCCGGACTTATACAGTTCGGGTTCTCCCGATCATCGGATTCTGGGGGATCGGGAGCATCATGCTGAGAAGAGTCGGAGCTTCTCAAAATCTCTTCGCCCGAAGAAAAAGAACTTCATCGGAACAGTCAATGTGAACACTTTGCTCAAAACAGGGAAACTTAAACAATTAATTGACACCTTGAATAAATTTGATATTCAAATTGCAGCCATTCAGGAAACACGTTTCCAAGACGAAAATCATTTTGATTCAGAAAACTTTAGGATATATAAGGGGAAACCAGCCATAAAAATTGGAGATAATTTATCACAATTTGGAACAGCGTTTTTTGTAAGAAAAACAATAGCCAGTTCAGTACTCAACTTTACTTCTCCCTCCGAAATGATCTCCGTTCTCTCAATAAAATCAAGCAACAAGGCATACACATTGATTAATGCCCACGCTCCCATAAACAATGACAATAAGAAAAACCCTCAGAAAGTAGAAGACTTTTGGGAACTCCTTGAGGAAACCATCAGCAAAATTCCTAAACATCATGTGAAAATTTTACTCGGTGACTTTAACGCACAGGTTGGTAGAGAAAAGAAGTATAGGTCCATAGTTGGTCATCATCCAGCACATTGGAGAACAAATCAGAATGGTGAGCATCTGATAAATTGCTGTAAATCCTTTAATTTGAGGCTCATGTCTACATATTTCACCAGGTCTCCACACAAGAAGAAAACATGGAAATCACCAAATCCAGCACTAGGAGAATTCCAAATTGATCATGTAGCAGTGTCCAAACAGAACATATGTGAAATCCTAAATGTTAGAGTGCGCAGGGGAGTGATTGACTCTGATCACTACTTAAGCCAAATCAAAGTGAAATTCCAGCCTAATAGATCCAAACCAAAAACTAAGAGATTACTAAGAGTGGATCCGGAGCACCTCAAGCAGAACGCCAAAGAATTTCTTCAGGCCATAAAAGAGCAAAATCCCAAAGACTGGAGGGACTTAGGAAACTCAATTCTGACATCAGCACAGAAGTTAGGGCAGCCCCCAAGGAAAAGGAAACACAGATGGTGGAACACAACCTGTGATAAAGCAATTGAAGACAGAATTAAAGCCTGGAATAAATGGAACGGACATCAGACAACTGAACGATGGGAATTATTCCTTAAGATCCAGAAATCAACAGCTAAGATCATCCGCAGGGAGAAGCGGACATACGACAGGAATAAACTCATAGAGATAGAACAGGATTTCCTTAAAAACAACACCAGGAATTTCTATAAGACCTTCCGTGAGAGTCTGTCTAGTTATCAACCACCTAGCATATGTTTCAGTAGACCAGATGGCTCACTAGAAACAAACACCAAGGAAAACTGCAAGATCTTAGCAGATTACTTCCAGGACCTACTCAATTGTGACCCACCGAAAGAAAAAATGCACTTTGAAAAGCCTGCACCGAATCCAGATTCACATCCACCGACAATGGAAGAAACAGCTGAAATCATTCAATCTCTTAAAAACAACAAAGCACCAGGAGAAGACGGTATTACCGCTGAAATGTTGAAACTCGGTGGGGAAGAGGTCACCAGAAGAATCCACTCAATTTTAAAAGCAATTTGGGAAACAGAAGTGATCCCACAGGACTGGAAGTGCGCGTTAATACATCCATTGCACAAGAGAGGTAACAAAACTGATCCAAACAACTATAGAGGTCTATCCCTATTATCTGTGGCCTATAAAATCCTATCTAAAGCTCTTCTGAACAGACTAGAGAAACAAACAGACCATTTGATTGGTGAATATCAAGCGGGTTTTAGGAAAGGGCGTTCATGTGCTGAACAGATATGGAATCTGAAGATGATTTTGAAGATCCGCAGATCCAACCCCACAATTGTCACCTTTGTGGACCTAAAGAAAGCATATGATTCTGTGGACAGGCAGACCCTGTTTGAGACGCTAGAAGAACTTCAAGTGGACAGGAAGACCAGAGAACTGATTCGTCAGACTCTCACCAATACAACATCGAAGGTGAAGTTTCTTGGGGAAATTTCTGACTCTTTTGAAGTACGAACAGGTGTTCGCCAAGGAGACGGACTTTCACCCCTTCTATTTAACCTGGTTCTAGATAAAGTCATCAGAGAGTGGGAAAAGAACATCAAAGGCGTTAGCATAGGAACTGCTGGAAACAAAATCAATGTGAAATGCTTGGCTTTCGCAGATGACCTAGCGATTATCACTAGGAACAAAGAAGAAACTAAGCATGCTATTGAGACATTATACAGAATAGCATCACAAGCAGGCCTTCAAATATCATTTGAAAAAACATGAAGCATTTTCAGCAAAAGAAGAAGAAAGAAAAAATAGAAACAGCGTATGGAGCAATATCACAAGTAGAATTTTTTAAATACCTTGGAGAAATAATTCTTCCTTCAGGAGTGGACAGTTTGGCTAACACAGAAAGAGCCTCAAAACTTCATAGAGCATTCAGACTAACATGGGATCACTATAATAAAAGAGTAATGTCACATAATGCAAAACTGAAACACTACAAAACAGTTGTACTACCGGAAGCTCTATATGCTTCAGAAACCACAGCTTTAGGAGGTCATTCTAAAATTGCAAATATAGAAAAGCAAGAACGTAAAATTCTTAGAAAAATATTCGGCCCCACACAAGAAAACGGAATTTGGATTAAAAGACGAAATTCAGACCTATACCGTCACACAGATAGTTTCAGCAACACGGTACGAAAAAGACGTTTAACATTTTATGGACACCTCTTCAGGATGGACGATTATAGACTTACAAAAAGGTTATTCAATGTAATAAATTCTCAGAAATCAAGGATAGCCTGGCTGGATGAATCAAGAGAAGACCTGCAAGAGTTGAACATCGGAGAAAATATTCTGAGAAACCGCAAAGTCTTCAGGACCGCAGTAACAAAGCACAAATTTAGGGTGAAAACTAGTAGCAGGACTGGAACCAAGTGGACAGAAGAACGGAAGAAGCAGCACAGTGACTTCATGAAGAGATTTTGGGAAGATAGGAAGGCGAATATCATCAAGCCGAAAAACAAGTTCAAGCGCGCTCTATAATGGGCAAAACGCAAAAATAATAATAATAATAATAATAATAATAATAATAATAATAATAATAATAATTTCTTTTTCTTGGTGCGAAGTTTTCTCTGCAGCCAATACTTCTTCACGCGTTCGTTGGCCTGTTTACGCTGTCCTTCCGTCCAGGCTCTTCCGGTCTTCTTAGGTCTTTTTGCGGCTTGAATACCTTCCAAATTACTCAGTATGTTCCTAGCTTGCCACGGTCGGTAAATGGATAGCGTGTCGGTCTACTAACCCCAACATTGCAGGTTCGCTCCTGGCCGTAGTGAGTGATTTTTGAAAGGCAGCAAAAATACGACACGCATGTCATGTCAAAGAACCCATTTGAATTCAGTAGGCCGTGTTCATAATGGCAAAATTAATCTCGGGAGTTTCCGCCAACACAAAGTTCCTCATTTCTCTACTAGAAAGTGCTATGGTGTTCAAGGAGCTTAGATATCTAACCTCCTTGACTTTCATAGTGATTCAAGGAACAACGAAATTCGACATGCAAGCTACCCTCTGGGTGTCAAATTACAAAGCTTGCACCGGCACCCGAGGCCATACGATATAAAAAAAGTATGTTCCTAAATCGATTTCTGTCTAACACTTGGTCTTCAGAGATGTTCAATCTTTCCATATCCGCCTTTGTTTCCTTAATCCATGGTGTTGTGGTCTTCTTTCTCCAGAAGTAATCAAATATCCGTTTGGTGAGTCTATTCTGGTCCATTCTGTATAGATGTCCGAGAAAATTCAACCTCTTCTTATTATTATTCATAGAGATTCTACTTTCTGGTAAACTTCTTCATTACTTCGAAGTTTCCATCCACTTTGGGTTTGAACAGCACCCATAATTTTTCTGAGGATTCTCCTTTTAACCAGCTTGTAGTTCATAGACAGACATTCACTGGCATAGAGACATTCTGTCTTCACCACGGTGTTGTAGTGTTTTATTTAGGCATTCCAGGATAGGCACTTTTTATTGTACATGTTTTTTGTCAAGCTATATGCTCTCTCCATTTTTAGCCTACTTTCGATTTTTGCAAAAAATGAAAGTAGACTTATGAGATCACTAAAGGGCCAAAAATTGTGTGTCTGTCTGTGTGTGTGTGTATGTGTGTGTGTGAGTCTGTGTGTGTGTGTGTGTGTGTGAGTGTGTGTACTCTGAATGTCTGTCCCCCCTATCAATTCGAACACGGTGAAACCGAATTGAACGAAATTTGGTACAGAGGTAGAACAAGCAAAGGGCACCTCAATGTCATGTTTTATATCGCTGCCATCTTTACCAAAACTGAATGGTGGCCACTCAAACGTTCAAAACGTAAAATCAAATAGCGACTAACCAAATCATCCGATCTCTACCAAATTTGGTAACAACATACCTTCATATAGGACGAGTCTTGTGACCAAACTACAAGGTCATCCGCCGTACCAATTCAGGATGGCGGCCGTGCGAATTATGCAAACTTTACAATCCATATCATTGGACCCACCAGTTCCGATTATCGAGCCGAGAATCGATTTAACTGTTCTAAAGGAAGAGGCACGTTCGAAATTAAAAGTTTATTTTGTAATATTATAGTGCAGAAGTGATTTTAAAAAGCTGAGCCGTCCGGTAAGAAGACAAGATGGCAGCGGATATCTTGTACCTGACTTATATTTCACTAATTTGAGTATTGCATGCAATATAGCGTACTGATACAAAATAAATAAACTTTGTATGAAATGCTTTATAAATAAATAATATACTCCACTGATGAAATCGTTTAGTCTAAATCATTATTTGCTAACAAGTTATATGTAAGTCATTTTATATAGAACGGTGTTCGTTGGCACAAATGGCTCCGTGGTAAAGCGTTGGCCTATCACTCATATGCCTATGGTTCAAACACCATCAGAGTTTTTTTTGCTTGAAATTTTATATATTTATTGTTTTGTAATGATTCAGACGTTTTAAAATTAAGCGTTATATTGTGCCTATTACGTTTGAAAATATATAATTAAAACATAATTCACCAGCAGATTTGCTCGAGACATCTAGCAGCGTAAAAGGTAACTGCACGCCGGCCTACTTATTAACTTCAAGGTTTCATTGAAAAGTTTCTTCTTATGGCCACTAGAATGCACTCGCCCTGTTAGGGTTATATTGTTCGATACTTCTCCACTAGATGTCTCGACTGGTCTACGTGGGACTCCATTGGTTAGTACCGTATACCATTGGCATTCTATGCTCATCGAACTTGAAGAATGGCAAGATGATACTGTGCCCGTTTAGACCGGATTCCGCACGACCACATATGCATTTTACCAATAATCAGTCAGCACGAGAATCAAAATATCCCGGAGCGCCAGATGGGTTAAAGCAAATCGCAAAAACGACATCAAATTTATAAAAATGCTTTACTGATTTTTGGCTCAATGCAACAATAAGGATAGAAGGAGATTTAATTGGGTGAAACACATCTGGTAAAATTATCTCAGTTTATTTTAAATTTAAAATCTGACTGCAAGAATGCTCAAAGCAGCATCACTCCACGTGTGGCGATCCACACTCTTATTTACACACAATAAACAGAAATCTTCCAAACACATTTGACAATCTTTTTGAAAACACAAGTCCGATTGTTAGTCCTGTGGACTGTGTTCCAAAATTATTAACATTTTATTCCAGTTTCAAAATGAATTGTCCATACTGGAAATAACGTAGATCACTGTTTGACTATTTACATGATATTAACACTCGTAGAATAAATGTTTATAGAATCTCTTAAACTTTCACTTGTTTTTCCAGTTTTCAAAAATATATCGTTGAAAAATATTATTTATACATATTAATAACATTTGAAAAGTATTTGACCATCGAGCATAGCATCGAAGAACTGTGCGAAGCACAACAACAATTAATTGTTCTTCGGACATTAAACATTCGAGAAGTGACTCGATTATGAACTTCATGTTCCAAACAAAACATATGATTTCTGAATCATCAACTTGATCAATAAATGGTTGAACCATTCAACTACTTGATTATCCACTTGGAAATAATATTATAAAAATATCTATATTTATGGCCATTTTTAGTAACTTTCACAACTTGCAATTCTTCGACAGAATGCGGAAATTAGAATTGTAGTTTTATAATGAATTCATTTAGTTCATGGCACTAGGATTGAAAATATCCTTCAAATTATTCGTGGTTAAAGAATTATCTTTAATTGGCAGTGGCCCATTCTACTATTTGTGTCAGAACACAATATTATAACAACAACGGCAAAGGTCTTCCTCTGAAGAAGAATAAACTACTATCATGACAAATCCGGGTTCTAGCAAAATCAAAGTCTTAAATGGAATTCGTAAACAAGGTTGAAATAAGAACTGATGGTTTCAAAGAAATAACCTTCGGGTTATTCATACGACGAAATGTGTGGCTCCAATACTCCTACTATAAACCTGAGCCATCGAACCTGCTATTTGATTGATGCTCGTAAAAAACCTTCATTCCTGCGACTTAACATGCGCACCTGGGAATGGCATTTCAACTACTACACACACATAAATTATCTTCCCAAAATTTATACAATAAATCAAGCCTCTGCTTGTTATCGACACTGGAAGATTAATAAACTTACAAATTTATTTTATTTTACCATTCAGTTCAACCCGTGACTTTACTATACTTATGAAAAGCTTCATTTCACTTTCGAAGTGTATTTACGTCATGATTTTATATAAATACAACAATATCCTATTTGATACAAATATCAATTGCTTCCCGTTTCATGCCTCTCCGTGTTATATGAAACATATACTTTGCTCATAGCAAATATCGTCTGTTCAACCAGAACTGACATGTTGGTTGAATGCGGGCTTGCGCTAACCACTCTCCTTCGTAAAATCTCCTGTTCCAGACTAGAAATGTTTCAACTACTTCATAGGCTCTTTCTCAATACATATGATTATTAGAAAATATAATATCCAAGAATTATTTAGAAAAATTATAAAAATTATAATTATTATTATTAGTGGATTATTATTATTATTATTTCAAATATGTTTAATTATCATCTCATTATG
This sequence comes from Meconema thalassinum, assembly GCA_946902985.2. Lineage (NCBI taxonomy): Eukaryota > Metazoa > Arthropoda > Insecta > Orthoptera > Tettigoniidae > Meconema > Meconema thalassinum. The sequence goes on along the minus strand of OX336396.1, from coordinate 212,457,318 downwards.
TGAGAATCCACATGTTCGAACCTTCGAACATGGAAAAAATATCCATTCCTCAACAAAAATAAATTTAACTTTTACAGTTACATCGGCTGATTACCGTGATTTCCCAAAAATATGAAAAATTCAAATAAATGCTCAAAATGCTCGGTCATCGATCCTAAACTGTTCTGAGTGCTGAAAATGCTCAGAATAACTCTAATAAGTCTTGCGTAAATCATTACAAGCTTTAAATACGACGAAAAAAAAATGTGTTGGTCATCTGCAGAAAAATAGTTTGTTCCAATTAGCTAAGCATAATATAATTCAAATGTGGCTTACATTTCTTGATGGTCTTGAAGTGTCGTAAACCTGGTCTATACCAGATTTATCCGTAGACATGCCCTATCGGACAAGCATGTATAATCCTTGTATCGGCCGCCATTGTAGACCCACAAATCGTCTAGTCAGACATAGTGGTAGTATCTTTCGACGTTTGAATAAACTGTGGTTCCATTTTAATATGTGCTTCTAACAAAGCCATAACAGTTTGTTGAAATAGGGTCAGATCTAAGTGATCTCTTCTTAAATGTGTCAGTTGTAACATAACCTACTGTAATCTCATCAGTACAAGAAAAACATTGACAGTCTAAGCAGTTAACGGCTGTTCTGAAGATCGTTCCCTGGGCATGGTTTATTAAAATCACCATCTGCCATGCGCTAGACAACCTGCAGTTTCCCTTGCGTAGACTAATGAACTCCACCGTTATAGACTAGTCTTCAATGTACTGACAGATCGAAGTGGTTAACTAGTTACAAAATATGAAACTGACTTCAAAATGGATTTAAACATCCAAGTATTAAGTTACTATTGGACTGTGACAAAATACTATTTTCTAGACAGAGTCTAGCATATGTCCTTTAAGAAATATAAATATTTCCACCAATGTCTGTAGAAATACAATCACCTCAGTGATTCTCCTCACCAGAAACTTACTAAGTTCCAACTCGTTTGCGCAGCACTTCTCGTGACTATCACGATTTGAAAAGTACTTCTTCGTAGATACGGCAACCATGTGCCTTGGCTCAGCGTAGACGCAACTTGTTCGCCAAGTGCTTGTGATGAATTGAGCTACCCATTCCTGCTCCAGCTGGCTTTTATACAAAAACGGTCAGGGTCACGCGTCATCGCCTGATATCTAGAAATCCTCATATCTCTTGAATCCCTGGTCCGATTTACTTGATACTAATTGCGTTCTCTTTCATTTGGCCGTGCCAGTAATCTGATCCCAGTCTCAAGTCTCTGCTCCATAGTTAACTATTTAATCAATAAATAGCCTCCACCTCTGCTATGACTCGCTACGTCATTTACCATCCAACTATCGGTAAAATCCTTCGAAAGGCTTCGAGAAGCAATGTAGCGCGATATTCAAATATCTGAACTTTCAAAAGCGGCTACAGCCTTTCCCTTGATATCTAGGTGTCTGAAACTTGGAATACCCATTCCTAGATTTGGGCACAATACTACGATAAATTTTTACTTTTTATTTTAAAGGGTTTGTAACAGCCTATTGTGCGTTATTTGAAAATGTTATTTGAAGTAAAGAACAAAACGATTTCACATAGTAACTGAATTCTAGGCGTTGGTGCTAGTTCAGGTTATTAATTAATACTTTTATTTCAGGCAAATAGCAATCGAAAATATCCACATAGTTTGTATACACACGTCTCTGTAGGGTCATGGAAAGATTTGTTAATTCAATTAGGGTTGTGAAAGCCATGCACAACCAGACGTGTAAAGACATGCCTCAACTCAAAGTGATGTTGCCCACGGCAGGTCGATTATGTAATAATAACAATAATAATAATGTTATTTGTTTTACGTCCGTTTTAACTACTGCTGCTTTTAGATACGCCGGGGTGCCGGAATTTTGGCCCGAAGGGGATCTTTAACGTGCCAGTAAATCTACTGACACGGCTCCCTCGCATTTGTGCACCCTCAAATGCCAGCTGACTGCGCCAGGATACGAACCTGCAACCTAGGGCCCAGGAAGCGAGAACGTTACCGCTGAGCCACGCAGCCAGTCCGGTCGATTATGTCTCCAGATCCATAACATTCTTGAGATACTTCTTATCTATCTTTCTTAAATGATGGTAGTAGTTTTTTTCTAGGTTGTGGCGTTTGGTAGAGGTAAATAGTTTCTAAGGTCTTCAACCAAGAATGATTCTAATATACTCTATGATAATAACAACGAGTTATAACTATACTCATACATTTAGGAGAAAGTAGGCTATATGTTCTTTACTGAACATCTTGTTGAGATCCGATCTTCTATTGCATCTTTCTCTAGTCCATTCGCTTGTATGGTCCCACCAAGGTACTTGGAACTTTTTGACCCTTTGGATTCGCCCTATCTCTGTCTCTCTGTTTCCAGAAATTGTGGTCCATCTTTGGAGTTCATCATGATTTTTTTAATATGAATTATTCATATCTGAATTAAATATTCTAAATTATAACAAACACTACCTATGGAGCTCGCAGTTAGCATTGCCACATGGCCTTGTACTGCGTTTTAGCGAGCAAACACAAAACTTAAATCCTTTAGACCTCAGAAATTATTTTCTCAAAGTTTGGTATACATGACAATTTTCTGCTTTTCTTTCAGGCTTATAATCCCAGAGTTCTTTGAGGTCACTAATTATTTTCTCAGGATAGACTACTTCCTGCATTTGATTATGTAAATTTATTTGTCTTGTTCTGGCGAAGGCTGCGTAATTTGCTAGAAATTTCAAGATATACTCTTGCCCGTCGGATTATGTTCGGCTTACAACATGGGCGATATCAAGCATGCTTCAGAGAATTAACCACTAGATGCGCTCTACCCCATACCACATAATTAGTAGAGAGCTCTTGATTCCGCTGTTAATCTTCTCTCCTAAACACTACGTAACATGCATTATAATTAAATCTAATTTAATATAGATGGACGAAATTCAGGATTAGGGAATAACCCATCTCATTTGAGTACAATCGTGTGGACTGCCTAAAAAGTATCAAACTTTCGTTTACTAAGGCAACAATGAAGATGGCTTCAAACACAATAATGTTAATGGAATTCATAAGGGGTAGTCAAATGAAACCGAGACAGACGATATAACGAGCATAATGGCGCGGACTGTGGTAACGCAGGTTAGGTGTGTGTATAGTAGTGCCCTCTATTGGGAATCAGGAAGGAACCGCGCGAATTCTCCTACTTCCTTTAGCTTTTCGCTGCCAATTTGATTTTATTTCGGCTGCATTCCAATTTTTTTGTTTTACATTTATTGATTTTCATCATGAATTCTTTCCTCAAGACGGAGTCCATACCATTCAAAAACCTCATTCAAATCCTCTGGCGTGTCAGCCAAGATGACGATGTCATCAGCAAATCTCAGAGTTGAAATGATTTCCCCTTGAATTTTCACTCCCACTTAAAATCTTTTCTCTAATCTTTTTCATTGATTGAGATTGAAAAGTATGGGTGATAAGTTGCAGCCTTGCCTTACACCTTTCTGAATACCAGCTTCTCTCACATGTCCTTCAGCTCGAATGACTGCCGTCTGGTTTCTGTATAGATTGTAGATCACCCTCTGTCCCTGTAATGGTTATGTCACAATTAACACAAATGAAGAAATGGGAATTCTAACTAAAATTCTCACACACCAGATTAAGAAAAGAGAAAAAAGAAAGGAACAAGAAAAATTAAATACAGGTAAAAGAAATTCCTGAAATATCGAAGAATGAGGAATGAGAGATACTGAAAGAAGTAGAGCCATGAAAGGCAGATAGGAAAGGTAAAGAAGAGAAAGTCTGTCCCAAACTCAACGGAGAGGGGAAACTGACGCAGCTCAGAAATTCTCCAGGGTCACCAACTCCCGAGAACATCAGATGTTTAAAGGTTTGCAATATCCAGGGTGCACCATGCGTGGCTGGGTTACACAACCCCTGTCTCCGTCAGGGCCTTGTGCATTAGGCAGGAGATACCATGAAAAGAATAACATTATTCGTTTTACGTCCTATGAAATACTACGGCTTTAATAGACGCTTGGGTACCTAATTTTGCCCCAAAGGAGATCTTTAATAATATATTTAATTGCAGCCGATTGGCCAAAATACAATTAATGTTGGTTCTTTAGTCTACAGATCTTTGCTATACTCCAAAACTGATTTTGTCCTATTTTTGCATCGGTTGATGTGATAGCGTTCACATCCTTCACCTCACAAAGTACACACACACTCATTTCCTACTTCATGGAAATGTGTCGTCGCACATAGTTTGTCGTGATATCCATGGACCGCTAAACTGGTGATGACATGCCTCAATTCTTGATTCACCTCTGCCCAGTGTCGGTCCCACATGGCGTCTCTACAATAAAATTCAAGCCAAATATCCTCCCGTTTTTTGTTTTCTCTCTTCAAGTACCTTGGCACTTATTTTTATTATTTATCGTTTGGCAATACAAGATTTCAGAGTAAGTTACAAAGAAAATCACTTTAAAATCTACTGTACATTATTTTTACTGTTTACACTATTATTACAGTCTCAGGTCTAATGAGTCTATCCATTGGACCACGTCACGTGTCGCCAACAGGAAGTCGATCCAGTCCCCTCCATATGCCCTCAGGGGACAGTCAGTTGTAATGTGTTGGATGGTTTGATTAGGAGCACCACAATCACACTGAGGAGACAAAAATTTTCCCCATTTGAACAAAGTTCCATTGCATACTCCGTGGTTTGTACGAATCCTATTGAGAGTTGCCCAAGCCCTCTTAGGCAGATCTGAACCTGGAGTGGATGGTCTTGTAGGGTCCAGGAATGAGCTCGACTCAGGACAAGCTTTTAGTGTCCATTCAGCAATCCACTGCATGCTGGAATCAAAATGGTTTCTTACAAGCCTCTGGGCATGACAAATGGGTGGCTTCCTGGATTTGAGCCTGTTCATTTGAAGAGGCACCTTGGCACTATTTTGAGTGGATGGTAGTACGAACCTTGCCTTTATGTCATCAATATAGAAAGTCTCTTTGGCCATTTCATACAGTATACCAGTCTCGACTTCGTGTTTATTCCAACACAGAGAGCCCTTTTAAGAAACCTTGCCTTCTTTAACGTGCCAATAAACCTACTGACATAGCTCCTTGGCATCTGTGGACTCTCAATCCTGCAACCTTGGAAACAGCAGGCGAGAATGTTGCCCAATTTGATTACGTGGTAGCTAGTGGGCTGAACATGGCTCCCCATGAAATGTGTCCTACCCTAGAAGGCCCATTGCTGAAAGGTACATTATGTAATAGCCGAGTACTTACTATTGTCTGGGATTAGCGAAGGATTTAATTACATATGGAATGATTATGGTGAAACTAAGAAAGAAACCACACACAAGATGACCAATTATATTCGAACCTCAGATCTCGAAATTGCTGCTCCCCATCGCAGTTGTGGATCGATCATTAATATGCTTGACTACGCTGCTGGAATTCCAGAAACAGAAGAATGTCGCAAAATATCAACGCTGAGAACCTGAATGTAATTAAATATTTAGTTAAAAGAATTAATTAATAACTTACATAAAACATTATTTTAATTAAAATGTTTTTAATGAGACGTACTAGGCAAGATGAGGAGTGAGGTAGTTTGCCATTGCTGTCCACAGACCTCAGTCCTCAGACCTAAATTAAATTTCTTGACATAGTCGGGAATCATACCCGGACCTCTCGGGTGACAGCTAAGAATTCTAGCCACTACTCTACGAGGTGGGTTTGGGATATCTGAGCGGGGAGTGTAATCCAAGCAATACCCGCAGCCACTCAGTCTAGTGATAGAGCATTTTCTGAACAGTTCAACTACGTGCTTGGGCGGGAATATTTGAGTGGGGGAATGGAAATTTAAAGTAATACATGCATCTCATAAGTCCAGCCGTGAAGTGAACCCCTGACCGTTCTGTTACGCGTAGGGACTGGCATATTTAACCCGTTGAGTGCTTCACCCGTCTATAAACGGTCCACAAGAACTCTTTTTTTTAAAATCCCCATTCGCTCTTGAGTGTAGAGTCGATCTCTGGCATGTTCTGCCATCTGTTAGGCAATATGTAATACTACTCGAGTTTGGATTTCTTTGATTCCGGAAGTAACTCGCAGAACATTTTGTAGACGTTTGTCCTCAACAGCTTGAGTTCAACTGTGATGGCGAATAACAAGCAATTCTTCACGCCACGTTGTAATTTCAGATCAAAGAATATCAACTTCTGAGCTAGTAAAGAGCAACAAGCAGGGCTAGATTTGTGACGGTACGCACCGGTACGCCGTACCGAAACCTCTTTGCGTCTTTTTTTTTAACACAAACTGTCCCCTCACTACTTTTCCTGAAGCTGAATGGCCCACCACTCACTCGTTTTGACCCTCCAAAGTACGTGAATTCTTGGCTGCTTCGGGGATGGCACTCCACTCTGGATACTTAGTTATTGTTGTTTTAAGGGGCAGAACTACGAGGTCATCCGCCCCTCACTCTGGATACTAACAGCAAGATGAGAGAGAGAGGCGGCACATACAACGAAAACTCTTCTAAACTTTGTACAATTTTATGAACTGTGAGGTAAATCTTGTTTAAGTACAGTACCTTTTATAATAAATAATTATTTCAGAAGACTGTAAAGACAAAATTATAAAATAAGAAATAAAAGATTGTTGGTGAACATAAGTGTATTTTCAAACCAAATGTATTGATTTTTTAAAATTACGTAAAAAAAGAAATTGAAATACATTGTTTGAATGGTAGCCTAGTTGGCCTACATAAAAATTGAATATAGGCTAAGGGTTATGGCAAGAAAAATGTTGCTACGGCAGTCTCAATTTAATTTAAAAGTGAATTCAAAATTAGATTGCTACTTTGTCCACTGATTAATTTTTAAAGGTGTTCAGAAAAGCGTAAAAATATCGTTTTTAGAACTCAATATTTCAATATTCCATAAATTCCTACCACCACCCGGTTGCCCACAGTACCGGGACCACTTCATTTACAAATCAACCACTGGCAACAAGTATTACCTGCCTAGTGATTATTCAGGAAATAAATATTATTTTGGGTCCTCTACCTGGTATGGAAATGATGCAAGCATCGACACAAACATTTCTATTTCGATTCCTCTCAAAATGAGTATCAATATAAATGTAGGATCATGAATTTGCATTTAGATTAATCAAGACATAAAACCTATTGACATTTAAGATCCCCTGATAAATTTAAAAGTACGACTTAAACAATATTTTTTTAAATGCAAATTTAAAAAACTCAACACTGAGGTAGCAAATACAGTAGCTAACTGGGCAACTCAGCACTTAAAAGGTTAAGTGGGGAGTGGCATCAGTGACGTAACTATGCGGGGTGGAAAGGGGAATAATCACCCCCCCCCCTTTCACTAGAGCCAAATTATTTTATGAAAGCGAAATTAGATGAAATTTTTATTAAAAGGAAAGCCAATTTTTGAGTTGCAAACAAACGATAGGATTATGTACATTCCATGATCCGGACCCGACCGGTGTCTGTGAGGTGTGTGACGAATCTGTGAACGTTATCACGTTCTTCATTGTAGGAATAGAGGGAAACCCATCATAGATTGCTGCATTGGCTGAAGTGCATCTTACCTTGCATATTATTTGTAATTTTGCACAACTTGTGCGCAATAAAACGTTATTATTATAATTTGAGAACAATTATCTTACATATTTAGTGTTAGGCCTATTAAAACTGTACATTTCCGAGCTTTTGCACATTGAGAGATGGTTGGTTGGTTCCTTAGTTTTCTGCGACAACGTGGGCATGTAGCCCCGTGTACTTTGGGTCTGTGTAGAATCTGTCTGATAACCGGTGTTAATTGTGATGGCTGTATTAGTGTGTGAATCTGTTTTTTTAAATTCAAGTAAGGACTGCAACTTTGAATTTTTCAAATAGTTCCTACTTTTGCCGCCAAACGCCACCGTCAACGACTACTAGGCCTAGTTCAGAAGTTAGCTACTAGACGCCATCGCAGTCGGCTCTTGGCAACGAACGTAGGAACCTAAGAGCGTTGTTTACATTATTAACCTATACAATTTAGCTTCACACAGGTGTAATTAGTGGAAGGTTCTTTAACATGCCATAATTCTATGACATGGGGCCGCCGGCTTTACTTCCCCTCCGAAGGAAGGTATACTGAGGGATTTTTAACTCTCTTAAAAATCCGATGGCTTCGGCCGGGTTTGAACCCGCTATCTTGGGCATAGAAGCTCAGCATGCTACCGACTACGCTACCGAAGCCGCCATATTGAGAGATGCAAATGCTATCTAGAACAAACAGGAAAACGTGTAGGTTTGCTTTCATTGGTTGTCTTATTTTGCCTCCCGCACAATGTAAAAACGAACACATGACCAAAACAGAAGACAAAAAGCAAAATTCCAAAAAAGAAGCAAAAGTAGAAAACAAACACAAAACCAAAAACAAAGAACACAAAGTAAAAAGCAAAAAATAAATAAAGCAGAAATCAAACAAAAACCGAAAACACAAAGCAAAATGCAAAATAAAAGATCATAAGCAGAAACCAAACACAAAACCAATAACATAAAACACAAAGCAAAAAGCAAAATTCAAAAACAAAAGCAAAATCAGAAAACTATCACAAAACCAAAACCCAAAAATACAAAGCAGAAAACAAAATTCAAAAACAATAGCAAAAGCAGAAAGCAAACACAAACCGAAAATTCAAAAATACAAAGCAAAATTCAAAATTCAAAAACAAATGCAAAATCTGAAAACATACCCAAAACCAAAGACCAGAAATACACAGCAAAAAGCAAAATTCAAAAACAAAAGCAAGAACAGAAAACAAATACAAAACACAATGCAAAAAGAACAAAGTAGAATACAACAAACACAAAATCAAAAACGCAATTAGTTCAGATTTGACTCCGCTCATCCACTTCCAGAAGCAAATCCTAATTACGTCACTGAATGGAAATTGCTCGTTATATTCCAAGTAATACGCACAGCTGATAACACAGCGAACGGTTTGTGAGTCCAGCAGGGCGCGTTCCCAGGATAATGGGGGATAAACTTGATTGTACAGCTGGGCAGCTCGACAGTTAGTGCAAGGTAACTCAGTAAACTGGCAATTACATCCTTATCTTCAACGTAGGGTTTATTGCTATTGTAGTGAATAGGGTTTGGTCATACCAGCTCTTAGTCTCCAAAGATTGAAATCACGACATCCACCTCTTTGTGATGCTGCGCTGAAGACATCCACCAACTTCGATGCTTTGGAGGAATGGAGAGGCCGTTGGAATAACTCCACTGACTTGCCCCTACATAACATCTTCAGAGGGGAAAATATTGCTAACGGATTCCAACTACCACGTGCAACTTGGCCCAGACTGAACAGGATCAAGACAGGTCATGGAAGGTGCAGGGATTCTCTCTCTAAGTGGAACTTTGTACCATCTCCAGAATGTGATTGTGGAGCCCTCGCCAGACCATTCCCCACATTTTAAGCGAGTGTCAACTACGGGCTCATCCAGGTAGATTGGAAGACTTTCTATCACCAACAGCGGAGGCACTGCAGTGGGTTCAAAAGTTGGACATTCAGCTATAACGGATAACACTAATGCCTGAAGTGAATCAATGTTTTTTTTTTGGTTGTTGTGTATATATTGTATAATATGCATATAATTTCCTTGCCATACGCTAATAATAATAGCCCTATGCTGTGTCAGAATTAGTTCTTACGTCACGTCGTTAGTGAGAAGGATCAATGATGAACAATGCCGAAGAAAACTCCCTCTCGGTTCGCCGGAAGGCGGAGGTAGGTTTCGCGGGGCAAAGAAAAGTATTTCTAATTGACTAAATTCTCATTGTAATGTGAAGACATACGTAGGTCGTGAACCAAATGCTATTTAGAATATCATTGAAAATTCTTTTAAGAGGCAGGCGAGTTTTAATGGGAAAGACCAGTGGGCTATATCAAAATATTATGTAGTTCCCATCGGAACTGCTTCTTGTGCCACCAATTCTTCTTCTCCGTCTTCTTAACTTATAGGTTTGCGGACAGCCAACTTCAGGAACTTTCTCTAAGGATGGGGGGAAGAGGAAGGGGAGGAATATCACATTACATAATGGCAAGTGTATGGACTACTCTTTGGAACTAGAACTTATTACGCGGCATCCTGACAAAGTTTCTCTACACAACGGCTTTCAAAGTTGTTGGACGGTAACATGTCCACCTAAGACCCCCCCCCCCCTCCACCCCTGAGGTGGAAAAGCAAACACAAGCAAGTTGAACAGCCTATCTACTTCACATCAAGAGTGTAACTAACGGACAAAATAGGATGGATACTGAAGCGTCACTCCACAAAAATTATTTTTAGGCCAGGACAAAAATATCTATGATATTCTTTCTCAGGAGCGAGCCTTCGTTGCATAGGCGGCAGCACGACTGCCTCTCACCGCTGGGTCCGCGGTTCAAATCCCGGTCAGCCCAAGTGAGATCGGTGCTGGACAAAGCGGAGGCAGACAGGTTTTTCTCCGGGTACTCCGGTTTTTCCCTGTCACAATTTCATATAATTTAATCTGTAATTCATTTAATCATAGCCTCAGAGAAGTGTGACAGGCTTCGGCTACTGGCACAGTTCATATCCTAGCCGCTAGGTCTATTCATTCCATTCCCTGACCCGGTCGGTCGACTGGGAACAGGCTATGGATTTTCATTCTCAGGAGCCCCAAAGATTCTGATTGACACCTTGACCTCTGGAGGTGTATACAAATGCTGGTTTTAATTTGATCTTAATATGAATCATCTTGCAAAAATAACATATTAAAAAAACGTAGATAATCTGATAACATTTCAAGAGATACATACTTTTATGAAAGCTACTCAAATCCAAAGAACACAGATTCTTATTTCAACATTTAGACTACTAAAGCCTACACCATAACTGGTTGTCTGAGCAGCCTGTAGATATTACAAAACCTCAGATAAGTAACAACATCAGATCTTTGAACACATTAATAGTAATCAAATAATAGTTTATGTTCGACGATGTCGAAATGTGAATATTATACGTCAGAAAACAGTATCATAATGATACAGTTTCTCCAGCCAATCAGAGCTCATTCATTGACCAATTATGTAAGGATACCTTCGCGCATGCGCTCAAAATCCAACATGTCGGACATGAACACAGCATCCTTATATTATAAATTACCGACATGGAAGGTGCACTGTCCATATGTTCGCGTAAATATACTGGCGAATATGAGACAAGAAATAGCACCGTACCTTAATATCCCCAACACCAATTTCTACACAGCGCATTGCATTCATACGACTTCGGTGACAGTTTGACTGAATGCTGCTGCTCATCGGTGTTTGGCAGTCTGTAATCATATGACATTGCCATGCAGACAGAGCGCATGCGTCGGACGGTCAGAGAACTTGGAAAACAGAGATATGAAACCCAGCGCTTCCACTCTGATCACAAAATTCAAGTGAATGAATCTCAACAGATATTTATGAATATTTATCTTAAAACATATAATAAAGTTATAATTATCGTCGAACTCGCCTATAATGGTAATTAAGACACTCGTATTGAAATTATAAAACTCGCTTACGCTCGTTTTATAAATATACTCGTGTCTTAATTATTGCCATTATAGACTCGTTGCATAATGTACAATATGTTGTAGTTATAGCTTTTAATCATCACAACAGAGCACTTGTAGTTCTTTTCCACATATTAGTTTACAATTCTACTGTTTGTTACGGCTGCGCGGTTGCTTCATCACCTCACCGCGTGATTCACAGCCCGCCCTGGGCTACCCCCTGCCTCTGTGTTAACCAGCGGTTTGCGCAACAAGAAGACAGGCAGTAACAAAGGGACCGTCTCGAACCTTCGCGGCCCACCCGTTAATGGAATTCTCGAGTACCGTGAATCCTGGTCTGCTCTGGAAACATCCATTGAGTCACCAGCCCCGCTATATAAAGCAACCTGGCCAGCGAGGGACGGACTGTGTTCTGAGCGAGTGTGTTTATACCTGTGCGAAATAGGTAATGCTGTGACGTGTGAATTGCGAAACAGTGTGTGGTATTCAAGAACAGTGAGTGTCAGACTGTGGCTTGCGAACTTCAGGAAGATGAGTTGTTATTTCTAGCGAGGACACCGGTCTCATTAGTGAGGGATTAACTGCATGAGCAAGTGAAAGGGTGAGTGTTCTCCATAAGGGAGCAAACTTGAGTAAGACAGTTAATGGCTTTTATGTGCCTATTGTGTGGTCTGCAATAAAGCTAATATTTCTTTAAAGGACCATTTGTGTTGTGCTTTACCTACTTTGATCCAATTAACCAACTTGCTACTAGGGGTAGCACGTATCATGTTGTTTTAGGGCTTACTGCTAAGTGTATCACAGCAATAGTAGATACAACTTCATAGATTAGTTTGGGGGAGGAAGACAGTTTTTGTTGTTGTTGGGAACGTCATTTCTAAATTTCGCAACACTAAGATAAATAGTGTTTTTCGGGAGCTTAATGCCTTAATACTTATCAGTAATAATTACAACACATAATACATTTTCTGACGGATTTTCTTGTATTTTCTTGTTGGAGGACGGAGACTGTCTGTAGGTGTCACTGTAGGTTTGGTAGTGTTCTGTAGAGATATTTGTCTTGCATATATATTTGAGCTGACGATGCTCGCTTGACGAGCGAAACATGTCATCTCTTAGTTTCCTTCTTCAATAGTCTGTAGCAATATCTTGACCACATGTAATTTATTTCAGGTCATTTTTCACTTTTTACAGTAATTGGAATTATTTTTGTATTGACCAACTGAAAGCTACAATATTGACTGCTAAAATGACATTTGTTACACATTTGTTTTTTCAATATTTTTATAGGATACTAGCAGAAGTACCCGTTCTTCGAACGGTGTTCGGTGTTAACACCAGACATTATAATAATAATAATAACAACAATGTTATTGGTGTTACATCCCTTTTAAGTACTGTTGCTTTTAGAGACGCACCAGACGTTATCAATTGAGCTACTGTTGCAATGGTTAACGGCTTGTAATTCCTTCATAAGTTTATCAGAACGAAGTTAATTTTCTGGGAATATCACACACACTGTTAATTTAAGGGCCTTATAATGTGGTTTTCGGAGATCCTTTATAGACTCGCGAATTTTTTGTCTCACATTGAGAAGTGCAACATATGCTTTGGTCGTCCTTCTAGGATAATTTTTATATTTCGCCTATTTAGCATGTATTTTGAGAAGTTTTTCCCTATATCCACCCTTCTACTGTATGAAAAGTACGGTGAAGAGTTTTATAAATGATTGGTGTATTGACTCATGTTTACCATACCTAATTTTACGATGCACCAAGCATCCGAACATGAGTTATAGGCGTACATAAGGATACACAGAAAGACAGACAGACAATTCTATTGTCTACAACATATCACCCAGAAATCCAAATATGGGTATATCTACCACACAGTATCAAAGAAAATCATCCTTACGATGAACCCGTATGTCGACAAAAAAAAAGAAAAGAAAAAAGATTAGTTGAAATGTGCTCTCAAACTAAATTCACCTAACGTGTAATTCCTGACAAGAAATAGAATTGAAAGTCTTGTAGATGAAACGCAATACACGTCACATAAAAACTGACCCTCTACGTTGTGTTGGGTCCCCATACACAGGAAGACCTCTATCATAAATTATAAAAGCTTGTGGTGCATGAAAATTCAGGTTCTTTAGTCTCAAATGGCCCAAATTCCTAAAAACCGCACAAAATGCTGATTCAATTCAGGAATTTTTGAAAATAATGTTGTTGTTTGGAGATATAATAGACCTTCTGTACTATATGTCGCACGTGAAAATTGCATGAAAAAATCCTAGATTACCCCTTGACCCCCTTAATTGCATTGGTCTACGTTGGTTCCGTGATAACCTTATATTTGCAAACTTTCACAGAAATGTAATAAATGTAATAAATTGCTTCTTACTGAAATAGATGGAAAGTTGGATGCCACCCCTTGAGATAATGTTGTCATGGTTACGGATTTGCATTCCTTCATTAGTTTGTTAAATTAAATGTATTTAGTTTTCTGGGAATGTTTCAGAAACTGTTGGTTTAAGAGCCTTATAATGTAGTTTTCGAGGACCCTAGAGTTTTATTTCTGGCACCGAGGGGCTTTGTCTCGTCGTTGTACGCCATAATATAATACTACTAATAATAATATAATATAGGGATAGGAATATAATAGACCTGCCATACCACACCCGCAGGTGTAAATCGCGTGAAAAAATTCTAGACTACCCCTTGACCCCCTTAAGCGCATTTTACATATTGATGAAATTTACAGCTTAATTTGGTTCCATAATAACCATCTAGCCGTTTGCAAACTTTCACACTAATGTAATTAATGGAATTGCATTGCGTCTTACAGCAATAGATGGACCTCTGAGAATCTGTCGCCATGGTTATCGGCTTGCATTCGTTCAGTAGTTTATTAAATTAAATTAGTTTTCTGGGAATATCTCAAAAACGGTTGGACGTAGGACCTTAAAATGTGTTTTTAGGGCCCCCGAATGTTATCTCTCACATTGAGGGGCTGAAAATGGGCTTTGTCTCGTCCATCTACTCCTATTTCAGCATGTATTTTAAGGGGGTATGCCCCCTTTTATGATAGGTACAGAGAAGAGATACATCAATGATTAGTGTCGTGCCTCTGATGGATATCTGTACCAAATTTTGCGTTGATACACCCTGCCGTTCTCGATTTATAAGGGAACAAAGTTGTCCACAATCAAACAGACAGACAGACCAAAACATTATTTTCGCGCGCATCTATCATAAAACAGTCTGAAACGTGTAAATAACTCAAATTTCCGTAGAAATTCAGAAAAAAACAGACAAATTTTCTATTTATATATGTAGAGATATACTGCACGGCTCGGTGTTGACCGTGTTTTATTGCACAAATTTAGGATTTACTCGCTAACCGTTGGAGATACACGAAAAGTGTTAAGGACCTTTTGCATAGAAAATTGAATGTTAAAGCTCATGTATGCCATCAAATGGTTGCTATTTCTTAGCGTTCTCTTTTTATTTGAAATGGAAATATCAAATTTTGAAACCAAAGGGTGTAGTGACGTCATAAATGTGGGTTTTACTCGCTAACCGTTGGAGATAAACGAAAAGTGAAGCTCGTATGTACCGTCAAAAGTTTGCTATTTCTTAGCTTTCTCTTTTTATTTGATAAGGAAATATGAAGTTTTGATTAAAGTGTGTAGTGACGTCACTAAAATGGTCACCATTTTTAATAGTGCAAATTATCGAAATAAAATGTATCCTATATGTAAACCTGGTAAATCAGCTATATCCATGCAAAATTTCATTTAAATCGGACCAGTGGTTCTTGCGTTATTGAGTAGCACACAGACAGACAGAAAGACAGACACACACCATCTCTTTTTTATATATTAGTATAGCAGAAGTACCCGTCCTTCGAACGGTGTTATATATTAACACCAGACATTATCAATTGAGCTACTGTTGCAATGGTTAGCGGTTTTTCATTCCTTCATAAGTTTATCAGAACGAAGTTAGTTTTCAGGGAATACCACACACACTGTTAATTTAAGGGCCTTAAAATGTGGTTTTCGGAGACCCCTTATAGACTCGCGAATTTTGTGTCTCACATTGAGAAGCGCAACATATGCTTTGATCGTCCTTCTAGGATAATTTTTTATATTTCGCTTATTTTAGCATGTATTTTGAGAAGTTTTTCCCTATATCCACCCTTCTACTGTTTTAAAAGTACGGTGAGGAGTTTTATAAATGATTGGTGTATTGACTCATGTTTACCATACCTAATTTTACGATGCACCACGTCTACGAACACGATTTATAGGCGTACATAAAGATACACAGAAAGACAGACAGACAATTCTATTGTCTACAACATATCACCAAGATATCCAAATATGGGTATATCTGCCATACAGTATCAAACAAAATCATCCTTACGATGAACCCGTATGTCGACAAAAGAAAGATTAGTTAAAATTTGCTCTCAAACTAAATTCACCTAACTTGTACTTCTTGACGTGAAATAGAATTGAAAGACTTGTAGACGAAACGCAATACACCTCACATAAAAAATGACCCTCTACGTTGTGTTAGGTCCACATACACAGGAAGACCTCTTTCATAAATTATAAAGGCTTGTGGTGCATGAAAATTCAGGTTCTTTAGTCTCAAATGGCCCAAATTCCTAAAGGCCGCAAAAAATGCTGATTCAATTCAGGAATTTTTGAAAATAATGTTGCTGTTTGGAGATATAAAGGATGATTGTAGTTTTTCGTGACCATTAATCGCGAGATCATAAGCCACGGGACCTCCATTTTACGTGGAATCTGAACCACAGGGCATGGCATTTCACTTTACAAATGTTTGGAGATATAATAGTCCTTCTGTACTATATGTCGCACGTGAAAATTGCATCAAAAAATCTAGGTTACCCCTTGACCCCCTTAATTGCATTGATGAATTATACAGTCTACGTTGGTTCCGTGATAACCGTATAGCCATTTGCAAACTTTCACAGAAATGTAATAAATAGAGTGACATTACTTCTTACAGAAATAGATGGAAAGCTGGATGCCACCCTTTGAGATAATAATGTCATGGTTAGCGATTTCCATTCCTTCATTAGTTTGTTAAATTAAATTAGTTTTCTGGGAATATTTCAGATACTTTTGGTTTTAGGGCCTTATAATGTAGTTTTCGAGGACCCTTTAGGGCCCCCAAGTTTTGTTTCTGGCACCGAGGGAGCTTTGTCTCCTCGTTGTATGCCATAATATAATAATAATAATAATATAATATAGGGATAGGAATATAATAGACCTGCCGTACCACACCCGGAGGTGTAAATCGCGTGAAAAAATTCTACTGTACCCCTTGACCCCCTTAAGCGCATTATACGTATTGATGAATTCTACAGCTTAATTTGGTTCCGTGATAACCTTCTAGCCGTTTGCAAACTTTCACACCAATGTAATTAATGGAATTGCATTGCGTCTTACAGCAATAGATGGACCTCTGAGAATCTGTTGCCATGGTTACCGGCTTGTATTCGTTCATTAGTTTATTAAATGAAATTAGTTTTCTGGGAATATCTCAAAAACGGTTGGTTTTAAGGCCTTAAAATGTGGATTTCGGGGACCCTTCAGGGCCCCCGAGTTTTGTCTCTCACATCGAGGGGCTGAAAATGATTTTTGTCTCGTCCTTCTACTCCTATTTCAGCATGCATTTTAAGGGGGTAGGCCCCCTTTTATGAGAGGTACGGAGAAGGGTTACATCAATGATTAGTGTCGTGCCTCTGATGGATATCTGTACCAAATTTTACGTTGATACACCCAGCCGTTCTCGAGTTATAAGGGAACAAATTTGTCCACAGACAATCAAACAAACAGACAGACCAAAACATTATTTTCGCGCGCATCTATCATAAAACAGTCTGAAACGTGTAAATAACTCAAATTTCCGTAGAAATTCAGAAAAAAAACAGACAAATTTTCTATTTATATATAGGGAGATATATACTGCACCGCTCGGTGTTGACCGTGTTTTATTGCACACATTTAGGTTATACTCGCTAACCGTCGGAGATACACGAAAAGTGATAAGAACCTTTTGGATAGAAAATTAAATGCTAAAGCTCGTGTATACCATCAAAACTTTGCTATTTCTTAGCGTTCTCTTTTTATTTGAAATGGAAATATGAAATTTTGAAACCAAAGGGTGTAGTGACGTCACAAAAGTAGGTTTTACTCGCTAACCGTTGGAGATACACGAAAAGTGATAAGGACCTTTCGGATAGGAAATTAAATTTCTAAGCTCGTATGTGCCATCAAAAGTTTGCTATTTCCTACCGTTCTCTTTTTATTTGATATGGAAATATGAAATTTTGAAACCAAAGGGTGTAGTGACGTCACTAAAATGGTCGCCATTTCTTAATAGTGCAAAATATCGAAATTAAAAGTATCCTATATGTCAACCTGGTATTTCAGCTACATCCATGGAAAATTTCATTTAAATCGGACCAGTGGTTCTTGCGTTATTAGGTAACAGACAGACAGACAGAAAGACAGACACACACCATCTCATTTTTATATATTAGTATGATTTCATAGATTAATATTATAATTCCAATATATTTGGTATATAGCCTAGTCATTTTTAAGATTAATATATTTTTAAAATTTTGAACTGTTTTCATTGCAAATTCTATTTCCTGGCTAAATATTTTATTAATATTATTTAATTATATTCTTGGTTGGTTCCTTAGTTTGGGGGCTGCGACAACGCGGTCATGTAGCCCCGTGTACTTTGGGTGTGTGTGTACAATCTCTCTGATAACCGTTGTTAATTGTGTTGACTGTATTAGTGTGTGTTATCTGTTTTGTTATTCAAGTAAGAACTGCAGACTTTGAATTTTTCAAGTAGTTCCTACTTTTGCAGCCAAACGCCACCATCAACGACTACTAGTTCAGAACTTGGCTACTAGACGCCACCGCAGTCTGCTCCTGACGACGAACGTAGGAACCTGTGCGTTGTTTACATTTTTAACCTAATTTAGCTTCACACAGGTGTAATTAGTGGAAGGTTCTTTAACATGCCATAAATGTATAACATGGGCCCACCGGCTTTATTTCTCCTCCGTAGGAAGCCATACTGAGGGATTTTTAACGCTCTTTAAAAAATCCGACGACTTCGGTCGGGTTTGAACCCGCGATCTTGGGCATAGAAGCTCAGCATGCTACCGACTACACCCGAAGCCGCTCCCAGCAACACTCTCCACTATCATTTCACTTCATCTGTCATTCATTTCATCATTGCCCCAGGGGATTGCGACAGGCATGGACAGCCGGCACAGTTCATATTCTCGCCGCTAGATCCCGGCTTCATCATTTCATTCCATGACCCGGTTGGTCGACTGGAAGCAGGCTGTGGGTTTTCAATTTAATCATTATTGACTCAGGTGTAATACATTTAGTAAATACCAGTTTGTAGTTTTTTATACTAAATCGTCAATAAGGAAATCTGTTGGATATAATTAAGTTGTTATCACTGCGTACGGTCTAACAACCCAAATGCTATTCTGAAGATAATTCATCAGGCCGGAATAATATACACTAGTAGGCTATATTTCTGTGAACAGTTCCTACGCGCTATACTTCTGATCTACTGTATCACATTGTTGTTACCATTTTAAATGATCTTGTCGACTTCGTCGTTACGCTGGGGTCCGGCGTTACGTTACGGAGACGGGACGAAATGTACCCAGATGCACTGAGGTGTGTGACGTCATAGTACCACTTGGTGCATGTGTTCCCCGACAATCTCTACTTCGTTAGTATAAGATAAAAATCCCCTATTCTTTGATGTCACGGGTAATCTCGAGAATCACTGGATGGATTTTGATGCGGTTTTCACCATTCTGTAAAGGATAACTCGAGGAAAGATTCTGTAGAAAATAATTTATCTATGATCAAAGGAAACCAAGCAGTAACGATTTCAGTGAGAAAGTCGAAAACAAACTTGGCGTCCGTGCGCTTCTTAAGCTTACGCTGGGCAAACCGTTAAAAATATCAATATACTATGAGCGTAAGATTTGGTCCGCATGAAAAGTTCTACAAAATAGTCCTCGAGAGCATATCTCTATCTTCAATACATCGCCAACTACAAGTGTTTTTAGACTGGATGGAAGGGGCACGTCCTCGCGCGCTTTGGCGAGCGTGACGGCATCCGCGCGCTTGACCATGCTTTGCCCTTGGTTTGCACTTGCCGTTCGCGAGTAATTTGAAACAAGATAAGCAAGATAAGTATTATGCAGATAATTTTCTAACATGTCAAGAGTCCAGCCTTTTTAGCATTTTTCAGCATTTGTAGCATTTAAAATGATACAAAGTCTAGTCTTTCAGACTGACTGTCACTTTTGTTGTTGTTGTTGTTGTTGTTGTTGTTGTTTCATTAGAGGGGCTTCGGAATCGTGGTCATTTAGCTCGTCTACTTGGGTGTGTGTGTAAATATGTCTGATAATCAGAGTCATTGTGATGACTGTAAATGTGTGTGTATTCGAAATATGATTTTTTCAGTCGGTCAACACGATTGTACCCAATTCCCTAATCCTGTAAAGGAAATTATATGAGATTAATCAACTGTTGAAGATTTATGTATGGACTATTGCGTTATATGGAAGTGAGGCGTGGACCATCAGCAAAAGGAATTGGAAGAGACTGCTTGCATTTGAAGTTTGGCGCTATAGGAAGTTACTGAAGATAAATTAGAGAGAGAAATGGTTACCAACGATGAGGTCTTTTGCAGAGCAAGAGAAGGGAAATGGTTCATGCTGAAAACGTCCTCCCTCTTTTGTAACACACACCTGACATCTTCTGATGAAAGAATGTCTGTCAACTAATTTATTATTTACGGAGCATGTTTCCTTGAATCGTTTAGCGAGCCTCCTAATTGTACTGGTATTAGGCACAGGTCTTCCTGGAAACTTGATTCGAAATTTTCGTTTCGTTTCAGAACAAGATTTTCAGATTTTCATATACGAATTAGTAGTGGTTTTTGAGGGGTTCAGATGCCACCGCCACCGCTGGAATACTAAAATGGCAATATCTCGCGAACCAATCAGGCTAGAGACTTGTACGAGGTGTCAAATTACTCAGGCGAACACTCCCTTTCCATTGGACAACATATCTCCACCCAAAAATAAAACCTACCCCTACTAGAGGGTGAAATTGAATTTTTTAGAGAATCTCTCTTTCCAATTGCAACATGTGAGAGTTTGAATGTCGATATGGATGTAACGTTGTTCTGCAAACCAATAATCAAAGAGGGGCATGTTAGGCCTTGAGGTGAGAGCCCCTGTTATTGTTGACGAGCCCCCTGCTGTCGGGCCCGTGTTGATGGGTTATTGTTGACAGGTCCTTGTGGACGAGTCCTTGTGGACAAGTCCTTGTCCCTTTGGACTGATCCCTTTGGACGGGTCCCTTTGGCCTGGTTCCTACGGACTAACCCATGAATTTATTTAAATTATGTCAAAGGGCCTAACTACATTTGTGTGTGTGTTGAATTGACGTTGTTCACCACTACTATAATGGAATAACGATATGAAAGGAAAGTGACGAAATACATGTGAACACGTGTGAAATGACCTTATTACCGTCCTCCTTGTGAAACAAGTCACATCCTGTTTTGCTTCATACGTGAGAAAATGTGAGTTCGAACCCGTGGTCGGATTTTGACGAATGAGGTGTCATTGAACTCGGGCTGATACCCCCTTTCCAATGAACAACATATTTCCACCCCAAAATAAAACCTACCCCGACTAGGGGGTGAAATTGTAATTTTTTTTAGAGAATCTCTCTTTCCAATTGCAACATGTGAGAGTTTGAATGCCGATATGGAATAAAACGTTGTTCCACACAAGAGACATGTGTTTGGTGGATAGCCACTATGAATTAGCATGCTTGTTTTTGTTTTTTGTTTTTTACGCATGCCCACTCATAGCTTTTGTAAGAGGGCAGGCTTTTTAAAAGATGGCGGCTGTAGTGTAACCTAACCTAACCCAACCCACGAGTGGCGATCAAAAAGTATTTTAAGTGACGCTTGTCGATTGGCAAACCAATAATCAAAGAGGGATATGTCAGGCCTTGAGGTGATAGTCCCTTTTGATTGATCCCTGTTGATTGATCTCTGTTGATTTGTCCCTTTTGACTGGTCTCTGTTGACTAGCCCCTTTTGGACGGGCCCTTTTTGACAGGGAGTCATTTTTGATGGATCCTTTTTGACAGGTGCTTTTCGACGGGTCCCTGTTGACGAGTCATTGCTGACGGGTCCTTGTTGATGAGTCCCTGTGGACGGGTCATTGTTGACGGGTCCCTATTGACAGGTCATTGTTGACAGGTCATTGTTGACGGGTCATTGTTGATGGGTCCTTGCTGACAAGTCCCTGTTGATGGGTCCCTGTGGAAGGGTCCCTTTAGACCGGCCCCTTTGGACTGCTCCCTATGGACCGGCCCATGAAATGTATCCAAATTATGTCAAAGGGCCTAACTACATTTGTGTGTAAAGCAGTGTGTTGAACTGACGTTGTTCACCAGTCCTTACTACTACAATTGGATAACGATATGCAAGGAATTGATTAACTAGACATGTGTTAACTACCAACGAAACACTTTGGCGACTCTGCTTGTTATTGACCAATGAGTAGGGTTTTAGAAAAACTGTTTGTTATTTTGGGTTATATACAAAAAATGCTTAGACCTTTTGAGTGACTATGTTTGTTAAACAAGACATTATACCAGACACGATTAGGATTCTTATGTAGCTCAGACAAGGAAAGAATTTCTACAGAATCGGTTGACATTGAATATAGATTTAGGTATTAGGAAGTCATTTTGAAGGCCATTGTCTGGAGCGTGGCACTCTATGAAAGTAAAACTTAGACAATTGGTGTAGCAGAAAAGTGGAGAATTGAAGTGTTTGAAATGTGGTGTTACAGGAGAATGATGAAGATTAGATGGGTAAATAGGGTTACTAACAAAGAGGTATTAAGACGAGTGGGGGAGAAGAGATGTATCTGGCGACTGTTAATGAAGTAAAGAGATAGGTTGGTAGAACACGTACTAAGACACCCAAGAATAGCAAACTTAGTTAAGGAAGATAGGTTCGAGGACGAGAACTGTAGGGATAGACCAAGTTTAGAATATGTTAAACAGATAGCCTTGAATGTAGAGTGTGGTAGCTATATAGAGATGAAACGATTAGCTCGGGACAGATAGGCGCTGAGATCTGCATCAAACCAGTCAAAGGACTAAAGACTCAAACAACAACATGTAAGTTCACTAAAATAATGTTGTGTAACGGTATATGTTAGTCAACGAACAGTAATGCATTACTAAAACCCATGACACGATACCTAAGAGCTTTTCTAAAATGATTTTAAAATGCCTTTAACCCTATATTGAACACCCAGTTCACAAGACTCATAACTGCAATGTTATGGTAAAACAAAACAAAATCTATATTTCAAAACAAGCAAGTGGTTTAGTCAATGTATACTGAAAAAAGTTTTGTAAACACTCAAGTCCTCAAGACTAATTAAATTAGTAACTGTCAGGTTGACCGAGTGGTTAAGGTGTTTGACTTAAGATCAAATTTTCTGTATAAGGAAGCAAGGGTTCGAATCCCTTACCTGACATAACTATTGCCTTGACATGGCTTGGCCACACTGCATTATTATGACACTCGGTACACAAACCATAGATATAGTGTATTGTTTAAGGCCACTCTCTTTCTGAACATAGTCAGAGACTGTTGATGGTTAACAATTGTATTAATAGTGGGACATGGGGATAGTAATTAAGAAAAACAGACTATACCCATACAATATTTTTATTAAATTCATTTTATAATAGTTACACACTGAATTCAAGTCTATCTCTTTACCATTGTTATATATAGATTTTTAAACACAACGCTTGTTGTAGATCCTTTTACAACTTTCTCCGGGTACTCTTGCTCTTAAAAACTGGGGAAGCCGCAATGGTTTTATAAACATAAAACCCTCATCCTCTTCTTTTTCATAATTATCATCATCATCATCATCATTATGAATATTATCATCAAAATTAGTATAGTCATTGTCACCATCATTATCATCATCATCATCATTCTCAACATCACTACAACTATCCAATTCCTCTTGTTTGTTTTCCACAGGGACCTCTTGTAGAGTCTGCGTTGCTTTTGATAGTGTTAAGGGTTTTTTGAACGATGGTATTTGTCCTAACATGTCTTTTTGAGGTGATGATGAATGCTTTTTAACAAACAATGCACTATCTTGAGCAGCAATATATTTTTCTTGGACTTGCTTTTTTACCTGGGTTAGAGTATTTTGCGTATTTAAATGTGTTTTAATTTGAGATTCACAATGATGTTCTTTTGAAGTAAGTACGTTGGAGTCTTTTGTTTTAATCATTCCTCGACACTTTTTGGATCGTTGTTTTGAACATCGCCAAATAACAGTTCCATCTTTATTGGTTGTTTTTACAATATATGTATATCCTTTATAGAAGACACATGGCTTGCCATGACTGGTTGTTGAGACTTCCATATCAACTAATACATATGAATTAAATTTTAGTAAAGTCACATGAACAATCTTTAGATTACAAGTGATTTACACACACACACACTTTCCTAAATGTCAAGATTTATGGATGTTGTTTTCCGCCAACAGCTGCTTACTGCGTATGACAAGGCTGGAGACTGGTAGTTGAGACGGTCTTTCACGATGTGAACACTGTAACAGGCAGTAGTCAACTGACAATATTCTTATACCCTAGTCAAGGTTAACAGGTACTTACTGCGTATGACAAGACCGTACACTCGTAGGTTAGACCGTATTTTTTGTTTGTTGCTAAGGATCCCATATATACCCTAGACATGATAGTTCTGAACATTTAGTGGTTAATTGTATATATTGAATTTAAATACACAGCTCATACAAGCACGTTTTGCGGATGGGAGGGGTGAGAGGCTGGCAAAAAAGGAAATGTTTTAGTTTAATGAAACGTCATGTCCTAGTAGGCGTGAGTTATAGTAGACGCAATTGATAGTAGACGTAATTGATAGTAGGTGTAATCGATACTAGACGTGATTAATAGTAGACGCAATTGATACTAGGCGTGATTGATAGTAGGCGTGATTTGTAGTAAGCGCGATTTATAGTAGACGCAAATGATAGTAGGCGCGATTGATAGTAGGCGTGATTGATAGTAGACGCGATTGATACGAGGCGTGATTGATAGTAAGCGTGATTTGTAGTAAGCGCGATTTATAGTAGACGCAAATGATAGTAGGCGCGATTGATAGTAGGCGTGATTGATAGTAGACGCGATTGATAGTAGGCGCAATTTGACATGGGCGCGACTCAGATCATTTTTGATATCATAAAGTTACAGTGTCAATGTTTATACAAAGTACAAGGTAGAGGGTATTTTAAGACATAACCTCAGCTCACTTAACATAACCTAACTTTACCTAACCTAACTTTGTCACGTGACATGTTCTACAAGTTTAGACTTGCTTTAAGACTGATTATGACGTCATAGATTGATGGGAGGGGTGAGAGGCTGACAAAAAAGGAAATGTTGTGGTTTAATGAAACGTCATGTCCTAGCAGGCGCGATTGGTAGTAGACGCAATTGATAGTAGACGCGATTAATGGTAGGCGCAATTGATAGTAGGTGTGATCAGGTACTTACTGCATATCAAAAGGCTGTGCACTCGTGTGTTAGACACTCTATCTTGTTAAGGACCCCTATATATTCCCTATACAAAGCTATACATGTTAGTTCTAAACACTTAGTGGTTATTTGTATTTTAAATTTATATACACAGGTTATAAAAGCACGTTTTTTCACACAGTAAAGCTTTGTCAAATAGCCACATGCGACACGCAAAGTATGTTTCCGCTATCTAGCCATGACTATGGAAACTACCTGAACATATCCTAATTTTAATCCTAGCTAACTTCACCTGACGTGACCATACCGGTTTGTAAGCAACAACAACAACACACTAAGATTCCATGAATTCCAGAGTACTTTTAGATTAATTATCGACTCTCAACTCTTATAACTATGTCTATCCCACTCTGTCAAAAACACGATATATTTTTTTTAAAATTTTTGCTTGATGTCAATACTAAAGTGATAATGGGTTTTCCGATCCTATCACTATAAATTCATTACCCCCACTCTTATCTCGGTCTCGACAACAACCATGCCTATTTTTATTTTGTCAGATGATGTAATGTTCGAGTGCAAAGTGGGTGTAAAAGTGAGTGCAAAGTGAGTGCAAAAGTGAGTGCAAAGTAAGTGTAAAAGTAGTTGTAAAAGTGAGTGCAAAGTGAGTGCAAAAGTGAGTGCAAAAGTGGGGTGTAAAAGTGGTACCCTATTTGTAATGGCTTATTTGACAAGTTATTTTGTGGTACCCTATTCGTAATGGCTTATTTCACAAGTTGTTTTTGTCAATGTATTTAGAGGATATTTCTCTTGTTCATGGAAAGTATCTCAGCCCTTTTTATGATAGCATAATGCTTACCATCATGTTTGTAAGCAACAACAACACACTAAAATTCCAAGAATCCAAACTACTCTAAGGTTACTGATGGTCTCAACTCCATTCCACGCCTAGTCAAAAACATTATACATTTCAAATTTTTCAAAAAAGGTAAATTGAGAAAGTAGGCTAAATATTTAAACTAAAAAATCATATGCTAACTCCAACACCTACGTCTATCCCATTCTCAGTAAAAAAATATATATATTCTTTAAATTTTTCCAAAAAATATTTGGAAAGTAGGCTATAATTTGAAAACGAATCATCCTAAAAAGTCATATGTAGACTCAAACCAATGGCTTTTATGTCCTTAATCGTTAGAACAAAACATGGAATTTGACATTTTTCCAAATATTGATCATTTTAAAAAATGGGCTATATTTTGTAAACTATGAATTACACAAAAAATGTGTTTGACATAAAAATGACAGGTATTTACCCCCTCTACCCACAAACCAAGTCCCAGGTCTCTGGGGCAAAATCCAAAAAGGTTCAATTTTGAAAGTAGACGATATTTTGAAAACTAATCAATCTAAAAAGTCATATATAGACTCAAACAAATGTCCTTTAAGTCCCTTAACGTTAGAACAAAACTTATTTTTTTTTCATTTTTTCAAAAAAAAGTCCAATTTTCAAAATTGTCTATATTTTGGAAACTAAGAATTAGTTCCAAAATGGCGGTCGTAGCTTAACTCAACCTAACCTAACCCTACGAGGTGTGATCAAAAAGTTCCAAAATGGCTGCCGTAGCTTAACTTAACCTTTGATTGATCCCTGTTGATTGACCCCTTTTGATTGATCTCTGTTGATGTATCCCTTTGGACTGGTCCCTGTTGACTAGCCCCTTTGGACGGGTCTTTTTTTAAAGGGGGAGTCATTTTTTTACGGGTCCCGGAGGACGGGTCCTTGTTGACGGGTCCCTGTGGGCGGTTCCTTTGGACTGATCCTTATGGACTGGCCCGTGCATTTTATCCAAATTATATCAAAGGGGCCCGCCCACAGGGACCCGTCAACAAGGACCCGTCCTCCGGGACCCGTAAAAAAATGACTCCCCCTTTAAAAAAGACCCGTCCAAAGGGGCTAGTCAACAGGGACCAGTCCAAAGGGATACATCAACAGAGATCAATCAAAAGGGGTCAATCAACAGGGATCAATCAAAGGTTAAGTTAAGCTACGGCAGCCATTTTGGAACTTTTTGATCACACCTCGTAGGGTTAGGTTAGGTTGAGTTAAGCTACGACCGCCATTTTGGAACTAATTCTTAGTTTCCAAAATATAGGCAATTTTGAAAATTGGACTTTTTTTTGAAAAAAAATGAAAAAAAATTAAGTTTTGTTCTAACGTTAAGGGACTTAAAGGACATTTGTTTGAGTCTATATATGACTTTTTAGAATGATTAGTTTTCAAAATATCGTCTACTTTCAAAATTGAACCTTTTTGGATTTTGCCCCAGAGACCTGGGACTTGGTTTGTGGGTAGAGGGGGTAAATACCTGTCATTTTTATGTCAAACACATTTTTTGTGTAATTCATAGTTTACAAAATATAGCCCATTTTTAAAAATGATCAATATTTGGAAAAATGTCAAATTCCATGTTTTGTTCTAACGATTAAGGACATAAAAGCCATTGGTTTGAGTCTATATATGACTTTTTAGGATGATTAGTTTTCAAATTATAGCCTACTTTCCAAATATTTTTTGGAAAAATTTAAAGAATATATATATTTTTTTGACTGAGAATGGGATAGACGTAGGTGTTGGAGTTAGCATATGATTTTTTAGTTTAAATATATAGCCTACTTTCTCAATTTACCTTTTTTGAAAAATTTGAAATGTATAATGTTTTTGACTAGGCGAGGAATGGAGTTGAGAGACCATCATTAACCTTAGAGTAGTTTGGATTCTTGGAATTTTAGTGTGTTGTTGTTGCTTACAAACATGATGGTAAGCATTATGCTATCATAAAAAGGGCTGAGATACTTTCCATGAACAAGAGAAATATCCTCTAAATACATTGACAAAAACAACTTGTGAAATAAACCATTACGAATAGGGTACCACAAAATAACTTGTCAAATAAGCCATTACAAATAGGGTACCACTTTTACACCCCACTTTTGCACTCACTTTGCACTCACTTTTACAACTACTTTTACACTTACTTTGCACTCACTTTTGCACTCACTTTTACACCCACTTTGCACTCGAACATTACATCATCTGACATAATAAAAATAGGCATGGTTGTTGTCGAGACCGAGATAAGAGTGGGGGTAATGAATTTATAGTGATAGGATCGGAAAACCCATTATCACTTTAGTATTGACATCAAGCAAAAATTTAAAAAAAAAAATATCGTGTTTTTGACAGAGTGGGATAGACATAGTTATAAGAGTTGAGAGTCGATGAAAATGAAAATCCACAGCCTGCTTCCAGTCTCCAACCGGGTCAGGAATGGAATGAATGAAGCCCCCATCTAGCGGCGAGGATATGAACTGTGCCGGCTGCCGAGGCCTGACGCACTCCTCTGGGGCAATGATTAAATGAATGACAGATGAAATGAAATGATAGTGGAGAGTGTTGCTGGAATGAAATTTTGACAGGGAAAACCGGAGTACCCGGAGAAAAACCTGTCTGCCTCCGTTCTGTCCAGCACAGATCTCACATGGAGTGACCGGGATTTGAACCACGGACCCAGCGGTGAGAGGCCGGCATGCTGCCGCCTAAGCCACGGAGGCTTTTTTTGAGAGTCGATAATTAATCTAAAAGTACTCTGGAATTCATGGAATCTTAGTGTGTTGTTGTTGTTGCTTACAAACCGGTATGGTCACGTCAGGTGAAGTTAGCTAGGATTAGATTAGGATATGTTCAGGTAGTTTCCATAGTCACGGCTAGATAGCGGAAACATACTTTGCGTGTCGCATGTGGCTATTTAACAAAGTTTTACTGTGTGAAAAAACGTGCTTTTATAACCTGTGTATATAAATTTAAAATACAAATAACCACTAAGTGTTTAGAACTAACATGTATAGCCTTGTATAGGGAATATATAGGGGTCCTTAACAAGATAGAGTGTCTAACACAAGAGTGTACAGCCTTTTGATATGCAGTAAGTACCTGATCACACCTACTATCAATTGCGCCTACCATTAATCGCGTCTACTATCAATTGCGTCTACTACCAATCGCGCCTGCTAGGACATGACGTTTCATTAAACCAGAACATTTCCTTTTTTGTCAGCCTCTCACCCCTCCCATCAATCTATGACGTCATAATCAGTCTTAAAGCAAGTCTAAACTTGTAGAACATGTCACGTGACAAAGTTAGGTTAGGTAAAGTTAGGTTATGTTAAGTGAGCTGAGGTTATGTCTTAAAATACCCTCTACCTTGTACTTTGTATAAACATTGACACTGTAACTTTATGATATCAAAAATGATCTGAGTCGCGCCCATGTCAAATTGCGCCTACTATCAATCGCGTCTACTATCAATCACGCCTACTATCAATCGCGCCTACTATCATTTGCGTCTACTATAAATCGCGCTTACTACAAATCACGCCTACTATCAATCACGCCTAGTATCAATTGCGTCTACTATTAATCACGTCTAGTATCATTTGCGTCTACTATAAATCGCGCTCATGTCAAATCGCGCCTACTACCAATTACACCTACTATCAATCGCGCCTACTATCAATTGCGTCTACTATAAATCTCGCCCATGTCTAATTACGCCTACTATCAATCGTGCCTACTATCTTTCGCGTCTACTATAAATCGCGCTCATGTCAAATCACGCCTACTATCAATCACGTCTACTATCAATTGCGTCTACTATTAATCGCGCCTACTATCAATTGCGTCTACTATAAATCGCGCCTACTAGGACATGACGTTTCATTAAACCAGAACATTTCCTTTTTTGTCAGCCTCTCACCCCTCCCATCAATCTATGACGTCATAATCAGTCTTAAAGCAAGTCTAAACTTGTAGAACATGTCACGTGACAAAGTTAGGTTAGGTAAAGTTAGGTTATGTTAAGTGAACTGAGGTTATGTCTTAAAATACCCTCTACCTTGTACTTTGTATAAACATTGACACTGTAACTTTATGATATCAAAAATGATCTGAGTCACGCCCATGTCAAATTGCGCCTACTATCAATCGCGTCTACTATCAATCACGCCTACTATCAATCGCGCCTACTATCATTTGCGTCTACTGTAAATCGCGCTTACTACAAATCACGCCTACTATCAATCACGCCTCGTATCAATCGCGTCTACTATCAATCACGCCTACTATCAATCGCGCCTACTATCATTTGCGTCTACTATAAATCGCGCTTACTACAAATCACGCCTAGTATCAATTGCGTCTTCTATTAATCACGTCTAGTATCGATTACACCTACTATCAATTACGTCTACTATAAATCACGCCTACTAGGACATGACGTTTCATTAAACTAAAACACTTCCTTTTTTTGCCAGCCTCTCACCCCTCCCATCCGCAAAACGTGCTTGTATGAGCTGTGTATTTAAATTCAATATATACAATTAACCACTAAGTGTTCAGAACTAACATGTCTAGGGTATATATGGGATCCTTAGCAACAAACAAAAAATACGATCTAACCTACGAGTGTACGGTCTTGTCATACGCAGTAAGTACCTGTTAACCTTGACTAGGGTATAAGAATATTGTCAGTTGACTACTGCCTGTTACAGTGTTCACATCGTGAAAGACTGTCTCACCTACCAGTCTCCAGCCTTGTCATACGCAGTAAGCAGCTGTTGGCGGAAAACAACATCCATAAATCTTGACATTTAGGAAAGTGTGTGTGTGTGTAAATCACTTGTAATCTAAAGATTGTTCATGTGACTTTACTAAAATTTAATTCATATGTATTAGTTGATATGGAAGTCTCAACAACCAGTCATGGCAAGCCATGTGTCTTCTATAAAGGATATACATATATTGTAAAAACAACCAATAAAGATGGAACTGTTATTTGGCGATGTTCAAAACAACGATCCAAAAAGTGTCGAGGAATGATTAAAACAAAAGACTCCAACGTACTTACTTCAAAAGAACATCATTGTGAATCTCAAATTAAAACACATTTAAATACGCAAAATACTCTAACCCAGGTAAAAAAGCAAGTCCAAGAAAAATATATTGCTGCTCAAGATAGTGCATTGTTTGTTAAAAAGCATTCATCATCACCTCAAAAAGACATGTTAGGACAAATACCATCGTTCAAAAAACCCTTAACACTATCAAAAGCAACGCAGACTCTACAAGAGGTCCCTGTGGAAAACAAACAAGAGGAATTGGATAGTTGTAGTGATGTTGAGAATGATGATGATGATGATAATGATGGTGACAATGACTATACTAATTTTGATGATAATATTCATAATGATGATGATGATGATGATAATTATGAAAAAGAAGAGGATGAGGGTTTTATGTTTATAAAACCATTGCGGCTTCCCCAGTTTTTAAGAGCAAGAGTACCCGGAGAAAGTTGTAAAAGGATCTACAACAAGCGTTGTGTTTAAAAATCTATATATAACAATGGTAAAGAGATAGACTTGAATTCAGTGTGTAACTATTATAAAATGAATTTAATAAAAATATTGTATGGGTATAGTCTGTTTTTCTTAATTACTATCCCCATGTCCCACTATTAATACAATTGTTAACCATCAACAGTCTCTGACTATGTTCAGAAAGAGAGTGGCCTTAAACAATACACTATATCTATGGTTTGTGTACCGAGTGTCATAATAATGCAGTGTGGCCAAGCCAT
Source organism: Meconema thalassinum (assembly GCA_946902985.2). Lineage (NCBI taxonomy): Eukaryota > Metazoa > Arthropoda > Insecta > Orthoptera > Tettigoniidae > Meconema > Meconema thalassinum. The sequence continues at coordinate 212,425,251 of OX336396.1, read as the reverse complement.
GTCAAGGCAATAGTTATGTCAGGTAAGGGATTCGAACCCTTGCTTCCTTATACAGAAAATTTGATCTTAAGTCAAACACCTTAACCACTCGGTCAACCTGACAGTTACTAATTTAATTAGTCTTGAGGACTTGAGTGTTTACAAAACGTTTTCCAGTATACATTGACTAAACCACTTGCTTGTTTTGAAATATAGATTTTGTTTTGTTTTACCATAACATTGCAGTTATGAGTCTTGTGAACTGGGTGTTCAATATAGGGTTAAAGGCATTTTAAAATCATTTTAGAAAAGCTCTTAGGTATCGTGTCATGGGTTTTGGTAATGCATTACTGTTCGTTGACTAACATATACCGTTACACAACATTATTTTAGTGAACTTACATGTTGTTGTTTGAGTCTTTAGTCCTTTGACTGGTTTGATGCAGATCTCAGCGCCTATCTGTCCCGAGCTAATCGTTTCATCTCTATATAGCTACCACACTCTACATTCAAGGCTATCTGTTTAACATATTCTAAACTTGGTCTACCCCTACAGTTCTCGTCCTCGAACCTTTCTTCCTTAACTAAGTTTGCTATTCTTGGGTGTCTTAGTACGTGTTCTACCAACCTATCTCTTTACTTCATTAACAGTCGCCAGATACATCTCTTCTCCCCCACTCGTCTTAATACCTCTTTGTTAGTAACCCTATTTACCCATCTAATCTTCATCATTCTCCTGTAACACCACATTTCAAACACTTCAATTCTCCACTTTTCTGCTACACCAATTGTCTAAGTTTTACTTTCATAGAGTGCCACGCTCCAGACAAAGGCCTTCAAAATGACTTCCTAATACCTAAATCTATATTCAATGTCAACCGATTCTGTAGAAATTCTTTCCTTGTCTGAGCTACATAAGAATCCTAATCGTGTCTGGTATAATGTCTTGTTTAACAAACATAGTCACTCAAAAGGTCTAAGCATTTTTTGTATATAACCCAAAATAACAAACAGTTTTTCTAAAACCCTACTCATTGGTCAATAACAAGCAGAGTCGCCAAAGTGTTTCGTTGGTAGTTAACACATGTCTAGTTAATCAATTCCTTTCATATCGTTATCCAATTGTAGTAGTAAGGACTGGTGAACAACGTCAGTTCAACACACTGCTTTACACACAAATGTAGTTAGGCCCTTTGACATAATTTGGATACATTTCATGGGCCGGTCCATAGGGAGCAGTCCAAAGGGGCCGGTCTAAAGGGACCCTTCCACAGGGACCCATCAACAGGGACTTGTCAGCAAGGACCCATCAACAATGACCCGTCAACAATGACCTGTCATCAATGACCTGTCAACAATGACCTGTCAATAGGGACCCGTCAACAATGACCCGTCCACAGGGACTCATCAACAAGGACCCGTCAGCAATGACTCGTCAACAGGGACCCGTCGAAAAGCACCTGTCAAAAAGGATCCATCAAAAATGACTCCCTGTCAAAAAGGGCCCGTCCAAAAGGGGCTAGTCAACAGAGACCAGTCAAAAGGGACAAATCAACAGAGATCAATCAACAGGGATTAATCAAAAGGGGCTATCACCTCAAGGCCTGACATATCCCTCTTTGATTATTGGTTTGCCAATCGACAAGCGTCACTTAAAATACTTTTTGATCGCCACTCGTGGGTTGGGTTAGGTTAGGTTAGGTTACACTACAGCCGCCATCTTTTAAAAAGCCTGCCCTCTTACAAAAGCTATGAGTGGGCATGCGTAAAAAACAAAAAACAAAAACAAGCATGTTAATTCATAGTGGCTATCCACCAAACACATGTCTCTTGTGTGGAACAACGTTTTATTCCATATCGGCATTCAAACTCTCACATGTTGCAATTGGAAAGAGAGATTCTCTAAAAAAAAATTACAATTTCACCCCCTAGTAGGGGTAGGTTTTATTTTCGGGTGGAAATATGTTGTTCATTGGAAAGGGGGTATCAGCCCGAGTTCAATGACACCTCATTCGTCAAAATCCGACCACGGGTTCGAACTCACATTTTCTCACGAATGAAGCAAAACAGGATGTGACTTGTTTCACAAGGAGGACGGTAATAAGGTCATTTCACACGTGTTCACATGTATTTCGTCACTTTCCTTTCATATCGTTATTCCATTATAGTAGTGGTGAACAACGTCAATTCAACACACACACAAATGTAGTTAGGCCCTTTGACATAATTTAAATAAATTCATGGGTTAGTCCGTAGGAACCAGGCCAAAGGGACCCGTCCAAAGGGATCAGTCCAAAGGGACAAGGACTCGTCCACAAGGACTCGTCCACAAGGACCTGTCAACAATAACCCATCAACACGGGCCCGACAGCAGGGGGCTCGTCAACAATAACAGGGGCTCTCACCTCAAGGCCTAACATGCCCCTCTTTGATTATTGGTTTGCAGAACAACGTTACATCCATATCGACATTCAAACTCTCACATGTTGCAATTGGAAAGAGAGATTCTCTAAAAAATTCAATTTCACCCTCTAGTAGGGGTAGGTTTTATTTTTGGGTGGAGATATGTTGTCCAATGGAAAGGGAGTGTTCGCCTGAGTAATTTGACACCTCGTACAAGTCTCTAGCCTGATTGGTTCGCGAGATATTGCCATTTTAGTATTCCAGCGGTGGCGGTGGCGGTGGCGGTGGCATCTGAACCCCTCAAAAACCACTACTCGAATTATTGATATACGCACGTTCGCGCAATGTGAATTGGTGTCTAGGCGTGATCAACAATCACAGTAATCACAATACTTACTAAACGTGCAACACAAACGTCTAAGCTCTGCAGATACACGTCCATATGAATGACTAAAAACGTGTGAACTAACGATATAAGTCGGCGGAGCGCACCTACCACCGGCTGACCCGCGTTCGCATGGCTGCGATCTGCGCCAGTCACAGCCGGCTTAGCTTGCCGTGTTTATCGGGGCGCACACAGATAATGACCCTGTACAACATGTGAAACAGTTTTTGTCTACTTAATAATGTGATGTGGATACTTATCTAAATTTGTAGAATGTCTACAGGCTGCTCGGACAACTACTGTTTGAAGTAAATAATTGTATTCTAAATAAGCCCCTGAATTGTTTGAAGTTGAGCAGTAGAAAGTAGAAGCTTTATGAAGTGTCTGAAAACAAGACGAGCGAATATGTTGGGACATATTCTCATACATAATAGCCTGCTAGCAAGAGTCATCGAAGGGATGTTAAAAGGGAACAAGATGTTCAGTAAAGAACATATAGCCTACTTTCTCCTAAATGTATGAGAATAGTTATAATTCGTTGTTTTTAACAAAGAGTATAATATAATCATTTCTTGGTTGAAGACCTTAAAAACTATTTACCTCTACCAAACACCACAACCTCGAAAACAACTGCTACCATAATTGAAGAAAGAAAGATAAGTATCTAAAGAATGTTGTGGATCTGGAGACATAATCGACCGGACTGGCTGCGTGGCTCAGCGGTAACGTTCTCGCTTGCTGGGACCTATGTTGCAGGTTCGTATCCTGGCGCAGTCAGCTGGCATTTGAGGGTGCACAAATGCGAGGGAGCCGTGTTAGTAGATTTACTGGCACGTTAAAGATCCCCTTCGGGGAAAAATTCCGGCACTCCGGCGTCTCTAAATGCAACAGTAGTTAAAAGGGACGTAAAACCAATAACATTATTATTATTTTAATATTATTCTTTCTTCGATTCGGCCAGCTAGGGACCACGTCAGTTCAAATGTCTCTTCTTCCGAGCTCTAACTACCGCCCAGTGTTCCCGCATTCGTCTTCGGTGTTGTTCTTTTCTCTCTTGGGACCACGCCTTCCCTGTCTTCAGCTTCGGATTTTCCTGGAAACCTTTGTGCGTACGTAGTTTTTACTGAAGTGGAACACGCTCCTGGATATCTTTAGGGGAAATTTCCATTTCACGTAGATCTTTCTCAACTTCCGTAAACCATGCCCATTTGGTTTTCTTATCGTGGAAGTACGTCAATATCCGTTTTGATATCCCGCCTGGGCTCATTCGTGTCACGTGGCTATAAAAGGCAATCCTTCTTTTTCGAATCGTGTCACTGATCTTCTCCACGTGCTTGTACAATTCGTGGTTGTGACGCCTTCTGTACTCGCTGGTTTCTTTGATAGGACCCATGATTTTCCTCAAAATCTTCCTTTCTTTAGCCTCTAGTTTTTCTATCAGACCTTTCATGTTCATCATTAGAGTCTCAGCCGCATATAGAGCCTCTGGTCGAATAACAGTGCAGTAATGTCTAATTTTGGCATTTAAGGATATCGATCTCTTATTGTAGATGTCTTTAGTCAGGTTGTATGCCATTTCCATTTTATTAATGCGTGACATGAAGGCTTCCTTCTCTGATAGGCTAGGCTCTATCCATTCACCGAGGTATTTAAACTTTTTTGCCTTCTGAGTCCAACCTCCAGTTCCCTGGGCGCTGACTTTATATTTGTCATGAATTGTGTCTTCTCAAAGGAGATTTGAAGCCCAGCCTTCAGTGCTTGAATTTTCAGCTAGTTAAGTTGTTCTTCTGCCATATCAATGGAATCTGAAAAGATCACTAGATCATCTGCAAAGGCTAGACAGTCGATTGTAAGATTCATATACTTGTACCCTAGCCTTACGCCATTTTCTACCCTGGAATTTTTCATTTCCTTTCGCCATTCTCGGATGACCTTTTCCAAAACACAATTGAAGAGAAGCGGTGATAGCCCGTCTCCTTTCCTCACTCCTGTCCTGATTTCAAAGGCATCAGACATCTCTCCTCTGAACTTCACTTTGGAGGTGGTGTTGGTCAGGGTTTGCTGGATAGTTGATTGTGTCTTGTTATCTAAGCCAAACTCTTCAAGGATTTGCAATAGGGTGGTTCGATCAATTGAGTCGTACGCTTTATTATTATTATTATTATTATTATTACATAATCGGCCTGACGCGGGCAACATCCAACTTTGAGTTGAGGCATGTCTTTACACGTCTGGCTGTGCATGGCTTTCACAATCCTAATTGAATTAACAAATCTTTCCATGATCCTAGAAAGACGTGTGTATACCAACTATGTGGATATTTTCGATTGCTATTTGGCTGCAATAAAAGTATTAATTAATATCCTGAACTAGCACCAACGGCTAGAGTTCAGATACTATGTGAAATCGTTTTGTTCTTTACTTCAATTAACATGTTCAAATAACGCACAATAGGCTGTTACAAACCATTTAAAATAAAAAGTAAAAATGTATCGTAGTATTATCTTGTCATTCTTCAAATTCGATGCGCATAGAATGCCGATGGTATACTAATAAATGGAGTCCCATGCAGACCAGTCGTGACATCTAATGGAGAAGTATCGAACAAGATAATCCTGACAGGGGGAGTGCATTCTAGCGGCCATAAACATAAACTTTTCAATAAAATCTGTAAGTTAATCTGTTGGCCGGCGTGTAGTTCGCCATGATAATTCACTTTTTTGTTTCTAGATGTCTCTTGCAAATCTGCTGGCGAATTTTGTTTTAATTATTTATTTTCCATCGTACTATGCTCAATATAACGATTAATTTTAAAACGTCTGAGTCATTACAAAACAATAAATATAAAGAAATTCAAGCAAAAAACCTAAATCTGATAGGATTTGAACCATAGCCATAAGATTGATGGGCTAACGCTTTACCACGGAGCCAAACGTGCGAACGGACATTAACCGATATCAATGAGTTACATAGAACGTGTTAGCAATTAATGATTTACACTAAACGATTTAATCAGTGGAGTACCGTATATTATTTATACATGAAGCATTTCATACAAAGTTTATTTATTTTGTATCAGTACGCTATATTGCATGCAATACTCAAATTAGTGAAATATAAGTCAGGCACAAGATATTCGCTGCCATCTTGCCTTGTACTGGGACGGCTCAGTTTTTGAAAATCACTTCTGCACTATAGTATTACACAATAAACTTTTAATTTCGAACGTGCCTCTTCCTTTAGAACAGTTAAAACGATTCTCGGCTCGATAATCGGAACTGGTGGGTCCCATGATATGGATTATAATGTTTGCATAATTCGCACGGTCACCATCCGGAAATGGTACGGCGGATGACCTTGTAGTTTGGTCACAAGACGCGTCCTATATGAAGGTATGTTGTTACCAAATTTGGAAGAGATCGGAGGATTTGGTTAGTCGTTATTTGATTTTACGTTTACAACGTTTGAGTGGCCGCCATTCAGTTTTGGTAAAGATGGCGGCGATATAAAACATGACACTGAGGTGCCCTTTGCTAGTTCTACCGATATACCAAATTTCGTTCAATTCGGTTTCACCGTGTTTGAATTGAGAGAGAGAGAGAGAGGGAGAGCTGTTAACTTAACAGTTTTGAGAAGTGAGAAGAGACAATAATCATAAAGAATAAATTATGTTGACAACAATAAGCAGAACATGTGCGCTGTATCTTAAATAAAAATAATAAAAAAGTGTGTATTCCGTAAACTGTACCAGTGTGAAACCGGGGCGGGTATCAAGTCTTAGATATTTTCAACATGAGATCACTGAATTGTAAATGGTTTTGCGATGTAACCGTAGATATTTCATTCCAGACCTTATATATTAATCAATGCTACGGGATAGTTCATCTGTCTGTTCCCTATGCGTTCATATACACACATCAAAAAAAGTTTTGCATCACCTCGGTTCCAAGAGTTCCGGAACCTTTAAATACAAAGGGAATAGAGATCAACACAAACAACATTTCAGCTCGTTTTATTGCTCATGAGACCCACACATTGCATGTTGTACCATCATACAGCTAGACTTTCAGCATTTGTGGTCCAGATTGCAGTACACACCACTACCTCTAATACCCAGTAGCACGTCCTCTTGCATTGATGCATGCCTGTATTCGTCGTGGCATACTATCCACAAGTTCATCAAGACACTGTTGGTCCAAATTGTCCCACTCCTCAACGACAATTCGGCGTAAATCTCTCAGAGTGGTTGGTGGGTCAAGACGTCCATAAACAGCCCTTTTCAACATATCCCAGGCATGTTCGATAGGGTTCATGTCTGGCGAACATGCTGGCCACTGTAGTCGAGCGATGTCGTTATCTTGAAGGAACGCATTCACAAGATGTGCACGATGAGGTCGAGAATTGTCGTCCATGAAGACAAATGCCTCTCCAATATTCTGCCGATATGGTTGCACTATGGGTCGGAGGATGTCATTCAGGTATCGTAAAGCCGTTTCGGAGCCTTCCATGACCACCAGTGGCGTACGTCGGCCCCACATAATGCCACCCCAAAACATCAGGGAACCACCACCTTGCTGCACTCGCTGGACAGTGTGTCTAAGACGTTCAGCCTGACCAGGGTGCCTCCAAACACGTCTCCGACGATTGTCTGGTTGAAGGCATATGCGACACTCATCGGTGAAGAGAACGTGATGCCAATTCCGTGGGGTCCATTCAGCATGTTGTTGGGCCCATCTGTACCGTGCTGCATGGTGTCGGGGTTGCAAAGCTGGACCTCGCCATGGACGTCGGGAGTGAAGTTGCGCATCATGCAGCCTATTGCGCACAGTTTGAGTTGAAACACGACGTCCTGTGGCTGAACGAAACGCATTATTCAACATGGTGGCATTGCTGTCAGGGTTCCTCCGAGCGGCAATCCGTAAGTAGCGGTCATCCACTACAGTAGTAGCCCTTGGGCGGCCTGAGCGAGGCCTGTCATCGACAGTTCCTGTATCTCTGTACCTCCTCCATGTCCGAACAACATCGCTTTGGTTCACTCTGAGACGCCTGGAAACTTCCCTTGTTGAGAGCCCTTCTTGACACAAAGTAACAATGCGGACGCGATCGAACTGCGGTATTGACCTTCTAGGCATGGTAGAACTACAGACAACATGAGCAGCGTACCTTCGTCCTGGTGGAATGACTGGAACTGATCGGCTGTCGTACCCCCTCCGTCTAATAGGCCCTGCTCATGCATGGTTGTTTACATCTTTGAGTAGTTTTAGTGACATCTATGAACAGTCAAAGGGACTGTATCTTGGATACAATATACACAGTCAACGTCTATATGCCGGAGATCTGGGAACCGAGGTGATGCAAAACTTTTTTTGATGTGTGTACCATTCAACCGATTGCGATGAAATTTGGGAGAGTTGTGGTGTGCACTCCAGGGAAGGTTTCTGGCTACAAATTATTTATGTAACACAAAAGGGTGAGGGACTTAACAGGAAACCTTAAATCCCACAGTAACCATCTGTATACTTATCACACCGCAATGCAAGGTGTGAGAAAGGCTTGCTGATTCATCGCGATCTGACATGAGGAGACTGTCAGCAGCCCGGCGTGTTATCTGGTATCACTGTCTATTCCAAAACAGTTCACCCCACGGTTTTTGGCCGAGATTCATTATTATTATTATTAGGGCCCGGATGTTGATGACATGTCATATTTTTACTGAGCTGTCTAAAACAATGCTTAAGTACTTAGAAACTCCGGACGGGCCATCCCGTCTTCAAATATATCATTTATATTTTGCATCTTTATGCATTTTTTTCCTATTTTTCCATTTTAAGAGCATTTTTTAAGTTTGGTTGATTTTTTGGGTCTTATTTTAGAGAAATTGGCGTTTTGAGTATTTTTTTTTCCAATTTCACAGCTTTATATGAGGGAGTTACGTGTCTCAGAGTTAAGAAGAAGCTAGTAGCTGATACAAGATACCGTAATTTAAAATATTGAAATATTGATTCCATTTCCTTAATCAACCGGGTACAAGCTAGTCCTAGCAACAATCGTGGCGAAAATGCTGCGGGTATTGCATCAAAACTGAAACAAGTGCTGGGCAAAAACACCGGGTATAAAACATTCTGCAAAATCTCAGACATTCTTTCTGGTCAAAAATTACTGCATGGATGGGATTGAGGAGGATTTAGCAGAAAACGACCTTCCTCACTTCAAGTACGCTCCGATCACATCAGTTAATGTTGAACGCAGCATTTCGAGATATAAATAGGCTACTTGTTGTCTGATAACCGCAGATCATTTACATTTGACAACATCAGAATGGCATTTGTAGTGCAGTGCAACTTAGACTAAAGTGAACATAAACCTTTTGTTAAGTGCTAGAAATCTATTTTGATTCTCCATTTTATACTGCATTTTTCGAATTTTTAGGTCATTTATTAGTCATTTTTCAAAGTTTTAAGTGCATTTTTTAAACTTTTTTACGGCATCACCATCCGAGCCCTAATTATTATCATCTTCCTTCCTGTCTTTGATTGGCATTGCAACGCACGCCGGGAATAGCTAATAACTTGCAATTCAAACTCACGCCATTCTGGGCCTCCTTGGTCAGCTATATTTACAGCGAGATGAATATATTTATTTGATCTCTTTTAGGAACGCTGCGTGTCAACAGAGCGTTTGGCAGAAGTCAGGTAAATGCTGTATTTATCTCTCCCTCGCTACTTGCTCTCAGCGATCGGTAAGCCCGTGTAAATTGCGAACTCGGGCAGTATTATTGTGTCTACAAGTGGTTGTAGCCTTGGGTGGGCTCGATTGCCAGAGGGTTGATGGTATCAAGGTGAAATTTCGTTCCTTGATGCTAATGAGGAGGATTCTCATGTTCCATTAAGAGAAACTAGGGCGAAGAAGTACAATACTGAAAATTAGTAGTAATATAGAACTGACTTCTTATGATTTAGGTAACGTTCTTGCCTGCTGGGCTCAAGATAGTGGGATCGATTCCCGGCGCAGTCATTTGGCCTATGCCTTCCCCCTCAGAATGGATGTATTATTTAATGTGGTTTGCGTGAACTAAAGGATTATGGAGGTGTCAAAATCCTAAGAAAAGCGTGTGTAATTTTTTCTGCCTATTAAAGGTGAAGTGATGTTACATCTGCGACTAACGGCGTCTGTGCTTTGGCTAGCCATGTTGACAAAATTTGTGTTTTTTTTAATTCATTAATATCTGTTAGTGTTTGTTATACTGTGTCTCCCTCAAAAAGGATTTAATGTATGTTATAGTTTAATATATATTTTATTTGTGGGCGTCCACGACTGCCATATTTATTTATTTATATTTTGTTCATCAGGCGTCTTGGCCTAATGGTGTTTCCTGATATGTGACACAAATATTTTTTTCTCTACCTTCCGGGGACACGTTTCTAGTGTAACATTGTTTTTAATTTATTTGCCTTTTTATTTTATTAATGGGTAATCTCCTTTTGATTTTCTAGTTCGTTTTCTTCTCGTAATTAGGGATTGACGTATATTTTGGTCTGTAGGTTGTTAATCCGTTGCTTTCAATTAATTTACCTTTGTTGTTGTTCTTATACTTGTTTATATGTGATAATTTATCTCTTTAATTGTCATTTCTCACTGGCGGAGTTTTAATGTAAATATCTTTATTAGTCGTAAATCGGCTGGGTGTACAGTCAGTCTTTTGTTTTATTTGTCGCCATTGTAAGTTGTTATTCAAGTGCATTGTGTTGATCATTCTCTTGGTGTCGAGCGGGACACTCAAACGTGTTGTTGTGCACGATTAGAATTAATTTGTGTCTTTTAATCTTGTTGATTTTTCTTAGTGTTTTTCTTTGCTGTGAGTGTTCCTATGTATTCAGCCGTCATGTAATTACTTTGATATTTTTAAATTTGTCATTTTTAAAATTTTATTTTTGTTTGCTGCTTCATTTTCTCGTGGAAAAGCTGACTGTATGCCAAGCCGGTTTTACGTGTTTTGGTGATTCTTTAAGCCCTTTTCTCATTTTTGTGTTTCCAGTCTGCTGGTTTTTAATTCCTATGGGCTTTATTAATTATTTGTTAAATGTTTCCGTTTTGCTCTTCAAGCCTTCATGTACCAGTAATACCTTCTCTTGTTTTCCGATAGGAAATCGTTTTTGGGCCTTAAGCCAGTGTGCATCGCCAGTGATTTTTTTTGTGGAAAGAGGAGTTTTTTGTTATTTTGTGTTGCTGAAGGATCTGTTAGTAAATTTTGTTTTGCCCTTTTTTCCTTGATTAAATTGTTTTTTATATTTAACTAACCTATTGTGGCATTTTTGTGGGTTATTGGGACGTTTCTGTAGACGAGCCTGTGGGATTCCTCCTCTCCACCTTCTTTAATCTTTAGGTATTCTTCTGTTGGGGTATGTCATCTGGCGGTGAGTTGCAGTTGTGAGCGGACCTCTGAATAAAAGGTAAGTAGTGGCACCTAATCCTTCCTGCCCGAGGGTGTGTCAAATTCCATACATTCAAGATGGACGATGAGTGTAGATTAAAATCAATTACTGTGGATCTAATTGCACAAAGAACAAGAATCATGGTGGTAGAGCAATACCATATGGTTGGTTGGGTCCTTAGTTTAGGGGCTGCGACAACGCGGTCATGTAGCCCCGTGTACTTTGGGTGTGTGTAAAATCTGTCTGATTACTGGTGTCATAATAATGGGGAGTCACATAATCAGGTAAGAGCTGATACTTCTAAGTTTATGGCAGAAAAAGGTAAAATAACATACTATTGAAACATCGAATTCAATAATTCAGGAAATAACTTAACTGTGCTATTAACACGACATTTGGTAAGAAACGAGTATCGTATGGATGTCTTCCCTAGCATTGGTCATAAGATTATCACACTGCACTCAAACACTGTCTTAAAACATTATTAGAATTACAATGATGAAATGTAGAAAGTAGGTAAGTCTCACAGAAGAGAGTTTCTCTGCAGAAGGCACAAGATCAACCATTCAAGATGGTGGATGGACGTATTTTTCCAATGTTGAAACAATTACTCTCGATGCAAGAGTGGAATTTCAACGAAAGTTAGTTAACGAAGAGGGTACTTAACGCTTGTAAAAAGCAAAAACATTTACCATTATACCGGTAGGAAAATGCAAGAAAATGCCGTATTGATTACTAGATAATTAATTAAAATGCTTCGCCAATCAATACAAATTATATTCAAATTAGCACATGTTTCGATCCAACATTGGGGCCTTCTTCAGCAATTTCGAATCAAACCTTAAGAAACTATCTAATAAAACTGTTGAGAAAATAAATTAATTAAAATATATACAGGATGAAATTAAGAAACTGGAAATACAATGAATAAAACCGATGAAAATGTAAACTAAAAAAAATACAAGATAAAAATTTAAAATTTAATGGATAAGTATACATGTAAGATAATAAAATAATTTTGAAATAAAATAAAATGGATATCCTTACAAATAATTCGGTTAAAGGTTCTAAATATTTCAATATAAATTTCAAAACACTCTGGAGATGCATTTTCAATCTGGTCAATGGAGCCGTGATGGATGCTTGTGAAGTTGAAACATACAGATGGAATTGAGACTTCCACTCTCCACATCTACCAAATTTAAAGTCACAATTGCCGGCCTATTCTCGCTGTATTCGTTCATAAAATGCTTAAATACCTCACATGGATCCAATCACTCCGTTCTGTTATGTGAATGAATCCCTATATTATTGGCTTTAATTGAAAACCAATGCTATGTTCTCATACGCCAAGTAAGCCACACTTGCAATAGAATGGAATGAATGGAAATGTTGAATCAGCTGTTATTTAACGTTAGTCACAAGAACATTTTGAGCAATCACCATCTTCATATTATAAAATGCTAAATTCCATGATGTACCACCCAACGTGATATTTCACCTCAAAAATCTCTTACATTAACTAAGAATGGAACCCGCTCCACCTTCGAGGGAGACAATCAGATTGACGTCGGGTCCATCACGTGCCTTAAAATAATAGGGTTCAAAGTTTCGGAGACCTATGTTTCAACGCGTATGAGAAACGTTGAGACAACGGAGTTAAGGACAGGCTTATTGTTCATTAATGATGCTATAATAATCTGGCTACCGCATTCGCGCGGCTATCATGTCTACGAGAATTACGTCAGAACTGCAGAGGTGATGTGGCAACAGGTCTGTCAGCCACAAAGGGCCCGCTCCGTTTCCATTTGTAGGGGGCTTACACCTCGTTAACAATTCCCTTTCTATTCCAACACAGACAGTCTTGACTGCAGATAGATCAATGTTACGTTGTATTCCTCCCAAGATATCGTGAATACTGTATTGTGCTTAGTGAACTCATTTCCATTCGGAGAAGATCATGGCTCAGTGATAGGTCTTCCTCTCCCCATTCCAGTAGCTAACATTCTGATAGTTCACAATACCATGGGAAATTCAACTCGAAGTCTTGATTTCCTTCTTTTGGATCGTATCTTGGGCTTGCAAGGAAAGAGCAGCTAGTCGAAATATGTGATAAACTATTTATAGCAATAAAACCCATTTCTTTTTGTTCTTCCAACAGTGAATAATCACTGACAGGGCACTCTGGTTGAGTCTACCCTAGCGGCTTCGATGGCATAGTTAGTAGCATGCTGAGTTTCTATGCCCAAGATCGCGGGTTCAAACCCGGCCGAAGTCGTCGGATTTTTTATGAATGTAAAAATCCCTCAGTATGCCTTCCTTCGGAGGAGAAGTAAAGCCGGCGGTCCCTTGTTATAGATTTATGGCATGAAAAAGAACCTTCCACTAACTACACTTGTGCGAAGCCAAAATTTGTAGGTTAGAATTGATAACGCTCTATTAGTTCCTAAGTTCGCCGCCAGGTGCTGACTGTGATGCCATCTAGTAGCCGAGTCCGCATGCTAGGTGTCGTGGACGGTAGCATTTGGTAGCAAAAGTAGGAACTACTTGAAATTACTGTCTGCAGTCCTTACCTGAATTAATAACAAATAACACACACTAATAAAGCCATCACAACCGGCCGCGGTGGCCGAGAGTGCTAATGCGCTACCTCGTGCTTCGCGCCTCGCTGGCATCGGGAGAGCGTGGGTTCGAATCCCACCTCGGCCGTCCTGAAAATGGTTTTCGTGGTTTCCCATTTTCACCACCAGGCAAATGCTGGGACGGTTCCTTTCAGTAGGTCCACGGCCTATTTCCTTCCAATATCCCTTCCCTGACCCGTCCTGAAAGGAAAAGTACATGGCCATTGGCTGCATTAATAAAATTATAATTATAAAGCCATCACAACACCGGTTATCAGACAGATTCTACACACAACCAAAATACACAGGGCTACATGACCGCGTTGTCGCAGCCCCTAAATCAACCAACCAACCAACCAACCAACCAGAGTCTACCCTCCGAACGGATTGTAATTGTAATAGGAAGATCACTCCATACGATGGTCGTAAAAAATCGGCTTAAAATAAAATTATGGCTCTATTTGAAGCGATTGAATAGACGCGGAACAAGCAGTTGGCGCGTGGAAATGGAAGGCAGCCGTCCACATGTTGCCTTGTCGAAGCGAGCAGGCAACCACCAGCTTTCAACTTTCACGTACTGACTCTCTGTTACGCATCTTTTCAAATACAGGCTTAATGATAATTTGAGCCGATATTTTAACCGCCGAGTGTATCCTCTGCCAATTACAATCCAATCGAGGGGTACACGCTACCAGAGTTCCTATCTCCTATCTCTTCATACTTCTTCAGTAAAGAAATCTCCACGAAAAACGAGGGAAGGTCCGAAAGTAAGTTTCTTCATTTTATTGCAGGAGTAGATGGTACACCAGGTGGTAAAACAATCACCATAAGACTCCACACCCGTGGCTGGTTCAACAACGGAAGGAGCGTCAGCGAAGGGGGAATGACGCATGCGTAGAGCGCTGACTTATTTATTTAGTAGCCTCCGTGGCTTAGGCGGCAGCACGCTGGCTTCTCACTGCTGGGTCTATGGTTCAAATCCCGGTCACTCCATGTGAGATTTGTGCTGGACAAAGCGGAGGCAGACTGGTTTTTCTCCGGGTACTCCCGTTTTCCCTGTCACAAATTTCACTCCAGCAACAATCTCCACTGTCATTTCATTTCATTTCATCTGTCATTCATTTAATCATTGCCCCAGGGATGTGCGACAGGCTTCGGCAGCCGGCACAGTTCATATCCTCGCCGCTAGATGGGGGCTTCATTCATTCCATTCCCTGACCCGGCCAGTCGACTGGAAGCAGGCTGTGGATTTTCATTATCATGGCTTTTAGTGCAGGGAGTGTCCGAGGACATTTTCGGCTCGCCAGAGGCTGTACCTGCTTCAAGCGAACACCCATGGGGTATACTACAAGTTCCGTTCAATTTCAAGTAGTTCCAACTTTCGCTACCAGATGTCACTGATGCCTAATGGTGAACGTTGGAACTTTAATAGGTAGAGCGTTTCAATATAATCTAACTTAGAAATTTAGCTTCACACAAGTTTAGTTAGTGGAAGGATCTTTTACATGGCATAAATCTATGACATGGGACCACTGGCTTTACTTCCCCTCCGAAGGATTTTAACGCTCTTAAAAATCCGGGTTTGAGCCCGTGATCTTGGGCATAGCAGTTCAGCATTCTAGCAACTACTCCACCGAAGCCGAAGAAGAGAGAGGTGCAACAGGCCGCCGTGCCAGATATCATTCGGTAGGTTCCTTTTGTTGCATGTTCAGAGTGTGGAGGATGAAGATCGAAGTGAGCGTCCCTCCACATCCACGACTGAAAAATCATTGCTCGAGTACAGGACATGGTGATAGCAGACAGGCGCATAACGGTGGGAGACGTGGCGTCCACACTGTGTATACAGGGTCTTTCATATAAAATAAGAGCGCCAAGCGGCGGCTTTGTTAACCGCAACTGCGGTCACCTTGGCCGAGCTTTTGGCGCGCCAAGGTCCCCTGCTTTAAGCGTGTGTGCAATCCTATATGAGGCAGCGGCCTTGCTAGCGTGTGTACAATGCTGAAATCTTACTTTAGTTAGTTAGTTATTGTTGATGAAACCGAAACCCCTACTTGTGCTAATTTTGTGAGTGATTTATTCGGAGACCGTTCAGGATTCTCGCCAATGTCATCTAGCTCATCCTCTGTTAAAACTGTTCGTGTACGGGCATGTTTTTTATTGAGCACCGAGCCAGTAGTGTCAAACTTATTTGCAATTACGTGAATCTGTGCTAGTGAAGGTGGCACTTCATCGGGAAATTGTTGAACAAATTCATCACGTACCCGCCGAGCCGACTCGTACTTAAAATAAGTTATACTTAAAAAGTACGATGTTGCAATGATAACTGTCTCACCATGTTAGCACTTGAGGTTTAGACTGGCGACTGAGCACCTGCTCGCTTATTGCAAGGTCAAGTTTGGTAATGTCAATCTGTTATTTTTATACAGTCCATCGGAACTTGAAAAAAAAAAAAAAAAAAAAAAAAACCAGCCATCGAATGTACTATGCGCGCGCTTTCAATACTACAGGGGTTTCGGTTTCATCAACAATAACTAACTAACTAACTAACTAACTAAAGTAAGATTTCGGCATTGTACACACGCTAGCAAGGCCGCTGCATCATACAGGTTTGTACACACGCTTAAAGCAGGGGTCTTGGCGCGCCAAAAGCTCGGCCAAGGTGACCGCAGGAGTGGTTAACAAAGCCGCCGTTTGGCGCTCTTATTTTATATGAAAGACCCTGTAGGTCGTGCCCGGGTCCATCACATGATGTGCTGGGTTACCGAAAATTATCCGCAAGTTGGGTACCGAGAAACCTGATCCTGGAGCAGGCTGTGCGACAATTCCTTGAAACTCAAGGCACGGTGTTTTACCAGAGTAGCTGTTGTTGTTTGAGTCTTAAGTCTTTTGACAGCTTTGATGCAGCTCTCCATGCCTTCCTGTCCTGAGCTAATCGTTTCATCTCTACATAGTTACCACACCCTATGTCCCAGGCAATCAAAAAAAAGTCAACCCCTGGCACTATACAGCCCATGACGGACTAAGGCAACACCTTCTAAACTTCAAGCCTGCTCGCTCTCCGCGTGACGTCATGAGTGTGGTCCGGAAGGTAATATGCGTTGTTCTCAGTGCGCTAAATTTATGTTCGACTGGACTCAGAATACCAACGCAAAATATGATATTCTTTCACTTGACCGAGAACCTGACGAAACAATATGTATTTCATGCTCTGTGTGTGATGGTTGGATTGAAAACAGCAGTACAGCGACTACAAACATCCGTAAAAAGAAAGTCACTGCACAAAATACGTACTGCTGATTTCACTAGGAATCATCATTGGATCC
This sequence comes from Meconema thalassinum, assembly GCA_946902985.2. Taxonomy (NCBI): domain Eukaryota; kingdom Metazoa; phylum Arthropoda; class Insecta; order Orthoptera; family Tettigoniidae; genus Meconema; species Meconema thalassinum. The sequence continues at coordinate 212,408,108 of OX336396.1, read as the reverse complement.
CATTTTAGAAATATACCTGTGTATACAGTTAACTTACAACTAACGCACGGCAGTCGATGAAAATCTACTCCGCGCTGTTTACTTGCACTTTATTTAAGACATCACTAGGAAGGAAAGCTTGTTAAAAAGAAAGCAATTTATGTACGATATTACTATTATAATATTATTTATTATTACTACAACTATGATCATTAGTCATAAAACCCTGTGAATTGATCATCCTTACTATGATGGTCTTCTGGTTGAATGAAGGATACAGAGGAAAGTAAACAAGGAGGGAAAATATAACATTATAGTATAGAAAATTTTACGAGAGTAAGGTAAAGATAATAATAATAATGTTATTGCTTTTACGTCCCTTTTAACTACCCTGGCTTTTAGAGACGCCGGGGTGCCGGAATTTTGCCCCGAGGGGGATCTTTAACGTGCCAGTAAATGTACTGACACGGCTCCCTCGCATTTGCGCACCCTCAAATGCCAGCTGACTGCGCCAGTAAGGTCAAGAGTCATTTAAAAAGTAAAGATATAGACACCACATTACATCACAATTTGATTGGTATCACCTTGATATTTTCATTCATATTCTGCTTAAAATTGATGGCATACTCCAAATTCTTGGCAATATTACACATTCAAACTTAAAATAGGTTTATAAGTTATTGATATTCTTATCTACAAACCGGGAGAATCAGGCATTTAACATTCTCCAACATAGAGAAACCTCCCCAAACTCTGTATAGATTTTATTGAGGGAAGATGATTGTTGAAAATAATAAGTATCAATCAGTGAACTATCTTACCTTCCTGAAACGTTGACTTGCAAACTACAGTTAAAGGAAATAATATTCCAATTTAAGTTACCTTACATTTATATGAACTATGAACCTTGTTTACGACCTTAAAAATGTTCTCTTTCTTCTGAATCCACCGGATTCAATTACATTTCAAAAACTATTTTGTGTAATGTCTGGTTTGATTAAAAATAAAATTATAATAATAGAGGCTAATTATACCATGCCGGCCAAGATGTTCAGTTGGGAGCCCTATCTTAATCTGTTCCCCTATTTACTCATGAATACACTTTTTTAAGAAACCAATGCAATTAATGAAATATTAATACACTAATGATACTCAGTGATATAAATAGAGTATGTTTCATATTAAATATGCTTGGATATTTATGTACCACAGAAGGAAGTGAATTATATGCTTTCTTAAATACTTTAAATGCCTAGCAGCAAAATTCTCAAAAACATCAAAAACATCAAAAACTATCATTTCCCAGAGTTAAAGAAGAAAAAGAAGTAGGATGTTGCCATGTAAAAAGGCAACACTGAAGGAATGGCTTGTCCACTCATTGAGCTAATGTTCTCAATACAATTTGAAATGAGGATATAAATTGATGTCACATAAATGACCAACACATTTTGTCCTCTTATCATACACATCCTACTGTATGTGTCTTGCTACCAGTGCTAATACTGTACTTCATATTTGGAAGTTACACCACATCTGAAAAGTTATCATTCCGTTTGTGAAAGAAAGGTTACAAAGTAGTGCAAATGCACTACACTTGACCATCAACATGGAAATGTCCATGGTAAAAAATTCTATTCCAGAAAGTAAGGACTGTAAATAAGCAAAAAAACAATTCTGAAGCAGTATACATTTGAAATTTTAGCTGTATTCAGAAGATGTCATCAGGGTACTTTAATTGGTAAACCTTAGTTTTGTGTTTGTGTTGACCGACTGAAAAGCTTTCTTTCATAAAACTTTGTTCAACTTTAGATCTGTGATGTTTCCATTAACTCTTGTGTTTGCTGTTAAGTAATTATGGTCCATTCCACAACCATATCTTAGAAACTTGAAACAGTTCCAGAGCCTTGCTTAAAAAACTGGGCTATTTTATAAAATAAATTATTTACAAGAAATTAAAGATGAACAAGAGAAATGGATAATTTTAATTATTGCAAACGAGAATAGCTGTTTTGAGAGCTACATCTGCATAACAAAATGAAATTTCAAAAAAATAGGAAATCTATCCACCATGACATTCTAGCACTGTTTTCTTTCTTAAATACATTCCTGTAAAAACTCAGTAGAGGTAGAAAGAGTAATTTGTCCAATAATATTTGTGGGAAGAGATATTTTTCCATGAGATGACCAACATGCGTTCCACTTCTTTTTTAGCCTACTTTTCACATTTTGCAAAAATGAGGAAAAAGTAGACTTATGAGATCGGGCAAATGTGTGTCTGTCTGTCAGTCAGTCTGTCTGTCTGTCTGTCTGTCTGTCTGTCTGTCTGTCCTTCTGTCTGTCTGTCTGGCTGTGTGTGTGTCCCCCCCCCCCCTATCAACTCCTAAACGGCTGCAGCAATCGAAACAAAATTTGGTAGGAGTAAAGATCTACACCTGAATATCTCACGGCCATATTTGAAAATGATGTCGGTGCTACCAACTGCTAAAAAATCGCAATTGAAATTTGAGCTCCATGTTGGATATCTTGGAAAGTATGAATGGGAGCTATTTCAAAAATGGCACACGTACAGATCATAATATTTCAGTTTAATTTCCAGGAGGCCAAACATGGCAGTGTTGCCAAAATAATTATAAGCCTCCTGATAGGTCCAATTTTTAAATGCATATAACTTCTACACTATCAATTGGAATTCAACCAAATTTCGTATGTTGTATGTGTACATAACCAGATATGACTGAGCATATTCTTAAGACCTACCAGGGCTGCCAACTGTTAATAAATGCTCCTATTTTATTTTATCCAAATACCAATATATCAGAAAGTATGCAAGCCGACAGCTTTAAACTATGCACACGTGTAGTACCTGACATTCTATATTAATTTGGAGTAACTTATATACGTCAGTGCTACCGACATGATTCTAAGCCTGCTGACAGGTCCAACTTTAAATACATGCAACTTCCATACTATCATTTGGATTTCAACCAAATTTCGTATGTGTTATGTGTACCATAACAGATATGACTATGCGTATTCTATGGAGCAACCAGGGCTGCCAACTGTTAATATGTGCTGTCCCTATTTTTGTTACCCTAATATCAATATATCAGAAAGTATGCAAGCCAATAGCTCTAAATTTTGCACACGTATAGTACCTGGCATTCTAGATGAATTTGGAGTAACTAATATACGTCAGTGCTGCCAACATGATTCTAAGCCTGCTGATAGGTCCAATTTTAAAATGCATGTAACTTCTATACTAACTAATGGATTCCATTCAAAATTGGCACAACAATAGATCATATTATTTCAGATTATTTCTGACCAATACATGCATGACATTGTTGCCAACATGATTTTACACGCGCTGTTAGATCCAATGTTCAACTGCATGTAACGTCCATGCGATTCATTGGACTTCAACCAAATTTTGTATTTTGTACCTTAAGAGATGGAACTAAGAATATATTCAGTCATCAGGGCTGCCAACTGTAGTGCTCTATTAGGATACATTATGCCAGGTATACAGTATTTCGAACTAATTGGAAATTTCGATATTAGCAACTTAATTTCGTCATTATTCTAGATAGGTTCATATTCTGTAGAATAATCATTGGCATGAAAAGTAGGCTGTATAGTTCTTAACGGAACTTCTTGTTTTGGCATAAGATGTTGCACAAATGACAAACATGTTTTGTCATAAAAAATTAAATAAAAAAGACATTTGCTTTACATGAGTATTACCATTGCAGTGTCAACAAGCAAATCAAGTGAATGTCACTGAAATCTGAGACAACACTACAGCTAACGTTAACTTCATCCTATAAAAGTCACATTTTGCAGTCCTCGGGCACCAGGGTGATATTTAAACTGCTGTAAATGTAAAACGTGCAGCATGAAGAGTTATGTTCAGGGCTACACTGTAGAAGAAAAACCATGATAAAATCTATATTTCTCAGAAATCCTGTGCAAAAAACTATGCAGAAATAGGCATAAAAGAATATTTTTCCTTCAGTATTAAGTCATAAGTTAGGATATGCCACTAACTGTGATAAGACAGTTACAATTCTCTTATTTTACAGATACAGAATCTGTTGTTCCAATTGTGGGCTTCTGTCATATTAGGAACATAAATGAGATTTCCTCTACCGTGTGTCGAATAAATTTGTAAGCATGTGGTGAAATAAATTTTGTAATAAAGAGGCAAAAGGCATACAGTATCAGAGCTGTATCTCAATCTTTCTTTTCAGTAAAGTGTAAACGTTCCAGCTAAGATGAGATGAATTGAATCATACTGCACAAATGAGAAATACAGCATGGCGTGGACTGCTCTAAATTATGTTGTCTAAAACTACATGAATAGGCTACCTGTCACATTATTCAATACCAGAGGCAGTTGAAAAGAACTCCATAATTTTACTATTTCTGTGTCTTTGTAATCAATTCTAAGTTCCAGTTGCTCGTGTACAAGAACAGAGTAACCAAGCTACAAATCCCAGCTGTAATTTAAATTTAAATAAAAAATTGAATTTTCTCTTTCAGCCACTGAAGAAAAATATGATGGACATCCAGAAAACATTGTTTCCCACAATATATCAGTTTCTTTAAAGTGTATATGGCACAAGCAAATACAGTATGTGATAACCTTTAGGCCTAAACATGCACTTGTAGGCTTAATTTCTGCTTAAACTAGCTTGCGTCTATTGCATATTCAAAATATTTACATGTAGACCTAGTCTATACTTTAGTTAATATTAATTGGCAGGCCTATTTTTTAATTTACATACTGTGCAAAATAATACATATTTACAATTACCTGAGGAATAAGACAAAATGTAGCCTAACCTAAAAGTATAGCTTAATGTGTCATATGCCATCCAAAATAAGAGTGTATTGTATTATAAAAGTAAGCCTAAGGAATTTTATTAATATCTCCAAATGCTTTATTATGTAGGCAGAAAATATAGTTTTATTTATTTACCGGTAGGCTATCTATTAATCTATTTTTATACTAGGCTATTTATTTATTTATTTATTTATTTTACAACGATGCAATTGTAAATGAAGTAAAATAAATTAAAATTATGGTACCGGTACATTAAAACCCCAATTATTTATATCGAAATCCTAGACTGCCAATAACATAAAATGTATTACTTAGTCTCGTGAACTGAGTTGGCGGGAAGTCCTTTCGTTGAATAGCATTGAGCTATTAATTTCACTTTAAATTCTTCGTCCATGGGGAATCTGAAGACATGGACCCTTGGTCCAATATCACAATTGCCACGACAACCTGTTACACAGCAGCGATGAGGCATCTTTCACCATTTAAACACTAAAACTTCACTGCACTGAACTACAACGAAAACACTCCAGCAAGACAAATTCAACATGTGCGCTAGGACCACACTTTTCTTAGCGTGGACCGGTGACGTCAGAGCGCGCTGGCCTGGATATAGATGGTGTTGACTAAGGCCGACCAAGCGACCGCTGCCCAGCCTTTAGGCCTGCAGATATTGGGGTGACGCGTGATCAGCGCGTCGGGTCCCTTCGGCCGTTAATCTTGGTTTTCGTGATCGGGGCGCTGTCTCACTGTCAGACAGCTGATCAATTGTCCTCACGAGGCTGAGTGCACCCCGTTCCAACCCTCACGTCAGTATTAAAATCCCTGATGGAGCCGGGGATCGAACCCGGGGCCTCCGGGTGAGAGGCAGGCGCGCTACCCCAACACCACGGGGCCGGCTCCCAGGCAATCTGTTTAACATATTCTAACCTTGGGCTTCCCCTACAGTTATTGTCCTCGACCATTCCTTCCATAACTAAGCTTGCTATTCCTGGGTGTCTTAGTATGTGTCCTGCCAACCTATCTCTTCTCTTCATTAGCAGTCGCCAGAAACATCTCTCCTCTCCCACTAGTCTTAATACCTCTTCGTTTGTAACCCTATCTACCCATCTGATCTTCATCATTCTCCTGTAACACCACATTTCAAACGCTTCAATTCTCCTCTTTTCTGCTGCACCAATAGTCCAAGTTTCACTTCCATAGAGCGCCACGCTCCAGACAATGGCCTTCAAAAATGACTTCCTAACACCAAGATCTATATTCGATGTCAACAGATCCCTTTTCTGCAGAAATGCTCTCCTTGCCTGAGCTAACCTACTTTTTATGTCCTCTTTGCTTCATTTCTTTAAACTTATTGCACGCTACGACAAGTGTATGTCACTTTTGGCTGTAAAGGGTCCCTGTGAAGAAAATCACGAAACTTATTTTCTGAACTTCCCTCGTACTTAATCCAAATTTGGCACAACAATGTCAGAGAAAAAGCATCGTGAAACCATTTGCTTGTACGATTGAACACACCTCTGAACGATGTGTACAAGGAGAATGGATTAACTCCTATTCAGATCATACATATTGTTACGTGCCACCCCCTAGTGGCACTTTTGTTAACTGGATTACGGTGGGGGGTACAAAGCACAACACCAGTTACTGCTTAAAGAAATAATTAACTTTATTGTGGCCCGAAAATTACACTAGTCAGCAAATACAAGCAATTAAGAGCCTTATTCCAGTTTCCACAAGTCTCTTCCTTGAGTGCTCTTGGCCCTTCCACTTGTCAACAGACCACAGAAGTTAATCCGTCCTAATGAGTACGGTGGCCTTGACAGAAACTACCTGCCCCTCTCTCTTATGTTCACCGACCACAATTACTTACGATCACTTGCTGCAGGCTACTTCGCAGTCCACAAGCTGGAGAAACAATGTCACAGGATTTCGTAACTCGCACAGCACTTCGTCACCACACTTTGTCGCACTCGCTCAAAAACACCCACCCACAGAAAACTCGGTCCCCTCACTGTTGAAGCCGCTTATATAGCAGGCTGGTGACTCAATCAATTCTAGAATCGTCCAGGACACACGGCTTCTCGATATTTCCTTCGCTGGTGGTGTCACGAAGATTCTGGACCATCCCTTTCACTTCGCAGTCCGTTGCGTAACGCGCATGCAATACACTGAGGGAGAGCAGTCCAGCCCTGGGGCAGTTTTGACTCATGCGGCGAGCGATGAAACGAACTCACAGCCGTAACACCACCCCTTTCCTAAAAGGCTGATCGTCCCGATCAATCATTGGTCCGTCTGTGTCCCTCCGTAGGCTGCCAGGCGATCTCGATGCACGATCTTCATCTTCGCCCTCGGGCTCCGCTGGATCCTGTAGACGACATCGTTGATCCGTTTCACGACTCGGTACGGGCCCTCCCAGGACTTCTGCAGTTTGGGTGACAGGCCTTTCTTCCGTAATGGGTTGAAGAGCCAGACCAGGTCGTCCTCGTGGAATCCGCCGGCATCCGTCTGCTGGTCGTATCGGGTCTTCATTCTGTCGGTCTCGATCCGCAGTTTCCTCCTCGCGAACGCGTGCACGTCCTCCAGTTGGTCGACCAGTTCTTGACAATACTGGCTTACCGGGATCGGATCATTCCCAGGTCGGCCAAAGGCAAGATCGACAGGTAGACGGAGCTCCCTCCCAAACATGGCCCGGGCTGGTGTGCACCCGGTGGCTTCATGCACGGCGGCGCGGTAGGCCAGGAGAAATAGTGGAAGATGTTTGTCCCAATCCCTCTGGTGCTCGCTGACGACTATTCGAAGATGGTTCTCGATGGTGCGATTGAATCGCTCTACCATCCCGTCGGACTGAGGGTGTAGTGGCGTTGTCCTTGTCTTCCGGATTCCCAGCAGCTGGCATAGGTTCTGGAACACCTGCGACTCGAAGTTCCTCCCTTGGTCGGAGTGCAGCTCCAGGGGTACTCCGTACCGGCTGACGAATTCCTTCACCAGGGTCTCTGCAATCGTCGCGGCTTCTTGGTTAGGGAGCGCATACGCCTCCGGCCATTTGGTAAAGTAGTCGCTGACGACTAATATGTAGCGGTTCCCTGCCTCGCTTAACGGGAATGGCCCAGCAACATCGATGGCCACTCTCTCCATGGGGCCGCCCACGTTGTAGGTCTTCAGTGGACCCCGTCGTCTTCGTCCTGGGCCCTTGCTGGCTGCGCAATCGTGGCACCTCGCGCAGTGGTTCTCCACGTCTGTTCGGCATCCGATCCAGTAGAACCGCTCTCTCAGCTTCTCCAGGGTCTTCTTTATCCCTAGGTGTCCACCAGATGATCCTCCATGAACTTCCTTCAGGACATCCTCCGTCATAGCCTTTGGAACGACGACTTGTTCCCGAGATGTCTTCCCGTCGGTGCTCTCCCAGGAACGGCAGATGAGGCCATCCCTTACAATCAGCGAGTCCCACTGCGCCCAGTAGGACTTAAACTTTGGGCTGCAGTCACTCACAATGTTCCACCCGGGTCTGGGGACACAGGCCCTCTTCCATTCGGCTATCAGTCCCAGGTCATCATCTTCTGCTTGCGCCCGCGTGAAAGATTCGCGGCTCCAGCTCCCTTGTAGTTCCACGGTAGTCCTTCGGCACTGTATCCCGGTGTTCTCCTCCCTTCGGGCACAGAAGGTGCAGTCTTCGGGGCACGGTCTTCGTGACAGGGCGTCGGCGTTCGAATGCAGTTGGCCTTTCCTGTGCTGAATCTCAAAGTTGTACTGTTGAAGCCTCTCTAACCACCGCGCGAGTTGACCCTCGGGCTGCTTGAAGTTCAGGAGCCACCGCAGGGATGCATGGTCGGTCCTGATGAGAAATTCTTGCCAGTACAGGTACTTGTGGAAGTGTTCAATGGTCTTCACGATGGCGAGCAGCTCCTTCCTGGTGACGCAGTAGTTCCTTTCTGGCTTTGACAAGGCCTTGCTGAAGTAGGCCACTACTCTCTCCTCGCCGTCCACTACTTGCGACAGGATTCCCCCTATGCCAAAGTCACTGGCATCGGTATCGACGATGAACCTTGTTCCCGGTCTGGGGTAGGCCAGAATAGGCGCGGTGCACAGAGCTTGCTTGAGTTGTTCGAAGGCACTGTGGCATTCTGCTGTCCACGTGAAGAGTTGGTCCTTCTCAGTCAGTCGATGTAAAGGTTTGGCGATGTCTGCGAATCCTCTCACGAAGCGACGGTAATAAGTGCAGAGTCCCAGGAAGCTTCGTAGTTGGGACTTGTCCTTCGGGACTGGCCACTCCCTCACAGCTGCGGTCTTCTCTGGGTCGGTGCGCACCCCTTCCTCGGAGACGATATGCCCAAGGTATTGGACCCGCTTCTGGAAGAGCTGACACTTCTTGGGGCTCAACTTCAGCTGGGCAGCCCGTAGCTTCAACAAGATCTCCTTCAGGTTGCTGTAGTGCTCCTCGAAGCTCCTCCCCAGAACGATGACGTCGTCTAGGTAGACCAGGCAGGTCTTCCAGTGTAGTCCCCTCAGAATGGACTCCATTAGCCTTTCGAAGGTCGCGGGGGCGTTGCACAGACCGAATGGCATGACGGTGAACTGCCAGAGCCCGCTGCCTACAGAGAACGCCGTTTTCTCGCGGTCCCTAGGGTGGACCTCCACCTGCCAGTAGCCACTCTTCAAATCCAAGGTGGAGAACCATCTTGACCCTGATATGGTGTCCAGCGTCTCGTCGATCCGGGGTAGAGGGTAGCTGTCCTTCTTCGTGACGTCGTTCACCCGCCTGTAGTCCACGCAGAACCTGGTGGAACCGTCCTTCTTCTTCACAAGCACGACCGGAGAACTCCAAGGACTATGTGATGGCTCGATCACCCCTTGCTCCTTCATCTCTTCTACCATCCGGTCGACTTCGGCTTGCTTGGCGAGCGGGACACGTCGGAATGGGGCCCTAATCGGTGCGCTGTCCCCAACGTCGATTCTGTGCTGGACCAAGCTTGTCCTGCCGAAGTCTTTGCTCCCCACGGAGAAGACATCCTGGAATTCGCGTAGCAGGTCCTGAAGTTGGCGTGATTGTTCCTCGTCTAAATGGTCCTGGGATCCTTGGTACAGCTTATGTAGTTCTTCTGGCAGTGTGCGTCTTCTTCGGTTGTCCGTCTGCAGGTTTCCGTCCGTCGTGTCGGTGATGCGGGCAATCCAGGTAACGGGCTCGCAGACTCCTAGGTTGGTGTCCCGGTGAACCGTAATGTCGTAGTCGTTCAGGTTGGACAGGCGGACGTACGGCCGAGACGTCGTGTTGATGAGGGTCTTGGCAACTAGCAAGCCTTTTGTCTGGATGTCCTCATATTTTGGCTCGATGACAGCCGCCACTCCCTCAGCAGTTCCGTCGACAATTACGGCGGCGCTGACTTCCGTCCTGGCGGGAACGATGACGTCCTCTCTCAGCCTTACTCGTCGTGCGGCGACGGCCTCGTGTGCTGGTTGCAAAGCAAGTTCCTCCCTTCCGAAGTGCAGAGTGTTGGTACTTAGATCCAAGATGATGTTGTTCTGGTCCAGGAAGTCCAGTCCGATGATCACTTCATTTGATACGTCAGCCACAAGTACTGGATGCTTTATCGCCCGTCGACCAATGACGAACTCCAGTGATGCTTCGCCATGTACCGGTGCGGTCTCTCCGGTCGCGGTTATTAGCTGGAGGTTCCTTTGTGTGGGTTGCACTCTCCACTTCGGGATCACGGTGGGGCTGACGATGGTCCTCGATGCTCCCGTGTCGATTAGCATGGGCCAGCTCACTCCGTTGATAACTCCGTCGACCATCAGGCTGCTATTGTCCCTCCGTAACTTCGTCACACGGACTTGGACTGCCGGGGCTTGACGACTGTCACAAGCCAACCTTTGCCCCCCAAGGCTGGCTAATACTCGTTTCCCTGGGCCGCGCGGTTTTTCCGACGACTGACTTCCCGTCGGATACCCTCGGCGGCGGCGATCACCGCAGTCCTTGCTCAGGTGGCCTTTCTCACCGCAGGTCCAGCAGGTCGGTAGTCCTCTTCCGGGCCGCCTCTCCGGTTGTCTTCCGGCTGTGTCGTTGCTGGTAGTGCCGCGACTATCGAAGAAACGGCTTAGCGCCTCCATCAATTCGTCGGCCAGGGGCTTGGTCTCGTTGGTTTTTGCTGGTTCGTCGACGTTCACTTGACGCACCCGCGCGTACATTCTAGATGCCTGTTTCGCCGTCTCAAACTCAAGTGCGTGGCTCAGCGCATCTGTCAGGGTCTTATTGCGCGCGAGTCGCAGCGCCTGTTGAGTGTCTGAGTCCCGTAGTCCGTCGGTGAAGGTTTGCGTCGCAATCTGCTCCAGAAAGTCGGCCGGCGCTGTTGGGTAGGCTAGCCTTACGAGGCGTGCGATGTCCATCTCGAACTCCTGCAGGGTTTCCGCGTTCTTCTGTACCCGGGTCCGGAGCTGCATCTGATAGGCCTGCTGAAGATGGCTATCTCCATATCGGGACTCCATATGGGCGATCAGGGAAGCGTAGTCCTGGGATCCAGTCGGGATGGCCTGAAGGACGTTAAGGGCGTCACCTCTCAGCGTTACAATTAGAGCTGTAGCCTTTTCTGTGTTGTTCCAGTTATTTATGGAACAGGCCGCCTCGAACTGACGTAAGTAGGTGCTCCACGGGACCTTTCCGTCGAAGGTTGGGGGCGTCACTCTGCTATGTCCCGTTCCTGATATTCCCGGTGTAACGGTGGGCGGGCGTTGGCGCAGCTCGGCAACTTCCTCTCGTAGAGCGTTGAATTCCTCTTTCACCCCCGTCAGTGGGCGTTGGCGCAGCTCGGCAACTTCCTTTTGTAAGGCGTTGAATTTCTCCTCCACCCCCATCAGCGGGCGTTGGCACAGCTCGGCAACTTCCACTTGTAAGGCGTTGAATTTCTCCTCCACCCCCATCAGCGGGCGTTGGCGCAGCTCGGCAACTTCCACTTGTAAGGCGTCGAACTTCTTTTCCACTGCCGTGACTTCCTCACGCAGACCCAGTTCTAATTTCTTCAGGTCCTCCGCTAGCTTATTTTGACCGTCTTCCATCTTCTTCTGGCCGTCTTCTAGTTTGGCAGTTAGGTCCTCGGCTAACTTCTTCTGGCCGTCTTCTAGTTTGGCAGTTAGGTCCTCGGCTAACTTCTTCTGGCCGTCCTCCATCTTCTTCTGGCCGTCCTCTAGCTTCTTCTGGCCGTCTTCTAATTTGGCAGTTAGCTCCTTGGTTAAATTCTTCTGGCCGTCCTCCATCTTGGTTTCCATGCCATTTAACTTTTCTAGCAATGCTGCCAATTTCTCCTCCATTTTAGTTGTTTGTCTTGTAAAGGGCATGCACTCACAGGAAAATTAGAGAAAATGACCTGCTCGGGGTTTGAAACCAGGACCGTTAGGTGTTGTGCTTGAGTTCGTAATCCGGCTTCTGACACCAGTTGTTACGTGCCACCCCCTAGTGGCACTTTTGTTAACTGGATTACGGTGGGGGGTACAAAGCACAACACCAGTTACTGCTTAAAGAAATAATTAACTTTATTGTGGCCCGAAAATTACACTAGTCAGCAAATACAAGCAATTAAGAGCCTTATTCCAGTTTCCACAAGTCTCTTCCTTGAGTGCTCTTGGCCCTTCCACTTGTCAACAGACCACAGAAGTTAATCCGTCCTAATGAGTACGGTGGCCTTGACAGAAACTACCTGCCCCTCTCTCTTATGTTCACCGACCACAATTACTTACGATCACTTGCTGCAGGCTACTTCGCAGTCCACAAGCTGGAGAAACAATGTCACAGGATTTCGTAACTCGCACAGCACTTCGTCACCACACTTTGTCGCACTCGCTCAAAAACACACACCCACAGAAAACTCGGTCCCCTCACTGTTGAAGCCGCTTTAATAGCAGGCTGGTGACTCAATAAATTCTAGAATCGTCCAGGACACACGGCTTCTCGATATTTCCTTCGCTGGTGGTGTCACGAAGATTCTGGACCATCCCTTTCACTTCGCAGTCCGTTGCGTAACGCGCATGCAATACACTGAGGGAGAGCAGTCCAGCCCTGGGGCAGTTTTGACTCATGCGGCGAGCGATGAAACGAACTCACAGCCGTAACAATATCAATTACTAACCGATTCAGTAAGCAGTGATTGGAGTGTTTTATACACAGGTGACTCTGAAGATGAATTCTAGAAAGAATGTTGAATGTGGTAAGGTGACAATTAACCATGATTACATTGCGGACTATCTGTGATTCACGACTAGGGATGGTCCTCGTGTGTATTTAATTTGTAGAATGCAGTTAGCTCAATAAATGCATTAATAAAAAAATGATTCAGAAAATGTGAGATTTTTCCACTTATTTTTTCCCACTAGTACATTATTTCAAGTTCCGGGGTATCTTTTTCAACATCTTTTTCAATCCTAGACACAAACAATTAAAAACCAACACATCAATACATTCCCCACTCTGACACAGGAAATCAATATATTCCACACTGAACAATACAAGAGACTAAAGAATAATAATAATAATAATAATAATAATAATAATAATAATAATATCAACGTCAAACAGTAGCTGAATACATGCATCAATTAAGAAGAGACGGCTACTATTTTACGGTCACCTCTTGAGGATGACTGATGCTGGATCAACGAAAAGAATATGGAGTTTCATTAAGTCTAAGGCAAAGCCGAGATGGTTCGAGGAATACGAAAAAGATCTCAGGTAAATTGTATTCCAGACGATAAATTCCTGACAGGAACACATTTAGAAGATTGGTGAACAACTATCAATGTTTTAAAATGGTATCAACTTCTGGAAGACGGAAAGGACCTTTGTTCAAGCAACGTAAACAGGCACTCGTCGTTGGTGTCAGAATATACTGGCAGGAAGTCAAAGCCGGAACAAGACCAAGACCTAGACACTAAAGTGAAGTTGGTTGTTACCACGCAGTCCATAGAGGCTCAACTCGATGTATATAAATAATTAGAAAATTGGTTTCAAAGCAAAACCAGATTCTTCATATACCGGTACATTCTAACTTTTAAAGTAATTTATCTCAAAACTAACTTTCTGGACTTAAGAATTTTTTCGTTGTAAGCCCATGATATCTAGTTCTCAAAAATGATTTTCATATGACGATTACACATGGGTGATCGGACGATGCTGCAAACATGTTTATAGTACGGACATGGTAGAGCCACACAATGACTGTACACCTGTTCGAATTCATTCAATATTTGTCTGCTAGGAGGCATATCTCGTATCCGTTTAACAACATTACTTATACAGTTGGTTTCAAGAGAACGGAGAAGACGAAGGTACTTTAGCCTACTGTAAAAAAAGTCCTCTCGGCACGCCGGAAGGCGGAGGTAGATTTCACCGGGCAAACTTGGGGATAGGCGAAAATAGGCAGAATATGCAGGTTTTCGCAGAAAGATCAGACCTCATTTATTGCGAGAAAGTATTTTATAATTGGAGCTTAATTAACTTTGATTTTCATCATTTTATGCATATTTTAAACATTTAATTGTCTTATGGGGACGGTAATCTTCTTATAATTTGGGGTCCATTTTTAGCCTACTTTCGATTTTTGCAAAAAATTAAAGTAGACTTTTGAGATCAACACAGGGCGAAAAATTGTCTGTCTGTCTGTGAGTGTGAGTGTGTATGTGTGTGTGAGTCTGTGTGTGTGTGAGTGTGTGTACTCTGAATGTCCCCCCCCCCCCCCAATCAATTCGAAAACGGTGAAACCGAATTGAACGAAATTTGGTACAGAGCAAAGGGCACCTCAGTGTCATACTTTATATCGCCGCCATCTTTACCAACACTGAATGGTGGCCACTCAAACGTTCATAACGTAAAATCAAATTACGGCTAAACTAATCATCTGATCTCTACCAAATTTGGTGACAACATACCTTTATATAGGACGCGTCTTTCACCCAAACTTCAAGGTCATCGGCCGTGGAATTTCAGGATGGCGGCCGTGTGAATTATGCAACCATTATAATCAATAGCTTAAGACACACCAATTCCGATTATCGAGCCTAGGGTTGTTTAACCTATCCTGAAGGTCGTGATCCGTTATTTATTGTAATTTAATATTATAATATTATACTGTATGAGTGGCTTAAAAGAGCTGAGCCGTCTCTGCCACACGACAAGATGGCAGTTGTCCTCATGTGCCTGTCTTATATTTCAGTAGTTTAAGTATGTTGTATGTACTATACCCTACTGATAGAATAATATAAACTTTGTATGAAATTATCTATAATGAATATGTGCTGCAGTGAAGAAATCGTTTATTTCAAGTCATTATTTACCAACAGGTTTTATCTAATATGCCAGTTAAGAACACCATGATGTTAAAAATATGTTTAACTCTGGGCTAGCGTGTTAGTCTGTCACGCATTTGACTGGGGGTAGAATACTGCTACAGTTCACTTTTTTTCTTCAATTCTTTTACAAAGGATGTGCACGAGCTCTTTCCACAGATACTGAATAAAATGTCTTTTAGCTCAAATGAGAGGCTAATGTATACACTCGTTTATTAATAAAATCACAGCCCCAGCATCGCACTTAAACAGAAGACATTAGAAAAAGGGGAATAGATGAACAAGATCAGATACACGTTGTCATCAACCACAGCCTTCTTAATGCCTCTGTACGGTGCTGTCCTCTTGTGGGTTATGTGGGTAATATTGTTCCAAACATTCCGCTGTGTAAATACCTGGCCTCCTGAAGTATGGCAATTTTGTAATACTGGTAGTTCAACTATTAGCCACGATCGCACTCTGATTACCTTTAAACACTGCCAGCTGGATCGCCTCCCTCTTGGCTACTTTAAACTGCCTGCTCATTCAACACCCATAGGCGTACAAGATAATTATTAATTCACTGCTAGGTCGCAGCACCAACCTACTGTGATCGGCGCGGATTTTTAAAGGGGAAGATACCCAAAACAAAAGATTCTTAAGTTTGCAGGCTGGCTAAATATAAAGATTATCGGACGTGAATGCATTACAATAAGTTAGTAGTTTTGTTATTCAATCATCATAAAGTACATAATATTAGCCCAAAAACATGAATTATTTATATAATCCGGGCCGTGAAAGCCTTAATATTGAACCCTTATTGATCTTCGATAAATAAGTATTCATATTTATTATTATTATTACTACGGCCCAGGCAGCACGTAAGGAAGTCGACTGGGATATTAGGGAGGCCAGCATTTCGTAACGATTGCAACAGAAGTTGAGCCAGTAGCTATTCCTGGGGGACGGCCAGAATTAGTCGAGTTCAAGGCTAAATTGTGCAACTACAGTACCAAAATTGGAGACATAAAGGAAGAATCACGAGGTCTTCTCAACGAACATGCGATTGAATCAGCCAATCACAAGAGACCAAGCCATGACCACGAGGTGGACGGCGTCAGTAGTAAAAAGCCCGCGGAAGTGTGTATCTAAGGAACCGCCGAACGGATTAATTTCCGCTCGAGTTATTTGAGACGTTGGATTTATTTGGAGAAGAATGACACTAGCTACATCTTTGTGAGACAAAAACTCTGGAAGTTTTTATCCGACTTTGCCCCACTCCACCGCCCTTGTCAGTTTCTCATAAATAGCTTGGCCTGACGCCAATCTAAGTCTTACCTTTTGGAGCCTTGAGAGGCATACTCCACGTCAGTTTGGTTTGTGATTTTGACGCTCGAATTTATCTAAGTCATTATTTGGTGTCAAATATGGTTTTACGCTCTAACTCAGTAAAGCTAATTCATTTTGTGAGCTTTGAGAAACAAAAGTCGCAGCGATCGCAGTATCAAATTTTAAAAAGCTATAATACATTTTATTGTAAAATCAACTTTGTTGTGTGATCTAAATATTTTACGCTAGCGCGTGGTAAACAGTAACTTTCATTTCAAGACGACGAGTTCAACTTTAAGAGGGAAGTATCGTACCACCCTAATTAGCGCTTACCAGAACCGAAGTCCATAGTACAGACGGAAATACCAGACGAGATAGCGACTGCTAGTGCAGCCAGGATTGTGAACTTGTTAACGAGCCAGTGGCGCGGACTCGAGATGTATATTTTCTGTATAAATTGTGTATTTTATGTATGTTTTATAGTGCGTGTGTCTGATATAATTAGGGCCAGTCTTCGCTATTAATCGCAATAGGACAATTGAGGGTGAACTGAGTAGCCTGCAAGCGATTATAGATAGGCAAATATTTAATATTGAACTTTTCTGCCAAGGAGTCGAGACCAAGATGAACAGCACGTGGTTTGAAGTTGGGATGAGCTTCAAGAAATCAGCACAGACGACTACTATGGAGAGCTAAATTGTCCATAGGACAATGGGTTGAGGAGGATGTCCTTGGTCTACATGCAGAAGCGGTGATGTACTAAAAATTGGATTATTTCAATTATGTAGTTAGATTTGGCCGGGGAACTTTGTATATAGTCATGTTTTTCTTTCTTGTTGTTTTAGAGTTTTTCTTGTACCGACACTGTATGTTTAAATGTCCGTTGGCGCGTGGCCAAAGTGTTTGTTGATATTTTGTTTCTTTCTTGAGTCAAGTGTAATGTACGCGGCGTGCGTGCGTGATTTTATCCTTGCAATTGCGGAACCCGTTACATTCGATAAATGGTGCTTTGTTAACGTTAATATTTGAAATAGGAATGGGAGGAAATTAGTGTAAAACATTTTGCTGAACAGGTTATTATTATTCATGTTAGGGTAGCCGAGTGCACCAATTTTAAAAGTAATTGTAGAACACCTTCGTTCTAATTTTGATAGATTTTCTTGAGTCCTTTTCGGGTGACTAGTCACGGCATGAACGATGGCGCCAGCATGTGGATATTATTTGTGTATTTTATTTCAGGGTCTGTCAAAACCCATACGTGTGATTCAGTGTGTGTTGATGTGTCTAGTGTGTGTTGATTCTACGTGAGGAGGGGGTAGTTGTCCTACCGCCCTTATATATTTTTGCTGCTATTGTATTTTTTTTTTAGATGGAAAGACAGAGTGCTCTTGGGAGACTGCTGATTCTTGTCCATATGGTTATTCTGACACACACATGTATTATTGTGCTTTGGGGCACATTTCTTCGAGGTTCGACCCCATGTTCTGGGAGGTCGACGTATTTTGACACGTGGGTTGACAGACATGCAGAGTTCCACAAACCGCCCGTTTTGCCTGTGACTTATTTTGATAGGCAGTCCTATTTGTCCGACTGAACCCTGTAAGCTTTCATGTAGCAAACCTGTTCATTGTGATGGTTAAATTTTAAGCCATAATTAATTGGGGAGTTCGCCATGTGTGTAACGGATTGTTGTACCTTGTATGGATGAAATATTGTGATTAACGTAAATGTTGGCTGTTTGCCTATTGCTTTGTTGATGACTCGATTCATGTAATTTTGTGTGACACACTCGTGTGGTGTAATGGTAGAGTATTTGTAAATTTTGACAGCGGTCATTTGAGTATTTTTCTATTGGTCACGTGTTAATGTACTTGTGTTGATTTGTGTGAGAAGTCCTAAGTTTTTAGGCAGTAAATGTTGCTACGGCAATTTAAGTCCAATTTCACTCGGAAATTTTGTGTTTGTTTATAGTAGATTTAGGAAGTGTCGGTTTAATTTAAGTAGTGTAATTGTGTTCCCCCGTGTCGGTCTAGCTCTAGGAAATGCGGATTCGGTGTTTGAAGGGTCATTCCGGATGATAACGAATCACGCATTCAAAGTACACATCGTGATGTATGTAGAACGGCATATGCACTTATATGGTCACTTTTGCATCTTTTATTTAAGGACACTTGGTCCAAGTAATTAATCTCTCCAGAGATATCGCCTAGTTTTTGGCATTTTTATTAAATGGGAGTCAGTTGGGAGGTTTTGTTGTTAATTGTTTATGTGTAAATATGGTGATTTGTTATTAAATTCAGTTGTTTTTTTAACCCTGGCTTCACTCTTTCCTGCATGTTAATTTTGTTATATGTTACCCTGCAAGTTAATGAAGCGCCCTGACAGCAACTTACGAATATGACCTGTTACGCCCCGAATCTGAGTCTCATATGCTTCTTTGCAAGGGTTCATAAAACAAAAATGGCTGCCCAAGTGGGGATTGTTGTTGTTGTTGCTTCGCTGATCTCATATTTATTTCGTTGAGAAATGATGCCAGGTCAAGCGGACATGTAAATTCAGTAAATGGAGGCGATGTTGTACCGCCATGTGCATTAGTAAAATCACTGAGTTCCTAAGGTTAGAAATATTGAACAAGGTTAGAATTTGATTTTGTATTTGTTATAAACTTGTTCTGGCGCCCACATTAAAATTAGAAATTTGCATTATTAATGAACTCAGTCAAGCAGGAAGATGTTGCCTTATATTTGACATTTAATTGACTTCGGTTAATTGGTGTTTCGTAAATTCTGTTGGTTAGGAATTTAAAAGCAGATCACTAGGGGTTATTTTATTGTTTGGGAATAAGTGTCATTGTATTCAGTAAATTTTGTTACTGAAATTTTCATTAAAGTAGAGCCAGTAATATTTAAATGTGTGACATGTATGTGCGTATAGGGCTGAAACCTTAGCCCATAACCCTGTTTTTCTCTGAATATATTTTTGTGTGTGAAATGGCGCTTGTTGATGAGATAAAGGCATTGTTAGAAGAGATGTCGATCCAAATGTCCGCGAAAACGGAAGAACAATTAGAACAGATGTCGATCCAAATGTCC
The DNA here is from genome assembly GCA_946902985.2 of Meconema thalassinum. Taxonomy (NCBI): domain Eukaryota; kingdom Metazoa; phylum Arthropoda; class Insecta; order Orthoptera; family Tettigoniidae; genus Meconema; species Meconema thalassinum. The sequence goes on along the minus strand of OX336396.1, from coordinate 212,388,560 downwards.
GCGAAAACGGAAGAACAATTAAAAGAACAATTAGAAGCTCAGCGGGAGCATAGTGAAAAACAATTACTTGATATGAGCGATAATATTTCGGTCCAGTTACAAGCGCAGAAGATAGATAGTGAAAAACAATTACTTGATATGAGCGATAATATTTCGGTCCAGTTACAAGCGCAGAAGATAGATAGTGAAAAACAATTACTTGATATGAGCGATAATATTTCGGTCCAGTTACAAGCGCAGAAGATAGACTGTGAAAAACAATTACTTGATATGAGCGGTAACATTTCGGTCCAGTTAGAAGTCCAGAAATTAGACACTGACAAACAACTCAATGAATTAAACCACAAATTGTCACAACAGGCGGTAACACAAACCGAACAGTTAGGGAAAATCACAAATGATATTAACCAGAGCGTTCAAAAAGTAGAGAAACTGGCAGGCGAGGTTGCGGAAAACAACATCAGACAGTTAGGCGAAATGAAGAAATTGGAGGCAAAATTTGATAACAAATTAATGCAATTTGACGAGATGGTGGCGGATAAACTCAAGCAGATAGAGGCAGCATGTGTCAGTAACACCGCGGGAGTGAAGAAGACCCAAGAGAAACTACAACAGCAAATTAATTCGGTAGATAACAACGTGCTGGAATTAATAAAGGAAATAGATAAAGTCGAAGTTAAGGCTGAAACTGAGCGGATACACTTGCGGGAAAATTTAGAGGAGCAATTAGGCAGAACACAAGAGATCATAAGAAAAGAGATGGAAGGCCAGCTAATAAACACACAAGAGGTCATAAGAGAAGAGGTGGGGGAACAACTAGTGAAAACGCAGGAAAAGATACGTGATGAGCTAGAGAAAAATCAGGAGAGGAATGAGGAGAAAATAAATAGCTTGAAAAGTAGGATCCGGCGAGATTGGGACCAGCAGGCTCAGGCAAATAAGGAAGACAGGCTGGCAGTTTTAAAGCGAATGCAGGCACTGGAGGAGAATATGAAGTCGAAATTGCAGGAACAATCAGAACTAATCATAAAAAACGAGATTAGATCGTTAGAGAATGCGACATTATTTTCAAATGAAAATAGACCGGAAAAGCAAACAAGTATTGGAAGTCCGGCAGGTTCGAAGTTGGCTGAGGACACGAGTCGGGGTCAAAGTCCCAGACTAACGACTAATGCATTCCAGCAGTACAGGGGGGAGACTTCAACTCCGCAACCGAACTTGGCACCAGCCCAAGTTATCCAAGTCATTCGGGGTAATGATTTTAAGCCCGATAAGTTCAAAGAAAATTCAGGAACCACTCCCAAAGCATTTCTACGGCAATTAACGGATTACTTTAATGACCAACACATCGGCCCGGAGAAACAATTAAGACTGGTGGAGAAATTTTTAGAAGGACCTAGCCTGACCTGGTTCTTAAGTTTCAAGTACACATTTACAGACATGGATCAATTCCGCGAGGCGTTTTTGAAGAAGTTTTGGAGTCCTTCGTTACAACAGGGGTTAAGAATGGACCTGTACACACGCAAATACCATAGTACCCATCCAACCCGTTTCTCAGAATTCTTTTGTCAGCAATTAGTAAAATTCAGGGATTTTGATGACCCGCCTAGCGAGCCGAATATGGTTCTAACCATCGGGAAACAACTCCCAATGCATATCCAACAATTGCTAGTCGCAGGAAACATTCAGACCGCAGTCCAAGCAGAAGAATTACTCAGACACTTAGATGAGACGAGTATGGTGAGCCCACAGACAGGAAGAAGGAATTTGGAATGTGTAAACACGGCAGAGGTAGTTCAGGGACCCCAAAATAACCACGGCCAGGGAAACCAAAGTAAGACACAGTCCACGGGAACACAGTTCACGCCAAGAAGACAAGATTTTGACGGCCGAAACCAGTTCCATCACAACAATCATAACTATCAGAATAACCGCGGGAGATATCATCAGAATAACCAGAATCAAAATAATCAGTGGACGTACCAGCGGGAGTACACAAATTGGAGGGGAAACCAGAGACAAGGTAGACCCTACCAAAGAAATGGAGATGGTAGATGGAGTAACGGCAGGGACTATCGCCAAGAAAACAGAGGAGATTATAGGAATAACTGGGACGAGCGATATATTGAATCCCGTAAATACCTGGATCAATTAAGTGAAGAAGCGGAGAAGGATAAGTGGGGGCGTGCCATGGCGAACAGACAGAGCCCAGACAATCATCAAGGAGAGGGGGCAGAGAGTTTACTGAGGCAACAGGAGCGACAAAATGATAACCGGCGAAACACATCTAATGGGGCCCGGGATAAAAAAAAAAACCCAAATGAACTGAAAGGAGATAGGCTAGAAACGGAGATCGCCAGGGAGCAAGAAGAGATGATAGTGGCCAATATAGAAGAGTGGGTAGCATTCCCAGACGACTGCCTGGAGGAAGTGGTGAAGAACCGTGAAAACATTATCAGACAGCTACCAATTATTTACGCGCATATTGGAGGTATGAGGGTGAGATGTTTGATTGATACAGGTAGCCAGGTGAGCTTAGTCACTGAAATTTTAATAAAAGAAATAGCAAGAAAACAGACTGTTCCTATTATGCCGGTACCGCTAATGAAAGTCAGAGGTGTCATTCCTGACAAAACTATGAATTGTAAACAGCAAGCATTTCTAGATCTGGAAATATTGAACCATACTTTTTCACAAACATTCATCGTTATTCCAAAGATGAACTACAATATAATTTTAGGAGCCAACTTCATCTGCGATTTTCATGCCGTAATTGATTTACATAACAACACTGTAAGCTTCAAACAAGTAGAAGGATTGGATCATGTGGGTTTAAATATGGAAGAGAATCCGCTGGAGAGAGAGGCCAATACTTGGGTTGTTGAGGAATGCACTAATGAGGCCGGAGATAAGATCTTGAGGGGAGAGCAAGTCAACCAGACAGCAGTGCTAGAAATGGACAGCCGAGATATTTCGCAGGAACTTTGGGTGCATTTGGCGGAAGAAGAAATGGGCGGAACCAAATTCGAAATTTTACTTCAGGAGCGACTTAAGGAAGCCATCGTAGGGGAATCTGATAGAAGAAGATTGGAAGAAATTTTAAGACTACATAAAGAAGCTTTTGAAACCGTACTACAGAAGGGAACCATTTGATGATTAGGAGAGATGAGATGTGCAGAATCTGTATTGCAATATTTATTTTGAAAACAAACACTCAAATTCACGGGGAGCGCGTGAGTACGCACTTTGTTTGTAAACAACGAGCAGCTGAGACGACGGGAGTGGCAACTACTTGAGGAGAAGGGGAGACCTAGTGGAAATATGAATGACATTCCAGCGAGAAGGGAGCACACTAATTGAGTCAGAGGGGCATACACTCGAGCAGCTGAGTGAGATTTAAAGAGATGTGTTGTTACTACAGTGGATTTTGTTTTTGAAATCCAAACCAATAAATTGTTTCGAATTTCAAAACCTTGCTGAGGATAAATGAACCCTTATTGATCTTCGATAAATAAGTATTCATATTTATTATTATTATTACTACGGCCCAGGCAGCACGTAAGGAAGTCGACTGGGATATTAGGGAGGCCAGCATTTCGTAACGATTGCAACAGAAGTTGAGCCAGTAGCTATTCCTGGGGGACGGCCAGAATTAGTCGAGTTCAAGGCTAAATTGTGCAACTACAGTACCAAAATTGGAGACATAAAGGAAGAATCACGAGGTCTTCTCAACGAACATGCGATTGAATCAGCCAATCACAAGAGACCAAGCCATGACCACGAGGTGGACGGCGTCAGTAGTAAAAAGCCCGCGGAAGTGTGTATCTAAGGAACCGCCGAACGGATTAATTTCCGCTCGAGTTATTTGAGACGTTGGATTTATTTGGAGAAGAATGACACTAGCTACATCTTTGTGAGACAAAAACTCTGGAAGTTTTTATCCGACTTTGCCCCACTCCACCGCCCTTGTCAGTTTCTCATAAATAGCTTGGCCTGACGCCAATCTAAGTCTTACCTTTTGGAGCCTTGAGAGGCATACTCCACGTCAGTTTGGTTTGTGATTTTGACGCTCGAATTTATCTAAGTCATTATTTGGTGTCAAATATGGTTTTACGCTCTAACTCAGTAAAGCTAATTCATTTTGTGAGCTTTGAGAAACAAAAGTCGCAGCGATCGCAGTATCAAATTTTAAAAAGCTATAATACATTTTATTGTAAAATCAACTTTGTTGTGTGATCTAAATATTTTACGCTAGCGCGTGGTAAACAGTAACTTTCATTTCAAGACGACGAGTTCAACTTTAAGAGGGAAGTATCGTACCACCCTAATTAGCGCTTACCAGAACCGAAGTCCATAGTACAGACGGAAATACCAGACGAGATAGCGACTGCTAGTGCAGCCAGGATTGTGAACTTGTTAACGAGCCAGTGGCGCGGACTCGCGATGTATATTTTCTGTATAAATTGTGTATTTTATGTATGTTTTATAGTGCGTGTGTCTGATATAATTAGGGCCAGTCTTCGCTATTAATCGCAATAGGACAATTGTGGGTGAACTGAGTAGCCTGCAAGCGATTATAGATAGGCAAATATTTAATATTGAACTTTTCTGCCAAGGAGTCGAGACCAAGATGAACAGCACGTGGTTTGAAGTTGGGATGAGCTTCAAGAAATCAGCACAGACGACTACTATGGAGAGCTAAATTGTCCATAGGGCAATGGGTTGAGGAGGATGTCCTTGGTCTACATGCAGAAGCGGTGATGTACTAAAAATTGGATTATTTCAATTATGTAGTTAGATTTGGCCGGGGAACTTTGTATATAGTCATGTTTTTCTTTCTTGTTGTTTTAGAGTTTTTCTTGTACCGACACTGTATGTTTAAATGTCCGTTGGCGCGTGGCCAAAGTGTTTGTTGATATTTTGTTTCTTTCTTGAGTCAAGTGTAATGTACGCGGCGTGCGTGCGTGATTTTATCCTTGCAATTGCGGAACCCGTTACATTCGATAAATGGTGCTTTGTTAACGTTAATATTTGAAATAGGAATGGGAGGAAATTAGTGTAAAACATTTTGCTGAACAGGTTATTATTATTCATGTTAGGGTAGCCGAGTGCACCAATTTTAAAAGTAATTGTAGAACACCTTCGTTCTAATTTTGATAGATTTTCTTGAGTCCTTTTCGGGTGACTAGTCACGGCATGAACGATGGCGCCAGCATGTGGATATTATTTGTGTATTTTATTTCAGAGTCTGTCAAAACCCATACGTGTGATTCAGTGTGTGTTGATGTGTCTAGTGTGTGTTGATTCTACGTGAGGAGGGGGTAGTTGTCCTACCGCCCTTATATATTTTTGCTGCTATTGTATTTTTTTTTTAGATGGAAAGACAGAGTGCTCTTGGGAGACTGCTGATTCTTGTCCATATGGTTATTCTGACACACACATGTATTATTGTGCTTTGGGGCACATTTCTTCGAGGTTCGACCCCATGTTCTGGGAGGTCGACGTATTTTGACACGTGGGTTGACAGACATGCAGAGTTCCACAAACCGCCCGTTTTGCCTGTGACTTATTTTGATAGGCAGTCCTATTTGTCCGACTGAACCCTGTAAGCTTTCATGTAGCAAACCTGTTCATTGTGATGGTTAAATTTTAAGCCATAATTAATTGGGGAGTTCGCCATGTGTGTAACGGATTGTTGTACCTTGTATGGATGAAATATTGTGATTAACGTAAATGTTGGCTGTTTGCCTATTGCTTTGTTGATGACTCGATTCATGTAATTTTGTGTGACACACTCGTGTGGTGTAATGGTAGAGTATTTGTAAATTTTGACAGCGGTCATTTGAGTATTTTTCTATTGGTCACGTGTTAATGTACTTGTGTTGATTTGTGTGAGAAGTCCTAAGTTTTTAGGCAGTAAATGTTGCTACGGCAATTTAAGTCCAATTTCACTCGGAAATTTTGTGTTTGTTTATAGTAGATTTAGGAAGTGTCGGTTTAATTTAAGTAGTGTAATTGTGTTCCCCCGTGTCGGTCTAGCTCTAGGAAATGCGGATTCGGTGTTTGAAGGGTCATTCCGGATGATAACGAATCACGCATTCAAAGTACACATCGTGATGTATGTAGAACGGCATATGCACTTATATGGTCACTTTTGCATCTTTTATTTAAGGACACTTGGTCCAAGTAATTAATCTCTCCAGAGATATCGCCTAGTTTTTGGCATTTTTATTAAATGGGAGTCAGTTGGGAGGTTTTGTTGTTAATTGTTTATGTGTAAATATGGTGATTTGTTATTAAATTCAGTTGTTTTTTTAACCCTGGCTTCACTCTTTCCTGCATGTTAATTTTGTTATATGTTACCCTGCAAGTTAATGAAGCGCCCTGACAGCAACTTACGAATATGACCTGTTACGCCCCGAATCTGAGTCTCATATGCTTCTTTGCAAGGGTTCAATATACATGTATAATATTGATTTTGACACTTACTGGCTAATTATCAATATAAAAGAAAACAAACAATACATAGTGGTAGAGGTGATTATTTAGGGATGTTGACAAAGAGTTATAAATATACCCATACAATTAGGAGAAAGTAGGCTATATGTTCTTTGCTGAACATCTTGTTATATTTGTGGTCACACTGTCCTGATGCAAGGTTTCGACACTGATGTGTAACTATCTAATGGTCTGTTACTTCTTCACGCAAAATTTTATCTCCCGCAGAGATTTTGGTTGGTTCCTCAGTTTCGGGGCTGCGACAACGCGGTCATGTAACCCCGTGTACTTTGGGTGAGTATAGAATCTGTCTGATAAACGGTGTGAATTGTGATGGTTGTATTAGTCTGTAATTCAGGTAAGGACTGCAGACGGTCAATTTCAAGCAGTAGTTCCTAATGTTGCTACCAAATACTACCGTCAACGATACCTAGCTGTGAACTTGGCTATTAGATGCCACCGCAACCAGCAACTCGCAACGAACGTTGGAACATCCCCTCCAAAGGAAAGCATGCTGAGGGATTTTTAGCGCTCTTAGAAAATCCGACGATTTCGGTCGGCTTGAACCCGCGACCTTGGGCATAGAAGTTCAGCATGCTACCAGTTACGTCACCGAAGCCGCTTCACACTTAGTCAGATGGAAAACTGAAAGCGATCTCGTGCAAGTGCGTTGTCATGGCAACGTCTGAAGACACATTCCTCATCAATTTAGTAGTGGTGTCATGGCAACCTCTGATAGCTCTTGGCATTTTATTGTAATTCCGAAATGATTTTTCTCATCCCTTGGCGTAATGGTGGGTCATATCAAAAATTCTTTCAGATAAAAGTTTTAGGTAATTATTAGGGGAATATTGTCCATTTTGTACGGTTTTGATATTGTGCCTATTAAGAGAGATATGATTAATGTTTCCCGAAAAACCCACTTTTTCTCACCCCTTTGGCCAATGGTTGGTGCTATCAAAAAACGTTTCAAACATAAAATGTTGGGCCTTATCCGACACATAGTATGAACTTTCAATCGATCCGATATTTCAAATATTAAGAGAGTTATAGCGATATTTCACTTTTTCGAAAAAAAAAACCATTTTCACCCCCGTCGACCAATTGTGCCCATTGACCTGGCCTGGCCTGACCCATGCAATCGAAGCCGGCGGAGCCGGCTTCGATGCATTCTAATGTAGTCTGTCAGCCCGAAGGCCTTGAGAGCTCTATCTAATTGTTTCGACCAGCTGCAACTGTGTTAGGGTGATTGGGTGATTACTCGGTGTCGTAATTGGCCAGAATATGACCTAATTCAGTAAATACAGAAGATAGAAAAGGTAAAGATAAGTAGTTCTGAGAGAGTCAGGAGTTAAGTGTGAAATAGAAAATGATAGTTCTTAAGAGAAGAAAAGGTGTGCAATAGTAGCACAAACTCGACCGAGAATTTATAGGGATACATATTATGTAAACATTTCAAAGTGATTGGTGCAAAATTGCGGTAGTTATCGTGTCCACAAGAAACTGATATATATATACTTATATACATATATACATAAATTATATATAAACTTTTGAACTGACGGTGGTTTGGGGGTCTAGGGGATGTGAAACGCGAATATATGTCGAAATTTTCCGGAAGTCGAAACATGGGACGCATTGCAATAGTTAGCTTTCTAATGAAATCTACCTAACATGGCAAGAGTTTCATTCGTACGATAGACGGCATTCGAATTATAACATTTCTTCAGGAGGGATTACGACAAGTGGATGTTGCTGCTAGTGTAAGACTGACTCTAAGTGAGGTATCGAGGGTGCGGAACAAGTTAAGGGAGACCCAAACAGTTGCTAATCGACAAAGAACTGGACACCCCGCAAAACCACTCGCAGAGAGGATCGGTATCTGTTGCTTACAGCATGTCGTAGGCCCATTGGTACTGCCACGTCCTTCCGCCAGGATCTTCGAAGGCCCACTGGAGTGAACGTATTCTGTCAGACAGTGCGCAATCGACTGCAGGAAGCAGGACTGATGTCAAACGTGCCTGCGCCAAAACCACCTCTGAAACCACAACATAAGGCAGCTCGTGTAAGGTGGGCAACAACTTATCGGACATGGCAGCAAGAAGACTGGAAGTGTATTCTCTTTACTGACGAGATCTCGATTGATTTTCATCCATAGATTTCACGAACACCATCAACAGAAATCTTGTCTTGGGGTGGGATCATGTTTGGTTGACGTAAGCCTATAATTCCTCTCTACAGTAACAAGACCAGTCTGGCGTGCAGAGACAACATCATCAAACCTGTCGTTACAGGATTCGCTGCCACAATGGGTGAGGGCTTTGTACTAGTGGACGATAATGCTCTTGCCCATCAAATCCTTCAGATGCATGGTATACGGAGAATGGAGTGGCCTGCATATTTTGCGGACATCAACTGCATTGAAAATGCATGGAGTAAATGTTGGAGTAAAGGGTACTTGCTGCTGTTACGGAATTTCCACTAAGTTCGTCAGCCCCGAGACCGTGATAAGAAAATTAGAGTGGGTGACCTAGTTCTACTACAAGAGGACACACGCCCAAGACACATGTGGAAGAGGGCACGTGTCGAAGAATTACGTGAAAGACGTGACGGGAGAACTAAAATCTGTTCGTAGAGTCGAGATAGTGGAAGCAAACACAGGGCTGCCCGCAAGGGGTGCATAGAGCTGTGCCTGTTGAACATGCCCCAACTTCAGTGCTGTGTATAGCCTACAAGTGAAGCGGGCTGGCTTATCCGTTACATGCTACAGCGCGGTTCATTTATTGTTCGTTTATGTATTTATTTAAGTAATTAATTAATTAGTTCTTAACTGCTTATGACAGCAACAGTATACAGTGCAACACAGCACTAAGTGCAGCAAGTCTTGTCTTCTCCAGGGCTACGGCATGACTAATGATCTCAGAGCTTCTTGGCTACCCCTGTCCGGCTGAGCCAATGACGTGAACTGGGCGTGTTTCTCTGTCCAGGCATTTCAAGTGACCACGTACACGTATTTACGCGCACTATCTCGACTCGGCGAACATTCTTCAGAACCGTTATGCTTTATATCTCGGATGGAAACCATCCCACACGGCCTATCCGGCTGGTCATCCCCCTCGAGATAGACCAGGATGGGGTGGATGTTGGAGAATGAATCACTGTGACACCCATCGCCCGTGTGAGACTTGTGTACTACGATGTGGTGGGGAATTTGTATTGTTGTAGTGTTCTAAGTTCCTTGGCAAAAAATTAAGTAGCTTTTCAACACAGACACACCCACTTACTTTTCACGACAGAGCTTAAGGGGGGACATAGGCTACAGCTTAAGAAGCCAAAACAATACCGATTGTAATATTATAACTGTGCCTGTCATAGATCTTATACAACAATGATATACATTTCCAAGGAAACACACATCTGGCTATTAGAAGCAAAGTTCTAAATGTTCAAAATTCAAATAGTAACTATTTTTATCCATTTTTCAAAATTTGGTTCTTGCTTTGTGCTGACCTTCATAGTTTCCCTCATATCTCCCGTGATTATAGGACGTTTTGGCCCTTTCGGTTTCTAACGTACGTATTAAACCATCAGCTAGAAAATGAATCATATTCATTTCTACAACATTAATTAATTAATTAAACGTTATTGTTTTATTTTTATTCGTAGCAAACTCAAAAACCATTTTTAATGTTTCACAAAGGGACTCATTAAAGCCACAAATGTTTGAGTGAGTTTCAGATTGCAGCTGAAGGTTTAACTCCCGCTTTAAATAAAGAAAACTCTAAACATTCCTATAAACATGGGAGATATGAGGTAAACGGAGAAGATGTTTATACACATTGTAATGCACTGTCATCTAATTTAGTTCAATTGTTTACATAACCTCAAGATGGCGGCTGTGTGAAAGTTTTAAATTAAGTTTTTATTTCTTGGGTTGTGAATTGTGAACAAGTAGTTCCGTGCAGAACTATACAGCCTATTTTAATATATCCTACTCAGCCTATGTTAATTGCCTCTATCAACACACAACATTACAGTTTGGTTGTTGAAATAGATTCGTAGATACTGAGAACCGTATAAATATATCGGATGGTCACCATGTTGGATTTTTATATATGTAGGCCATAGAGTTATGTACTATTAGATGACGATTATTGCGTAGGTTCACTTTTCAAACGTTGACTTCGATCGTATGATTAGGACACAAGAAATAAAAACTTAACTTAAATTTTCGCACAGCCGTCATCTTGAGGTTATGTAAACAATGAACTAAATTAGATGTCAGTGCATTACAATGTGTATAAACATTTGCTGTACCGGTACCATGTTCCACTGCGTTCGGATTTTTAAATCGCGAGAAAAGTCTATTTAAATGTTTCAACTTCGCTTGGCCACCATGTTCATTTTGTATTTAACAGGGTTTTAAGCGTGATATCAGTATTAGTTTCGGAGATATAGAATGCCGGTGAAATATTTCGCACAGCCACCATGTTGGATTGGTGAGACGTAATAACATTTGAAGGGCACGGTCGGGGTCGGAACAAATAGTACTATGACTTTACTGAGTTTCATTGAAATCGCTCCAGGCGTTTATATTTTATTAGAGGGACACACACATACACATACACACACTTACACAGACACATACGCACACACACACGGACAAAAGCTGATCTCATAAGCCTATTATTTCATAAATAAAATTGGGATAAAAACGAATAATGGCTCACACCCGGTCGACGTCGTCGGATTTTTAAGAGCGTTAAAAATCCCTCAGTATGCCTTCCTTCGGAGGGCAAGTAAAGCCGGTGGTCCCATGTCATAGATTTATGGCATGAAAAAGAACCTTCCACTTACTTCTCGCGGTAATTGCGTCTCTAAAAACCGCAGTAGTTAAAAGGGACGTAAAATCAGTATTATTAATACTCACGGGAAATTATATTTCACCTTACTTTGATAATAATAATAATGACTAGCATTACCCGTCGCGGCTTCGCACGCGAATATTCTTTTGTAAAGAGTACACTTAGCAAAATCTCAATCATGATTGCTATGACTGATGAATAATCAGACTTTATCAATTCAGCTGCTGGTGCAGTGGTTAGGGGTTTGTCATTCCTTCATAGGTATATCAGAGCGAAGTTAGTTTTCTGGGAATATCACAGACACTGTTAATTTAAGGGCCTTTTAATGTGGTTTTCGGAGACCCTTTATAGTCGGGTGAAAAACACCTTTCAAACCACACTCACACGTGAAAATTGCGTGAACAAATTCTAGAGTGCCTGTTGACCCCCTTAAGTGCATTATACTGTATATATTGATGAATTTTACAGCTTAATTTGGTTCAGTGATAACCTTATAACCGTCTAGAAACTTTCACAGTAATGTAATAATTGGAATTGCATTGCTTCTTACAGAAATAGATGGACCTGTGAGATTCTGTTACCATGGTTACCGTGTTGCATTATTTCATTTTAATTATACATGTTTTAAGGTATTTATTTAACTGTGAGGTATTTAAAGAGTAAGTGAGTGCGTTTCGCTTACGCATTGGGTTATGCTGAACCTGTAGGTACCCCATATGTGTAGGTTGGTGTTAAGGGACCTTATTTTCGGTACAAAACTGGAATGGGAACTTAGCAGAATAATATAGGGAGGGATTATTTAGTATTAAAGGGGCATTATAATGATGATAAATCCAAACAGGGGTTCGACAAGATGATGGTATGTCACCACTCCTATTCAACTGTGCTCTCGAGAGGGTCATCCAGGAATGGAGACATGTTCTCCAATCTGAATAAATTGCAAATTGGGTTCAAATAGGCCGAGCTTGAGATGGTATCAATATTGATTACCTCGCTTTTGCAGATGACCTCGCTCTCCTTGCTTCCTCACCTGAACTAGCTACTTAGCAAATTAATTACCTGCATGAATGCGCAGTTAAGATTGGCTTCAAAATATACTACACCAAACCCCACTTCATCTCTAACATGATCTACCACAAGTTCTGACTACCCATGGTGGAATCTTGAAAGAGGAAAGATTGAAGTACCTCAGTGAATGGGTTGAACCCAACAATTCTGATAAGTTCACCATCTTAACACTTGTCAACACATTTGAAACAGCCTTCCGACGCACTCAAAATGTGTATAATAAGAAGTCCATCTCTCGAAGTGCAACAAGTAGTTCCGTGAAGAACTATACAGCCTATTTTCATATATCTTACTTATGTTAATTGCCTCTATCTACATACAAAATTTCAGTTTTATTGCTGTAATACATTCGTAGATATTGAGAACCGACTAAATATTTCGGATGGTCGCCATGTTAGATTTTATATATGTAGGTCCTAGAGTTATGTACTGTTACATGAAGATTATTGTGTACGTGTAGCATTCAAACTTCAATCGCATGATTAGGACACAAGAAGTAACAACGAGATTTTAAAATTTCGCACAGCTGCCATCATGTGGTTATGGAAACAATTGAAATAAATTAGATGCCAGTGGATTAACATTCGTATAAGGATTTACTGTACCACGTTTCACTGCACTCGGATGGTTAAATCGCGAGAAACGTCCATGTGAATATTTATAATTCGCGTCGCCGCCATGTTGGATTTGTGATCACCAGGTTATTTAAAGTCCTATAGGTGAACTTAAGTTCATAGCCCCTACGAACATAAAAAATCAGTTTGATTGCTATAATAGATTCGTAGATATTTAGAGCCATCTAAATATGTCGGATGGTCGCCATGTAGGATTGTTAACTGCATAGGCCATAGAGTCATGTATCATTAAAGGAAAATTATTGCGTAGGTTCATTATTCAAACATTCACATCGATCGCATGATTACGACACAAGAAATAAAAACTTAATTTTAAAATTCGCAAAGCCGCCATCTTGAGGTTATGTAAACAATTGAACTAAATTAGATACCAGTGTATTACAATGTGTATAAACATTTCCTGTACCAGATTTCATTGCGTTTGGAACATTAAATCGCGAAAAAGGTCTATTTAAAAGTTTCAAATTCGCTTGGCCGCCATGTTCGTTTTGTAGTTAACTGGTTTTTGAAAGTGTTATAGATGAACTTCCAGTAGTGCCCTTTATATCTGTACAAAATTTCAGGGTGATACCGCTAATAGTTTCAGAGATATAGGATGCCGGTGAAATATTTCGCACACCCGCCATTTTGTGGTTATGTAAACAATTGAACCAAGTTAAATGTCGGTGTATTACAATGTGTATAAACATATCCTGTACCAAGTTTTATTGCGTTTGGTTCGTAAAATCGCAAAAAACGTCTATTTAAAGGTCGCAAATTCGCGTGGCCGCCATGTTGGTTTTGTAGTTACCAGTTTTTCAAAAGTCGCATAGGTGAACTACTAGTGGTTCTCTTTATCTCCGAAAAAAATTCCAGGGTGTTATCGGGAATAATTTCGGAGATATTGAATGCTGGTGAAATATTTTGCACAGCCGCCACGTTGGATTGGTGAAACGTAACAAAATTTGAAGGGCACGGTCGGGGTCGTCCAGAATAGTGCTATGAACTTACTGAGTTTCATTGAAATCGCTCCAGTCGTTTAGAAGTTATTAGTGGGGACACACAAACACACTCCTCACACACACACACACACGGACGAAAGGTGATCTCATAAGCCTGTTTTTTTCAAAATTGAAAATAGGCTAAAAATTAGACATTATGAAACTGTGATTAGACCTGAATCATTAAGATATTGCATTGGAATGTTTAACACTTCGAACACATCATCATCATCATCATCATCATCATCATCATCATCATCATCATCATATAAAGGCAAGGCCTTGTCGCTTCAACCACATTTGACTCCCACTTGCTGATCGTTTTAAGTCAGCATACTGTTTAAATTGAAGTCCATGCATCACAGAATCCAGATGATCCTTCCGCGGTTTCCTTCCAGTATGGTGGTCAGGAACTCATTGTGACAGAGTATGGCCAACGAATTTTGCTTTCCTCCTTTCTATAGTAGTGATCAATTTCCTTGTTTCGTTCACTTCGTTGAGGATCCATTCGTTTGTCTTTTTCTCCGTCTTCGAACACATATGCTGCTTAAAAATCTAGCAATTAAGGAACGGAGGATTTTAAAAAAATTCTTGGTCCAAACTTCAAAGATGGTGTTTACAGACTTCGGTGCAACATAGAAATATACACCCGTACCGAAAATATGTGAAGCGTAATCCGAGAAAATAAGGACAAGCTTTTACGCTATTCAGATTGCCAGCTAGGAATTTCTAAATGTTCGTTATTCATTATATAGTTTTGGGACTATTAGGCCGAGTGGAAATTTTAAGTACCGACGTTTCGAGACAACTGCTTGTCCCTTTGTCAAGGTTTGTAATGAAAGAAGGAATGAGTAAACTATGGCATGCAGCCTCCATTGATAAAAGGTAGAAGATAGGAGGCCATGTCGAAACAAATAGTTACCCCGTGTCCTCCTAAGACCAAGAAGAAGTTGGTAATGAAACTATAGAGTGCAGCCATGATGTACTTAATTTTAGTTCTTTGGTTGTTTACTAATTGCTATCGCCTCCCGAATGATTCGACCTGTGAAATGGGTTTTATCAAGAATAATTCGATGATCATTCTGTATGGCACGCTGTTCCAGCCCAGCAGTTCGCCAATGAGCAGCGGAGTACTCGCCGCCTTGCGTGTGTCAGCCTGCAACATGCAATACAGCTGTGCTGTGGGGGATGCCGTCACTGCGCGGTGAATACATCAAGACTGGCAGGAAGCGCATGGACTTGTGTTATGACCTTCGCCCATTGACGTATTGACTATCACCCCCAGTCCCTCTCCAACCGTGCTCCAAGCATTACTGCTGAGTACTCGCGTGTACGCATACTCAAACTCGTGAATTTGGAACAGCCTGTTGTATGGCATGTTCAGCCACAGCAGTCTTCTCTGGTTGGCCAAGACGTAAATGTCTACGATGTTCCTTGACCCATGTTGTGAGTCTCCTACATGTCTGACCAATATATACGTAACCTACTTTAGAAATCTCAAAACGATTCCTCCTTGGTTGGTGGAGATCGATGAGAAATAAAGTATGGAATTTCAGAAACAGACATTGAACTACGAACACCACTCACAAGCAAACCCAAACTTAAACAGGCTCATCAAGAAGAAATCCCAGCTTAACCGAAGTGTATTCATTAGGATGCATGGAAGAAAACACAGTCCGTAAGGATGAAACCCTGGTAGGTCCGTAAGAAAGCAAACATTTGAGATCTCGCGGTCCTTAGTGGCCCTAACGATGAGGATAAAAGCATAATATTAATAATAACCCTGTGGTTTTATGGCCACATGACATGAATGAGCTCTGTGAGATTGACATACTTTCTAGAGAAGAAAACCAAGGGCGCTTGGTTCACTGAGGTAGGCAGAGATTTACAAGAAATTGGGATTTCATCTTACGATGTGCAGGAGCGTGTGTTACCTAAGATAAAACTAACAACTCACCGGGGTTTCCTACAAAAACCTAAGCTTAAAACAGGCATGAAGTGGACGGAAGAGAGGAAGCAACAACATCAAGAATTCATGCGACGGTACTGGGCGAATATTAAAGCTCGACGCAGAAACCGGTTGAAATAACGTGTTCCTTAATTGACTGAAACGTAACAGGAGGAATAACCCTGTTGTGTGCAGTAAAATGACCTGCTATTTGTTTGACAATATTCGACATAAAGCACGTTGTGGTGCTCCTTAGAAAACAGAGGTTAAGCATCCCGCTCATCATTCGTGCATGGGGGACATTCATACGTAGAAAGTACGGCGTAGATGGGCCACCTGGTATTTTTAGACTTCGGTGCAACATAGAAATATACACCCGCACCGAAAAGATATGAAGCGCAATCCGAATTATTCACCGACTACCTTAGGGGTATTGCCACATCTAGTGTGTCATTAGGCCAATACCACCTGCACCGTAAAGATTATGACGAAGTCCGTGATGGAAATGTTACGCCTTCCATAATGAATCACTGTGCATGGACTGATGTTTCATATACTATTTCCAGTGCCTGAAAATGACTTCATGTTATGGTTATACTCAATTTCCTCGTTAAGCCAGTAAACGGTTAATTTAGGAACGTAAATCTTGTGATTTATAAGTTTCCTTGGTCCAACAAGCCATGTTGCGAGCATTTGTTTGAAAGACCTGGAGAATCTCCTGGAATATAAACAATTATTAAACAGTTTGTTGGTTGGGTCAGGAACATACATCAGAACAGATTTATTTGGTTGTTAGGATTACTGCATAACAGCTTACTGTATGAAGGATAATGTTACCAGAAATAAAGGTCTTCGGAAGGTCTTCCAAATACGTTACAATAACATTGATGTTAGTTTAAAAAATGAATTTATTTATTAATTACTATTGATAATACATTTGTGATATGTTTCACGAATCTGACGGCAAAACCAGTACAGGATTATTTGTGAGACATATAAATATTATTTTCTTTTACAACATATATCAGGCCTGTTTGCCATCCCTTGATGAATGCAGTACATTTGCATTTGTCTGTTGGCACAGGCTAGAGTAAAAGGTGGCTTTTCACCGATGTCTCAGTCTCACTCATGGCTGTGATTATATGGAAGCTACTGAGGTATGGGTCGTGCTTAGTAATGGCATTCAGGGCACAGTCAGTGCCTGTGGATGTTGTGAAAGGTTCTACTCATAGGGTTAGTACTACTGTTCTGACTCAGTGAGGAAAGCAATGGCAAACTACCTCACTCCTCCTTTTGCCTAGTACGCCTCAATATAGCGCTGCCTTGGGTTTTTGTGAGTATCTACTCACATAACCTAACGGCGGTACTATTTGAGGATCCAACCAGCCTTCGGGCTGACTACCTAACAGACAGACAACATATATACAGATTGTATTTTAATACAAGATTGCATGCAATAATGAGCTTGTTATAAACTAATGTTTATTTAGGTAATAATTTTTAATACAGCGTATAGATAGTTGTTTTCCTTCATTCGTAGACGGTATTGTACCTTGAGTGAGAGAGAGAGAGAGAGAGAGAGAGAGTTGGTTACAAGGGGGCAGATGACAAAGGATTTCCTTCTCTTAAAACATCAATTACCACCACTACCACGAGCCATGAGTGTAGTTACACAGGACGAATCTTAGAAGAGTGGTTTTATTTTATATTCGTTATATTAAAGCAAGCTAGCAGCATTTTTGCTCCAATGACCGACGAGAATCAGGGGATTAAAATTATTACCTTGTTTATGAGATTTGCGTGCTACATTTTTAATATTACCTCACATCTTATTGGATGTTCCTCGCTAGAACGCTACACAGCAGACTTACTGAGGTACGACAAGCAACGAAATACCTTCTGCTCTCTCGTGAAATCCCTCCCTTTGAGAATATGTGATACATTTACATTGCAGATCTCTGTCAGCCGACAGCATTCAACGTGGAATATTACATGTCCTCTTTTCTATTTTCACCGGATCATTTAAGTTCATCGCGTATGTTATTAGATTTACCATTCCGTCGTAAATTTTAATGAAGATTGAAAATTTAATAATAACTCCTTTACGCCCCGACCAACTCCTACCGTGCTCTTTGGGATTACATATAATCCACGTCGAGACGTACAGTGTATTTATAGACAGAACTCGGCTGCGAAATAAAATATACAGAGAGGACATCGGAGTAATCCGCTCTACACTGGCTGGAAAAATGTAATATTCAGACTGGAAGAGGTATTCAAGGGCAGAGCTAGCTTAGAATATATAAATTCCGTAATAATAATAATAATAATAATAATAATAATAATAATAATATAATCTCTCCGTGCCCAGTCAGCTTTCGTGGGGGTTCGACACCGAATTGAGTAGGTGCTGGACATAACTCGGCGGAAGACACTGGGGTGGGGGCCCTCAACCCCGACACGGTGCGTCCCATATGGCTGATAGGGGCTGTTCCTGTAGATATGCAGGACAGGTGGGAATAAGGTCAAGCCAAATAAGCACCCGCGGATCAACTGAGGCAAAAAGGACTTCAGTCAGTGGCCTCGACGACGGAAGAGGATATTTCCCAACGGCTGAGAGGGCAGTAGAACTGGCTCTACGGCTTACAACCGTAGTTCTAACCACGTAATCATAATTAATCGTAAAATATAATTAGGCCGGAAAACACCAAGAGGCACCTCTCGATCTTAACAATCGAGTTGTAACCTTGTGATCATACCAGTATGATCACCCCCTGCATGAATCTTCAACTTGCAACATTGGCATGATGGATAATACGTTATTACAGCAACTACCCCAGGCTCTGGACATACCTAGTCCGGTTTCTCCCGATCATCGGATTCTGGGGAATCGGGAGCATCATGCCGAGAAGAGTCGGAGCTTCTCAAATTCTCTTCGTCCCAAGAAAAAGACCTTCTTAGGTACGATTAATTTCAACACCCTACTGAATACAGGCAAGCTTAAACAGCTCATGACAGGTCTAACATTCAAACCTTAGCACTCCAGGAAGCGCGCTACCAAGATGAAAACCATTTTGACTCTGAAGAGTACAGGATATTTAAGGGTAAACCTGCCTTAAGAATCCACGGGAATTTAACACAACTTGGAACAGCCTTTGCGGTACGGAAAACTATCATCAATTCAGTACTTGACTTTACATCCCCATCTGAAAGAATCTCAGTACTTTCTGTGAAATCTGGCAACAAAGCTTACTCCTTGGTCAACGCCCACGCTCCCACAAATATTGGCAATAAGAAAAACCCAGATAAATTTGAAGCCTTCTGGGAACTCTTAGAAGAAACCACTAGCAAGATTCCAAAGCATCATGTGAAAATCGTAGTAGGTGATTTTAACGCACAGGTTGGCAGAGAGAGGAAACACAAATGGACTATAGGTCATTACTCGGCACATTGGAGGACGAATAAGAACGGAGAACGTCTTATAGAATTTTGTAAAACTTTCGCCGTAAGACTTATGTCTACGCATTTTGAGAGACCCCCCTCACAAAAAGAAAACGTGGAAATCACCAAACCCGTTATTAGGGGAATTCCAGATCGATCACGTCACAATCTCTAGACAGAATATGTGTGAGATCCAAAATGTTAAAGTACGGAAGGGAGTTGTCGACTCGGACCACCACCTAACACAAATCAAAGTGAGATTCCAACCCAACAAATGCAGACCTAACACGAAAGATCTCTAAGAGTTGATCCAGAATGTATTCGACAGAACGCCGCGTCCTTCCTACAAGATGTACGAGAGCAGGACCCTAAGTACTGGCCAGGTCTTCGTAACACACTTCAGACATTAGCAATGAAATTAGGACAGCCTCCAAGGAAACTCAAGCATAGGTGGTGGAACACGACTTGTGATAAAGCCATTGATGACCGGACGAAAGCATGGAATCAGTGGAATGGACACCAAACAACTGAGAAATGGGAAACCTTCCTAAAGGGGCAGAAAATTTCCTCAAAAATAATCCGCCGGGAGAAACGAGCCTATGATAAAAAGAAACTCATAGAAATCGAACAATTTTTCCTCAGAAACAACACCAGGAATTTCTACAAGACCTTCCGTGAGAATTTATCCAGTTATCAACCTCCATCTTTATGCTTCTGTCGAGCAAATGGAACAATAGAAACGAACACCAAAGAGAACTGCACCATTTTAGCTAAATACTTCCGAGACCTCCTCAATTGTGATCCTCCAAAAGAAAGACTGAATTTTGAAAAGCCCATGCCCAACCCTGATTAACATCCACCAACAAAACAGGAAGCAGCAGAGATCATACGATCGCTTAAAAATAATAAAACCCCTGGAGAGGACGGCATCACTCCGGAGATGTGTAAACTTGGAGATGACCTTGTACACAACATTCATGCAATACTAGTAGCAACATATAAAATGGAAATAATCCTGCAGGATTGGAAGTGTGCATTAATACACCCATTACACAAGAAAGGTGACAAGGCGGATCCAAACAACTACAGAGGCATATCTCTACTGCCAATCACATACAAAATTCTTTCCAAAGCTCTCTTAAACAGGTTAGAAAAACTGGCAGATCATCTGATTGGCGAGTACCAAGCGGGTTTCATGAAAGGTCGATCATGTGCAGAACAAATATGGAACTTGAAGACAATATTGAGGATTCGCCGAAGTCACTTTCGTCACTTTTGTGGACTATAAGAAGGCGTATGACTCTAGACAGACAGACAGTTTTTGATACTCTATAAGAACTCGGAGTGGACAAGAAGACCAGAGCACTTATCCGGCAGACTCTCATAAATACAACCTCTATAGTGAAATGCCTTGGAGAAATCTCTGAACCCTTTGAAATATGTACGGGCGTTCGTCAAGGAGACGGCATCTCCCCTATTCTGTTTAACTTAGTTCTAGACAAAGTTATTAGAGAATGGGAAAATGATATCAAGGGGGTGAACATCGGAAATTTGGGAAGCAAGGTCAATGTGAAATGTTTAGCATTTGCTGATGATCTAGCAATCATTACTAAGACAAAGGATGAAACAAGATATGCCATACAGAGACTACACAATATAGCATCAAAGGCAGGCCTCCATATATCGTACGAGAAAACCAAGTACATGGAAAATCTACATCAAAATAGCAAAATAACTACGCTAGAATTGAAAAAAAAGCACAATTTCACATGTTTCCTCCTTCAAATATCTTGGAGAAATCATACTACCATCAGGACTAGACAGCAGTGCCAATGTAGAAAGAACCACCAAACTCCATAAGGCGTGCAGACTGACATGGAATTACTACAACAAAAGAGTCATATCGAGTAATGCATAATTACGACACTACAAGACAGTTGTTTTGCCGGAAGCTTTATATGACTCAGAAACCATATGCCTGGGTGGCCACTCTAAAATTGCAGACATTGAAAAGCATGAACGGAAAATTCTCCGGAAAATTTATGGTCCCACGAGAGAAAATGGAATGTGGATTAAGATAAGAACAGCGGACCTCGACTCCTTCACTGACAGGTTCACTGATGCCGAACGGAAGCAACGCCTGAATTGCTATGGCCATATCTACAGAATGAACAGCGACAGACTAACTAAGAGATTATTCAAAGTAATCAACTCAAAGAAGGTCAAGATAAAATGGCTAGAAGAAACTAAGGCGGACCTCCAAGAAATAAATGTCACAGACGACATCATAGACAATCGTCGAGCTTTTAGGACAAAATTAGCCAACCATAAATTTAGGGAGAAACCCATAAAGAAAACTGGTAGGAAGTGGTCGACAGAACGCAAACGCAACACAGTGCATTCATGAAAAGATTTTGGAAGGATAAGAAGGCGAAAACCATCAGGCCAACTAACAAGTTCAAACGCGCTCTTTGAATTGGCACCACGACGAAAGGAGAAGAATAAAACGAAATAATACGCTAAGGACGCGCACAACCCACAATTTGTTAAATAAGTGCGTTTAAACAAATAAACATATTTATAGAATCCCGCATAACAGTGAAGCCAGGTGGGTGGTTTTTACACATGCGAGAGATCACGCACGGGTCCACTAGTAATAATAATAATAATAATAATAATAATAATAATAATAACAGATCTCAAAGAAGTTGGCGTCACTCAAGAAGTCATTCTCAACAAATCACTGTTTCTAAGGAAGGTTGATAAATTTAAAGGGTTTCAGGAAAAACCTAGCTCAAAGACCAAGGTCCTCTGGTCTGAAGAAAGAAGCAGACTGAGAGAACGTATGGAGAAATTCTGGGAGGAGAAGAAGAGATTGGCTAGTCGGCCGATTGTTCAACGCGGTCCACAGTAGGCCAAAATCTACAGATAAAGAATAATAATAATACAGAAATAGCTAAAATTCTTGGTACACACATTCAAAAACTGCAACAGCTCAACGGTTACGAAGATATCAGGAAGCAAGGATGAGGAGGAATAAGAACAATTCATTCTATCAATCAGACTGAAAATCTGTTCTATCGGAGGGTCTAGCAGAATAACAAAATTGTAGCTAATGGCTCACATAAAAGATAACATATTTTTGGTTGGGGATATAGTCTTTGTCAGCTGAGCAAAATGATACAGCTTCACGGATAGGAACGGAGGAGATCAGTCCAAGTGATGAGCCTCAGAGGGAATGTGAATGAAGGTGGGCCATACAAGTACTGTACTATGGAATGATCCAAGCATCCAATGTTAAACACAAGGTTATCAAGGAGAAGGTAAAAGGAACTTACCTAAAAAGGCTGAGGAGGCAGAGGACTCATCAACCTCAACATCGTGCACCTCCAGGATAAGCAGGTCTGTTTACAGCGAAAATACTTTGCGGAAACGCAAGTCAGCTCAACTCGGCACCGTGCTGTTGCCTTCGCAGACAACACACACACACTTCTGAACATTCACCACACTGTACCTCTCTCGGCTAACACAATTCCAGAACTAAATCTGAAGGAGCAATGGAAACAGAAGACTCTAATGATCTCAGCTAAGCATATGCAGACAGTGAACTGTCGACCATTTGTCTGACTCAAGGGGGACTTGTTTCCAGAAACTGATGGATTTATATCTGCAATTCAGGATCAGGTTGTAGATTGTAAAGGATGACAATACTAAGGATGGTGCATGCTAATTATATCACAGTACCTCTGCAAAAATACAATACACAACATCCTAGCCAAATCAGAATGCACCCAACAGAACAAAAATATCGCCATTAACATTCACTGCAAATTTTCTTAGAAACATCAATAATTAATATTTTTATCTATTTATCGTATGGCCTTTAGTGCCGGGAGTGTCCGAGGACATGTTCGGCTCGCCTGAGTCTGTAGCTGCTTCCAGCGGACACCCTTAAGGTGAGCTACAAGTTCCGTTCAATTTCAAGTAGTTCCAACTTTCGCCACCAGATATCAATGATACCTAGTGGCGAACGTTGGAACTTTGATAGAGCGTTCTGACGAAATCTAACCTAACAAATTTTGCTTTACACAAAATTAGTCTGTGAAAGGATCTTTTACATGCCATAAATCTATGACATGGGACCGCCGGCTTTACTTCCCCTCGGAAGGAAGGCATACTGAGGGATTTTTAACGCTCTTAAAAAATCCGACGACTTCAGCCGGGTTTGAACCCGCTATCTTGGGCATAGCAGTTCAGCATGCTACCGACTACGCCACGATTCAATGACACTATACTATAAGTATACACCAAGCACAGTTATTTAAAGTGACACCCACAAAATCTATTGGCACAGATCTGTCATCACAGATAAAACCATGTGAGCTAATAGACCAGAGATCATACTTGTGGACAAACCACAAAAAACACTAATTTGATTGACATTACTGTGCCAAATACACACAACGTGCAAGATGTGTACATTCAAATAATTCTGAAAAATACACTGAGTTGTCAGAAGGAATAAAGAATATGTGGCATCAAGATAATACGACTGTTGTACCACTTGTCGACTCAAAACTGTTTTTGTATCGACGTCTCTGAAGAGAAACCTGCAATTTTGATGGAATTTCTAACCACTCTCCAGGAATAATATTTCAAACCTTGCGAATTTAAATCATGAATTTTTAACATTGTGTTATTCTACCTAGCCAACCTTGTTTTAATGTTTTAATTTCACAGCTAGTTATTTTAATCTTCACCACTACTTTTATTTATAAGGTGCGTTCAAAAAGTAACGAGCCGGAGGTATAATTACAGAAACCAGTACCTGTATGTTAGAAGTATTGGCCCTGGTTGTTGAGGCACTTGTCCCACTGTGACACGAGGCGGTGAATGGCTGTCTCATAAAATTTCCTGGGCTGCGATGTGAACCAGTTCCGCACATAGAGCTGGACGTCGGCGTCCGAGGTGAATCGTTGGCCCCGCAGAGCCCGTTTCAGGGGACCAAACATGGCGTAATCACAGGGATATAGGTCTGGACTGTATGGAAGGTAGCCGAGAACCTCCCATTTGAATTTCTACAGGAGGGCCGCGACTGTGTTGACCATATGAGGTCGTGCGTTGTCGTGGAGCAGAATGACCCCACGAATGAGATTGCCTGGTCGTTTTGATTTGATCGCTTCGCGAAGGTTGGTCAAGGTATACGAGTAACGCTGGGCATTCACTGTTGTCCCCTGCGGAATGAAGTGTCTCAGAAGGGGGCCATCTTGGTCAAAGAAGAACGTCAGCATTACTGACAGCGTTGGACGATTGATGCATGCTGCTGCTCGCTTAGTATCGTCACGTGACATGCACGCATGCCCTCTAGCGACGGGCTGTGACCTTCCACGCTCTGGTCAGAACCACGCCTCGTTACACACGCCACGATTAGCCGATGTCGTCACCGGCTTGCGCATTCCAGCTCCGGCTCGTTACTTTTTGAACGCACCTTATAGTTACTGTTTACTTTAAGTTAGTATAAGTTACAAGATAACATAATGTGATGTGTAATCTTCATGCTACTGTAGTTGGGATGAAAATCCCGTTGTGTGCCAGTAAATAAATACATGAAGTATTGGAACTTCCCATCAATACAGTGACATGTGTTCAAACATTTTCCATTCCGAACACTTGCTAAACAGTTGGAAAGTTTTCCAACGTCTCGATCACTTAAATGAAATAGAAGATCACCAAATTGTAGTAGAATGCCGTTGGTAATCCTTCCCGCCTTCTGTAACAGTGGGCGTGTTTACTGGAGAATATCAGTATTATTAAAACTCAGCAATTCTTCTAGGTTTGTGCCGTGTCTTGTGTGGGGTTTCGCCTAGGACACCAAGCTAGGCTCATCGGCGGGCTCTTGGTGTCCCCGCCCGGACCCCCACAGGAGTGACGAACTGCGCGCCACCTCCCTTTATAAAGGTGCAACTGCACCACTTGACTACGAGAGCTAAAAGCTCAAGCAGCCTTTCACCTCCCTATAAAGGCTTCCAAAAAGACGTGCACTTCATAAGAAAGGAGGTAGTGCAGAGTTCGCTACTCCTGCGGGGGTCCGGGCGTGGACATCAAGAGCCCGCTGATGAGCCAGCTTGGTGTCCTAGGCGAAACCCAACACAAGACATGGCATAAACCTAGAAAAATTGCTGAGTATTAATTCAAGGGCCGTGAAAGACAATATAATATCAAACACTTTTAGCATAAATAGATGAGGGTATATCACTCACCCTCTTCAACTGTATCTTGGAGAAAATTTTAAGAATTTGAGACAAGCAAACAAACTGTCTGGCATTTGCAGACCATATCAAAATAGTTTGGGAAACTGAAACAAATGTAAAAAAAAAAAAAGTCAACCCTTGGCACTATCCAGCCCATGACGGGCTAAGGCCGACCAAGCGACCGCTGCCCAGCCATTTGGCCTGCAGATGCAACAACACAATTATATTTTGTCGTGAGGCCGAGTGCAGGTCTTTCTAGTTTACACCCGTGAGCGACCTGCGCGTCGGGATGAGAGATGGAATAGATGAATGAAACTGGGCAAGGAAGTGGAAGCAAGCGGCCGTGGCCTTTCAGAAGGCACCGTCCCAGCATTCTCCTGGTGTTGAAAATGGGAAACCACGGCAAACCATTTCAAGCACGACCGACGGTGGGGCTCGAACCCACGAGTCTACTGAATCAGCAGAGAGCTTGGCCCATTGACCTAACATTGCGCTTTAGCCAGCGTAGCCACTGCTGTCGGTAGCAACAGAATCATTCCCTAAGAAGAAATAGCCAAAAAGAAAACAGGTTTGGGAATATCTGTAGAAAAAACTTAACAATATAAACATTAATAATAATAACAACAACAACAACAAAACGAATCCAGGGCAAACTTACACTCATGGCTGTAACATGGATTCAAGCATAGGCTCTCGAAACGAGCAGCTGTCTAGCCTAGTCATGAAGAGTACCTAAAGCCCAGTCGGCTACGGTAGTGGGTAAGAGAATTTGTGCCGCACGAAATGTATGTTGGTATTGTTAATTAATTTCAGGGGCTTCAGACATCTTGGTCATCAGCCTCATGTAGTTGCGTGTATGATGAACTTGTCTCATATCCTGTACTCGTATTTATGTGATGACTGATGTCTGTAGTAGTGTGAGTAGCTGTATTAGGGTCACGGACAGGGTAGGTGCCCCGGGACTAGAAATAGGGTACTATCCCGGCATTTGCCTAGAGGGTGTGTGGAAAAAGAGACAGTCAGACTGAAAGACTGGACTTTATATCATTTATAACCTCCTTGACTTGCATTGTGATTCAAGGAACAACAAAATTCGACATGCAAGCTACCCTATGGGTGTCAAATTACAAAGCTTGCACCCGGCACGCGAGGCCATACGATATTATTATTATTATTATATCATTTTAAATGTTACAAATGTTGAAAAATGCTAGAAAAACTGGAGGCATCTCGCTTCGCTCGAAGCCAAATACTCTTGACATGTTAGATGAACAAGAAACAATCAGAACGCTAGAAAGTTACAAGTCATGAGGAAGCTGGAGCGCGCGGTGAAAGGAGGGAGCCGTCTGGATGACGTCAAGCTCGCCGTGTCGTTGCCATCTCGTAACGCCAGAGCTCACCAGTGAACTCAGTACACATGCACCAAGCGATACTATGACGTCACACACCTCAGTGCATTCTCGGTACATTTCGTGTCGTCGCCGTAAAGTAACGACGAAGTCGACTAGATCATTTAAATGATAAAACCACACTCAGGCTAGCCATTGTCAGCGCCGGGATTTGAACCGACGATCTCGGGACTTGTTGCGCGGTCGTAATGGAAGATTTAACGAGCATAGCTACGCTGTGGGGGAACAAGCACGAAATATAGGTCTATGTACTATATTTATGTGAAAATGAAAATCCACAGCCTGCTTCCAGTCGATCGATCGGGTCAGGGAATGGAATGAATGAAGCCCCCATCCAGCGGCGAGGATATGAACTGTGCCGGCTGCCGAAGCCTGTCTCACTCCTCTGGGGCAATTATTAAATGAATGACAGATTGAAATGATTTTGGAGAGTGACAGGGAAAAACGGAGGACCCGGAGAAAATCCTATCGGCCTCCGCTTTGTCCAGCACAAATCTCACATGGAGTGACCGGGATTTGAACCATGGACCCAGCGGTGAGAGGCCGACGAGCTGCCACCTAAGCCACGGAGGCTCCTTACTATATTTATGTAAGAGTTCGAAATCTAAGCTGTCGTAAAATTCAAAGGTACACTGAGTAGGCTATATACCGATGATGATGATGATGATGATAATTGTTGTTTTAAGGGGCCTAACATCGAGGTTATCGGCCTCAGGCTACATACCATCCGATTCAGCATCCATCGCGGCAACACGATGTGAGGAACACCACACCAAAGGCAGACTGCAGTAGGTTTGTTTCGGGCCGCCTCCTCGGCACTTCCCTTATCGGTCCACTTTGGGTCTGTGCTGCAATTGATTGCTTCAAGCACCACAAAATGGATATGCTCTCATGGTTGTCCAAACTTCCTTTGGATCGACAGAGCATCAAAAATATACGTTAAGCTTAAGAATGGAATTTTAATTCCTTCCAGCTAGATTGAAAATTCATTTGCCATGATAGCAAGGTAGAATACCATACGTATTTTAGCACTGTAAATAGGCCTACTATCAAAAATAACATATACCAAATTAGTAAAATTAGTATATGTTGGCATAAGGCTCGTACAAAAAGAACACTGTTAGATCAAATCAATTTTTACTTCTCAACGTCATTATACGGTAAATAGAAATTACATACAATAAACAAGATGTTCAGTAAAGAACATATAGCCTACTTTCTCCTAAATGCAAGGGTATTGTTATAACTAGAGGTGTTAGAAAGTGTTGTTATTTTTTTGAAGATTTGTTGATTTAAAATTCAAAAGGTGGTGTTTTGTGTTTTTATTATTTTTTCGGGGGATGACATGTTAAAATTTGGAAAGCGATAAGGTTTGTACAATAAGTGCATTTAAAAATATAAACAATTAATAAAACAAAGTAAAAAACAAAACAGCAGGGTAAAACGTTAAACATGGCTATGGAAGAATGAGATAATACTTATATGGAAGTCACATTTTAGGTAGATTTCATTAGAAAGCTAACTATTGCAATGGGTCCCATGTTTCGACTTCCGGAAAATTTCGACATATCTTCGCGTTTCACATCCCCCAGACCCTAAAACCACCGACAGTTCAAAAGTTTATTAATAATTTAAGTATATATGTATCTATCTCTCTCTCTCTATATATATATATATATATACAGTGTGGTCCACCCGCCCCTTATTATTTAGTTTTATGAAACCCAACTAACACGGCATTTCTCCCGATGGTCGATATTGCTCTGCGCTCTGACTGTGCGACAGCAATGTAATTGGGCCATGGGTCTAGCAAAGAAAAACCGACCTTAAACTTTTCCCCGCCAAATACTATGGCCCATTCTACTAACATATGACTCACTGCTCCTTGAAATAACACACATACACGCAATTCGATCGAATTAATAGCTTACGCCACGTGATCTGTAATAGTAGAAAGTTAAATCAACACCATAAATCGTGATTGAAGACTTTGAGATGGACTTAAACGTTTGAGGTGGGACGGCTACTGTAACTACACCACGTTTAGCGAGCTGTATCTACCATGTGTTGGTGGCTGAGAGGTTTAAAGCCTGACAGTACATGATGGGCGCGAGCGGGTTGAATTCTGCTTCGAATCCAGTAGTAGGCATACTTTTTTGAACGAAAGCCCACATTCCATTTTAGTGGGAATGTAACTACATTGCCACATTTATTGCCTTACGACGTATTTTTGTGACGAATACGTTGAATTTTGCTGATTTATTTACGAGAATTTGATCGAACTGGTACGTTGTGCCACGTGACCTGTAATGGCAGCAAATTTAAAAACTGGCATGAATATTAATATAACATATCGAAGTGTCGCTCCGGAGGTCCGGGTTCGATTCCCAGCTTTGCCAAGAAATGTAATATTTGTCTGAGGGCTGAAATTGGGTACACGTAGCCTCGTGAAGCAAATATGAGAAGAAGTGGGTTCGATTCCCACCTCAGCCACCCTAGAAATGGTTTGCCGTGGTTTCCCACTTCTACTCCGGCCAAATTCCGGGACGGATTCTATCTTAAGGCAACGGCCGCCTCCTTCCCAATCCTTAATTGCAAATACACACATCATTATAAGCCCGCAATAACTCAGGTTATCAGACAAATTCTACACACACTCCCAAGTAAACGGGGCTAAATGACCGCGATGTTCTAGCCCCTCACATGAAACAAAACAACAACATATCGAAGGATATTCTGATCGCCAGTGCTTGCATCGAAGTATACGTATTCCTTAGAATTTCCCATGGTATTATTAGCATACTTTCAATTTTTGCAAAAATGAAAGAAGACTTATGAGATCTACACAGGGCCAAAAATTGTGTGTCTGTGTGTGAGTGTGTGTGTGTGAGACTGTGTGTCTGTGTGAGTGTGAGTGTATGTACTCTGAATGTCTGCCCCAACCTATCAATTCGAAAACGGTGAAACCTAATTGAACGAAATTTGGTACAGAGGTAGAACTAGCACAGGGCACCTCAGTGTCATGTTTTATATCGCCGCCATCTTGACGGAAACGTAATGGCGGCCACCCAAATGTTCAAAGCTTAAATCAAATTACGAATAACCTAATCATCCGATCTCTACCAAATTTTGCAACAATATATATTTATATGGCGAGCGTATTTTCACTAAATTACAAGGTAATCAGCCCAATAGTTTGCAGATGGCGGCCATGTATGTGTGCAAATCGATTCCCCCTATCAATTCATACACGGTGAAACCGAATTGAACGATATTTGGTACAGGGGTAGCACTAGCGAAGGACACCTCAGTGTTATGTTTTATATCGCCGCCATCTTGACGAAAACGTAATGGCGGCCTCCAAAATGTTCAAAGCTTAAATCAAATTACGACTAACCTAATCATCCGATCTCCACCAAATTTTGCAACAACATATACTTATATGGCGGGCGTCGTTTGTTTGAACTACAAGGTCATGATCCAATTAGTGTGCAGATGGCGGCCATGTATGTGTGCAAATTGATTCCCCCAATCAATTCAAACACGGTGAAACCGAATTGAACGAAATTTGGTACAGAGATAGCACTAGCAAAGGGCACTCCAGTGCCATGTTTTATATTGCCGCCATCTTGACGAAAACGTAATGGCGGCCATCCTAATGTTAAAAGCTGGAATCAAATTACGACCAACCTAATAATCTGATCACTACCAAATTTTGCAACAACATACCTTTATGTATAGTAAACCTTTAGACCACACTACAAGGTCATCAGGCCAATAATGTGCGGATGGCGGCCATGTATGTGTGCAAATCGATTCCCCCTATCTTTTCAAACACGGTGAAACAGAATGGAACGAAGTTTGGTACAGAGGTAGCACTAGCAAAGGCCACCTCAGTGTCATGTTGTATATCGCCGCCATCTTGACCGAAACGGAATGGCGGCCACCGAAATGTTAAAAGCTTAAATCAAATTACGACCAACCTAATCATTTGATCTCTACCAAATTTTTCAACATCTCTTGACTGAACTACGAGGTCATCAACTCAATAGTTCGCAGATAGCGGCCATGTATGTGTGCAAATCGATTCCCCATATCAATTCAAACACGGTGAAACCGAATTGAATGTTTTTTTTACAGAGGTAGCCCTAGCAAAGGGCACATCTTATTCATGTATAATATCCGTATAGAACGTTGTATTTCAAGAAGCTACTACAACTAACATTCAATTATACTCCTTGAAAAGGACAACGAATTAAAACAATACCCATTCATGTAAGAGAAAGTAGGCTATACGTTCTTTACCGAACATATTGTTTTGTTATTAAATTTTAACAAATTGTCTTAGCATATCTTTAGGCCTGTATCACACGACACTCGCTGACAAGGAAGCTGCTGTGATCGCTGGTACAAAATCCTGTATGATTCTGTTCTCTTCGTCAGTATACCCGCTTGTATTACCGAAGTGTATCACACGCTAGCATTTTGTACTTTAAGTTGTATGAAATAAAACCGAAGGGCTGTCGTTGAGGGCATTATTTGCAGTTAATTCGCCTTAATAACGCAAAACGGTCGCAAAACTTGCTTTAAGTAAATTAGAAAACATGCTTGGTACTGAATGAATGCATTCCATTCAATATTTAAGATCTAACTGTAATAATTGAATATTTTTCCATACGCGTTAATAAGAAGCGCAACAAAAACCTCCAGAGTGTGTTGGGAATGTGTGCAAGTGTTATTGCGCCCGCTCGCTCTTTCGAAGATGCCGGGTTCGAGACTATCCAACGGCAGACTTTTAAAATTCTTTTTAACTATTTTATTATACACTCCCTACCTCGTACAGCAAGATTTCAACTTGGTTTTGTTCACATTATCTACGAAGACGATAGGGAAAGTTATTTTCTTGTCTCATTTAAATGGCTATTTTCCCTAAATACTGTTCAAAACCATGGATGGTTAGTATTCGTTATAATTATTATATTTTTATTCGATTTTACCCTCCATGTTAGGTTTTCCCACGGACTCGGCGAGGGATCCCATCATTACCGCCTCTACGGGCAGTGTCCTGGAGCTTGAAACATCTCGTCTGGGGGATACAACTGGGGAGGTGGGATCAGCACCTCGCCCAGGTGGCCTCACCTGCAAAGCGAACAGGTTCCTCTTGACGGATGGGAAGGGAGGGGAAGATCGGGAGGGACAGGCAAGGAAGAGGGAAGGAGGCGGCCGTGGCCGTACGGTAGGTAACATACCGGTATTTGCCCGAAGGCGAAGTGGGAAACCACGGAAAACCACTTTGAGGATGGGTGAGGTGGGAATCGAACCCCTCTACTTATTTGGACCACCCGAAGCTTAGCAGACCCCGTCCCAGTCCTCATTCCACTTTTCAAATTTCATGGCAGAGCCGTGAATCGAACCCAGGACGTCCGGGGTGGCAGCTAATCACGCTGACCACTACGCAACGGAGGCGACTCTATTTGTGATAATTAGAATTTTAATAGTTCAATATTTATCCCAGAATAATAATATGACACGTTCTGTAATTACTGCCTTGCTGCGAGGCTGAACGGTAACGTTCTCGCTTGCTGTGCCCAAGGTTGCAGGTTCGTATCCTGGCGCAGTCAGCTGGCTTTTGAGGGTGCACAAATGCGAGGGAGCCGTGTCAGTAGATTTACTGGCACGTTGAAGATACCCTTCGGAGCAAAATTCCGGCACCCCGACGTCTCTAAAAGCCAGAGTAGTTAAAAGGGACGTAAAACCAATAACATTATAATTATCTGTATTTACTGTATGTTTGGGGCAGATGACCTCGTAGTTCCGCCCCTTAAAACCTCACTAACTAACTATTACTGTAAGTGTATAGCAATCGCTTTTCGCACAGAAGCCGTTGAAAGAAATTGTAGTTTCGGTCTGATGTATTTATTCGTGAGCCTACCCACATAACACATCTATTTGTTACGTGGGTCGTCTGATTTAGTCGGAGTTTTCATTTAAACAAAGGTGGTCAAAATTTCGAACACTTGCTACCTTGAATATACAGGATACCTTGCTTTCGTTCTACAGATCGTTATGTCGTCGTCCAATCTGGCTGCGTACCATCGGAAAAGTACGGTCCTTTTGAGGACCAAATAAAAAATCACTCGTTGGAACAGATAGATATGCGTCCATAATACATCCACAAAAAAAAAGACATTAAGCAAAAAAATGTACTAGTTAAAAGTTCGAACCTACTACAATACGACTTCGTTGACGCTACTCTAGCAATTATTGATTTAGCCTCCATAGCTACCGAGAACCATAGTGTATTGATGGCATGTATTGAATCTATTCGTAGACACTTCCTGTTCAAACGTAAGAAGGTGTTCTTCGGAGCTCTGATCGTTTCAATCATGCATTATATTTGAGGTCATTGAAAGAACACTGCCACTATTGATTTCTACTATATTCGCGAGGATGTACTCAACAGTAAAGTTGTACAATGGACGTACTAATGTTTTTAGGATGACTGTGATATACGCGTTAGTTGGGTTGCCTTCCTCCAAAAAAAAATAAGGGGCGGGTGGACCACACTGTATATATATATCAGTTTCTTGTGGACACGATAACTACCGTAATTTTACACCAATCACTTTGAATTTTTTACATAATATGTATCCCTATAAAATATCGGTCGAGTTCGTTAATGGGCAAAATCGGTCAAAGGGGGTGAAAATGGGGGGCTTTTTTTTTCGAAAAAGTCAAATATCGCTATAACTCTCTTAATACATGAAATATCGAATCCCTTAAAAGTTCATAATATGTGTCTGTTAAGTGCCAAAAATTTATGTCAAATAAGTTTTTTGATAGCACCAACCATTGACCAAAGGGGTGGGAAAACGTGGGTTTTTCGGGAAACATTAATCATATCTCTGTTAATAGGCACAATATCAAAACCGCACCAAATGGACAATATTACTCCAATAATTACCTAAAACTTTTGTCTGAAAGAATTTTTGATATGACCCACCATTACGCCACGGGGTGAACAAAATGATTTAAATTATAAGAAAATGCCAAGTGCCAAGAGAGGTTGCCATGACAACTTTACTTTTAATTGATAAGGGATGGGCCATCAACAGTTGCTATGACAACGCCACTGCACGAGATCACATTCAGTTTTCATATGTCTGTGGGAAGCGACTTCGGTATCGGAACTGGTAGCATGCTGAACTTCTATGCCCAAGGTCGCGGGTTCAAACCCGGCTGAAGTCGTCGGATTTACTAAGAGCGCTAAAAAACGTGAGTTTGCTTTCCTTCGGAGGGGAAGTTTCAACGTTCGTGGCGAGTTGCTGATTGAGGTGGCATCTAGTAGCCAAGTTCACAGCTAGGTGTCGATGACGGTAGTATTTTAGGTAGATTTCATTAGAAAGCTAACTATTGCAATGGGTACCATGTTTCGATTTCCGGAAAATTTCGACATATCTTCGCGTTTCACATCCCCCAGACCCCAAAACCACCGTCAGTTCAAAAGTTGATATATAATTTATGTAATATATGTATATATGTGTATCAGTTTCTTGTGGACACGATAACTGCCGTAATTTTGCACCAATCACTTTGAATTTTTTTACCGAATATGTATACCCATAAAATCTCGGACGAGTCCATTACTGGGCTAAATCGGTCGAAGGGGATGAATATGGGGGACTTTTTTTTTCGAAAAAATGAAATATTGCTATAACTCTCTTAA
This sequence comes from Meconema thalassinum, assembly GCA_946902985.2. Taxonomy (NCBI): domain Eukaryota; kingdom Metazoa; phylum Arthropoda; class Insecta; order Orthoptera; family Tettigoniidae; genus Meconema; species Meconema thalassinum. The sequence goes on along the minus strand of OX336396.1, from coordinate 212,353,739 downwards.
TATGTGAAATATCGAATCCGTTCAAAGTTCATACTATGTGTCGGATAAAGCCCAGAAATTTATGTTTGAAACGTTTTTTGATAGCACCAACCATTGGCCAAAGGGGTGGGAAAAAGTGGTTTTTTCGGGAAACATTAATCATATCTCTGTTAATAGGCACAATATCAAAACCGTACAAAATGGACAATATTCCCCTAATAATTACCTAAAACGTTTGTCTGAAAGAATTTTTGATATATGCCACCATTGCGCCAAGGGATGAGAAAAATGATTTCGGAATTATAAGAAAATGCCAAGAGCTATCAGTGGTTGACATGGCAACACTACTAAATTGATGAGGGATGAGCCATCAGACGTTGCCATGACAACGCACTTGCGCGAGATCAGATTCATATTTCCATCTGACTAAGTGTGAAGCGGCTTCGGTGACGTAACTGGTAGCATGCTGAACTTCTATGCCCAAGGTCGCGGGTTCAAAGCCGGCCAAAGTCGTCGGATTTTCTAAGAGCGCTAAAAATCCCCCAGTAAGCTTTCCTTTGGAGGGGAAGTTCCAACGTTCGTTGCGAGTTGCTGATTGAGGTAGCATCTAGTAGCCAAGTTCACAGCTAGGTGGCGTTGACGTTAGTATCTGGTAGCAACATTAGGAACTACTGCTTGAAATTTAGCGTCTGCATTCCTTACCTGAATTACAGACTAATACAGCCATCACAATTCACACCGTTTATCAGACAGATTCTACACTCACCCAAAGTACACGGGGCTACATGACCACGTTGTCGCAGCCCCTAAACTGAGGAACCAACCAACATCTCTGCGGGAAATATAATTTTGCGTGAAGAAGTAACAGACCGTTACATAGTTACACATCAGTGTCGAAACCTTGCATAAGGACAGTGTGACCACAAGTATAACCAGTAGTTCCGTGAAGAACTGTACAGCCTATTTTCATATATCCTGCTCATGTTAATTGCCTCTATCAACATACAAAATTTCAGTTTAATTGCTGTAACAGATTCGTAGATATTGAGAACCGTCTAAATATTTCAGATGGTCGCCAGGTTGGATTTTTATTTTTGTACTATTATATTAAGATTATTGAGTACGTGTGGTATTCAAACTTCAATCGCATGATTAGAACACAAGAAGTAAAAACGAGATTTTAAAATTACGCACAGCAGCCATCTTGTGATTATGCAAACAATTGAAATAAATTAGATGCCAGTGGATCAACATTTGTGTAGGCATTTAACGTGCAACGTTTCACGGCACTCGGATAGTTAATTCGCGAGAAACGTCCATTTAAATATTTATACTTCGCGTCGCCGCCATGTTGGATTCGTGCTCACCAGGTTACTGAAAGTCCTATAGGTGAACATATGTTCATAGTCTCTATGAACATAAAAAATTCAGTTTGGTTGCTGTAAAAGATTCATAGATATTGAGAACCGTCTAAATATTACGGAAGCTTGCCATTTAGGATTGTTATATGTATAGGCCATAGAGTTATGTGCCATTCAAGGACACTTATTGCCTAGGTTCATTATTCAAACTTTCACTTCGATCGCATGATTACGACACAAGAAATAAAAACTTAGTTTTAAAATTTCGCACAGCCGCCATCTTGAGGTTATGTAAACAATTGAATTAAATTAGATGGCAGTACATTACAATCTGCAAAAACATTTACTGTACCACATTTCACTGCGCTCAGAGAGTTAACTCACGAGAAAAGTCTATTAAAATATTTCAAATTCGCTTGGTCGCCATGTTCGTTTTGTACTTTACAGGTTTATGAATTATACATAGGTAAACTTGTATCAGTACCCTTTATCACCGTACAAAATTGCAGGGTGATATCTGTAATAGTTTCGGGGATATAGAATGTCAGTGAAATATTTCGCACAGCCGCCATTTTGAGGTTATGTAAACAATTGAACTAAATTAGACTCCAGTGCATTGCAATGTGTATAAATATTTGCTGTACCAAGTTTCATTACGTTTGGATGGTTAAATCGCGAGAAAAGTCTATTTAAAAGTCTCCACTTCGCTTGGCCGCCATGTTGGTTATGTAGTAACCAGGTTTTTGAAAGTCTCATAGGTGAACTTCTAGTAGTAACCTTTATCACCGTACGAGATACTGAATGCTAGTGAAATATTTCGCACAGCCGCCATGTTGGATCGGTGAGACGTAACAAAATTCGATGGGCACGGTCGAGGTCGCCGGGAATAGTGCTATGAAATTACCGAGTTTCACTGAAATCGCTCCAGCCGTTTAGATTTTATTACGGACACACACACACACACACCTCACACACACACACACACACACGCACACTCACACGGACAAAAGGTGATCTCATAAACCTATTTTTTCAAAATTGAAAATAGGCTAAAAATGGACTCCAAATGACAAGAAGGTTACCGTCCCCATAAGACAATAAAATGTTTAAAATATGTTTAAAATGAAGAAAAACAAAGTTAATTAATCTCCAATTATAAAATACTTTCACGCGATAAATGAGGTCTGATCCTTCTACGAAAACCTGCATATTCTGCCTATTTTCGCTTATCTCCAAGTTTGTCCGGTGAAATCTACCTCCGCCTTCCGGCGTGCCGAGAGGACTTTTTTATTTTACATTCACCATCTCGAAACACATTTCAGTGAATACCTTTTTCAGTTTTATCCAAATACTGCGGTGAAATCACTGGAAGTAGATCATGGTTAAAGTCTCAGCATTTGCAGCTGTCAATTTTCGCCTCCTATCACTTACTATGAGACTGTATTTCGAAAATGACCTTTCAGAATCCACATTTGAACAAGGATACCACACACACTTTAATGCAGCTGTTGCATAGTCTCGGTGAGCAGGCCTTAATCCCTTGAGGATCTCTGGAACATTCACATTATCTTCATGACGCAGTTGGTTCTTGATTGCGGTCAGGTAAATGCTGCGAGCCTCTGAAAACTGTTGAGACTCCATCTTCGTAAAAATGGGGCATTCTTCTTAAATTGGAGCAGTTCTGTGGGAGATACGTCCTTAGGTGCATGCCGAGGATCAAACAATGACCCGATGGCTTCTACAGTCTTCCTGGCTGGATCCGTGGTCCTTAAAGTCCTGACTTTCACTAGAGCTGACTGGGCAACACACGTAAGTTTGGACTTAACCTTTATCTGCATCTTTTGAGGAAGCTGTTCCAAGTTCTGGAGGATCGTATGATTGAACATTCCACCATCGGCTAATAGCTTGAGCTTTACCTCAAGGTCATCTAGCTTCCCAGCCAGTAAGTGAATTGTTGGGTACTTAGATCCCTCCAAGAAATTAAGGAAGTCCATAAGAGAGGCACCAACAACAGAAACATACAATGCTTGTAATTGTATAAATTGTATTGTTGAAGTCGATGCTTGTTGGAAAAATTTGACCCCAGAATTTGAATCTTCCAATGTTTTGAAAAATTCTACCAGATCTTCCACATGCGTGGCCATATACATTGCAGCCTTAAACCGTCAATTCCATCTTGTACTTACGGGCATTGGGAAAGCTAGAATTTCATTCTCTTTTTCGGTGTTTTCATATTTCTCCCTTAGAAATGCAACGTAATTGCTTTTTCTTTTTCGCGTATTTAAAAAGGCATTCTTTGTCTTTACTATAGACATGTTCAATTCGTCCAGCTCGTTTTCAAATACGCAGCCGATAAGATTGACTTTATGAGCCCAGCACTGGACATGACTTAATTCTTCAATCAATCCTTGAAGAGTAGTTACACATTTTGTCATGTAGCGTGCTGAGTCCGTAACTACTGCCACTACACGCTCCCGTTCAATTTCACAGGAATTCAAGGTGTCTAATATCGCATTGGAGCAATTTACGCTATTGGCAGAATCTAGAACAGCAGCCAGATGGGTGTTCATTCCAGTTGATAGTACTGATGGACGAAAAAGAATGTTGAAAACACACCTACCATTCTTGTCAGTTGTTTCGTCACATAGCAGAAACACGTCTTTGTTTTTTATATCTTTCCTCCTTCTTTCGCCAATCATGGGGATGTATTTCTGACGAATCTGATTTGCTGATGGTAAATCTCCACTTCCGCGAACGTACTTATTAAACCAAGTACGGATAGCAGGATTGTCTAGTTTCTCTACTGGTATATTAGCTTTCACAAACGCAGTAGTAGTGTCCAAAATAAACTCTACTTTCATATCCTTCACACGACTAGCATTTGATAATGTTTCTTTCAAGGTGGCCACTCTAGGAACACTAACTTCAAGACGCGAATTTTCTCGGCGTTTTGAATGCTTCTCCGATTTGCAATGTTTGTCTAATGCATCTTTCCTGCGATAATCTAACCGACGATCACAATATTTGCACATAAGAATGCCACAAGAAATTATAAATCCTTCATTCTTATATTCATTAAGTCTGTCTGTGGCAGAAACAGCTACTTTCGGCATTTTTAAACTCAACTGAGTGATGCCCAGTAACAAACACTGTTATCACACGGTTGACTGTATTCACACGCCAGTATAAATTCGTAACCACACGCAAAATTTATTTCTGAATTCGTGTCATAATATTTAAATTACGTCGCGTCTCATCTTCCTGTACTGCTAAGTTCGGAACTAATACGACGAACACGTGGTCGCCAACTGATTCACGCAAATAACACACTAGCTTCGATGATAACGCACAATTTGCGCACTTTTTATTAAATTATATAGAATTCTCTACTATAATTTACACTCGCTACCGATGTAACAGGAGGCAAACGTAGTTTACATTATGAACAACTATCACATAACCTTTTGGAGGTAGTAGGCCAAACTATGCACGCCGCGATATAACAGCTGTTTACCACAGCGCTAAAATCCAACGAGTAACGAGAATATCGACAGTATATCGTAATATGACGTATATCGTAGTATTACCCCTCGCGAAACTATACAATCGATCATTCTCTCGAATTGAACACCAACCAAATTCGATTATCGGCTTGTGGACAAAAATGTTCGGATTGGTGTGGGGAAAAAATATGAAAATTTGTTTTTATTTCGCAGATTGCGGTATTTGTGGTGTTATTCACAAAATTCGCGTTATTTCGCGATTTAATTTCACTCTTGGGCGGCACGAAACATGTAAATACGTGAAAATAAAACATCCTAACCTCTAAATATGACTTTTCGTTTTATCGCGAATTAACAAAAACTAACACCTCTAGTTATAACCCCTTTTCAAGGAGTATAATTGAATGTTGGTTGTAGTAGCTTGTTGAAATACAACGTGCTAGACTGATATTAAACATGAATATGAGGTGCCCTTTGCTAGTGCTACCTCTGTAAAAAATTTCATTCAATTCGGTTTCACCATGTTTGAATTTATATGGAGAATTGATTTGCACACATACATGCCCGCTATCTGCAAACTATTGGGCTGATGGCCTTGTAGTTCAGTCAAAAGATGCTTTCCACCAAAAGGTATATTGTTGGAAAATTTAGTAGAGATGAAATGATTAAAACACTTGGGTGGCAGTCATTCCGTTTCCGTCAAGATGGCGGCGATAAAAACATGACACTGAGGTGCCCTTTGCTCTGTACCAAATTTTGTTCAATTCGATTTCACCGTGTTTGAATAGATAGGGGGAATCGATTTGCACACATGCATGGCCGCCATCCGCAAAGTATTGGGCTGATGACCTTGTAGTTTGGTTAAAAGATTCTTCATACATTAAGGTATAATGTTGAAAAATTTGGTAGAGATCGGATGATTAGGTTAGTCGTAATTTGATTTAAGCTTTGAACATTTGGGTGGCCGCCATTACGTTTCCGTCAAGATGGCGGCGATATAAGACATGACACTGAGGTTCTCTTTGTTAGTTCTACCTCTGTACCAAATTTCGTTCAATTCGGTTTCACAGTGTTCGAATTGATAGGGGTGGACAGACATTCAGAGTACACACACACACACACACACACACACACACTCACACACACACAGACAGACAGACACACACACAATTTTTGGCCCTGTGTAGATCTCATAAGACTACTTTCATTTTTTTTGCGAAACTCGAAAGTAGGCTAACAACCCCTCAGTTATGCCAAATCCCAAATCAAAACACATGTAATAATACAGTGGAACAACCTCTAGGTATCCTGTACAAAAGGGTCTGTCACAAGTTAATTATTTTGCCCCAACATTTATAGCCGACTCCAGTGCAAAACATTAGTGCCCGAATTCATCCTTACGCAGTTTCTCTCTGGTCATGGAAAGTTTAAGTGCTACTTCGAACGTTTTAAAATTAACATTTCAGGTCATTATTTGTGCCTTAGTGGATCTTCTCAAACAGTGGACTATTTACTCTTCGACTGTGTCATGCTTAGCAGGACAAGATTCGAACTTGAGTGTCATCTAAACAATTGTAATATGGAACTTTCAAAACCTTTATTCCATCTGTTTATTTATTTATTGATTGAATATCCATTACAGTAAATGGAACCCTATTACACATAGTACATTGGTGTTGTAGTTTGTTACAAAATCAAAAATTAATAACATCATAAAATTATGAGATTAATTTTTGAAAAATAAGATGAATAAAAGTTAAAAACTGCTTATAATTTTTTTCGTGAATTTGTGATAAAGTGGTTTTGAAAATTCCAAGTTGCAGAAATTTAAGCGACAGTTCAAGTTGTATCTGGCTTTACCAAACACAGAGCATTCAAACAACAGGTGATCTATTGTTTGAGGAGAATCACAAAATCAGGAATAACCATCGACAATATTAATTTTAAAACGTTTGAAATACGATTTAAAACGCCCGTTACCCGTTAAGAATTGACTAAGTTCAAAATTCGGCACAAACATCTTACACTGGAGCCTATGGTGAACTTCTGGAAAAAATATATTTCTTGTGACAGATCCTTTTGTAGAACGGGTCCAGTAGTTGTTCCACTGACTTGTTAAGTGACTTCTAATTTGTCACTTTGCATAACATATTGGGGACTTGCCATATGAAGCTTGCATATTAGATGCTGCTGCTGTTTTTGAGAGTTGATCCGCTCTTTCGTTTCCTGGAGTTCCGACATGTCTATCCGTTTAAGAAATCCTGCTGTTACAAACAGTTCCTTAAATTCATTCACCACATCTACAATAATCTAGATTCATAATTTTGTGTTAAGGACCAATAATTAACTGATCGAAACTATAACCCTCTTATACTCATGCACAATAGGGTTCAAACTGTTCGGATATTCAATACATAATTATACGGTAAGGTATGAAGTCTTATTATTTGAATACATGGCACAGTTTTCATATTCATCAATTTCCTTTTTAATAAATAAATTCATTTATACATGATATAATATTTTCCAATGAATAGATAACAACTGCGTATGTCCACGATACCCGGCAGTAACTTCAAAGATTCAATACATAGGACATTCTACACTCCATTTACGCTTGCAGCTTCACTTCTTGCAAACCAGGGCACGTCACACAGTGAGTCAGCTTCAAAATTTTTAACGTATATATACACTACTTTTGATATTCTAAATTCCTTGTTTTTCTACCGACGATTTTCGAGGGTATTTACTGTCAAACACAATATTATATTTGAATATAACTAATATTTATTTTTGTTTGTAAGGATATCCACTTCAATTGATTATAGCTTGCCACGGAGGGTGATTGGTTATCGTATTTGACTACCAACACCAAGCTTGCAGGTTCGCTCCTGACCGTGGTAAGTAATTTTTGAAAGGCGAAAAAAATCACGGCAGGCATGTCATACGTTGTTGGCAAGTTAAAGAACCTATTTGAATTCAGTAGGCCGTGTTCATAATGGCAAAATTAATTTTGGGATTATCCGCCAACACAAAGTTCCTCCATTCTCTACTAGAAAGTGCTATAGTGTCAAGGAGCTTAGATATCGACCTCATTGACTTTCATAGCGCTCCAAGGAACGACAAAATTCGACATGCAAGCTACCCCCTGGGCGTCAAATAACAAAGCTTGCAACCGGCACCCGAGGGCATACGATATTCTTCTTCTTTCTTCTTTCTTCGATTCGGCCAACTAGGGACCATGTCAGTTCAACTGTCTCTTCTTCCGAGCTCTAACTCCCGCCCAGTGTTCCCGCATTCGTCTCTGGTGTTGTTCTTTTCTCTCTTGGGACCACAACTCCCTGTCTTCAGCTTCGGCTTTTCCTGGAAACCTTTGTGCGTACGTAGATTTTCCTGAAGTGGAACACGTTCCTGGATATCCTTATGGAAAATTTCCATTTCACGTATATCTTTCTCAACTTCCGTGAACCATGACCCTTTAGTTTTCTTATTTTGAAAGTACGTCAATATCCGTTTTGATATCCGGCCTTACGATATTATTATTATTATTATTATATTATAGATTATTTATTTCAATTAAAAATTATTATAGGCTATAGTTTTTCTTACCCAACATTCATATTAGAACATAGTTTTTCAACAATCTTCTATTTTTATTACTGACCGACAGCAGTGGCTTCGCTGGCTAAAGCGCAGCGTTAAGTCAAGGGGCCAAGCTTTCTGCTCACTCGGTAGACGCGTGGGTTCGGGCCCCACCGTCGGCCGTCCTTGAAATCGTCTTCCGTGGTTTTCCCCATTTCGACACCAGGCAAATGCTGACACGGTACCTTCTGACAGGCCACGGTCGCTTCCTTCCACATCCTTGCCCAATTTCATTCATATTCACCCATTTCATCTCTCATCCCGACGGGCGTCAACTAGAAAGACCTGCACTCGGCCTCGTAGGAGGCCACACGACAAAAAAAAAAACTGACTGAAGATTACCTCAACGTAGGTCGAAACATGTGTCATCGTTATTAATTGGCGTATTCTGAAACATCTTATAATTCCAGCCAGATTGTAAATCTGACCTACAAGAGCGGTTTATGCCGATGACAACCAATCGAGTGGAAGAAGGAGAGTAAGCTCTGAATAATAAAATCAGTGAGAAGTTGCGTCAGATTGGAAACGAGTAGTTCCGTGAGGAACTATACAGCCTATTTTCATATATCCTACTTATGTTAATTGCCTCTATCAACGTACAAAATTTCAGTTTGATTGCTGTAATAGATTCGTTGATATTGAGATCCATCTAAATATTCCGGATGGTCGCCATTTTGTATTGTTATATGTAGAGGCCATAGAGTCATGTACCATTAAAGGAAAATTATTGCGTAGGTTCATTATTCAAACTTTCACTTCGATCGCATGATTACGACACAAGAACTAAAATAGTACATTATGCAACGAGCCTATAATGGCTATAATTAAGACACGAGTATTTTTATAAAACGAGCGTATGCGAGTTTTATAATTTCCATACGAGTGTCTTAATTACCATTGAAGGCGAGTTGCATACGACTGTTTATGTTCGACGATAATTATAACTTTATTATATGTTTTAACATAAATATTCATAAATATCTGTTCAGTCACTACAGTAGAATGTTGTGATCGGGTGCTGCGGTGGGTAGTATATCTCTCTTGCCCAAGCTCTCTGGACAACCGACGCATGCGCTCTGTGTGCTTCAATACCATATGTTCAGATTGCGCACCAGTATTCAGTAAAACTGTCACTGAAGTCGTGTCAAAACCACGCGCTGTGTAGAAATTGGTTTTGGGGATATTAAGGTACCGATACAGTGCTATTTCTTGTCTCATATTCGCCAGTTTATTTACGCGAACATATGGACGGTGCCTATTCCATGTCGGTAATTTATTATAGTTCGATGTTGTGTTTATGTCCGACATGTTGGATTTTGAGTGCATGCGCGAAGGTATCGTTACCTAATTGGTCAATGAACGAGCTCTGATTGGCTGGAGAAACTGTATCATAATGAAAAACGGTGTTATAATGACCATCATTATGATACAGTTTTCTAACACATAATAGTGAGGGTCGAACATAAAAATAATTTTACAATTCGCACAGCCGCCATCTTGAGGTTATGTAAACAATTGAACTAAATTAGATACCAGTGCATTACAATGTGTATAAACATTTCCTGTACCACGTATCATTGCGTAAGGATCATTAAATCACGAGAAAGGTCTATTTAAAATTTTGAACTTCGCTTGGCCACCATATTCGTTTTGCAGTTAACCGGTTTTTTGAAAGTCTTATAGATGAACTTCCAGTAGTGCCCTTTATCACCGTACAAAATTTCAGGGTGATACCGCTAATAGTTTCAGAGATATAGAATGCCTTCGAAATATTTTGCACAGCCGCCATCTTGAGGTTATGTAAACAACTGAACGAAGTTAGATGTCTGTGCATTGCCATGTGTATAAACATATACTGAACCAAGTTTTATTGCGTTTGGTTGCTTAAATCGCGAGAAATGTCTATTTAAATGTCGCAACTTCGCTTGGCCACCATGTTGGTTTTGTAGTTACCAGGTTTTCAAAAGTCACATAAGTGAACTTCTAGTAGTTCCCTTTATCACCGTAAGAAATTGCAGGGTGATATCGGTAATAGTTTCGGATATATTGAATGCTGATGAAATATTTCGCACAGCCCCCATGTTGGATTGGTGAGACGTAACAAAATTTGAAGGGCACGGTCAGGGTCGTCCGGAATAGTGCTATAAATTTACCGAGCTTCATTGAAATCGCTCCAGCCGTTTAGAAGTTATTAGGGGGGGGGGACACACACCATCACACACACGCACAGACAGACACACGTAAAAAGGTGATCTCATAAGCCTATTTTTAGCCTACTTTCGATTTTCGCAAGAAATGAAAGTAGTTTTATGAGATCAACACAGGGCGAAAAAAAGTGTGTCTGTCTGTGTGTGTCTGTGTATGTGTGTGTGTGTGTGTGAGTCTGTGTGTGTGTGTGTGTGTGTGTGTGTGTACTCTGAATGTCTTTCCTCCCCTATCAATTCGAACACGGTGAATGCGAATTGAACGAAATTTGGTACAAATGTAGCACTAGCAATGGACACCTCAGTGTCATGTTTTATATCGCCGCCATCTTGACGGAAACGTAATGGCGGCCACACAAATGTTCAAAGCTTAAATCAAATTACGACTAACCTTATCATCCGATCTCTACCAAATTTTGCAACATCATACCTTTATGGGGGGAGCATCCTTTGACCAAACTAATAGGTCATCAGCCTAATAGTTTGCGGCTGGCGACCATCTTTGTGTCAAAATGGATTCCCCCTATTAATTCAAACACGGTTAAACCGAATTGAACGAAATTTGGTACAGAGGTAGCACTAGCAAAGGGCACCTCAGTGTCATGTTTTATATCGCCGCAATCTTGACGGAAACGGAATGACGGCCACCCAAATTTTAAAAGCTTGAATCAAATTACGACCACCCTAATAATTTGATCTCTACCAGATTTTGCAACAACATGCCTTTTTGTGGAAAGCAGCTTATGACTGACTACAAGGTCATCAGCCCAATTGTTTGCAAATAGCGACCATGTATGTGTGCAAATCCATTCCCCATATCAATTCAAACACGGTGAAACCGAATTGAATGACATTTTTTTACAGAGGTAGCACTAGCAAAGGGCACCTCATATTCATGTTTAATATCCCTATAGCACGTTGTATTTCAACAAGCTACTACAACCAACATTCAATTATACTCCTTGAAATGGACAAAGAGTTATAACAATGCCCATGCATTTAGGAGAAAGTAGGCTACATGTTCTTTATTGAACATCTTGTTTCATAAATGATCATAGGCTCATAAATACGTTTCCACGTGATAAAGTACAATTGTGGGAATACATTTATTTACACCTTCTGCCTGAAACCCCCCAAAAAGTGGAGTTACGTCACTTAGGAAATAAGCCCGTATTATTCTCTTATTCTGGCAGATTATTCTTTTCTCCACCAGGGCAATATTCTCTCCTTATTACGGCTTGAGGTTCAAATGGCAGCTCTGAAACAATGGGTCGCACGTCGAGGTTAATAAACTTTGTGGTCGCAATAAATCTGAGACATAATAATGGCGGAGACATTTTCATGGCCTCCTCGCTCTTTAGGGATAACGTGGCTTGTGAAATATTAAAGGATTTACTGCTGCTTTCTAAAACTCGTTGTCAAACCATATTAGAAGCCTTCTTTCTTTACCAAGATGCAATGCCACAAAATATAAGTTACTTTTGGCACTTGGCTGGGTATTCACAGGGCGCATTCCGAGAAGAATCCTATTAAAATGTTTATGTTCGACGATATCGAAATATAAACATTATGTGTCAGAAAACTGTATCATAATGAGGGTCATTATAGTAATATTCTTCATTATGAGACAGTTTCTCCAAGCAATCAGAGCTCATTCATTGAACAATTAGGTAAGGATAGCTTCGCGCATGCGCTCAAAATCCAATATGTCGGACATGAATTACATGATTTGACAGTTCAAATTAGATATTGGATCAACAATTGTAGTTACAAACCCAAACACAAAGACGAAAAGAGCACACGCCTTTACGGTAACAAGAAAATACTATGACATATGCAAGAAATTAATGAATCTATGTCCAGAAGTTAGCAACGCAGCATCCTTCTACATAAATTACCGACATGGAAAATGCACCGTCCCATATGTTCGCGTAAATAAACTGGCGAATATGAGACAAGAAATAGCACAGTACCTTAATACACCCAACTTCAATTTCTACACAGCGCATTGCTTTCAAACGACTTCGGTGACAATATTAGTGAATGCTAGTTCTGATCGGCACCAGATATCATGCAGGCTGTAAACAATAGCACTGCCAAGCAAAGTAAATGATCTCTGCCTTCGAAATTCTTTGACCCACGCATGCGCTCTGTTCAGTCAGCAAACCACCCAGTGCACTGAAGTTACTGAATCGCACAGATATTTATGATATGTTATAACTAGGGCCCGGATGTTGATGCCATAAAAAGTTTAAAAATGCACTTAAAATTTTCAAAAATGACTAATAAATGACCTAAAATTCGAAATATGCACTATAAAATGGAGAAATTAATCTTATAATAATAACCTCACCAATGTTTCATAAATGACATCTTAAGCTCAAACTGAAAAGTCAATAAAAATAGATTTTAGCACTTAACGAAATGTTTATGTTCACTTTAGTCTCAGTTGCACTGCACTACAAATGTCATTCTGATGTTGTCAAATGTAAATGATCTGCGGTTATCAGCCAACAAGTTTTTATATCTTGACAAGCTGCGTTCTACATCAACTGATGGGATCGGAGCGTACTTGAAGTAAGGAAGGTCGTTTGCTGCTAACTCGGAGAGACGTAACTCCCTCATATAAAGCAGTGACATGACTAAATTGGAATAAAATGATATGATTTCTTTAAAATATGACCAAAAAAAAATTACCAAAATTAAAAATATCCTCTTAAAATGGAAAAATAGCAAAAAATTGCAAAAAGATGCAAAATAAAAATGACATATTTGAAGGTGGGGAGGCTTGTCCGGAGTTTCTATGTACTTCAGCATTGTTTTAGACAGCTCAGTAAAAAGATGAGATGTCATCAACATCCGGGCCCTAGTTATAACATATAATAAAGTTATAATTATCATCGAACATAAACAGTCGAATGCAAGTCGCCTATAATGGTCATTAAGATACTCGTATGGAAATTACTCGTGACTTAATTATTGCCATTATAGGCTCGTTGCATAATGTACTATAAAATCACTTAGTTAACGGTACTTATATTGTCGCTAGAAACTTGAAATTTGGTACGGAGATTCTTAATAAATCAAGATTTAGTTACTGTCAGTTGTAACTCCTCAGTCGGTCAACTCGAATTTTCCAAATGACTGGGCGGGGTACAATGTAGGTCCTATATAACACTGGCCCAAAAAAAAAGTGCCAGGGATATTGCAACGAATATGGGGTATTTTGGAGAAGCTGAATATGAATCTCTCATTGATTTTTGCAGATTGGCTCTAGTTTATAAGATACAGGGTGTTCATTAACTTAATGTCGTACTCTGATGATGAAGTTAATTGTTGATTTAAGGGGCCTAGTGTCTAGGTTATCGGCCCCTAATGGTTTGGGTGATAGCGAAAATGACAATGAAATGGAAACTAGCACGAAAACCAAGGTAAATTGAAAATACTTACAAAAAAAAAAGGAATTAAGATTGAAAAGACTCCCAAAATGTAGAGTGGAAATACTGTACCCAACTGGGGTTGGTACAGGATATGAACTTCGGATATCTGGGATGAAGAGACGTTCAGTTACAAGCTAGCCATGAGGAAATAAGAAGTGATTCAGGCAATGACGCATAGCATTGACAGCCTTATCTGAAGTAGCAGGATGCAAGCTGTGTGTGAATCATGAGGACAGTTACGCTGTGATGAATCAACCCGAGCAGATTGGCAGGAGAATCACCGCAGAGTGTTAACGTTAGCATTTTTATGACAACCATGGATTGCCTCCAAATACCGCAAAATTGTGAAATAACCCGTTTTCGCGGAAACAACGCAAAATTACATAAATATGTTTACGTAGAACAGGATAATCCAGGGAATTATGAATTGATCAAGACTAAAATCGTTAATTTAGGCCCAGGGAAAAAGCCCTTACGAAGCAGTTACGTCATTAGGCGGAGCTAAGAGGAGGTCTTGGGAAGGAGAGAATAAAACTCATTCGCCCACACAGCTGAGGAGCCTTGTAGATTTTATTTAAAATAAATATACGATCGATTTTCAGGAAACGAAATGATAATGTAACGTTTGAATTATAGGGAACATAATGATATATTTTTCAAAAACGTGCGACGTCTATTTCAAAAGATAGTTGCAAGAAGAAGACAAAAGTAATTTATTTTTGCACGTTCCCAATATATAGCCAAGGTTTCAGCCAGAGAGCATGCAGTATTCGTCATCCCAGTGAGGCGTTAGGCTGTATCAGAAGCAGTTATACCATCAGTAAGCTTAGAGGCACTACACGCTGTCTCATAAAATGCAGAAACGCTGCATCATATCAGTCGTAGTTCAGTCAAGCCCAGAGAGGCTCAGCGCAATTTCGCACAGTACATAAGTATACAGTACGCAGTATTATCAGTCTGCCTGGACGAAAGTTCGTCCTCACGTTAGTAAAAACTCATCACACTCCTGTATGGAGATGTCACAGCGAGTAACTCAGTTCGTTACCTACTGCTAAAGAGGATCTTGTTAAGACAAGTTAACAAATCGTCGGTATCCGCGGTTTCAACAAAATTTTGTATGTGCGTGGTAATATAAATACGTCACGTCAAAAAAGTACTGTTGTTTGTAAGTGATCACTAAAGCACTTGTGCTAGATCAAATAAAATTGTACGCTACACGGAAACCGTGACAAAATAAGTTGCGCCGCGTCAAATTCTAGAACATTAATCAGCTAGAAAACATCAGTCCAGATCAGTAGAGACATTACGCTGGAAATCATCGGTTCGAGACTATAGATAGGTCTTCGTGAAAGTCAAGTGAAAGACCACAGTATTAAGGGTCAGATATTGGATCGAAATCCAAAAATTCAAATAAATGGACACGGGTTCGAGACCAAAACCAAATTCAGTGAACTTTAGCGAAGCTACAGTGTGTCAAACAGGGACGTAGCCAGAAAAACATTCTCGTGGGAGAAAGAAGAAAAAGCTGATCGCAGATATAAAAAGGACAGATTACGGTCAAGAAGTGAGCGGACCATAGGTTCGATAGACCGCTACATAAGTGTAGGGCAAGTGAAAAATGCAAATCGCTTATAAAAAGACGATAAAGAAAGCCGAAATAGACTGTTAAAAGGACAGGGCAGAGACTAAATCCAGTGAAGAACTAGGAGCCGTTCGAGTTATCACGCGTCCAATGCAGGGTCTTAGGATCTCATCAGGGCATCGATCACCGATAGAAAGTACCGAAGATCACTGAGATATGGTGGAAAAATAGTGCTGTGTAAATAATCTAAAAGATATATGTGCTTAGTTTTAATACAGTATTTTATAGAATAATAATGTGTTTAAATATAAGCGAAGGTCGATTGGGCCTAAGTGAAGTGAAATTCAAGAAAGAAAGTGCCGTGGAAAGGTATTGAATATGCCGTAGATGGGTGAATCCTTCTAAGGATGAAGCAGGAGAAGCACACTGGTGAGTCATGATTTTTCATTAAAATTTGCAGCCGTACGATGCACCCACCCAGTGAAATCAGTCGTGACTAGGGAGTTTAACGATTGATTCACTGGGTAGTTGAATGCACTAATGGGATTGAAATGTTGGGATAATAATAAATGCCTGCGAGAAAGACCTCGTAAAAATAAGTATAAAATGGGATCAGTAATATAAAGTAATAAAAACCCAAGAAATGAAATAATAAGTAATAAATGATTTGGAGGAAGGAACCGAAAATAATAACCTAAATGGCTTAAAATTCTGCCATAGTAAAATCAAGTTATGAAATAAATATGCATCTTAATGAAGTCGTTAAAAGTCGATATGATAAGAAAAATAAAAATAGTTTGATTTTATACCATATAATTAAATGGCAAATAACAAAAAGTTGTAATAAAAATAATTGAAATCTGAGATGATAATAATAAAAATAACTATTATCGAGTTGTTATACTCCAAAAATAAAGTGGTGATAAAAATCATAATAAGGAACTCAAGTAATAAAACGGAACGAAATAAATAATATCTTGACGCATTGTTGTCGACTGATCAATTTGTAAATCTCTAAAGTAATTGGTGAATAAAACACCAAGGAAAAATGTATTATTGCAGGCTATCAGGCCAAAGTTATGAGAATAAAATAATAGGAAGACCGAGGTCTTACCGCTATAAATGAAATATCATATAAGATATTAGATAAACCGCGAATAACCAAGCAAGAAATCGTGTTGCCGAAGAGGCCTAATAATAAAATAAATGTAGCTTCAAGCTAATCGATATGCGTTAATCAGGATGTATTTATTCGGGAGATGGAAAGTATCGTCGAAATATTGTGGATGAAAGATTCCCATTAATGTAGTGTTGTATGAAAACGTCGTATTATATTGGGTAGGTGAAATTCCCATTGAAGTATTGCCATAGTGAAGCGTCGAAAATAAAAGTTACATTGTATGACCGTGAAGGCATTGTTATAAATAAAGTATGTGTATGTACAAGTAAGACCGTGAAGGCATTGTTATAAATACAATATTGTAGGCATTAATCGTCGAAATAAACCATCGTGTGCGAATGTACAAGTAAGTCCAAAAAGGCATTGTCATAAATATAGTGTTGTGATAAGACGTCATACAAGTTATTATTAATGTTGGTGTAGTCAACTATTATACATCCTATCCGGAATAAGAAATGAATATCCTGTAAACACGAAATGTAATGATAATAATAATAATAATAAAAGCAGGAACAAATAGCCGCTTTAGAAGTGAAATGTAAGTCTTGGGGATCATAAGGTTAAATAGTAAATAACATTGAAAACGCAAGGCGGTCGGCGAAGTGAAATGCCACAGGAAGAAGGGGGTCGCTGTTAGAACCTGACCTACCATAGTGAGGGAGAGAGAAATAAATTTTAACGAGTTCCGCGGTCAAGTAGGGTCTAGCAAAGACTAGGAATAAAGAGGCCACTCTATGAAAGTTTTGATTAAAAGATGCAAGCTCAAAATAACCTATAAAATCATAATGCTGGGATTGAGACAATTCTCCAGAATATAAGTTTGAAGCGTTTATATAGATTTTGACGGATTTTGTCAAATACTTTTATTGTTGATAAAGGGATTCCTTCCTCAAAAAGAAT
The DNA here is from genome assembly GCA_946902985.2 of Meconema thalassinum. Lineage (NCBI taxonomy): Eukaryota > Metazoa > Arthropoda > Insecta > Orthoptera > Tettigoniidae > Meconema > Meconema thalassinum. The sequence goes on along the minus strand of OX336396.1, from coordinate 212,335,948 downwards.
GAATAATGGGTTATGAAACAATGTAGTTTTAAAATGATTAAAGGTCCCACTATAATAAATAACACAGTGCATGGTACACTGCTGAGAAAGATCACCTGATGCATGGAGAGTAACTGGTGGAATAAGGGTTTGATCCAGAGACATGGCATGTTCTTGTACAGTATCTTTAAATGTTTAAAATCTAAGGCTTTGTGAAGAATTCTTATTAAGGTCCAGAGGACTAAATAAATGATAAATAAATAATGTTTATGTAAACATAAAAGAAACCCTGAAGGGTAAAGATTGAAATGAATGTAAATGTCCAAAGCCTTGGAGAGATTATATGACTTAAATGATAGGCGCGCTCGACGCCTGAGTAAAATATACTACAAATAGTAATAATTTAATTTAAGCAAGTCAAAAATAGTTTTAAAGTTCGTGGAATAATGAAGTGACATTATAGTGAATTTTGATGTTTTTTTAACAAAGTGATTTTTAGCCTACTTTTCACATTTTGCAAAAATGAGGAAAAAGTAGACTTATGAGATCGGGCAAATGTGTGTCTGTCTGTCTCTCTGTCTGTCCTTCTGTCTGGCTGTGTGTGTGTCCCCCCCCCCTATCAACTCCTAAACGGCTGCATCAATCGAAACAAAATTTGGTAGGAGTAAATTTGGTAAATTTGTTGGATATCTTGGAAAGTATGAATGGGAGCTATTTCAAAATTGGCACACGTACAGATCATAATATTTCAGTTTAATTTCCAGGAGGCTAAACATGGCAGTGTTGCCAAAATGATTATAAGCCTCCTGATAGGTCCAATTTTTAAATGCATATAACTTCTATACTATCAATTGAAATTCAACCAAATTTCGTATGTTGTATGTGTACATAACCAGATATGACCGAACGTATTCTTCAGACCTACCAGGGCTGCCAACTGTTAATAAATGCTCCTAATTTATTTTATCCAAATACCAATATATCAGAAAGTATGCAAGCCGACAGCTTTAAACTATGCACACGTATAGTCCCTGACATTCTATATTAATTTGGAGTAACTTATTTACGTCAGTGCTACCAACATGATTCTAAGCCTGCTGACAGGTCCAACTTCAAATACATGTAACTTCCATACTATCATTTGGATTTCAACCAAATTTCGTATGTGCTATGTGTACCATAACAGATATGACTATGCGTATTCTAAGCAACAACCAGTGCTGCCAACTGTTAATATGTGCTGTCCCCATTTTTGTTACCCTAATATCAATATATCAGAAAGTATGCAAGCCAATAGCTCTAAACTTTGCACACGTATAGTACCTGGCATTCTATACGAATTTGGAGTAACTAATATACGTCAGTGCTGCCAACATGATTCTAAGCCTGCTGATAGGTCCAATTTTAAAATGCATGTAACTTCTATACCAACTAATGGATTTCATTCAAAATTGGCACAACAATAGATCATATTATTTCAGATTATTTCTGACCAATACATGCATGACATTGTTGCCAACATGATTTTACGCGCGCTGTTAGATCCAATGTTTAACTGCATGTAACGTCCATGCTATTCATTGGACTTCAACCAAATTTTGTATTTTGTACCTTAAGAGACGGAACTAGGAATATATTCAGTCATCAGGTCTGCCAACTGTAGTGCTCTATTAGGATACATTATGCCAGGTATACAGTATTTCGAACTAATTGGAAATTTCGATATTAGCAACTTAATTTCGTCAATATTCTAGATAGGTTCATATTCTGTAGAATAATCATTGGCATGGAAAGTAGGCTGTATAGTTCTTCACGGAACTTCTTGTTAGTTTTGAGTGACACTTGAAGAGACTATGCCAAGTGATAGATTTTTGACATGTTTTGAGTGAATCTATTTTTCTTCTATGAAATAAATTATGGAAAATATAATGTTGAGTTTTTCCTCTAATCCTCGTGAGCCTTGAGTATTCCATATCGGATGTTAAGTCAGCAGTGGAGGGAGCGTTACACGCCCCGATGCCACAGTAGCAATAAAGCTGAGTGCTGACTAACCATCCTCCGTATAAACGGGCACAATACGTACTTACAAAAGGTAATTTAGATGGAAAATACTTACAAAATGCAATGTTTTTGACTAACGTTCTTAGGTTCCTACGTTCCTCGTCAAGAGCCCACTGCGGTAGCATCTGGTAACTAAGTTCTGAACTACGGTAGTTGATCGTTGGCGGTGGCGTTTGGAGTCAAAAGTAGGAAGTACTTTAAAAATTATATGTCTGCAGTCTTTCCTTGAATTAAAACAGATACACAATCTAATACAGTCAGCACAATTAACACTGGTTATCAGACAGATTCTACACACACCCAAAGTACACGGGGCTACATGGCCGCGTTGTCGCAGCCCCTAAACTGAGGAACCAACCAACCAAAATGCAATGTACATTGAAAATACTCACGAAAGGTAATTTGAAAAGGAGAAGAAAACCTACAAAATGTAATTTAGATACACGGGTAGCCAATTCACAAAACAGTACGGGAAACTTAAAGAGAAAAAGAAAATATAATGAAAAGAAAAATAAGGCTGATCCCTCGAAGAATGAGGGATCAGGGAAGATTAGAGAAGGGCCAATTAAAGCGGGAAAGGAAGAAATACCCTAATACTATCGGGGTCGGAAGAGAACAAGAGTTGACCAAGAGAGGTCAAAAGAAGACTGAAGAAGACGGAGAGTAGCCCAGCAAAAGAAAGTGGAAGTAATGCTGGACTCAGATGGGGTCCCGTGGTCGCCAACCCTCGTCCCACAAATTTTCAGCCCCTGGAGAACTTACATTCTGACATTACCCATATCCGCTGACTTATGGAGGTAAATATATATTTTAACAAGATGTTCAGCAAAGAACATATAGCCTACTTTCTCCTAAATGTATGGGTATATTTATGACTCTTTGTCCTCATCCCTAACACAATCACCTCTGCCACAATGTATTGTTTATTTTCTTTTATATTGATAATTAGCCAGTAAGTGTCAAAATCAATATTGTATACTTTATGATGATTGAATAACAAAACTGCTAACTTATTGTAATGGATTCACGTCCGTTAATCTCTATATTAAGCCAGCCTGCTAAGTTAAGAATCCTCCGTTTTGGGTATCTTCCCCTTTACAAATCCGCGCTGATCACAGTAGGTTGGTGCTGCGACCTATCAGTGAATTAATCTTTATGTTGTACGCCTATGCACTGCCATCGTAATGTACTACGATGGCAGTGGCCTAAGGGTGTTGAATGAGTAGACAGTTTAAAGTAGCCAAGAGGGAGGCGATCCAGCTGGCAGTGTTTAAAGGTAATCGGAGTGCGATCGTGGCTAATAGTTGAACTACAAGTATTACAAAATTGCCATACTTCAGGAGGCCAGGTATTTACACAGCCGTAAGTTTGGAACAATATTACCCGCATAACCCACAAGAGGACAGCACCGTACAGAGGCATTAAGAAGGCTGTAGTTAATGACAACGTGTATCTAGTTCTTCTATTCTCCTTTTCCTAATGTCTTCTGTTTATGTGCGATGCTGGGGCTGTGGTTTTATTAAGAAACGAGTGTATACATTAGCCTCCCCTTTGAGCTAAATTACATCTTATTCAGTATCTGTGGAAAGAGATAGTGCACATCATTTGTAAAAGAATTCAAGAAAAAAACAAGAAGTTCCGTGAAGAACTATACAGCCTACTTTTCATGCCAATGATTATTCTACAGAATATGAACCTATCTAGAATAATGACGAAATTAAGTTGCTAATATCGAAATTTCCAATTAGTTCGAAATACTGTATACCTGGCATAATGTATCCTAATAGAGCACTACTGTTGGCAGCCCTGATGACTGAATATATTCTTAGTTCCGTCTCTTACGGTACTAAATACAAAATTTGGTTGAAGTCCACTGGATAGCATGGACGTTACATGCAGTTAAACATTGGATCTAACAGCGCGCGTAAAATCATGTTGGCAACAATGTCATGCATGTATTCGTCAGAAATAATCTGAAATAATATAATCTATTGTTGTGCCAATTTTGAATGAAATCCATTAGTTAGTATAGAAGTTACATGCATTTTAAAATTGGACCTATCAGCAGGCTTAGAATTACGTTGACAGCACTGACGTATATTAGTTACTCCAAATTCGTCTAGAATGCCAGGTACTATACGTGTGCAACGTTTAGAGCTATTGGCTTGCATACTTTCTGATATATTGATATTAGGGTAACAAAAATAGGGACAGCACATATTAACAGTTGGCAGCCCTGGTTGCTCCTTAGAATACGCATAGTCATATCTGTTATGGTACACATAGCACATACGAAATTTGGTTGAAATCCAAATGATAGTATGGAAGTTACATGTATTTAAAGTTGGACCTGTCAGCAGGCTTAGAATCATGTTGGTAGCACTGACGTAAATAAGTTACTCCAAATTAATATAGAATGTCAGGTACTATACGTGTGCATAGTTTAAAGCTGTCGGCTTGCATACTTTCTGATATATTGGTATTTGGATAAAATAAATTAGGAGCATTTATTAACAGTTGGCAGCCCTGGTAGGTCTTAAGAATACGCTCAGTCATATCTGGTTATGTACACATACAACATACGAAATTTGGTTGAATTCCAATCGATAGTGTAGAAGTTATATGCATTTAAAAATTGGACCTATCAGGAGGCTTATAATCATTTTGGCAACACTGCCATGTTTGGCCTCCTGGAAATTAAACTGAAATATTATGGTCTGTACGTGTGCCAATTTTGAAATAGCTCCCATTCATACTTTCCAAGATATCCAACATGGAGCTCAAATTTCAATTGCGATTTTTTTGCAGTTGGTAGCACTGACATCATTTTCAAATATGGCCGTGAGATATTCAGGTATAGATCTTTACTCCTACCAAATTTTGTTTCGATTGCTGCAGCCGTTTAGGAGTTGATAGGGGGGGGGGACACACACACAGCCAGACAGACAGAAGGACAGACAGGCAGACAGACAGACAGACACACATTTGCCCGATCTCATAAGTCTACTTTTTCCTCATTTTTGCAAAATGTGAAAAGTAGGCTAAAAAGTTAACTCTAGCAGTACTCGATCCCCAGTCAACTGCGTGACAGACCAACACGCTAGCCCAGAGCTAATCCTATCCTTAACATCATGGTGTTCTTAACTGCCAAATTGACTGCAGGTCAGTCTAGAAAAATATCAAGAGGTGAAAATTCGTTCTTCTGCTGGCAGTGCTCCATGCCGCAGTTGTCAAACTCACTATTCGATAGCTCCACTAATTCGGTTTCCACGCAATCATCTCAATACCGTAAATCAACTAGCAATATTTCAGTTCTAAATTTTAATGCACGCAGCATAATGCATCCGAAACGCAAACCTCTCGTTGATGCTTGGTTGATAGAAGAAGCCCCATCACTCATCTGTGTGTCTGAAACTTGGCTCAATCCCTCCATTTACAACAATGAGGTGATTTCGGACAGTTACATAATATTTAGAAATGATGATGATGATGAGAATTGTTGTTTTAAGGGGCCTAACATCTAGGTTATCGGCCCCAATATTTAGAAATGACAGGCCCTCCACAGATGGTGGAGTTCTCATAGCTTGTCTCCCAGAGCTACAACCCAGAAGCGTGCCCGAACTCGAAGTAGAGGCGGAGGTAGTTTGGATACAGATTACAACCAAGCAAGGTCCCATTCTGGTTGGCTCTGCATACCGAGCCCCGGGTTCTAAAGACCTCCACAACGAAGCCCTTCTTCGCTCCCTCTCAAGAGCACAGGCGCTACAGAATAAATTCTTCGCTATTCTCCTGCTAGGTGACTTCAACCTTCAAATTGACTGGCTCTCGAACGAAACTCCGAAAGCTCTTAATTCTCTTTCTGAAAAATTTCTATCATGCTTTTACGGCCTATTTCTTCAGCAGCTGGTAAAGCAACCCACTCGAATCACGGACCATAGCAGAACCACCCTGGACCTAGTGCTCACAGATAATGTGGACATAGTGGACTCCGTTGAAGTAATTGAAGGCGTGTGTGATCATGAAGCAACCAGGGTTGAACTGAAATTACTCCACCCAAAATTGAAGAAAATATACAAAACAGCTCTCAACTACAACAAAGCAAACTGGTCATTATTAAATTCTCTGTTTCGCTCCAATCTTCCGGTAGTGCACACCGTTGACATAGAAACCCTCTGGACAGAGTGGAAAAGTATATTCTGGCAGTGTGTACAACAGTGCATTCCACAAGTTAAATTAAATGACAATCGTCGATCTCCTTGGATTACCAATGAGATTGTACTCATGTTAAAAAAGAGAAATAGATTATACAAAAAATGGAAACAACACCCTACCCCCACTAATCTCCATAAGTACAAGATCCAACGGAATTTAACAAAAATCACCATTAGAAACAGCCATAGCAATTTCATCTGGAATTTGGGCTCCTCGGACACGAAATCTCTGTGGCGATATATCAGCTCCAGATCAAGAAGCACGCCCTCCACGAATTTCACGTATAATGGCAAAATTTTATCTGAACCCGCGGAGATTGCTCAATCATTTTGCTCCTCCTTCTCTCAGAACTTTTCTTCCTTTACGCCATCACAAAATTATACAATAGATCGAAATATTCCTTTCCCTAAACTTGAATCCATTTATTTCTCCGTTGATGAGGTCTGCAATTTGTTGTCATCTTTACCCCCCAATTCCGCTACTGGGCCTGATAATATACCCGCAAGAATTCTCAAAACGTGTGCTCAGGCCCTCGCTCCATCCATCAGCACAGTATTTAACACCTCTTTTCAATATGGGAAACTACCATCTGATTGGAAAATCGCCAACGTTGTTCCTGTCCACAAAACTGGTAATAAGGAATCAGTAACCAACTACCGCCCCATATCATTGACATCCATATTGTGTAAGGTAATGGAGCGTCTGCTATCGAGGGAGATGTTGCGTTTCCTGAAAGAAACAGGTTCTCTTAACGAACACCAGCATGGGTTTCTACCTGGACGTTCCTGTACAACGCTACTCACATCAGCTGTGGACGACTGGCAACAAACTTTGGAAAGAATACCAGGCGGTCAAGTGGATCTCGTTACTCTCGATTGGACCAAGGCTTTTGATCAGGTTCTCCATTCACGTCTCCTTGATAAACTGCGCTCCTACAGCTTCGGTGGTAAACTAGTGGGGTGGTTGACTGACTTTTTTACAAACCGGCATCAGAGAGTAGTCTTCCAAGGCGCTCATTCCTCTACTGTTTTGGTCCCATCTGGTGTCCCTCAAGGATCTGTCCTTGGTCCTCTACTTTTCAACATATTCATGTTGGATCTTCCCCATGCAGTCTCCTCAAACATCTACCAATATGCCGACGACACAACCCTCTATCGTACGATCAAAGACAATAGTGACCTCACCGCCCTACAGGAGGATCTAAATAACATCAGTGTCTGGTGCAAAATTAACGGCCTGAATGTCAATTCTTCCAAAAGTAATCTAATCTCCCTAACCCGTAATCGAATTCCAGCGGCCAACCCTTATCACTTTGAAAACACTCCGATTCCCCGTGTGCAGTGCGTCAAACTTCTTGGACTCAACATCACTTCCGACCTGAAATGGAACACCCACACCGACGCAGTGAGGAACCAAGCTGCACGCCAACGGGGTATGCTAAGCAGAAATCTACGTGGCTGTCGTACCAAAGTGAAGAGGACCGCCTACCTGAGTCTAGTACGACCGCTGCTAATTCACGCGTGCCCTTCATGGAGCCCTGGTACCAAGGGAAATATCCTTAAGCTTGAACAGATACAAAATCGTGCCACTAAATTCATTCTTTCGAAAAATTCCGACGTAGACTCTAAAATCAGACGCCAAAAATGTAGCCTTCCATCTATTGAGAACCTATTCACCCAAATTGATTTGTTATACCTGAGAAAACTTTTTAATAATACAGACTCATCTGCTATTTTAGACAAAATTTCCCTTGGCTACCGATCAGCTCAGAAGGGCCGCGGAGTTACGCTGTACGCCCCACTACCCAGGACTGAGTCGTACAAACTGGGGTTTGTAAATAAATCGGTCTGTGCATGGAACAGCCTACCGTGTTCCCTGAAGGCCAGCAACAATAATGCCGTTCAGTTCAAGAGGAAGCTGCGGCATTATTTGTTCATCAAGTAGGTTGTTCCTCATAAATTATGCCCCGATTCTTTGTTGTGCTAGTGTTTCCTGTATATCTCCATTTACAATATTATGTGACCTCTTCTATTGTTTTCCTGCCTTATCCTATATAAATTTACCATCCCTCTAATGTATACTGTAAATAATTTATCATTGCTCGATTCTCACTAATTGCCATCTTGTGTACATATGTAAATATAACCCAGTATATATAGTGGGGGCTCTGACGCATCCCGAATGCGAAGTGGGGCTTTGCTCTTTTCAGAGACTCCCTTCAGTGTAATGTAAATATAGTGTAAGGCACTGATGAATAAATATGAAATGAAATGAAATGACATATTAGATACAACCTTCGGCAAATAATGACTTTAAATAAACGATTTCTTCACAGCAGTACATCTTCATTGAAGATAATTTCATACAAAGTTTATATTATTGTATCAGTAGGGTATATCACATACAACATACTAAAACTATTGAAATATAAGACAGGCACATGAGGACAGCTGCCATCTTGTCGTGTGGCACAGACAGCTCAGCTCTTTTAATCCACTCATACAGTATAATATTATAATATTAAATTATAATAAATAACGGATCACAACCTTCAGGATAGCTTAAACCACCCTAGGCTCTATAATCAGAATTGGTGGGTCTTAAGCTATTGATTAAAATGGTTGAATAATTCACACGGCCACCATCCTGAAATGGCGCGGCCGATGACCTTGAATGTTGGGTGAAAGACGCGTCCTATATAAAGGTATGTTGTCACCAAATTTGGTAGGAGATCGGATGATTAGTTTAGCCGTAATTTGATTTTACGTTTTGAACGTTTGAGTAGCCGCCATTCTGTTTTGGTAAAGATGGCGGCGATATAAAGTATGACACTGAGGTGCCCTTTGCTAGTGCTACCTCTGTACCAAATTTCGTTCAATTCGGTTTCACCGTGTTCGAATTGATAGGGGGGGGGGCAGACATTCAGAGTACACACACTCACACACACACACACACACACACACACAGACTCACACACACACATACACACAATTTTTCGCCCTGTGTTGATCTCATAAGTCTACTTTCATTTTTTGCAAAAATCGAAAGTAGGCTAAAAATTTATACGAGCCTTACAGTAGTCGCATATGATGTGTAACATGTGACATGTTATCCTATTGTTTGTGTCCCGGGAGCGAAAATCCCTTGTTGACAGTGAACTCTGTTGGTCATTGAAATAACTACACACATCAAAAAAAGTTTTGCATCACCTCGGTTCCAAGAGTTCCGGAACCGTTAAATACAAAGGGAATAGAGATCAACACAAACAACATTTCAGCTCGTTTTATTGCTCATGAGACCCACACATTGCATGTTGTACCATCATACAGCTAGACTTTCAGCATTTGTGGTCCAGATTGCAGTACACACCACTACCTCTAATACCCAGTAGCACGTCCTCTTGCATTGATGCATGCCTGTATTCGCCGTGGCATACCATCCACAAGTTCATCAAGACACTGTTGGTCCAAATTGTCCCACTCCTCAACGACAATTCGGCGTAAATCTCTCAGAGTGGTTGGTGGGTCAAGACGTCCATAAAAAGCCCTTTTCAACATATCCCAGGCATGTTCGATAGGGTTCATGTCTGGCGAACATGCTGGCCACTGTAGTCGAGCGATGTCGTTATCTTGAAGGAACGCATTCACAAGATGTGCACGATGAGGTCGAGAATTGTCGTCCATGAAGACAAATGCCTCTCCAATATTCTGCCGATATGGTTGCACTATGGGTCGGAGGATGTCATTCAGGTATCGTAAAGCCGTTTCGGAGCCTTCCATGACCACCAGTGGCGTACGTCGGCCCCACATAATGCCACCCCAAAACATCAGGGAACCACCACCTTGCTGCACTCGCTGGACAGTGTGTCTAAGACGTTCAGCCTGACCAGGGTGCCTCCAAACACGTCTCCGACGATTGTCTGGTTGAAGGCATATGCGACACTCATCGGTGAAGAGAACGTGATGCCAATTCCGTGGGGTCCATTCAGCATGTTGTTGGGCCCATCTGTACCGCGCTGCATGGTGTCGGGGTTGCAAAGCTGGACCTCGCCATGGACGTCGGGAGTGAAGTTGCGCATCATGCAGCCTATTGCGCACAGTTTGAGTTGAAACACGACGTCCTGTGGCTGAACGAAACGCATTATTCAACATGGTGGCATTGCTGTCAGGGTTCCTCCGAGCGGCAATCCGTAAGTAGCGGTCATCCACTACAGTAGTAGCCCTTGGGCGGCCTGAGCGAGGCCTGTCATCGACAGTTCCTGTATCTCTGTACCTCCTCCATGTCCGAACAACATCGCTTTGGTTCACTCTGAGACGCCTGGAAACTTCCCTTGTTGAGAGCCCTTCTTGACACAAAGTAACAATGCGGACGCGATCGAACTGCGGTATTGACCTTCTAGGCATGGTAGAACTACAGACAACATGAGCAGCGTACCTTCGTCCTGGTGGAATGACTGGAACTGATCGGCTGTCGTACCCCCTCCGTCTAATAGGTCCTGCTCATGCATGGTTGTTTTCATCTTTGAGCAGTTTTAGTGACATCTATGAACAGTCAAAGGGACTGTATCTTGGATACAATATACACAGTCAACGTCTATATGCCGGAGATCTGGGAACCGAGGTGATGCAAAACTTTTTTTGATGTGTGTACTTGTAAAACTCCACTGCCAAATCCTGACCGCAATGAATCATAATTGTTATTTGCCGTGGCGAAAGCAATCCACTGCCTACTTGATGCGAGCTGCGCTCTATACAGGCCAGTTAGTGAACCCATGCCAGCGATGTTATTGAAAATGGCCTCGTTTAGCCGATAGAGCGCACTGCCAAGTATAGGCGCGATTAAAAATTAGGTGTGCGGAATGTATATTAAATGTGTTTCTCCCAGTGATATGTTTAGACCAACGAAGTGTCAATTATTGTTAGTAGTCGGCGTTAATGTACTGAATTCCTACGTTGTTTGGAGTGTTTGTTGATGCGATATAGATTCCACATAGCCACATGGCCGACAGTACATCGAGTGCTTACATTAAATAAGAATACAGCAAAAGTATGAAGATTTAATAAATCGTAATTGTTTTCAGCAAATATGATAAAATGAATATTTTCACACCAAAGAACGACAACTTGAAGATGATTTATTGTGGGAATATCTTAAATGGGGTCTCCAAACCTTGAACTAAACTGTATGCGATATACATTTTCCATAGCCACACGACCTACAGTACGTCGTTGTACCGATCTCCGCCACCACGCGCGCTTATTGTTTCCGTCCCATGCACTTCTGTCCCATCCATTTCCGTCCCTTTTCCAAAATCTCTCCCACAAACATGTCCAGCTACCGAGCGCCACAAAAATATCCAGATACCAAGTGGAAAGATGTTGCACATAAAAAAATGGTAGTTTATTTATTTAGCACCGGCCGCGGTGGCCGAGAGCGCTAACGCGCTATCTCATGCCTCGCTGGCTTCGGGAGAGCGTGGGTTCGAATCCCACATCGGTCGTCCTGAAAATGGTTTTCGTGGTTTCCCATTTTCACCACCAGGCAAACGCCGGGACGGTTTCTTTCAATAGGTCCACGGCCGATTTCCTTCCAATATCCCTTCCCTGACCCGTCCTGAAAAGAAAAGTACATGGCCATTGGCTGCATTAACTAACTAATTGAGAATATAAGAAGGTCTACAGCTATTCTAAAAAGAAAAAAAAATGGATAATAAAATTTGAATGGGTTAAGGCACATACAGGTGTTGCAGGCAATGAACTGGCTGTTAAAATTGCAAAGGAGGGTGCAAAATTAAGTGGGGTTTGTTTCGATAAAATACCCATCTCAACATTTTAAAAAAAATCTCAAAGAAGAATCAATTCATTCTGCAAAAATCGGAATTCTTTCCAACAGTTGCAGGTAGATTAAAATCCAAAATCACCTTAACATCTGATATGACTACAATACCGACTGGACATGGAAATATTGCTTCGTGCTTCAACAGACTTAAAATTATTCGTAATCCTGATTGTTCCTGTAAAGGCAGCCCTCAGACTATAGATCATATAATTTACATGTGCAGTGAAGTGAATAATATTAGGCAATTCTTAATTAATAGTGGTAATAGAGACGATAACTGGCCGATGCAGAAATCTGTGCTATTTAAAAAGTATTTAAAGGATTTTTTTTTAAAATTTGTTAATGCACAAGCTCTTAGGAACAAAGAAGACTAATATTGTTTGATATTGTTAAGATTAACAGGCATCTAGAAATTTGTAATTATTAAAATGTAATTTATTTTGTTCATTTATAAAATGTATTGTAAGTGCATGTAGTAGTACTTATGTAGTGGAGCATGCAGAGAGTATGAACAGTAAATAAAAATAAAACAAATAATTGCGTTAGATCCTGTCTTCACTTGGCGAGTCAGCTGCTCAGTTCGGCCATGTAGGCTACTCGAAATGGGTCAAATGTAGGTACAATAATTGCGTTAGATCCTGTCTTCACTTGGCGAGTCAGCTGCTCAGTTCGGCCATGTAGGCTACTCGAAATGGGTCAAATGTAGGTACAATAATTGCGTTAGATCCTGTCTTCACTTGGCGAGTCAGCTGCTCAGTTCGGCCATGTAGGCTACTCGAAATGGGTCAAATGTAGGTACAATAATTGCGTTAGACCCTGTCTTCACTTGGCGAGTCAGCTGATCAGTTTGGCCATGTACTCGAAATGGGTCAAATGTAGGTACAATAATTGCGTTATATCCCGTATTCTCATGGAGAGTGACGGCTTCGGTGGCGTAGTTGGTAGCATGCTGAGCTTCTTTGCCCAAGAACGCGGGTTCAAGTCGTTGGATGTTTTAAGAGCGTTAACAATTCATCAGTATGCCTTCCTTCGGAGGGTGACTTAAGCCGGCGGGCCCATGCTATGTAAAAGAACCTTCCACTAACTACAATTGTGCGAAGCTAAATTTGTAGGTTAGATTTGATAGACGCTCTATTAGTTCCAACGTTCACCGCCAGGTACCAGTTGCGGTGGCATCTAATAGCGAAGTTCGCAGCTAGGTGTCATTGACGGTAGCATTTGCTAGCAAAAGTGGTAACTACTTGAAAAATTGATCATCTGCAGTCCTTGCCTGAATTACAGATAATACACACTAATACAGCCATCACAATTAACACCGGTTATCAGACAGATGCCGGGTGAGTTAGCCGTGGTCGTTACGGCATGACTGATGGCAGTCGCTCACATCCGGGAGGCGAGGAGGTTCGGATCCCCCCGCCGGTAACCTTGTAGATGGTCTTCTGTGGTTTCCCATCTTCCTTCCAGGCAAATGCCGGGGTTGGTCCCTAACTATAGGCCACAGCCGCTACCTTCCAACTCCTCGTCCTTACCTTCCAACTTTCCTTCCCAACGGTACTTGTAGCTCACCCATTGGGTGTCCGTCTCGAAGCAGCTACAAAACTGGCGAGCCGAACATGTCCTCGGACACTCCCGGCACTAAAAGCCATACGCTAAAAAAATCAGACAGATTCTACACAACACAAAATACACGGGGTTTTATAACCGCGTTGTCGCAGCCCCGAAACTGAGGAACCAACCAACCAACAACGTGGAGAATCAGCTGCATAGCCGGTAAAATAACTCGAAATGGTTTAAATGTCCGTACGTTTCCCGATCTCCCCACATTAATTACGATACACCCTGTCTTCAAGTGGAGAGTCAGACCTCTAATAACTCTCATTCAGCTCTTGCTAGCTCCATTCTGGAAGTGACAGAGTATATTGGATTTCCTCTCAGTCTCAGAATCTTGAGAATCCAGCCTTTGTCCTATTCATTGGTGACAGACCGAGTGATAATTAATTTCACCCCTCAGTTGGTATGCCTGCCACTGACTTGTTACCGCTCCTGCCAACATTGGCGCCGTCTTCTTATTTCACACCTATAGTCAGAATCATCATACGTTGAACACCAAAAACAGCAATTTAATTACTCTCTGAGGAAATTTTCTCGTCCGAGAATATGCTGCAAACATCCTGTAACCGTCTAAAAATTAGGCAGTAATAACATAATAATTAATGTTATTCTTTTTACGTTCCTTTTATCTACTCTGGCTTTTAGAGACGCAGAAGTGCGGAATTTTGCCCCGAAGGGGATCTTTAACGTGCCAGTAAATCTACTGACATGGCTCCCTCGCATTTGCGCAACCGCAAATGCCAACCGACTGCGCCAGGATATGATCCTGCATCCTGCAGCAATAACATAAAAGTACACAAGAACCTCGTTTATCCGGATTAAGTGGGACCAGTACTGAACCGTGTTATTGAAAATCCGGATAATCCGGAAAAACTAAAAATGCATTGTATATAATCTATTAACATAAATTGTAATACCGTTTTTCAATTGTACAAAAAAAAAAAAAAAAACACTTTTCTTACATTTACGACTCAGTTTTATGCACTAAAATAATGTGTGAGTATTTTCTGTTTTACATCTGTATAGCGTTTCCGCGCAGCGCGATCACGAAGAAGTTTTACTAACATCAGTTCTCTATCCCAGGCGAATGCCGGGACGGTACCTTTGATAGACCGTGGCCGAATTACTTCCAATTCTTGCCGTTAACTATCCTTGGCGGAGAAGACATTCAAGAAGAGTCGACCCCGTAAATGAAATACTATACACTAAAAATTAATTTTTAGCCTATTTTCATTTATGAAAAAATAGGCTTATGAGATCATCTTTTGTCCGTGTGTCTGTCTGAGTGTGCGTGTGTGATTCGTGTGTCTGTGTGTCCCCCTAATAAAATCTAAACGGCTGTAGCGATTTCAATGAAACTCGGTAAGTTAATAGCACTATTCCGGACGACCCCGACCGTTCTCTTCAAATTTTGTTACAACTCACCAATCCCACATGGCGGCTGTGCGAAATATTTTATCAGCATTCAATATTTCCGAAACTATTAGCAATATCACCCTGAAATTTTTCACGGTGATAAAGGAAGCTACTAGAAGTTCACCTATGCCACTTTCAAAAATCGGTTAACTACAAAACGAACATGGCGGACAAGCGAAGTTGAAAGTTTTAAATAGACTTTCTCCGCGATTTAATGATCCAAACGCAATGAGACTTGATACAGCAAATCTTTATACACATTGTAATGCGCAGGTATCTAATTTAGTTCAATTGTTTACATAATATCAAGATGACGGCTGTGTGAATTTTAAAATTAAGTTTTTATTTCTTGTGTCGTAATCATGCGATTGAAGTGAAAGTTTGAATAATGTTCCTACGCAATAATGTTCCTTTAATGGTACATGACTCTATGGCCTATACATATAACAATCCAACATGGCGACCATCCGAAATATTTAGACGGTTCTCAATATCTACGAATCTATTACAGCAATCAAACTGAAATGTTGTATGTTGATAGTGGCAATTAACATAAGTAGGATGTATGAAAATAGGCTTTAGTTCTTCACGGAAGTACTTGCTTTTCGTGGCGTTGTCCTCTTTACGAGGATGCATGTATTGAATAGGTGTGAAAATGGTTTTTGGGTGAAAAACGAGTTTTTGACAATTTTGCTGATATTGGCGAACCCATAAAGCTAGAAGAAAGTTTGAGTTGTTGCGTTGCCTTCTTGACGAGGATGCCCGTGTCGAGAATGAGGGAACTTGTATTATTTTCGATCTGGATAAACCGGTGATCCGGATTAATGAGTGCCGGATAAACGACGTTCTTGTGTAGTCCAATCAATCATAGATGGCATAATTTTGTTTCAATCATATACAATAATACTTATTAAGTTATTATATAGAACATGCAGGCTATTGAAAATATATCTATGTAACTTACTAGGTAGATTTCATGAGAAATGTTATGACTACCGGAAAATTTTGACATATATTCAAGTTTTACATCCTCCAGACGCCACAACCACCGTCAGTTCAAAAGTTTATATATACAGTAATTCCTCGTTATACGCGTTCTCACTTTGCCGTTTTCGCTATAACGCGTTTTCAGAAAATGTACATCTCAACATAGCATGAAACAAAGTCCCCGATTCTTTGGTTGTAACGGGCCATCTCGAGAACCACTGGATGGATTTTGATGCGGTTTTCACAATTCTGTTAAGGATTTCTCGAGAAAGGTTTCAGTAGAAAATCATTCATTTATGAATAGTAACGATTTCAGTGAAACAAGTCGAAGAAAACCCACCGTCCGTTCGCCTTTTAAGCTTACGCTGGGTAAACCTTTAAAAATATCTATATAGGCTACAAGAGTGGAAGAATTGTTCAGCACGAAACGTTGTACATAAACGTCCGCGACAGCATATCTCTATCTTCAATGCATCGCCCACTATGAATGTTTTTACTTTTTCATTTATTACAACAATCTCCATTCAGAGGGAATTTAAATTACAAGCTTAGGAGCGAGTTTACGAGTTAGCAAGCCTATCACTCCAGCTTCGGCCAGCATCAAACTGTCTAGTCGTGTCGAGTTGGACTTCAGAGAAGTGTATTTGTGTTTGGAGTTTCGCTGTTCACCTCGGCTTTTCTGAATTGCGTCTGGGACCTGCCGTCCGTGCGCCTTTCAAGCTTACGCTGAGTAAACCGTTACAGATACCGGGCGAGGCCGGGGTGGATTGCTAGTTTATGTAATATGTACTTTTTAATACCAGTTTTCTTTATAGAAATTCGCTTATACTAGCGGACCCATGCGAGAACTCACCATGAGTTAAACCACCGCCTTACTGTTATGCGGGCTCGACGCTACACAGTTCTGGCAGGGGCTATCACCTTGTGCAGTTTACACCACGGTTTTTGTCCGGTCAGTCCCGGTTTCACAGTCGTACAGAGGACAGTCTGATAGCCTCACACTTGTGCAATTGATACGTGACTTTTGCGCGGAAAGCAACTCATATATCAATTGCACATACCTAAGGTTCACCAGCTGTCCTGGGTGATCGGGGCTCAACGAGCAAAATACGTGGTTGGTTCGTTGGTTCTTAAGTTTAGGGGCTGCGACAACGCAGTCATGTAGCCCCGTGTACTTTGGGTGTGTGTAGAATCTGTCTCATAACCGGTGTTAATTGTGATGACTGTATTAGTGTGTGTTATCTGTTATTTAATTCATGAAAGGACACAGACTTTTGAATTGTATATTTGTTTAAACGCCTTCTTAAATAAATTGCTGGTATTTTTGAAGCCGAAGTACAATTCGTTACTGCTGCGGGTAATTATCTTTCTTTTGATGCTCATTTGTTACGATCGGTTACTTGAGGAAGCCCCATGGGTGTAGGAGCAGATGACCTCGCAGTTCCGCCCCTTAAAACAACAATAACTAAGTAACTAACCCCATGTGTGTATACCACCCGCCTATGTTTACTCTTAAGCGGGCCGGACACGACACAGTTCTGACAGGCGCTATCGTGTTGTTTATACGTTTAAACTCGCCTTATAAACAAAATAAATACATTTCCATTGGCATATCATGAAATGGTAGATTTTTTCTTTAGTATTAAGACGATTTAGAAGATTTTGGCACAAAATGCACCTTTTAACTCTCTCTGGATTAAACGCTTGAGTTTTGTAAAACTTACACCTTAGCACTCAGCAATTTTTCTAGGTTTATGCCGTGTCTTGTAACCCCTAGGAACACCAAGATAGGCTCATCAGCGGGCTCTTGGTGTCCGTGCCCGGACCCCCACATGAGTAGCGAACTGCGCGCTACCTCCCTTTTTATGAATTGCACCTGCGTCTCTTTACTCCGAGAGCTAAAAGCTCTAGCAGCCTTAATTTCCCTATGAAGGCTCCCAACAAAATATGCCATATACAATATACCATACACCTTAGCGTTTTATAAATCGGTATGATGATTGTTGTGTCCTGACATTTTAATGGGAGCTATGTTCTGTACAAGGCAAGAAACGAATAAAGAAAGAAAGAAAGAAAGAAAGAAAGACAGTGTATGGGGAAAATATTCGAAATGTCCCTAACTGCAACAATATTTTTGAGTGTAGATCGTAGGCTTTCGCGGCCGGTGTCTAGTTTATTCTCTAGGCTTACATGATGGAGCCGCGTCGTACTGTACATCGGTGATTGTTTCTCGACGTTTTGTCTGTTATTGCAGCAGCCTTAATCATGGGTACGTACGAGTTGATATTCGTACTCAAACTGACGGTTATTGCCAGCCAGAGGTGCTTGCTTGCCCTACATTGACGTCACGCTACTCCCTGATTTGTCCGCACCCTTGCCAGTCACGCGCTAGGAGAACTTTCCAAGTGTTGCTAAGTTTGAAACCATCTTCGCGATTGAAATTATTGGGATGCTTCACGACCTCTAGTGCCTCTCTAGTTAACCTGTTTTGATATCCGGGAATTTCAGCAACAGTTTCGGCCTTATGAAATTCGATGGCGTGTCTCGTGACGTCAGTATGTTTAGCTATTGCAGATCTGTAGTTTATCTGAGTGAGATTTCTGGCTGGCAATAACCGTTAGTTTGACGACGAGCACCAACCTACCCATGATTAAGGCTGCTGCAATGACAGCCGAAACGTTGAGAAACTATCACCGGTATACGACGCGGTCCCATCCTTTAAGCCTAGATGATAATTTTTAGCCTACTTTTCACATTTTGCAAAACTGAGGAAAAAGTAGACTTATGAGATCGGGCAAATGTCTGTCTGTCTGACCTTCTGTCTGTCTGTCTGTCTGTCTGTCTGTCTGTCTGTCTGTCTGTGTGTGTGTGTGTGTGTGTGTGTGTGTGTGTGTGTGTGTCCCTATCAACTCCTAAAAGGCTGGAGCAATCGAAACAAAATTTGGTAGGAGTAAAGATCAATAGTATGTTGCAATGCAATTTATTTCAGATCAATTGACATTCCAGTAATTGGAATTACTTTGTGCTAACCAACTGAAATTTTCAATTGTTATTTATTTATTTATTTATTTATTTATCGTATGGATTTTAGTGCCGGGAGTGTCCGAGGTCATGTTCGGCTCGCCAGAGGGTGTAAGCTGCTTCAAGCGGACACCCATGGGGTGAGCTACAAGTTCCGTTAAGTTTCAAGTAGTTCCAACTTTCGCTACCAGATGTCACTGATACCTAGTGGTGAACGTTGGAACTTTGATAGAGCGTTCCAATGAAACCTAACCTAGAAATTTAGCTTCACACAAGTTTAGTCTGTGGAAGGATATTTTACATGCCATAAATCTATGACATGGGACTGCCGGCTTTACTTCCCCTCCGAAGGAAGGCATAGGCCTACTGAATGATTTTAACGTTCTTAAAGAATCCGACGACTTCGGCCGGTTTTGAACCCGCTATCTTGGGCAAAGCAGTCCAGCATGCTACCAACTACGCCACCGAAGCAACACTGAAAAATGGCTTCAATGCTTTCTTTATCAAGAGAGATCGCAGTACGCCGTGATGGTCATTATGTTTCGCAGCTGCGTAATGACGTTGATTTGTATTTTGGGACTTACAGTGAGATTTTGAGTAGAAACATCACGTGACCTCGGGGAAAGGCCTTCGGTCGTAATCCCCCGACCAAGGCCAAAATGTACCACTGGAAAGCGCTGACAAAGAGCTACTTATAGATATTTATCAATGTTAAATATTCACATGTAACATATTATGTCTGTAAACTGGTCGGCATGAAATGTGAAATCAACTGCACTATTGATGTCTATTTAAAGATATTATTGTGGTGGTGATTGTTGTTTTCAGGGGCGGAACATTGAGGTCATCTGCCCGTATCTACATGTTCACTCGTGAATACTTCACATATTTGAATTTTGTGCTAGTAAAACCTAGAAAAATTACTGAGTTTTCTTAAATTGTTAGTTCATATTATTTTATTAGGGTTGATGCGGATTATTCTTTTGCAAAACAGGCACTCGAGGTATAGTCTCCTTGCCCTGAAAGCTTATCTGCTTCATCGTGATGCCATTAAACTACTCTGGCGTCCTTCTGACTTTGGACATGATGCGGGAGGGAGCGATATAATAACCCAAAACCGGCCGCGGTGGCCGAGAACGCTAACACGGTACCTCGTGCCTCGCTGGCATCGGGAGAGGGTAGGTTCAATTCCCACCTCGGCCGTCCTGAAAATGGTTTTCGTGGTTTCCCATTTTCACTACCAGGCAAATGCTGGGACGGTTCCTTTCAATAGGTCCACGGCCGATTTCCTTCCATAATCCCTTCCCTGACCCGTCCTGAAAAGAAAACAAGATGTTCAGTAAAGAACATATAGCCTACTTTCTCCTAAATGTATGAGTATAGTTATAACTCGTTGTTATTATCAAAGAGTATAATAGAACTATTCTTTGTTGAAGACCTTAGAAACGATTTACCTCTACCAAACGCCACAACCTAGATAAAAACTGCTACCATCATTGAAGAAAGAAAGATAAGAAGTATATCAAGAATGTTATGGATCTGGAGACATAATCGACCGGACTGGCGGCGTGGCTCAGCGGTAACGTTCTCGCTTGCTGGGCCCTAGGTTGCAGGTTCGTATCCTGGCGCAGTCAGCTGGCATTTGAGGGTGCACAAATGCGAGGGAGCCGTGTCAGTACATTTACTGGCACGTTAAAGATCCCCTTCGGGCCAAAATTCCGGCACCCCGGTGTCTCTAAAATCAGCAGTAGTTAAAAGGGATGTAAAACCAATAACATTATTATTATTATTATTATTACGACCTGCCGTGGGCAACATCCAACTTTGAGTTGAGGCATGTCTTTACACGTCTGGTTGTGCATGGCTTTCACAACCCTAATTGAATTAACAAATCTTTCCATGACCCTACAGAGACGCGTGTATACAAACTATGTGGATATTTTCGATAATATAATCCTAACAGAGCGAGTGCATTCTAGCGGCCAGAAGAAGAAACTTTTCAATAAAATCTGGAAGTTACCTTTTTGGCAGCTAGATGTCTCGAGTAAATCTGCTGGCGAATTATGTTTTAATTAAATATATATTTTACACCATAATGTGCACAATATAACGCTTAATAACATTTTCAAGTAACGCAAAATAGGCTGTTACAAACCCTTTAAAATAAAAAGTTAAAATGTATCGTAGTATCATCTTGTCATTCTTCAAATTCGATGCGCATAGAATGATAATGGTATAGTAATCAATGGATCCCCACGTAGACTAGTCGTGACATCTATTGGTGAAATATCGAACAATATAATCCTAACAGAGCGAGTGCATTCTAGCGGCCAGAAGAAGAAACTTTTCAATAAAATCTGGAAGTTACCTTTTTGGCAGCTAGATGTCCCGAGTAAATCTGCTGGCGAATTATGTTTTAATTAAATATATATTTTACACCATAATGTGCACAATATAACGCTTAATTTTAAAACATCTGAGTCATTACAAAACAAACATATAACATTTCAAGCAAAAAACCTAGCTCTGATCGGGTTTGAACCATAGGCATTTGAGCGATAGGCTAACGCTCTACCACTGAGCTAATTGTGTCAACGAATATCGTTCTATTTAAAATGACTTACATAGAACTGGTTAGCAAATAATGATTTATACTAAACGATTTCATCACTGGAGTATATTATTTATATATAAAGCATTTCATACAAAATTTATTTATTTTTTATCAGTACGCTATATTGCATGCAATACTCAAATTAGTGAAATATAAGTCCGGCACAAGATATCCGCTGCCATCTTGTCTTATTACTGAATCAGTTCAGCTTTTAAAAATCACGTCTGCACTATAGTATTACAAAATAAACTTTTAATTTCGAACGTGCCTCTTCCTTTAGAACAGTTAAAACGATTCTCGGCTCGATAATCGGAACTGGTGGGTCCCATGATATGGATTATAAAGTTTGCATAATTCGCACGGCCGCCATCCTGAAATGGTATGGCGGACGACCTTGTAATTTGGTCACAAGACGCATCCTATACGAAGGTATGTTGTTACCAAATTTGGTAGAGATCGGATGATTTGGTTAGTCGTTATTTGATTTTACGTTTTGAACGTTTGAGTGGCCGCCATTCAGTTTTAGTAAAGATGGCGGCGATATAAAACATGACACTGAGGTGTCCTTTGCTAGTGCTACCTTTGTACCAAATTTCGTTCAATTTGCATTCACCGTGTTCGAATTGATAGGGGGGGACAGACATTCAGAGTACACACACTCACACACACAGACACACAGACACACACACACACACACAGACTCACACACACACAGACTCACACACACACATACACACACACAGACAAACACACTTTCTTCGCCCTGTGTTGATCTCATAAGTCTACTTTCATTTTTTGCAAAAATCGAAAGTAGGCTAAAAATTACGAGTCTTACAGTAGTCGCATATGATGTGTAACATCTGACATAGAAGAAACCTCACGTGAAATTGTTGATACACCGGTATTTTTTAATATTATTGGCACAAATATTAATCTATTGTAAAAGGGAGTGTTTAGTATTTTTTTCTTTAGTAGAATTTTGGTATTTAATTGTTAGTACGGTAGAAGGTTAGTATTTTTGTTTAGTAGAATTGCTCTTTACTTATTCTGAAAGGGAGTAGCAGCCTTTCAGAATAAATCAATTCTTTACTAGTCTTATAGACGGTTAAGATATTGATAATATAAACCAAATAATGGCTACACTGCGTCCTGCTGCAGGGCTGAAAGCAACGGGAAACTACAGCCGTATGCTATTCCCGAGGATATGCACCTCTCTATGCATAATTACATGTGATGATGGCCTCCTCCCTTGTAAAATTTCAATCCGGAGGTAAACTAGTCCCCCGTTCGGATCTCCGGGTGGGGACTACTCGAGAGGGGGCTAACATCACAGAAGTGACAAAGAGGAAATCTGACATTCTACGGATCGGAGCGTGGAATGTTAGAAGTCTGCTAGGAAGTGGAAGGTTAGAAAACTTAGAAAGGGAAATGGATACGTTGAGGTTGGATTTGGTTGGGATTAGTGAAATGCGCTGGCAGGAAGAACAAGACTTTTGGTCAGGAGACTATAGGGTCATTAGCACTAAATCAAACAATGGCCAAGCAGGGGTTGGCCTCATATTGAGTAGGAAACTTGGACAGCGGGTGGAATATTATGAACAATATAGTGAACGGATTATTGTAGCAAAAATCAATACTAAACCTACCTGCACCACAGTGGTACAAGTCTATATGCCTACCAGTCAAGCTGATGATGAGGATGTTGAAAAGGTCTACGAAGAAATAGACGAAATTCTGAGGTATATCAAGGGTGATGAAAATGTTATAGTAATGGGAGATTGGAATGCTGTGGTAGGAAAAGGGAGAGAAGGGAAAATAGTAGGAGATTTCGGATTAGGTGAAAGGAATGATCGAGGAAGCAGGCTGGTAGAATTCTGCACCGAGCATGATTTGGTCATAGCTAACACCTTATTCAATAACCACAATAGAAGAATATACACATGGATGAGACCAGGAGATACAGGGCGTTACCAAATCGACTTCATTATGGTCAAGCAGAGGTTTCGAAACCAGATTTTGGATTGTAAAGCATATCCTGGTGCTGACATAAACTCTGCCCACAATCTGGTCGTAATGAAATGCAGATTAAAGTTAAAGAAACTGAAGAAAAGTCAAAAGCCAAAAAGGTGGGCAATAGACAGACTGAAAGAGAAGGATGTAAACGAAAGATTCAAGAAGAGTATAAAGGAAGGACTAATGAAAAACCCTAAACAAACTTCAATTGCAGACGAATGGGCACTTTTGAAGAATGAAATAACAAAATCCGCAGAAGAAAACATTGGTAGGAAAGAAAGAATAGGTAGAAAACCGTGGATCACTCAGGATATACTAGAATTGATGGATGAAAGGCGGAAACACAAGAATGTAAGAGATGAGAAGGGGAAAGCAGAATACAGACGTCTGAGAAATGAGGTTAACAAGAAGTGCAAGGAAGCGAAAGAAGAATGGTTGAAAGAGAAATGTGCAGGTATAGAAAATTGTCTGAAATTAGGTAAAGTAGACACAGCTTATCGAAGGATTAAGAATACTTTTGGGGAAAAGAAGACTAAGTGCTGTAATATTAAGGACACAAATGGAAAGCCTCTAACAGATAGGGAAAAAAAGGTTGAGAGATGGAAAGCTTACATAGAGAGTTTGTATAAGGGAAAGGAGATTGAGAATCATATAATGGAAAGGGAGGAGGAAATTGATGAGGATGCGAAAGGAGATTTAATACTGAGATCGGAATTTGATAGAGCTTTGGAAGACTTAAGCAGGAACAAAGCACCAGGCATAGATGATATACCGATTGAGTTGCTACGCTGCATAGGAGATGAAGGTCTGATCAGGTTATTTCACTTGGTGTGTAGGATTTATGAGACAGGTGAGGTACCCCCTGATTTCAAGAAGAATGTAATCATCCCTATACCAAAGAAAGTGGGAGCTGATAGATGTGAAGATTACCGTACAATCAGCTTGATTACTCATGCTTCAAAGATCCTGTCTAGGATAATTTACAAGAGGATTGAAAGCCAGATAGAAACGGAGTTGGGTGAAGACCAGTTTGGTTTCAGGAGAAATGTAGGAACAAGGGAAGCTGTACTAAGTCTTAGGCTGATTTTGGAAGGTAGAATAAGGAAAGATAAGAGAACGTTCATGGCTTTTGTAGACTTAGAAAAGGCTTTTGATAACGTTGATTGGACTAAATTGTTTGACATTTTGAAATCGATTGGAATAAAGTACAGGGATAGGAGGGTGATCTACAATCTATACAGAAACCAGACAGCAGTCATTCGAGTTGAAGGACATGAGAGAGAAGCTGGTATTCAGAAAGGTGTAAGGCAAGGCTGCAACTTATCACCCATACTTTTCAATCTTTACATTGAACAAGCAATGAAGGAATTTAGAGAGAAATTTAAAGTGGGAGTGAAGATTCAAGGAGAAATAATTTCAACTCTGAGATTTGCTGATGACATAGTCATCTTGGCCGACAAGCCTGAGGATTTGAATGAGTTTTTGAATGGTATGGACTCCGTCTTACAGAAAGAATTCATGATGAAAATTAATAAATGTAAAACAAAAATACTGGAATGCAGCCGAAATAAATCAGAAACCTCTATGGAGATCAAATTGACAGGTGAAAAGCTGAAGGAAGTAGAAGACTTCTGTTACTTAGGAAGTAGAATAACCAGTGATGGAAGAAGCAAAGAGGATATAAAAAGTAGGTTGGCTCAGGCAAAGAAAGCTTTTCTACAAAAAAGGAATCTGCTGACATCGAATATAGATTTAGGTATTAGGAAGTCATTTTTGAAAACCTTTGTCTGGAGCGTGGCGCTCTATGGAAGTGAATCTTGGACTGTTGGTGCAGCAGAAAAGAGGAGAATTGAAGCATTTGAAATGTGGTGTTACAGGAGAATGATGAAGATCAGATGGGTAGATAGGGTTACAAACATAGAGGTATTAAGACGAGTGGGAGAGGAGAGATGTTTCTGGCGACTGCTAATGGAGAGAAGAGATAGGTTGGTGGGACACATACTAAGACACCCAGGAATAGCAAGCTTAGTTATGGAAGGAAGGGTCGAGGACAAGAACTGTAGGGGTAGACCAAGGTTAGAATATGTTAAACAGATTGCCTCAGATGTAGGGTGTGGTAGTTATGTAGAGATGAAACGATTAGCTCAGGACAGGGAGGCATGGAGAGCTGCATCAAACCAGTCAAAAGACTGAAGACTCAAACAACAAAGATCTATACCTGAATATCTAACGGCCATATTTGAAAATGATCTCAGTGCTACCAACTGCTAAAAAATCGTAATTGAAATTTGAGCTCCATGTTGGATATCATGGAAGGTATGAATGGGAGCTATTTCAAAATTAGCACACGTATAAATAATATTGCAGTTTAATTTCCAGGAGGCCATACATGGCAGTGTTGCCAAAATGATTATAAGCCTGCTGATAGGTCCAATTTTTAAATGCATATAAATTCTACACTATCGATTGGAATTCAACCAAATTTCGTATGTTGTATGTGTACATAACCAGATATGATTGAGCGTATTCTTAAGACCCACCGGGGCTGCCAAATGTTAATAAATGCTCCTAAATTATTTTTATCCAAATACCAATATATCAGAAAGTATGCAAGCCGACAGCTTTAAACTGCACACGTATAGTACCTGGCATTCTAGATGAATTTGGAGTAACTAATATACGTCAGTGCTGCCAACATGATTCTAAGCCTGCTGATAGGTCCAATTTTAAAATGCATGTAACTTCTATACTAACTAATGGATTTCATTCAAAATTGGCACAACAATAGATCATATTATTTAAGATTATTTCTGACCAATATATGCATGACATTGTTGCCTACATGATTTTACGCACGCTGTTAGATCCAATGTTTAACTGCATGTAACGTCCATGCTATTCATTGGACTTCAACCAAATTTTGTATTCTGTACCTTAAGAGATGGCACTAAGAATATATTCAGTCATCAGGGCTGCCAACTGTGGTGCTCTATTAGGCTACATTATGCCAAGTATACAGTATTTCGAACTAATTAGATAATTGGTATTAGCAACTTAATTTCGTCATTATTCTGCATATGTTCATATACTGTAGAATTGGAACGAAAAGTAGGCTCTTTAGTTCGTCACGGAACTTCTTGTTTTTCGAGTGATCAGAATCAATCATTTCTCTTTTCCACTGTGACAATGTCATGAGAGACAGATGTCCTCGATGTTCCACCCTTTAAAAAGCAATCAGCTATACCTTCCCCACTACCACCACCACCGAGCTGACATGATATATCACCAGGGAAATAATTCTTCTTCGGTCATTTATTATAACGTCATATTTATTCCATTGTATGTTGACCTTACGATAACATAGCATGGCACATAGCCTATATTTATCTTGAGCGACCTACGTGTTAAGACTGATTGCACTCGAAAGCAAACACACACATGTGAATTTATCATCAATTGTGCCAGGAGTAGCCTGACAATGCAACTGTCAGTGGGGGTAACATGACGTCAGCGTTGCCATGCCAACAGTTCTGGAGCGCGAAGCTTTTGTTTGTCTTCGGTAAGATCACACCTGTGTTCCTGTACACACACACTCATTCAATCGCATTTACTTTCTTTACAGAGTTATTGAAGCGATTAAAGAGAAGATTGAAGCATTCATTGTCCAAAACTCTCCTTTCTAACTTTCAAGTAATCTGCGAAAAATGTTGTTACGTGAACTTAACATTTTAAGAGCTTCATTATTGACGTTTAATCTAAAATGAAATAACAATGGGTTTTTAATAAATTTAATACAACTTAGTACAGTGGCGTAACTATGATTTGCTTCTGGAGGGGGATACGCGGAGATAGATCTGAACGACTGTAATAGCGTTTTTGGTTTCGTGTTTGTTGTTTTCTAGGTACTTTTTTTTTGCTTTGTGTTTGTTTTATGGTTTTGTTTTTGTATTTTGCTTTTTATTTTGGGTTTACATTTTTGTTTTTGTTTGTTTTCTGCTTCTGTTTTTGAATTTTGTTTTTTGATTTGGGTTTTTCATATTTGGTTTTGTGTTCGTTATCTACTTTTTTTGAATTTTGTTTTTTGATTTATGTTTTTCTGAATTTTTTGAATTTGGCTTTTTTGCTTTTTGTTTTTGGCTTTGTGTTTTTGGTTTATTTGTCTTCCTTATTTTGTTTTCGTTTTTGAATTGTCCTTTGTGTTTTTTGCCTTTGACTTTGTTTTTGGTTTTGGGTTTGTTTTCTGATTTTGTTTTTAGATTTGTGTTTTTCTGCTTTTGTTTTAGTTATTGAATGTTGCTTTCTTGATTTTGACTTTGTGTTTTTGGTTTTGTTTGTCTTCCTGATTTTTTTTCGTTTTTGAATTTTGCTTTGTGTTCTTTGCTTTTGACTTTTTTGTTTTGGGTGTGTTTTCTGATTTTGTTTTTGTTTTTGGAATTTGGTTTTTGATTTGGTTTTTATGATTTTGTTTTTGTTTTTCAATTTTGCTTGTTTGGCTTTTGACTTGGTGTGTTGGGTTTCTGAATCTTCCTGTTTTTTGATTTTATGTTTATTTAGATTTTTTCTGCTTTTGTTTCTTAAATTTTGCTTTATGTTTTTTGCTTTTAACTTCGTGTATTTGATTTTTGGTTTTGTATTTATTTTCTTCTTTTGCTTTTGTTTTGTATTTTGCTTTTTTGCTTTCTGTTTTTAGTCATGTGTTTGTTTTTGCTTTTTGATTTGTGCGGGGGGAAATAAGACAATGAAATCTAACCTGCACGTTTCATGGTCGATCTAGATAGCATTTGATACTCTTTATCTGCACCTCTCAATGTGCGGAAATGAACAGTTTTGGTAGGCCTGACACAGACAATTTTACACAAGTCAACAGAAATATTCTCAAATCACTAACTAAAAACGAAAAGAATCCAATCCATCTGAAGAATTCTCATCAAAGTAAGATTTTTACCCTACTTTTCACATTTTGCAAAAAAAGAGAAAAAAGTAGACTTATGAGATCGGGCAAATGTGTGACTGTCTATCTGTCCTTCTGTCTGTCTGTCTGGCTGGCTGTGCGTGTGTGTCCCCCTATCAACTCCTAAACGGCTGGAGCAATCGAAAAAAAAATTGGTACGAGTAAAGATCTATACCTGAATATCTCAAGGCCATATTTGAAAATGATGTCAGTAGTGGAGTAGTGGGTGTTCTGCTTAGTGTCATGGCCGCCGCGTTAGTCCAAGCCAATATCTCGCGAACCCATGGTCGGATGTTGACATATGAGGTGTCGTTGGACTCGGGCTGACGCCCTCTTTCCAATGGACTACTCATTTCAACCCCTAAATAAAACCTACCCCTACTAGGGGGTGAAATTGTAATTTTTTAGTGAAAGTCTCTTTTCAAATACGACATGTATAAGGTGCGCTGCTAAAATGAACTTAAACGTTGTTGCTCATATCGCGCATGCGTTTTACGAGATGCCGCTATGGATGAACATTTTTGTTTTTTGTTTTTTACGCATGCGCACTGGGGATTTTTGTAAGAGGGCGAGCTCTTTGAAAAAAATGATTGATAAGAAGAGGTTTTGGTGGTGAGGAGAGAGCCAGATAGTCGCCTACTTTCCTACGAAGTTTGCCGATATGTCTCAAACGCAAGGTCGGATTTGGACGTGTGACGTGTCAAATCGCTTGTCTCGAAGCCCTATACATGTTATTAATAGGTTAGAGTTTTGAGAATGAGGGAAACAGGCTTTTTTGGGGTAAAACCATGATTTTAGACTTTTTCTGATATTTCACGAATGCATGGTCGGATTTGGTCCTATGACGTGTCAAATGGCTTGTCTCGAAACTCTGTGTATTTTGGTAATAGGTTAAAGTTTTTGAGAATGAGGGAAACAGAATTTTTTGTTGTAAAACCGTGATTTTAGACTTTCTGTTATATCTCACAAACCAATAACGCTAGAGACGTATACGAGGGGTCGTAGGACCCGGGGTGACGCCCCTTTCCTCTCCCCTTTCGAATATAGTATTTATGTTTAAAAAATGCGAAAGGGTCTAACGACACTTTTGTTGAAAACATTTTAGTTTTTAAAACTTTTTCTTTTAATCTGTCTAAAATGTTCATGAAGAGTGGTTGCAGATAGAGACGATACCACTGGACACGTGTTTCAACGAAGCTATTACTGGCCACGGTGGTGATATACCAATACAGTATTCGCTATTTCGATGAGACGGCGGGTCGAGGGTTCGTTTTCCGATTTTTCCTATGATGGAATACCTAATACCTAAACCCCCTGAAGGGGGTCTTTAACATGTAAACGATTATGAGTGACATGACAAATGATAATTCCTTGATCAGATGAAGTTAGCTTTAGATAGAACAAACAGAACTTGGTTATATGTTGCTTGAAGTGAGTATAGAAAACAAACTTGTTGGGGCAGACTGACAGGATGTGGATGTTATTTGAGCTTATTGGAATGCATTGACTTGACTTGACAACAGGGCAATGAAAAAAGCACAGAGATGCTGAGGACACTTGAAGGTCAAACGATATGGCAACTATGGTGGGAGGGGGGAGCGAGGATGATGTCGCCGATCATGTTCAATGTTCAATGGATGAATTTAAATTTTGCGAAGCATTGTTCGGAGAGGGTCATGTGACGACTTGTTTTAAGGATATTTATTTTTCCGATCTTTCTTATGGTGGTTTCATTGATTGAAATCATCCAAAACTGCTAGGGCATGGCCTTGAGATTTTATAAACTGATGATGGGATTTAGACATACAAGGTCCACTCAGAACTTGACATGATGTCATTCTTTTTATGGCTTATGAATTTCCCCAAAAAAGACCCAAAACAACAAGATCATAGACTTTTGCTTTCTTAATATATTGCAAACCCATAATGTTAGATGTTTACTGTGAGTGACGAAACCTAGCTAGGTAAAGCAAGAATTATTGTGGGCTACATGTATGGTGACTGACACGTCTTTGAACATTGGAACTTGTTTTCAGATCTGAGTGTAGTACATAGGGAGTATAGGTTGTAGGCATGGCTTGACAAACGGTGTACACAAAATTCAATTTATCGATTCAAGAATTATGAGTAGACTATCATTAATTAATTGGTTAAAGAGTGTAGCTAAAAATAAAAAAAAGTGACTACATTAAACTAAACTGAACCAAGTCGAATCAAACCCAACTGAACCAAACCAAGCCTAAAGCAAACCAAACCTAATCAAGAACAAGCCAAGGGCTTAAGTGTAAAACTTGTGGGGGAATGCAGTCATTGGCAATGTCCAAAGAAAGGGATAACGCTCTACCTTTAGAGGGTGAGGTAAAGCTAGCGCATGGTGCTAATGCATATTCCCAAGTACATGAACCACACACACACACACAACTATCCTATGCTGTTTTTATGAGTTGACTGTTAAAACTTACTCAGTGGTTACTGAGCAAGATGGTCGCTACACACAACAAGCTTTAAATACTTGAGGCTAATAATCTATACACACACACGCACTCGCTTGTTCTAAACTAAACTGTCTCGCTGGCAGTGCTCACACAGTAGGCAAATGACAGAAATGCTTGGCTAACCGAAATACAATCATTTTCGGTTGTCTAATGATACCAGCTAGCCATTACATGCTATAGTGGTGAGCACATGTGCCTCTTGCACTGGAGATCGTAACTCGATTTCTAGCTCTAAGGCCTAGAACGAATCAAACTAAGAAAGAATGGTATGGTGACGCAGTAGTTAAACTGTTAGCCTTTCAATAAGGTAGACTAGGGTTTGATTTTGGGTTAATATACATGTCATAAACAAACAAACAAAAAAAGCGGAGATAATGTTTAAAACTGATTACACTTGTCTCTTTTCAAATTATTACTTAGATTACAAATACAAAGGTGGACTGGGTTTGATATACAGTTAATGCTGCCTATCGCATACTAGCCTGTAAGAAAGCCAAACAAGCAAAAGGCGTAGGTAGAGCAGTGGTAAAATCACTATGTGTAGAGAACTACCTAACGGTTTTATGAACTGGCAATGCTATGTCGCATAAACAGTGCAGTATACAATCCGGCAACCATAATTTTTATCTTGTGGAACAGAGAAAATGCAATTTTACCTTGATGGATAGCAAATGAGTGCAGATGAATGACCTATGCATTAGCCTACCATAGGGTTATAACCACGAGGTGGAGGTGTGACTTTTATATTTTATTGTTTAGAGACATGGCTTTTTTGTAACCAGTAGATTTAGTATTTTGTAAATATTCATTTTTGTAATTGTAAATAGTGGAAACATTTTTTTGTAATAGTAAATGTTAAATGTATAACTAAAAGTTATTTGGGATAAGTGTGCATGTCAAGGATAAATAGCGTGGTTGTATTTGTTTTCAAAGACAGGTATGGTTGTGTGAATGTATGACTACAAATAGAATGATAGAGAGAGAGAGAGAAAGCTTGTGTATGTGTGTGTGTGTGTGTGTGTGTGTGTGTGTGGGTAGCATTGATTTTTCAACCAAAGCAAACACGGCAAGGTAGGATGGTGGGGTAATTAATGTATATAGCAAATGGTAAATAGTATACTATATTTTTTTAACACTTGTGTTTTTTTAATGCAGTAGTAGATAGGTGTTATTTTGTAAAACAGTCTTACCTACAGTAGTAGTAGTAGTAGTAGTAGTAGGCCTATATGTTTTTGGAAACAAACAGAAAGAGAATGCACTATTGCCATGGCCAAGCACTTCCATTAAAGTGATTTCAAGAAAATTTAAATCAGCAAATGTGTGTTTTACAAAACTAAACATTCAGCATGGACTAAATCATAAACGTGTCTTCTGTGATATGGAAAAAATAGGAAATCCATGTTTCCATATCAACACAATTTAAAAACTTAAAACTGACATTTAAAAAATGTAAATGGGAAATTGGCAAATGTGTAAACAACAAAATGGAAAATTCTTGTTTCCATATCATGAAATCCAAAAACTTTAAACTGACATTTTCAAATCGTGTACATGGAAAATTGACAAATGGCAATGTGTGAAATGTGAAAATGAAAAAATATGAACAAATGGCTATCATTATTTTAAAAAAATAAAAAACCGTCGTGTTCTATCGTTAAAGTGTGAATCAAACCACATCTACTTATTTGGATCACCCGAGACTGAGTAGACCTGTTTTAGTCCTAATATACTTTTAAAATTTTATGTTAAAGCTCAATTTGAACTCAAGAGCTTTAGAGTGCTAGCTAACTATTATAACCGTTACGTCACAAAGACAACTTTACACTACTCTTAATAAACAATAATAAGAAAAAGAATAATAAATGTTGATTTTTTTTTTAAGGATGAACATGGTGACACTGTTTCTGTTGCACAGTCTGCTAGCTACTAGCCAGCAGCTGGGGTCTTAGAAAACGATACAGTTGACATTTTGTAATGAGATGTGACATGTTTCAAAGTACAGTATTATGGGTTGCTGTTGAGTAAAAACTAATCCTGTACAAGGAAGCAAGGGTTCGAACCCCTTACCTAACATTACTATTGCCTGAACATGGCTTGACGACACTGTATTATTATGATACTCGGTACACAAACCATAGATAGAGTGTATTGTTTAAGATCGCTTTCTTTCTGAACATAGGTGGAGACTGTTGATGGTTTACAATGGCATTAATATAGTAGGACGTGGGTATAGCAATTAAGAAAAAACAGACAATACCCATACAATATTTTTATTTATTTAATATAAGTACTTGTACAATAGTTACATTCAAAATACATTTCTTTTTTCTCTATTACTATTTAGTCCTTTTTGATTCTCTTGCATATGAAGGGTAGATAACCTTGTAGTTCAGCCCCTTAAAACAACAACAACACAACCTTTTGCATAGTCTGTGATGTTGACGACTCTTGAGATGTGGAAGATGGATTAAACATAACTTTTACAGCAGGGGTTAAATGTTGCTCAATAAACACTGCACTATTTTGAGTAGCAACATTTTTTTCTTGTACTAGCTTTTTAGCATTGTCATGATTATTTGTTGACACCAACAGTGTTTCATCTGGTACACCACATTGATGATCACTCACACTTAAAACCTTACCATTTCTACTTTTTAGATTGCCTCGACATCTTTTTGACCTCTCTTTTGAGCATCGCCAAAATATTATTCCTTTTACATTTTGACGATTATAGTTATAAGAGTAGCCTTTATAGAGTACACGTTGTTTACCTTTGTTAGTTGTAGTAAGTTCCATAGTAGCAACTAACCTGTTAGTATGATTTGCTCACTACAAAGGTTATAACTGTTCTGATAATAAAATCATTTAGCGTTGGCTTTTATATTTAATATGTACAGTTTGAAGTGATAGCAAAAGTGAGAGCAAAATGGTAGCAGAGTGGTAGAAAATATAACATGTATTGTTAAGAAATAGTTTAAGCTGTTATGTGGATCCATTACATAATAATTTTAGCACGACGAAGCTCATTTTCTATATCCAATAGTTCTTCCTCATATTCAGTATAACCAGCCTGTTTATAGACATGCAGTTGCTGAAGCCGCCGGATTAGCTTACTTGGATTGTTCCAGTAGACAAATTTAACAAATGATTTTTTAGTTGTAAACAAAGCATTACCATTATCATTATTATCTTCATCATCAACATCATCATCATCATAACCATTATCATTATCATCATCATCATCATTATCATCATCATCATGATCATTATAATCCTCATCACTATTACTATATAGTCCTTTTTGATTCTTTTGCAATACCACATTTTGCACAGTCTGTGTTGCCCTTGATAATGTTGGGAGTTTTTCAGACATTGACAACTGTCCTAACACGACTTTCTGAGGAGATGATACATGCTTTTTAACAAACAATGCACTATCTTGAGCTGCAATATCTTTTTCTGGGACAAGTGTTTTAGCATTTTGAAGAGTTTTTTTAAACAGCAACGATGTTTTATCTGGTACACTACATTGATGATCACTCATACTTAAGACATCACTATTTTTACTTTTCAGCTCACCTCGACACTGTTTTGAACGATGTTTTGAACAACGCCAAATAACAGTTCCATTTTTATTGGTTCGTTTTACAATATATTTATATCCTTTATAGAATGCGTATGGCATACCATTGCTATTTGTTGATACTTCCATGTCAATTGTCAAGCATGAACTAATCTCTAGCAAAGTTCACTCGATAATATAAATAATTTCTAAACCCCAGTAGTGAATAGTCAGTTGTTTTTGATCTATGCAAGCGTAAACATGTCACATACACTGGTGATG
The DNA here is from genome assembly GCA_946902985.2 of Meconema thalassinum. NCBI lineage: Eukaryota > Metazoa > Arthropoda > Insecta > Orthoptera > Tettigoniidae > Meconema > Meconema thalassinum. Next base: position 212,300,906 of record OX336396.1, on the reverse strand, counting down.
GATACTCAAGGCTTTAAGGTCAATGAAAACAAGTACAGTATATATTTAAATAGGTGGCTCTCATTGATTGCACAACACGCGGGTCACCATATCTTTTTTTCTTTCGGACTAGTGTTTTAACATTTGAAGAGTGTTTTAAACAGCAACGATGTCTTATCAGTCACACTACATTGATGATCACTCACACTTAAGACCTCGCTATTTTTACTTTTTAACTCACTTTGACACTGTTTTGAACGATGTTTTGAACAACGCCAAATAACAGTTCCATTTTTATTGGTTCGTTTTACAATATACGTATAACCTTTATAGTATGCATATGGCTTACCATAACTATTCGTTGATCCTTTCATATCAATTTTCAAGCATGAAATAATCTCCAATAAATTTCGCTCGATAATAGAAATAATAGTTTAAAGTGGGTGCGAAGGTGGGTGCAAAAGTGGGTGCAAAAGTGAGTGTAAAAGTGGGTGTAAAAGTGGGTGCAAAAGTGGGTGCAAAAGTGAGTGCAAAAGTGGGTGCGAAAGTGGGTGCGAAAGTGGATGCAGTTTATAGTAGGCACCATTTTTACTAGAATGTGATTTGAGTAAATGTAATTTCTAAACCCAAGTAGTGAATAGTCAGTTGGTTTTGATTTATGCAAGCGTAAACATGTCTCATACACTGATGATGGATACTCAAGGCTTTTTGGTCAACAAAATCAAGTATATAGTTAAAGAGGTAGCTATTATTGATTGCACAACACTGAATCTATTTTTGAAATTTTGACAAAGGGTCTAAGTGCACTTTTGTTAATATCTCGCGAACCAATAAGACTACGGCATTGTATGAGGTATTGTTGGACTTTTTGCCGAAGACTGCTGGTAAACACTTATGTTCCCACGACCTTTTTAAAGATGGCGGCTGACCCACGAGGGGTGATTAAAACGTATTCCAAGCGACGCTTGTCGATAAGCAAACCAATAATCAAAGGGGGGTGTGACAGAGCTTGAGGCGATAACCCCTTTTGATTGATCCCTGTTGATATGCCCCTTTGGACTGGTCCCCGTTGACAAGTCCCTCTGAACGGGTCCTTTTTGAAGGGAGTCATTTACGACGGGCCCCTGCTGACGGGTCACTGTGGACGGATCCCTGTGGACAGGTCCCTGTTGACAGGTCCAAAGGGATTAGTCAAAAGGACCTGTCAACAGGGACCTGTCCACAGGGATCCGTCCACAGTGACCCGTCAGCAGGGGCCCGTCATAAATGACTCCCTTCAAAAAGGACCCGTTCAGAGGGACTTGTCAACGGGGACCAGTCCAAAGGGGCATATCAACAGGGATCAATCAAAAGGGGTTATCGCCTCAAGCTCTGTCACACCCCCCTTTGATTATTGGTTTGCTTATCGACAAGCGTCGCTTGGAATACGTTTTAATCACCCCTCGTGGGTCAGCCGCCATCTTTAAAAAGGTCGTGGGAACATAAGTGTTTACCAGCAGTCTTCGGCAAAAAGTCCAACAATACCTCATACAATGCCGTAGTCTTATTGGTTCGCGAGATATTAACAAAAGTGCACTTAGACCCTTTGTCAAAATTTCAAAAATAGATTCAGTGTTGTGCAATCAATAATAGCTACCTCTTTAACTATATACTTGTTTTTGTTGACCAAAAAGCCTTGAGTATCCATCATCAGTGTATGAGACATGTTTACGCTTGCATAAATCAAAACCAACTGACTATTCACTACTTGGGTTTAGAAATTACATTTACTCAAATCACATTCTAGTAAAAATGGTGCCTACTATAAACTGCATCCACTTTCGCACCCACTTTCGCACCCACTTTTGCACTCACTTTTGCACCCACTTTTGCACCCACTTTTACACCCACTTTTACACTCACTTTTGCACCCACTTTTGCACCCACCTTCGCACCCACTTTAAACTATTATTTCTATTATCGAGCGAAATTTATTGGAGATTATTTCATGCTTGAAAATTGATATGAAAGTATCAACGAATAGTTATGGTAAGCCATATGCATACTATAAAGGTTATACGTATATTGTAAAACGAACCAATAAAAATGGAACTGTTATTTGGCGTTGTTCAAAACATCGTTCAAAACAGTGTCAAAGTGAGTTAAAAAGTAAAAATAGCGAGGTCTTAAGTGTGAGTGATCATCAATGTAGTGTGACTGATAAGACATCGTTGCTGTTTAAAACACTCTTCAAATGTTAAAACACTAGTCCGAAAGAAAAAAAGATATGGTGACCCGCGTGTTGTGCAATCAATGATAGCCACCTATTTAAATATATACTGTACTTGTTTTCATTGACCTTAAAGCCTTGAGTATCCATCACCAGTGTATGTGACATGTTTACGCTTGCATAGATCAAAAACAACTGACTATTCACTACTGGGGTTTAGAAATTATTTATATTATCGAGTGAACTTTGCTAGAGATTAGTTCATGCTTGACAATTGACATGGAAGTATCAACAAATAGCAATGGTATGCCATACGCATTCTATAAAGGATATAAATATATTGTAAAACGAACCAATAAAAATGGAACTGTTATTTGGCGTTGTTCAAAACATCGTTCAAAACAGTGTCGAGGTGAGCTGAAAAGTAAAAATAGTGATGTCTTAAGTATGAGTGATCATCAATGTAGTGTACCAGATAAAACATCGTTGCTGTTTAAAAAAACTCTTCAAAATGCTAAAACACTTGTCCCAGAAAAAGATATTGCAGCTCAAGATAGTGCATTGTTTGTTAAAAAGCATGTATCATCTCCTCAGAAAGTCGTGTTAGGACAGTTGTCAATGTCTGAAAAACTCCCAACATTATCAAGGGCAACACAGACTGTGTAAAATGTGGTATTGCAAAAGAATCAAAAAGGACTATATAGTAATAGTGATGAGGATTATAATGATCATGATGATGATGATAATGATGATGATGATAATGATAATGGTTATGATGATGATGATGTTGATGATGAAGATAATAATGATAATGGTAATGCTTTGTTTACAACTAAAAAATCATTTGTTAAATTTGTCTACTGGAACAATCCAAGTAAGCTAATCCGGCGGCTTCAGCAACTGCATGTCTATAAACAGGCTGGTTATACTGAATATGAGGAAGAACTATTGGATATAGAAAATGAGCTTCGTCGTGCTAAAATTATTATGTAATGGATCCACATAACAGCTTAAACTATTTCTTAACAATACATGTTATATTTTCTACCACTCTGCTACCATTTTGCTCTCACTTTTGCTATCACTTCAAACTGTACATATTAAATATAAAAGCCAACGCTAAATGATTTTATTATCAGAACAGTTATAACCTTTGTAGTGAGCAAATCATACTAACAGGTTAGTTGCTACTATGGAACTTACTACAACTAACAAAGGTAAACAACGTGTACTCTATAAAGGCTACTCTTATAACTATAATCGTCAAAATGTAAAAGGAATAATATTTTGGCGATGCTCAAAAGAGAGGTCAAAAAGATGTCGAGGCAATCTAAAAAGTAGAAATGGTAAGGTTTTAAGTGTGAGTGATCATCAATGTGGTGTACCAGATGAAACACTGTTGGTGTCAACAAATAATCATGACAATGCTAAAAAGCTAGTACAAGAAAAAAATGTTGCTACTCAAAATAGTGCAGTGTTTATTGAGCAACATTTAACCCCTGCTGTAAAAGTTATGTTTAATCCATCTTCCACATCTCAAGAGTCGTCAACATCACAGACTATGCAAAAGGTTGTGTTGTTGTTGTTTTAAGGGGCTGAACTACAAGGTTATCTACCCTTCATATGCAAGAGAATCAAAAAGGACTAAATAGTAATAGAGAAAAAAGAAATGTATTTTGAATGTAACTATTGTACAAGTACTTATATTAAATAAATAAAAATATTGTATGGGTATTGTCTGTTTTTTCTTAATTGCTATACCCACGTCCTACTATATTAATGCCATTGTAAACCATCAACAGTCTCCACCTATGTTCAGAAAGAAAGCGATCTTAAACAATACACTCTATCTATGGTTTGTGTACCGAGTATCATAATAATACAGTGTCGTCAAGCCATGTTCAGGCAATAGTAATGTTAGGTAAGGGGTTCGAACCCTTGCTTCCTTGTACAGGATTAGTTTTTACTCAACAGCAACCCATAATACTGTACTTTGAAACATGTCACATCTCATTACAAAATGTCAACTGTATCGTTTTCTAAGACCCCAGCTGCTGGCTAGTAGCTAGCAGACTGTGCAACAGAAACAGTGTCACCATGTTCATCCTTAAAAAAAAATTCAACATTTATTATTCTTTTTCTTATTATTGTTTATTAAGAGTAGTGTAAAGTTGTCTTTGTGACGTAACGGTTATAATAGTTAGCTAGCACTCTAAAGCTCTTGAGTTCAAATTGAGCTTTAACATAAAATTTTAAAAGTATATTAGGACTAAAACAGGTCTACTCAGTCTCGGGTGATCCAAATAAGTAGATGTGGTTTGATTCACACTTTAACGATAGAACACGACGGTTTTTTATTTTTTTAAAATAATGATAGCCATTTGTTCATATTTTTTCATTTTCACATTTCACACATTGCCATTTGTCAATTTTCCATGTACACGATTTGAAAATGTCAGTTTAAAGTTTTTGGATTTCATGATATGGAAACAAGAATTTTCCATTTTGTTGTTTACACATTTGCCAATTTCCCATTTACATTTTTTAAATGTCAGTTTTAAGTTTTTAAATTGTGTTGATATGGAAACATGGATTTCCTATTTTTTCCATATCACAGAAGACACGTTTATGATTTAGTCCATGCTGAATGTTTAGTTTTGTAAAACACACATTTGCTGATTTAAATTTTCTTGAAATCACTTTAATGGAAGTGCTTGGCCATGGCAATAGTGCATTCTCTTTCTGTTTGTTTCCAAAAACATATAGGCCTACTACTACTACTACTACTACTGTAGGTAAGACTGTTTTACAAAATAACACCTATCTACTACTGCATTAAAAAAACACAAGTGTTAAAAAAATATAGTATACTATTTACCATTTGCTATATACATTAATTACCCCACCATCCTACCTTGCCGTGTTTGCTTTGGTTGAAAAATCAATGCTACCCACACACACACACACACACACACACACATACACAAGCTTTCTCTCTCTCTCTCTATCATTCTATTTGTAGTCATACATTCACACAACCATACCTGTCTTTGAAAACAAATACAACCACGCTATTTATCCTTGACATGCACACTTATCCCAAATAACTTTTAGTTATACATTTAACATTTACTATTACAAAAAAATGTTTCCACTATTTACAATTACAAAAATGAATATTTACAAAATACTAAATCTACTGGTTACAAAAAAGCCATGTCTCTAAACAATAAAATATAAAAGTCACACCTCCACCTCGTGGTTATAACCCTATGGTAGGCTAATGCATAGGTCATTCATCTGCACTCATTTGCTATCCATCAAGGTAAAATTGCATTTTCTCTGTTCCACAAGATAAAAATTATGGTTGCCGGATTGTATACTGCACTGTTTATGCGACATAGCATTGCCAGTTCATAAAACCGTTAGGTAGTTCTCTACACATAGTGATTTTACCACTGCTCTACCTACGCCTTTTGCTTGTTTGGCTTTCTTACAGGCTAGTATGCGATAGGCAGCATTAACTGTATATCAAACCCAGTCCACCTTTGTATTTGTAATCTAAGTAATAATTTGAAAAGAGACAAGTGTAATCAGTTTTAAACATTATCTCCGCTTTTTTGTTTGTTTGTTTATGACATGTATATTAACCCAAAATCAAACCCTAGTCTACCTTATTGAAAGGCTAACAGTTTAACTACTGCGTCACCATACCATTCTTTCTTAGTTTGATTCGTTCTAGGCCTTAGAGCTAGAAATCGAGTTACGATCTCCAGTGCAAGAGGCACATGTGCTCACCACTATAGCATGTAATGGCTAGCTGGTATCATTAGACAACCGAAAATGATTGTATTTCGGTTAGCCAAGCATTTCTGTCATTTGCCTACTGTGTGAGCACTGCCAGCGAGACAGTTTAGTTTAGAACAAGCGAGTGCGTGTGTGTGTATAGATTATTAGCCTCAAGTATTTAAAGCTTGTTGTGTGTAGCGACCATCTTGCTCAGTAACCACTGAGTAAGTTTTAACAGTCAACTCATAAAAACAGCATAGGATAGTTGTGTGTGTGTGTGGTTCATGTACTTGGGAATATGCATTAGCACCATGCGCTAGCTTTACCTCACCCTCTAAAGGTAGAGCGTTATCCCTTTCTTTGGACATTGCCAATGACTGCATTCCCCCACAAGTTTTACACTTAAGCCCTTGGCTTGTTCTTGATTAGGTTTGGTTTGCTTTAGGCTTGGTTTGGTTCAGTTGGGTTTGATTCGACTTGGTTCAGTTTAGTTTAATGTAGTCACTGTTTTTTATTTTTAGCTACACTCTTTAACCAATTAATTAATGATAGTCTACTCATAATTCTTGAATCGATAAATTGAATTTTGTGTACACCGTTTGTCAAGCCATGCCTACAACCTATACTCCCTATGTACTACACTCAGATCTGAAAACAAGTTCCAATGTTCAAAGACGTGTCAGTCACCATACATGTAGCCCACAATAATTCTTGCTTTACCTAGCTAGGTTTCGTCACTCACAGTAAACATCTAACATTATGGGTTTGCAATATATTAAGAAAGCAAAAGTCTATGATCTTGTTGTTTTGGGTCTTTTTTGGGGAAATTCATAAGCCATAAAAAGAATGACATCATGTCAAGTTCTGAGTGGACCTTGTATGTCTAAATCCCATCATCAGTTTATAAAATCTCAAGGCCATGCCCTAGCAGTTTTGGATGATTTCAATCAATGAAACCACCATAAGAAAGATCGGAAAAATAAATATCCTTAAAACAAGTCGTCACATGACCCTCTCCGAACAATGCTTCGCAAAATTTAAATTCATCCATTGAACATTGAACATGATCGGCGACATCATCCTCGCTCCCCCCTCCCACCATAGTTGCCATATCGTTTGACCTTCAAGTGTCCTCAGCATCTCTGTGCTTTTTTCATTGCCCTGTTGTCAAGTCAAGTCAATGCATTCCAATAAGCTCAAATAACATCCACATCCTGTCAGTCTGCCCCAACAAGTTTGTTTTCTATACTCACTTCAAGCAACATATAACCAAGTTCTGTTTGTTCTATCTAAAGCTAACTTCATCTGATCAAGGAATTATCATTTGTCATGTCACTCATAATCGTTTACATGTTAAAGACCCCCTTCAGGGGGTTTAGGTATTAGGTATTCCATCATAGGAAAAATCGGAAAACGAACCCTCGACCCGTCGTCTCATCGAAATAGCGAATACTGTATTGGTATATCACCACCGTGGCCAGTAATAGCTTCGTTGAAACACGTGTCCAGTGGTATCGTCTCTATCTGCAACCACTCTTCATGAACATTTTAGACAGATTAAAAGAAAAAGTTTTAAAAACTAAAATGTTTTCAACAAAAGTGTCGTTAGACCCTTTCGCATTTTTTAAACATAAATACTATATTCGAAAGGGGAGAGGAAAGGGGCGTCACCCCGAGTCCTACGACCCCTCGTATACGTCTCTAGCGTTATTGGTTTGTGAGATATAACAGAAAGTCTAAAATCACGGTTTTACAACAAAAAATTCTGTTTCCCTCATTCTCAAAAACTTTAACCTATTACCAAAATACACAGAGTTTCGAGACAAGCCATTTGACACGTCATAGGACCAAATCCGACCATGCATTCGTGAAATATCAGAAAAAGTCTAAAATCATGGTTTTACCCCAAAAAAGCCTGTTTCCCTCATTCTCAAAACTCTAACCTATTAATAACATGTATAGGGCTTCGAGACAAGCGATTTGACACGTCACACGTCCAAATCCGACCTTGCGTTTGAGACATATCGGCAAACTTCGTAGGAAAGTAGGCGACTATCTGGCTCTCTCCTCACCACCAAAACCTCTTCTTATCAATCATTTTTTTCAAAGAGCTCGCCCTCTTACAAAAATCCCCAGTGCGCATGCGTAAAAAACAAAAAACAAAAATGTTCATCCATAGCGGCATCTCGTAAAACGCATGCGCGATATGAGCAACAACGTTTAAGTTCATTTTAGCAGCGCACCTTATACATGTCGTATTTGAAAAGAGACTTTCACTAAAAAATTACAATTTCACCCCCTAGTAGGGGTAGGTTTTATTTAGGGGTTGAAATGAGTAGTCCATTGGAAAGAGGGCGTCAGCCCGAGTCCAACGACACCTCATATGTCAACATCCGACCATGGGTTCGCGAGATATTGGCTTGGACTAACGCGGCGGCCACGACACTAAGCAGAACACCCACTACTCCACTACTGATGTCAGTGCTACCAACTGCTGAAAAATCGCAATTCAAATTTGAGCTCCATGTTGGATATCTTGGAAGGTATGAATGAGATCTATTTCAAAATTAGAACACGTATAGATAATAATATTTAAGTTTATTTTCCAGGAGGCCATAGATGGCAGTGTTGAAAAAATGATTATAAGCCTGCTGATAGGTCCAAATTTTAAATGAATATAACTTCTACACTATCGATTGGATTTCAACCAAATTTCGTATGTGCTATGTGCACATAAACATATATGACTGAGCGTATTCTTAAGAGCCAGTAGGGCTGCCAACTGTTAATAAAAGCTCCCAATTTTTTTAAATCCAAATACCCATATATCATAAAGTATGCAAGCCGACAGCTCTAAACTATGCACACATATAGTACCTGACATTCTATATTAATTTGGAGTAACTTATATACGTCAGTGCTACCAACATGATTCTAAGCCTGCTGAGAAGTTCAACTTAAAATACATGTAACTTCTATACTACCATTTGGATTTCAATCAAATTTCGTGTGTGCTATGTGTACCATAACAGATATGACTATGCCGATTCTTAAGAGTAACCAGGGCTGCCAACTGTTAATAAATACTGTCTCTATTTATGTTACCCTAATATCAATATATCAGAAAGTATGCAAGCCAATATCTCTAAACTTTGCACACGTATAGTACCTGGCATTCTAGATTACTTTGGAGTAACTAATATACGTCAGTGCTGCCAACATGATTCTAAGCCTGCTGATAGGTCCAATTTTAAAATGCATGTAACTTCTATACTAACTAATGGATTTCATTCAAAATTGAGACAACAATAAATCATTATATATCAGATTATTTCTGACCAATACATGTATGTCATTGTTGCCAACATGATTTTACGCGCGCTGTTAAATCCAATGTTTAACTGTATGTAACGTCCATGCTATCCATTGGACTTCAGCCAAATTGTGTATTCTGTACCTTAAGAGATGGAACTAAGAATATATTCAGTCACCAGGGCTGCCAACTGTAGTTCTCTATTAGGCTACATTATGCCAGGTATACAGTATTTTGAACTAATTAGAAATTTCGATATTACCAACTTAATTTCGTCATTATTCTAGATAGATCCATACAGATTAATCATTGGCATGAATCTTAAATTTTAAGAAAAGTAGGCTCTTTAGTTCGTCACGGAAATTCTTGTTTAAAATTACTAGAAGACCCATGCTGCTCCGCAGCATTCACTTCAACAATCCTACAGAACTTCTGTCCGTATGACATTTTCATGTCTTCATGCTAATGACCTGAACAGACATTTACGGTACCGTCGCTTTTGGGTAAATGATGAAGTAGACTTATGAGATCAAATGTGTGGGTGTCTGCCTGTCCTCTGTGTGTGTGTCCCACTATTTACCCTGCGTAAGCTTAAAAGGCGCACGGACGTCGTGTTCCAGACGCGATTCTGAAAAGCCGTGGTGAACTTCTAACTCCAAACATATAAGCTATACTCTTCTCTGAAGAATCAACTCGACACGACTCGGCAGTTTGATGCTGGCTGAAGCTAGGGTGATAGGTCGCTCGCAAGCTCATAAACTCACTCTGAAGCTAGTAATTTAAATTTCCACTGAATGGAGATTGCTGGAAGAAATGAAAACGTAAAAACACTTACAGTGGGCGATGTGGGAGCTGTCACGGACTTTCTTGCAGAACTTTTCATGGTGAACAATTCTCAGAGAATATCGATATTTTTAACAGTTTACCCAGTGTAAGCTTAAAAGACACATGGACGTTAGGTTTTTCTTCAACTCAATTCACTGAAATCGTAAATGCTCGGCTTCTTTTGGTCAAAAATAAATGTTTTTCTACCTAATCCTTCATCGAGAAATCCTTGAATGAATGGTGAAAACCGCATCAAAATCCATCAAATTGCTCTCGAGATTACCCGTTACACCCAAGAATTGGGAACTTTGTTCTATACTAAGTAGATAGAGATATCCACACAATTTAAGGCTACAACGGTACAATTTGGCGTTTTGTCTACTTATGAACAATGGTATGGATTTAAAATGAAAGATGGGTCTCTTATATTTGGATTTAGAGATGTAACTCTTGGTTAACATATAGAGGTGTGAAGATTAATAGAATTAGATAAGATAATTTTAATTAGTCATAATTTCTTTTATTGAAAATCATTTTATTGACCAACTTCTTTTGTTGTCCTACTTAGTAGTGTTTCCTCTCCCGTGGAATTACACCTTTTCCCATAAGGAATTGCGTCTGGAAACTTTCAGAATATTGGATTCCGAGGGATATCTGAGCTGGGTCCATTTTCAATTTTTCATTGACTTCCGAATTCAAGTCAGGTGATTTCAATGCATACTTCTTGAATCTTTGAATAGTTCAATAGCGTTCATCAGTTAAAAGACCCCAAATCCCTCCACTCTAAATTCACACGTAAAGTAGAGTGAAGTAATAAAAACGAAACGTGTGGCATCTTGCATTTGCAAGGCTCCTCTGTTAGTGGAAATTCTAAAAAATCATTTAAATTTGAGTTTCTTAAATGAAAATATAATTAGGAGTCTTGGTTAAACATTTAAAGTAATTTCATCGCCTTGTAAACATACTTAGTGCATTAAACCGTGAAAAGTAAAAATGCAATTTTGGAAAACTGACATCGAATCTAATAATTTGCACATCTCTGTAAAGACAGCTATCGCCTCCACCCCTACAGATAGAATAGTAAGTAAAGGCGATTGATGAGATATGAAGAGATAACTCACACACAAGGAATTAATATTTATTAAACTGTAAATTTGATTAAGTATATCTTTGTTATAGAACTGAGGGAATAAAATAGCAGGATGTAGGATAGTAATCACCGATGTAGGACAATAGTATTTTTTTTACCATTACCACAGGACAGTTATCGTATTAGGGATGCGGACGTCCTTGTATAATTGTTATTTAATCTGTGCCCCATTTGCTGAGGTCTGTGCTCCTCTGCAACATTCGTTTCAAAATTCTAATAGTACTTCCTTCCATTCGACATTTGCTGTTCGCTTGCCTTTTGGTACTATTTGAACTTTGACGTCATGAAAGGATTTTGCTCGCGATAGTGCGGCATACAGTAAAGTTGTCCGTGGCTAAACACCGGTTGAGGTAAATAAATGCCTACTTGATCTAGTGTTTGACCTTGAGTTTTATTGATAGTTATACAAAAAGCCAAACGTACTGGAAACTGCCTCCTTTTGAAGGAAAATGGCATAGAAATATCTGATGGCGTAAGGTCAAGGCGAGGGAGTAGGACATTGTTTCCAACATTTACTCCAGTAATAATTTCCAGGTGTAAGCAATTGTCATTCATCTTCCAAACCAACAGTCTAGTACCGTTCAACAGACCTTGGGTAACATTAATATTTCTCAACAAAATCACAATTGAGCCTTCTTTTAGTCGACGGATATGAGGTGGCAATCCACTTATGCCTATGCTGTATTAAAATTCTTGATAACCGGTGTTAATTGTGATGACTGTATTAGTGTGTGTTATCTGTGTTTAATTCAAGTAAGGACTGCAGACATTCACTTTTCAAGTAGTTCCTACTTTTCTTACCAAACGCCACGTCAACGACTACTAGTTCTGAACTTGGTTACTAGATGCCACCACAGTCAGCTCCTGGCGACGAATGTTGGAACCTAAGAGAGTTAGTCAAATCTAATCTATAATTTAGCTCACACAAGTGTAGTTATTTGAAGGTTCTTTTACATGTCATAAATGTATGACATGGGACCGCCGGCGTTACTTCCTGACTAAGGTGTTATAGGCCTACATTTATTAAATACCTATTGGTATTCAGAGATGCTGTTACTTCATTAAGGGGCCTTGCAACATAGTGGTCATTTAGCCCTGTGTACTTAGTTGTGGGTAGAATGTTTCTGATTACTTGTGTTATTGTGGTGTCTGCAGTAATTTACTTATGCTAGTGAAAGTTAATTCAAATTGAATGTAAAATCTACAACAGACAAATTACAGAAAACTGACAGAAGAATTATTAGAACAATTATTAACAAAATACACCAAGTTGATGGACAGTGGAGATTGTTGCCTAACAACATCGTCTATCGTGAATGTGAATCAATAATAACTACAATGCTTAAAAGAAGAATTTCCTTTTTCTGTCACATATCAAGACTGCCAGAAACCAGGATATTGAAACAACTATTTGATTACTTTTTGAAAAATAAAATCAATAATAATTGGTTCAAAAAAGTTCAGGATGATTTGGAAGAATTGGGTATAACTCGGCAACAAATCAAAGACAGAGAGGAGAAGAGGATTTCGAAGAACAAAAGCATAAGTATCAAACTAAAAACAGTTGAACGGAAACAATCTTATATATAAAAGTGAAAGTCTGTATGTATGAATGTGGGTGGGTCTGTTCCGTATACAAATCTACACCGTTCCACCAATCTCAACCAAATTTTGCATACACATAGTTTAGGACCCAGATGGAACCACTGGCTACATGAATTTTCGATAGTCTTTCTCATTCTTCTGATTTCGTCCCTTTTGCACTCAAGCACAGGCAAATCAAATCATAAAATATACTCATGAAGGAATGGCAAGGCAGATAGTTTCCATGGCAACATAGCTCAAGTCGAGACGCGGCCGACTGGATACGAGTTGCGCTCTGCACTACCGGTATAGAAAATGAGGATCTTTACTTGAAATCCCGTTAGTTACTCAACTGCTCACACAGCCCTGTCAACCGAGTTTAGCATAACAAAGACTTGACACTATCTACAATATTATATTTGTCAAATACCACTAACTCACTCACTCACTCACTCATTCATTCATCACGAAATCTCAGAAACCACCGAACGGATTGGAATGAAATTTGGTATGCAGCTTCTTCAAGGGCCGCAAATGCCCACTAAGAGAGGATTTTTGGATATTCAGGTTCTAAAGGGGGTGTTAAGGGGGTAGACCTGCATTTCACTGAATAGCAATATCTCCCGATTGGTTTCATTGGGGGGATGGGATACTCGGCATATAAACTCATCATTAAAAATAAGAAGACACGTGTCTGAGGGTTTTTCGACGTGGTGCATATTATGAGGTGAAAGGGGTGAAAAGTGGGGATTGAAACCTAAACATAAAAAAGAAGTAAATATGTGTTTGAACGTTTTTTCATAAATCCAATTTAGGGGGCCCATGGGAAGGGGTGAAATTCAAGGGGGTGGGGGAACAGGAAAGAAAGTGTCCTAACTGGTTGACTGACTGAATCACTCATCAAACTCAGGGGGAAAAAACTGCTTAAAATAAGTAAATAGCTGTTCGACAGTTTTTTTTCATAAATCAAATTTAAGGGGTTCATGGGGAGGGGTGAAATTCTGAAAAAAGAAAATTGAAAGAACATGTCCTGACTCACTCACTCAATCACTAATCATCGCCCAGCCAAAATTATTGAAGTTAGAAACATGACAGTTTGGGGATATGTTGATTGTATGCCAAAACCGTCTACTAAGGGAGGATTTTCGGATATTCAGGTTCTAAAGGGGTCTTAAGGGGGTTAAACCTGCATTTCATTGAATAACAATAAATCCCGATTGGTTTCATTGGGGTATGTGATAAACGGCATATAAACTCATCATTAAAAAGTAAGAAAACTCGTGTCTGAGGGTTTTCCGATGTGGTGTATATTATGAGGTGAAAGGGGTGAAAAGTGGGGATTGAAAGATTCCTAACGGAGCGTGTATCTCTTAAACGACATAGGTGAGGAGTTTGAAACTCAGCGGAAAAAAACAGCGTAAAAATAAGTAAATATGTGTTTGACCGTTTTTCCATAAATCCAATTTAAGGGGCCCATGGGGAGAGGTGAAATTCTGGGGGGGGGGGGGGGAACAGGAAAGAAAGTGTCCTAACTGATTGACTGACTAACTCACTCCACAAACTCAGGGGGAAAAACTGCTTTAAAGTAAGAAAATAGCTTTTCGACAGTTTGTTTTGATCAATCAAATTGAAGGGGTTCATCGGGAGGGGTGAAATTCTGAAGAAAAAAAATTGAAAGAAAATGACCTGACTCATTCACTCACTCATCATCGCCCAACCAAAAATATTGTAGTTGGAAACATGGTGTTTGCTCTCAGGGAGAATTATATAGTGTTTTATTTCCACAGTTGGTAACAGATACATTTATTATGTTTAGGTTGGCAGCAGTGACCTAGAGACAGAGAGTGAAGTTGCCATCATGGCTGAATGTGTTTGTGTTGCGGAGCAACAGCTCCTTCGCATATCAAGTGTTGTGTCTTTTGTAACATGTACATTTTCGTAAATACAGTCCACTAGAGTTAATTCGACATTTACATTTATCCCCTGATGTTTCATCTGGGGCACGTATGTCGCAGACAGACATATGTTTTGGTCCAACACGGGCAGGATTCCCGCTATATCAACTGAGGCCATGTGGTCTCGACAAACGCTAAAACTGCTGTATTTAAGTGAACCAGTGCGAAATACGTATGTAGAGACAATACTAGTACATTATTGTGAACAATGCAGGCGCAATTGCAATGTATTTATCAATGTTTGTCTGTTCGATCTAACTTATTTGAAAATTGAGCACAATGGCTGCCAAATAATGCCAACACTGAACCCATGTGCTATGCCTTCGTGTCGCCTCGGCTAGTGTCGTTTAGCTTCGATACACGTGCTGATGGCAGCGCCAGCAGGCAGCGCTCGCCAGCCTGTTTGATTCATGTTTACAACGCGGCTGTTGTAATACAAGGTTAATATTTGAATAAGTTAATTCATGCAGCGGGACTTGCAAAATTAATCATGATGAATTGTATATTCGTAAAAGCATATCCAGCATTGTGAATGTTTCGGTGTGCAGTTGAAAGCATCAATGGACGCAGTTCCATTCAGTAGTGCAGCCTTCGATTCCAGACGGACACAGTTCCATTCAGTAGTGCAGCCTTCGATTCCTGACGGACACAGTTCCATTTAGCAGTGCAGCCTTCGATTCCTGACGGACGCAGTTCCATTCAGCAGTGCAGCCTTCGATTCCTGACGGACGCAGTTCCATTCAGCGGTGCAGCCTTCGATTCCTGACGGACGCAGTTCCATTCAGCGGTGCAGCCTTCGATTCCTGACAGACGCAGTTCCATTCAGACGTCCTGACTTCGATATTCAACCGTTGGGTGACGACGCAGACTGAAAGAACCTCTACACCAGATAAGTTAACAAAGGCATTTCATAGCAATTCCTTCCCATACCCAGCAATCCTTGCTGTGCATGAACTATTTTAAGCATGTCTACTGAACGTGAGATAAAGTCACTGACCAAGCGCAGAGGTGTTCTCCGAGCATCCCTCACGAGACTCCATACCCAAATTAATGAATTTAATAATGAGACTCCTGCTGAAGTATTAAATGTGAAGAATGAACGTTTATTAGTTCTATTACCAGAATTTAATGAAATTCAAAGCAAATTGGAGGATTTGGATGACAAAAATCCTTATGAGCAGGTCCGGTGTGAATTCGAAGATGATTATGATGAACTTAGGGCTAAGCTACAACAGTTACTAAATACCCATTGCACACATGCCTCATCTGTCTCTAGCAACGGTAGAGAATCTACAAGTAGTAATACAGGTTCGTACAGTTTGCCCAAGATACGGTTACCAGAATTTTCAGGTGATGTTACACAATTCATGCATTTCCATGACCTGTTTGATTCATTAATACTGAAGAATCAGTCTTTGGGTAATGTTGAAAGGTTCCATTACTTAATGTCAGCACTGCGTGGCAATGCTCATCAACTCATTCAAAACATTCCTCTTACTGCAGATAACTTGAGCTAGCTTGGGAAACGGTCTGCAAGCGATACCGCAATTCAAAGGTAATAGTAAATGCACATATCAAATTACTGTTATCTCCAGATATCATCCAAAGGGAATCATCTTCTAGTCTACGCACACTTTTGAATCAAGTACAGTCCAATTTAATGGCTGTTGAGTCTTTGAATTTGAATATTCCCCTACATGAAATCATAATAGGTCA
The DNA here is from genome assembly GCA_946902985.2 of Meconema thalassinum. Lineage (NCBI taxonomy): Eukaryota > Metazoa > Arthropoda > Insecta > Orthoptera > Tettigoniidae > Meconema > Meconema thalassinum. The sequence goes on along the minus strand of OX336396.1, from coordinate 212,284,386 downwards.
AATCATACTTGACAAGTTACCTGAAGCCACACGTAAGCAATGGGAAATGAGCAACAAATCCAAGGAACTATCTACACTTACGGAGTTGTTAGAATATCTTGAAAGGCGGGCTCAAACCCTTGAATTAATTGATTTTTCACCTACTAAGGGTCACAGTGATAAGATCAGCAGAGTGTCTCAAGATAAAACGTCTAAGCATGGTTTCAAGCATGAGAAACAACCATTTACAAGTAGTTCATACATTGCAATTAACAATAATTGTGAAGCCTGTAAGGGGCAACATCCAATCTTCAGATGTGATAAATTTTTAGGTTATGATGTTAATCGTAGATACAACCTAGTTAAGCAGCATAAGCTTTGCTACAACTGTTTGCATGAATCACACGCTATAAGTTCTTGTCCTTCGAAGTCAACATGCAAAACTTGCAACGGTCGTCACAACTCACTGTTGCATTTTGATTCTGGGAATCAGCAATTCAATGCCAACTCGTCTAAACGGTCTCAGCAAGGAGCTATCAGCAGATGCTCAAACCCCGAGTCCAACCAGGCTCACAATGCTCAAGTTCGTGGTAACTCCTCCAGTTATTGCACCATGAAACTCAAACCACAAACTCAAGTTCTACTTTCTACAGCAATAGTAAAGGTAAAGGATAGTGCTGGTAGGCTACACTTAGCTCGTTGCTTATTGGACAGTGGCAGTCAAAGCAATTTTGTAACCGAGAGTTTGGTTCAAAATTTGGGCTTAAGAAAGGCCAAGAATCTCACACCCATCGAAGGTATTTCTCAGTCCATGTCTGAAGCCAAGTATAGTGTGAGCGTTGAAGTGCAATCTTCCATAAGCAACACACGCCACAATGTTGAATGTCTGATCCTATCCAAAATTACAAGCGACATGCCTAGTCAGCAGGTACCCTATGAAGAGTGGGAGCTCCCTAATGATATTCAGTTAGCAGATCCGAGGTTTTATGCCCCAGCCAAGATAGACATGCTTCTCGGTGCTGATGTATTCTTTAGAATTCTACAGAGGGGACACAGGACGAGACCAGGGAAGTTTCCAGTACTACAAAACACAGATTTTGGATGGATTGTGTCAGGTTCATATGAATCCACCTCGAGAAATAGAAACAATGCATCAGGAACGTTTTTCCTTCGTAATGATGTTCACCTTCATAACCAAGTACAACGATTTTGGGAGATCGAAGAACTTCACGAGCCAGTCAAGTCGCAAGAAGAGATTGAATGTGAACAGCATTTTTCTGATCATGTGACACGAGATGCATCTGGGAAATACATAGTCAGACTACCATTTAAGCAGGATCCAAGTATATTAGGCAATTCTTTACAAACAGCTACTAGCAGATTTCAATACCTTGAGCGTAGGCTTAACAATGATACGCAACTGAAGGTAGATTATGACCAGTTTCTCACTGAATACCAGGAACTAGGTCACATGGATATTGTTAATTCTAGTATGGCAACATCGGTAGCATACTACATGCCGCACCATCCGGTATTCAAGAAATCCAGCACTACTACAAAAACTAGAGTTGTCTTCGACGCTTCTTGTAAATCGAGGTCAGGAAAGTCACTTAATGATATTTTAATGACGGGTCCTACTATTCAACAAGATTTATGTTCGATTGTCGCTAGATTTAGAACTCACGCCATAGGCTTTACAGCTGACATCGAGAAGATGTACAGACAAGTTAAGGTTGATTCCAGAGACAGCAGCCTTCAACGCATCCTTTGGAGAGCTTCTCCTAATGAGCCTATCAAGCAGTACCAACTTCAGACGGTCACATATGGCACATCATCAGCTCCTTCACATATGAAGAATTGGCTACATTAACTGCGCAAATTGAGGCTTGCTTAAACTCACGTCCCCTTCTAACCCTGTCAAATGATCCTTCAGATGCATCTACCTTGACACCAGGTCACTTCCTTATAGGCAAACCCCTCACGACTCTTCCCGAACCCGATTTAACATTATGTAAACGGCCTTTGTTAACTAGATATAAGGTTCTGCAACAAAGACTCCAATCCTTTTGGAAGAGATGGTCATTAGATTACCTCACCCATCTGCAACAGCGCAGCAAATGGACGACCTCCTCCAGCAACGTATCACCAGGTACTGTGGTGCTGATACGGGAAGACAATGTTCCCCCACTCCAGTGGCCCCTTGGTGTTATCACAGAAGTGCATGGTGGTAAAGACAATGTGGTAAGAGTGGTTTCAGTGAAGTGCAACAGTGGTATTCTTAAACGACCAGTTTCCAAGGTAGCTCCGCTACCAATTGAGCAGACACATAATTTTGACTGATAATATGTCAGTGTTTTAACTTAGTGAATATTTTAGTGTTTTATGTCCTTGTCATTGGAACATTTCAGTGTTTCTATTTCAGATTATTGAAATCCATGTATTTCAAGGTGGGGAGTATGTTTGCTCTCAGGGAGAATTATATAGTGTTTTATTTCCACAGTTGGTAACAGATACATTTATTATGTTTAGGTTGGCAGCAGTGACCTAGAGACAGAGAGTGAAGTTGCCATCATGGCTGAATGTGTTTGTGTTGCGGAGCAACAGCTCCTTCGCATATCAAGTGTTGTGTCTTTTGTAACATGTACATTTTCGTAAATACAGTCCACTAGAGTTAATTCGACATTTACATTTATCCCCTGATGTTTCATCTGGGGCACGTATGTCGCAGACAGACACATGGCATTTCGGGGATATGTTCGTTGTATGTCAAAACTGTACACTAAGGGAGGATTTTTGGATATTCAGGTTCTAAAGGGGTCTTAAGGGGGTTAAACCTGCATTTCATTGAATAACAATATCTCACGAGTGGTTTCATTTGTGGATGTGATACTCGGCATATAAACTAATCATTAAAAATAAGCAGACATGTGTCTAAGGGTTTTTCGATGTGGTGTATTATTATGAGGTGAAAGGGGTGAAAAGTGGGGGTTGAAGGATTCCTAACGGAGCGTGTAGGCCTATCTCTTAAACGACATAGCTGAGAAATTTCAAACTCAGCGAAAAAAATCAGCTTAAAAAGTAAGTAAATCGGTGTTCGACCGTTTTTCCATAAATTAATTTAAGGGGCCAATGGGGTGGAGTGAAATTCTGGGGGGAAAAAGGAGAGTAAGTGTCCTAACTGACTGACTAACTCACTCACTCATCAAACTCAGGGGAAAAAGACAGCTTAGAAAATAAATTAATAGGTGTTCAAGCATTTTTTCATCAATCCAATTTAAGGGGCCCATGGGGAGGGGTGAAATTCTGGTAAAAATTATTGAAAGAAAATGTCCTGTCTGGCTCACTCACTCATCATCGCCCAGCCAAAATTATTGAAGTTAGAAACATGAAATTTTTGGGGATATGTTCGTTGTATGTCGAAAACATCCACTAAGGAAAGAGTTTTGGATATTCAGGTTCTAAAGAGGTGTTATGGGGGTAAACGTGCATTTCATTGAATAACAATATCTCACGAGTGGTTTCATTTGGGGATGTGATACTTGGCATATATACTAATCATTAAAAATAAGCTGACACATGTCTAATGGTTTTTCGATGTAGTGTATATTATGAGATGAAAGGGATGAAAAGTGGGGGTTGAATGATTCCGAACGGAGCGTGTATCTCTTAAACGACATAGGCGAGGAGTTTGAAACTCGGAGGAAATCAATCAGCATAAAAATAAATAAATTAATAAAATAAATAGGTGTTCGACAGTTTTTTCATAAATGCAATTTAAGGGGCCCATGGGGAGGGGTGAAATTCTGAAAGAGAAACGTCCACTAAGGAAGGATTTTTGGATGTTCACTGTCATCGACCAACCAAAACATTAAAGTTAGAAGAATTATATTTTGGGGATATGTTTATTGTGTGTCGAAAACGTCTACTAAGGAGGGATTTTTGGATATTCAGGTTCTAAAGGGGTGTTAACGGGGTTAAACCTGCATTTCATTGAATAACATTATGACATGACTATGACGCGAGCGAAGCGAGGCCAAAAATGAGATGGTGTGTGTCTGTGTATTACTCAATCACTCAAGTACCACTGGTCCGATTTACATGAATTTTACATGGAAGTAGCTGATTTACCTGGTTAACATATAGGTTACTTTTGATTTCAATACTTTGCACTATTTAAAGAAGGCGACCATTTATGTGACGTCACTACACCCTTTGGTTTCAAACTTTCATATTTCCATTTCAAATAAAAAGAGAACGCTAAGAAATAGCAAACATTTGATGGCATTTACGAGGTTTAAAATTAAATTTTTTTTATCCGAAAGGTATCTGCAACGGTTAGCGAGTAAAACCTAAATTTGTGCTATAAAACATGGTCAACGCCGAGCGGTGTAGTTGGACAAAATGTTCTATCCTTAATCTGCCTCTGCGCAGCACCTCACCTATCCCCTTTTTTTTAAACTGTCACCTTCACATTTTAATTTATTTATGACGCGTAGCGAATCACGGGTACTTCAGCTAGTATACTATATAGGACACACAAAGGGCTTCCAGGTCGGAGAGGATGAGAAAGTTCTGGGAGGAGAAAAAGAAGAAATTTACTCAAATGTATTGATTTAAGTGCTCCAATGTGGGCGTAAAATATGTAAATAAATAAATAAATAAATAAATACATACATAAATAAATAAATAAATGTACGTATTTGTAATGCACGTGAGGATTGGGAAGGAGGAGGCCGTGGTCTCAAGTTAGGAACCATCCCAGAATTTGCCTGCATTTACCCCCCGAGGTCCGAGTTCTATTTCTAGCTCAACCAGAAATATTATACTGTAGTTGATTCATTTAGAGACTTTGCGACGTCGTGGCCATTTATCCCCGTGTACTTGGGTGTGGGTGGAATTTTTCCGATAACCTGTTTTATTGTAATGTCTGTTATTAGTGTGTATATATGTAACTAGGGGTAGGATTTGAAGGAGACAGCTGGGTCATATGTTAGGAACTACAGTATCCCAGCATTTTGCCTGGAGTAGAAGAGGCTAACCACGGTAGACAACTTCTAGGATGCTTAAGGTAGGAATCGAACCCACCTCTTCTCAGTTGTGCCTCACAAGGCTGAGTGAACCCTGTTCAAGTGTTTAGACCAGAATGAAATTTCTTGGCAGAGCCGGGAATCAAACCCGGACCTCAGGGGTGACAGCGAAGAATGCTAGCCACTACACCCCACTACACCACCTTAAAATCTATACCATTTTGTTGACAATATTCGGTTCATGCAAAATAGTAATTAATATTGCAGGGCTGGTGCAATGAGATGTATTTTCCAACGAACCATTTACTCCTCCAGTACAATATTGAATACAAAGCGAATTTCTTTTTTTGACCCAATTTTTAGAATACAAGCGCTCCGGTATATAAACAACTCATTTGAACTGAGTATTACACACTCATTTGAAATGTAAATCTTGAAAGGGGGAGTGGTTAAGGGTGGATCAATATTTGTAAAATATATTCCTGAAATGGTGTTTTACGTACGGGTGTTTATACCTATTACGCGCCACACAAACAGAGGGCTTATCAAGGCTGAAGTAGCACAGGGAGTAAAAGCGCTCACGCAATGTGTGTAAATTACAACAAAGCCTTCTGTTACCGGGCATTGTATAATAACTCTTTCAGGGAGATTGCTACAGTAGTGGTGGTGGTTTTGGTGATGATTGTTAAAAGGGTGGAACACTGATGTCATCTGACCCTGACAAGGGAACTGTCCATACGGTCATATCGAAACCGACAATGATATTTCGTAGAGGTGGTGAGGAAGTTATAAATTAGCGATGTACAAAAAATTAGCTGCCATTTCAAACTGGAAGTTCCCGAAATCGGCACGGAGATTCCTAATAGGATTGCTCGCGCTAGCATATACCGTAGCTCGACGTGGACAGCCCTGGTGACCAACTGAAGCGTGCGCGTAAACTCGAGCGCTCTGTGCTCACATGTTCCTTTGAGAGAGCAGTCATGAATCCGGCTAATGTTCTAGACATCTAGAGTATGCATTGCACTATTTCCGGGAAAAAGATGCTTGATGAAATTTAATTTCTTTTACAGAAACAATTAAAATTAAAACGCAAATAATAAAATTTGATGAAAAAAATTAAAATTGAAAATAAATATGCCTGCAGAAATTAAATTAATAATCTTATAAAATTACAATCAAAATTAAATAAGCTTTTACAATTAAAAATAAATAAGCTTACAAAATTAGAATTATAAAAATAGATCATAAGAATTATACAAAAATAAAATAATAATAATATATAAATATCTTATATATAAAAGTGAAAGTCTGTATGTATGTATGTGGGTGGGTTGGTTCCGTATACAAATCTACACCGTTCCACCAATCTCAACCAAATTTTGCATACACATAGTTTAGGACCCAGAAGGAACCGCTGGCTACATGAATTTTCGATAGTATTTCTCATTCTTCTGATTTCGGCCCTTTTGCACTCAAGCACAGGCTAATCACATCATAAAATATACTCATGAAGGAATGGCAAGATAGATAGTTTCCATGGCAACATAGCTCAAGTCGAGACACGGCCGTCTGGATGCCAGTTGCGCTCTGCACTACCGGTATAGAAAATGAGCATCTTTACTTGAAATCCCGTTAGTTACTCGCCTACTCACACAGCACTGTCAACCGAGTTTAGCATAACAAAGACTTGACACTATCTTCTACTATATATTTGTCAAATACCACTCACCCACTCATTCATTCATCACGAAATCTCAGAAACCACCGAACGGATTGCAATGAAATTTGGTATGCTGCTTCCTCAAGGGCCGCAAATGCCCACTAAGAGAGGATTTTTCTATATTCAGGTTCAAAAGGGGTGTTAAGGGGGTAGACCTGCATTTCATTGAATAACAATATCTCCCGATTGGTTTCATTGGGGGATGTGATACTCGGTACATAAACTCATCATAAGAAGACACGAGTCTGAGGGTTTTTCGATGTGGTGTATATTATGAGGTGAAAGGGGGTGAAGAGTGGGGATTGAAAGATTCCTAACGGAGCGTGTATCTCTTAACCGACATAGGCGAGGAGTTTGAAACTCAGCGGAAAAATCAGCATGAAAGTAAGTAAATATGTTTAGATCTTTTTTTTCATAAATCCAATTTAAGGGGCCCATGGGGAGGGGTGAAATTCTGGGGGGGGGGGACAGGAAAGAAAGTGTCCTAACTTATTGACTGACTGACTCACTCATCAAACTCAGGGGGAAAAACTGCTTTAAGGTAAGTAAATAGCTGTTCGACAGTTTTTTTTTCATAAATCAAATTTAAGGGGTTCATGGGGAGGGGTGAAATTCTGAAAAGAGAAATTTGAAAGAAAATGTCCTGACTAACTAACTCACTCACTCACTCATCATCGCCCAGCCAAAAGTATTGAAGTTAGAAACATGACAGTTTGGGGATATGTTTATTGTATGCCAAAACCGTCTACTAAGGGAGGATTTTCGGATATTCAGGTTCTAAAGGGGTCTTAAGGGGGTTAAACCTGCATTTCATTGAATAACAATATCTCCCGATTGGTTTCATTAGGGGATGTAATACACGGCACATAAACTCATCATTAAAAAGTAAGAAGGCACGTTTCTGAGGGTTTTTCGATGTGGTGTATATTATGAGGTGAAAGGGGTGAAAAGTAGGGATTGAAAGATTCCTAATGGAGCGTGTATCTCTTAAACAACATAGGCGAGGAATTTGAAACTCAGCGGGAAAAAATCAGCATAGAAAATAAGTAAATATATGTTTGACGGTTTTTTCATAAATCCAATTTAGGGGGCCCATGGGGAGGGGTGAAATTCTGGGGGGGGGGGGGAAACAGGAAAGAAAGTGTCCTAACTGATTGACTGACTGACTCACTCATCAAACTCAGGGGGAAAAACTGCTTTAAAGTAAGTAAATAGCTATTCGACAGTTTTTTTTGATCAAATTGATGGGGTTCATCGGGAGGGGTGAAATTCTGAAGAAAAACAAATGAAAGAAAATGTCCCGACTCATTCACTCACTCAGCATCGCCCAGACAAAAATATTGAAGTTCGAAACATGGCATTTTGGGGATATGTTCGTTGTATGTCAAAACCGTGCACTTAGGGAGGATTTTTGGATATTCAGGCTCTAAAGGAGTCTTAAGGGGGTTAAACCTGCATTTCATTGAATAACAATATCTCACGAGTGGTTTTATTTGTGGATGTGATACTCGGCATATAAACTAATCATTAAAAATAAGCAGACATGTGTCTAAGGGTTTTTCGATGTGGTGTATTATTATGAGGTGAAAGGGGTGAATAGTGGGGGTTGAAGGATTCCTAACGGAGCGTGTAGGCCTATCTCTTAAACGACATAGGCGAGAAATTTGAAACTCAGCGAAAAAAATCAGCTAAATAAATAAGTAAATCGGTGTTCGACGTTTGTTTTTTTCATAAATTAATTTAAGGGGCCAATGGTGTGGGGTGAAATTCTGGGGGAAAAAGGAGAGAAAGTGTCCTAACTGACTGACTAACTCACTCATCAAACTCGGAGGAAAAAAACAGCTTAAAAATAAGGTAATAGGTGTTCAAGAGTTTTTTCATCAATCCAATTTGAGGGGCCCATGGGGAGGGGTAAAATTCTGGTAAAAATAATTGAAAGAAAATGTCCTGTCTGACTCACTCACTCATCACGCCCAGCGAAAACTATTAAAGTTGGAAAAATGAAATTTTGGGAATATGTTCTCTGTATGTCGATAACGTCAACTAAGGAATGATTTTTGTTTATTCGGGTTTTAAAGAGATGTTAAGGGGATAAACGTGCATTTCATTGAATAACGATATCTCATGAGTTGTTTCTTTGGGGATGTGATATTCGGTATATAAACTAATCATTAAAAATAATCAGACATATATCTAAGGGTTTATCGATGTGGTGTATATTATGAGGTGAAATGGGTGAAAATTGGAGGTTGAGGGATTCTTAACGGAGCGTGTATCTCTTAAACGACATAGGCGAGGAGTTTGAAACTCGGAGGAAATAAATTAGCTTAAAAATAAATAAATAAATAAATAAATAAATAAAATAGGTGTTCGACCGTTTTTTCATAAATCCAATTTAAGGGGCCTATGGGGAGGGGTGAAATTCTGGAAGAAAACGTCCACTAAGGAAGGATTTTTGGATGTTCACTCTCATCGACCAACCCAAACTATTACATGTTAGCAGAATGATATTTTGGGGATATGTTTATTGTGTGTCGAAAACGTCTAATAAGGAGGGATTTTTGGATATTCAGGTTCTAAAGGGGTGTTAACGGGGTTAAACCTGCATTTCATTGAATAACAATATGACACGACTATGACGCGAGCGAAGCGAGGCTAAAAATGAGATGGTGTGTGTCTGTGTATTACTCAATCACGCAAGTACCACTGGTCCGATTTACATGAATTTTACATGGAAGTAGCTGATTTACCTGGTTAACCTATTGGTTACTTTTGATTTCAATACTTTGCATTGAGCATTGAGGACAAAGATGGGAAGTTAATATATGATGACGAAATGATAGTAAAAAGATGGGAAGAATATTTGGAACAACTATACAGTGGAAACGCTATTAAGTTGCCCATTGATAAAGAAGATGAAATAACAGAGGATGACTTGGGGGCACCTATTATGGAAGAAGAGTTTGAGAAGGCGTTGCAGGACCTCAAAGGAAAGAAAGCTCTTGGAGTTGATAACATACCAGGAGAACTATTGAAACAATCAGGTGACAAGTTAAAAAAGGAACTGTACAACTTAATATGTACTATTTACAAGACTGGAGAATTGCCTGAAGACTTTGTGAAATGCATAATAGTACCTATACCTAAAAAATCAAATGCAAGGTCATGTAAACAATACAGAACATTGAGTCTGGTGTGTCATGCATCAAAAATAGTCACCAGAATTATTATGAAGAGAATAGAAAAACAAATCGATGAAAACCTATCTGATGATCAATTTGGTTTTAGGAAAGGAGTAGGAACAAGAGAAGCAATCTTAGCATTGAGGCAAGTGATAGAGAACAGATGAAGAAAGGCAAACCTACCTTCTTAGCGTTTGTCGACCTTGAAAAGGCGTTTGACAATGTGAACTGGAATGTTCTATTCAGCATTCTTCATCAAACAGGTATCAACTTTAGAGACAGAAGACTGATCTACAATATCTATAAGCAAGAAATTGGAATAGTTTGTTGTGGTAGCAAGGAAGAAACAGCACACATCAGAAAGGGTGTACGGCAGGGTTGTTCCCTTTCCCCATATCTATTCAATATATATGTGCAAAAGGCGATCGACCAAGTAAGAGAAGGATTTGCCACAGGAGTGAATATTCATGGAGAAAAAGTTGACATGATAAGGTTTGCTGATGACATAGCGCTAATTGCAGAAAGTGAAGAAGACTTACAAAAGATCCTGAGCAAGATGGACAAAATAATGGATGAAGAATTTAATATGAGAATAAATACAAACAAAACAAAAATTTTGGTCTGCAGTAGAAATGGCGAAAACCAGACATCAATAGAGTTAAGAAATGAAAAGATACACGAAGTGAATGAGTTTAATTATCTGGGAAGTAAAATAACGAATGATGGAAGAAGCAGCAGAGAGATATTAAGTAGGATTGCCCAAGCCAAGAACGCTTTCTATAAAAAGAAGAACCTATTTACTGCAAGGAACATCAGTCTTGATGTGAGGAAACTAATGTTGAAGACCTATGTATGGAGCGTCGCGCTATATGGCAGCGAATCTTGGACAATAGGAGAGAGAGAGAGAGGAAAAGACTACTGGCATTTGAAACCTGGGGCTATAGAAGGATTATGAAAATCAGTTGGAAAGAAATGGTCACAAATGAGGAAGTCTTTAGAAGAGTGGGAGAGAGAAGATTCTTCCTTAAATATTTAAAAAGAAGAAGGAATCACCTCGTGGGCCACATACTGCGACACAATGGACTGATTAAGCTTATAATCGAGGGAACAGTAGAAGGCATGAATTGTAGAGGAAGACCCAGACTGGAGTACATGAGTCAAATACTGCAAGATATGGGTTGTGGCTCATACTGTGAACTGAAGAGGAAGACTGAGAGACGGGAAGAATGGCGAGCTGCTGCCAACCAGCCTCACGGCTGTTAACCACAGAGAGAGAGAGCATTATTTAAAGATGGCGACCCTTTCAGTGACGTCACTACACCCTTTGGTTTAAAACTTTCATATTTCCATTTCAAATAAAAAGAGAACGCTAAGAAATAGCAAACCTTTGATGGCATATACGAGGTTTAAAATTACATTTTCTATCCGAAAGGTATCTCCAACCGTTAGCGAGTAAAACCTAAATTTGTGCTATTAACACGGTCAACGCCGAGCGGTGTAGTTGGACAAAATGTTCCATCCTTAATCTCCCTCTGCGCAGCACCTCGCCTATCCCCTGTTTTAACTGTCACCTTCACATTTAATTTATTTATGACGCGTGGCGAAGCACGGGTACTTCAGCTAGTAAAAATTAAAAACATAACACAAATAAAAATTATAAATTAAAATTAGGATAAAATAATTAAAAAAATACAAATAAAATATATTAAAAAGATACGAGCCTTACAGTAGTCGCATATGATGTGTAACATCTGACATGTTATCCTACTCGTATACTACATAGCTTGGACATTCTTAAAATGTTAACTTACACTCCATTTTCATACTGGTACTATGATGAATGTATGGATTGAATTGGAGATATGCTACTGTCACATTTGTGGCGCAGCGGTCAAGCTGTTAGTCTCTCACCAAGGTAGACTGGGCTTGATTCCCGGTCAATACATGTGAGATTTTCGAATTGAAATGCCATGTCCTGTGGTTCGCATTCCACGTAAAAGGGAGGTACCGTGGATCATGATTGTGAGATTAACGGTCACGCAAAACTACAAGCTTCCTTCCTTCCTTAATGATTCATAATAACAAAGTGGCACACAACGTCGACTGTACTCTCAAATACTGTGAGCACATTCCTCATAACTATATCATTCATTATTCTCAAGACTCTCATACAATTCGACGTAAACAGTCAAAACATGCCTTCCTACAATCATGAAATGACCTAGTCTCAGCTTTTATTCCACTCATATAACAACATTCTGTTATGCATTTAATATTTGACTACTCACCCACAGCTTGACAATAATGCCGCTTAGTTAAATGTCATTTGTCGTCTTTGTCCTACCCCATGTGATATTCAACCTTGAACGTGAAGCTTCATAAACTGCTCAATGACAAATGAAAGTCGGTGAAACATTTGCCACTGTGCTCGCCAAACCAGTGCCTGCTAAATGCACTGTCTACTGTATTGCCATAACATTCTCGCGCTACCGGGTGAGTTAGCCGTGGTCGTTATGGCATGACTGCTGGCAGTCGCTCACATCCGGGAGGCGAGGAGGTTCGAATCCCCCCGCCGGCAACTTTGAAGATGGTTTTCTGTGGTTTCCCATCTTCCTTCCAGGCAAATGCCGGGGTTGGTCCCTAATTATAGGCTACAGCCGCTACCTTCCAACTCCTCGTCCTTACATTGCAACTTTCCTCCCCAACGGTACTTGTAGCTCACCCATTGGGTGTCCGTCTCGAAGCAGCTACAAAACTGGCGAGCCGAACATGTCCTCAGAAACTCCCGGCATAAAAGCCATACGCTAAAAAAATAAAATAAAAGAATAAATAAATAAATAAATAAATAAATAAAATCTCGCGCTACAGAGCCACACACTGCCTTGTTTCCAATACACACATTTTCAATTGTACATCCAGCTGGCAGTGCGTCTTCACTTCCGTCCGATCCACTTCCGTTCGATCCATTTCCGCCCGATTCACTTCCGTCCCATTTTTCTGGCAGTGCGTCTTCACTTCCGTCCGATCCACTTCCGTTCGATCCAATTCCGCCCGATTCACTTCCGTCCCCAATTTTCAAAATCACTCCCACAAAACTATCCAGAAACCGAGCGGAAAGATGTCACACATCAATAATAGTTATGCCCTATAAAGGGTTAATACAGCACATGTTATTCAGATAGCTCAATGGTAGTGATGTGAGAGTGTATGGTGACAATGAAACAGGGGAGGGAGAAACTATGTTGTTGCTTATTTTCGGTGCTGCGACATCGTGGTCATATATATATATATCCCGTACGTATCTGCAAGAAGAAGACGAAAATGATCAAATCGCAATGAAAGTTGTTGAAGCAGCTACAGAGCGATTTTTAGACTACACCCCTTCTTCAATATACAACACAGATCAGAGTGGTCTCGTGCGCGAAATGAAAGCGAAAAGGACTCTATAGATTGTTGGTGAGAAACATACAGAAACAGTTGCTTAATCAGTTCCTCCACTCACCCATCCGTACACAATTATGCATACAATCAGTATGCCCGGTACACGTTTCCCAAAATTATTCACTGTACTACAGGAGGCAACTGGAACTTTCGGTCCAAGAGTTTCCAAAGAAATGTTTCATGCCAGAAATTTATTGTAACAGCCACAAAATCAGGAAAATTGGGGGGGGGGGGAAAGAATTAAAATATTGGTTTAAAGAATAATATTTTCCCATTTGCGGAGGAGAAGTGTTTGCTACTGTTAGATTCCTGGACTACTTATAGTGATAAAAATGTCTTGAAGACATTGCTCCAGGCAACACTATAGAAATTCTCTAGATTCCTCCCGGCAATACAGGGAAAATACAGTCCTTGGTTAAGTTTTTCTCCTGGCAATGGAAAGCTTTGTATCGCCGTTTAACAGACATTGTTTCGGCTTGTGAAGACGTTCAGTTTGATGTATATCAGAGAAACAGCGTACTGAAAATGCAATCCTTCATTCATTTTCAATTCTCTTCCCCACGGTGCAAGGACTTTGTTAAATATTCGTGGTTCGCAACCAAGTACACAACGCAGAGACCTCCCGAGTTCGAAGAGCCTCCGAAATATTGCCTTCAAATAAGTGAGGAAATCTGTGAAGAACAATGAGGCCCCAAAGTGCATATTCGTAGTGCATGGTGCCAACAATATTTCTGTTTTTATCATGCGATTAACGAAGCTCATTTATGTTTCACATTCGTTCCCTAACAATGAAGTGTCCTTGGCACGTGGTAGCCTGCCAGTTCGTTCTCTCTCTCTCCAGCACAACTGCAACTCTACTCTGCTGTGCGCCGCACGATTCAGCAAGATGCAAGGGTTGTCCAGTATTTGCGTTGTCACACGGATTTTGTATCAAGATTTCGATACCTTCCAGTTCGAAATGGCAGCTAATTTTTTGTACATCGCCAATTTATGGTTTCCTCATCATCTCTACGAAATTTCACTGTCGGTTTTGATATGACCGTATGGACAGTTCCCTTGTGAGAATACTAATATTTAATAATAATACAGTGTTAATAATAATAATAATAATACTATATTTACAGTTAATACGAAATATAGGAGGGTAAAGGTCACGAAACAGTTTAAATACCTCGGAGAGATCATTAGCAACAATGGACTGGACAAAGAGTCAATGGAAAACAGAAGACTTAAACTAGAAAAACTCTACTTCTCAACTAAAAATATAAACAACGAAAAGAACCTCTCCCTTGATGCCAAACAACAACACTACAATGCTGTGGTAAAACCGGTGATCTTATATGGAGACGGCAAATTTAATGAACCTGGAAAAGCTTCTGAAGATTGAAAGGAGGATATTGCGGAGGATTTACGGCCCAAAAGTGGTACAGGGAACCTACAGACTAAGATCAAACAAGGAGATATATGAAAGGGTGGAAGACCTGGAAACAACAATTAGGAAAATACGTTTACGTTTTTATGGACATATGGATAGAATGGATCCAACAAGAATAAATAAACACATTTTTGATAAAATATATAATCTGAAGAGCCGAGAGGGTTACACCAAGCAGATGAAGGAAGAACTCTGGAGGCTAGGAATTACAGATGACGACTGTCGAGACAGAACTCAATTCAGGGAAATACTTTATAACATAAAGGTTCTTGTGGGAGAAAAGAAAGAACACAGGGGAGGAAGATGGACAGCAGAGAGAAAGGCGCAACAAACACTCTGAAAGAATGAAGGAAGTGTGGAGGAAGAGAAAGGAAGAAAGAACTATGAGAGGGAAATGAAATGATATTTGCGTGGTCCTTAGTTTTGGCCGGTTTGGATAATGTAATGTTATAATATCTTTGTGTTCGACAATGGTGTAATATAACTATTATGTGCCGGTGAACTGCATCTTAAAGAGGCTCATTATAGTTCAAGTTTCATTATGTTACAGGTTCTCCACCAATCACAGCTCAAGATTTTCATTACGATACAGCTGTTTGACCAATTAGGTAAGGATAGCATCGCACCTGCACTCAACACACTTGTTTCCATAATCCAACAGGTCGGACATGAATTACATGATTTGAAAGATGGCAGTGC
Source organism: Meconema thalassinum (assembly GCA_946902985.2). Lineage (NCBI taxonomy): Eukaryota > Metazoa > Arthropoda > Insecta > Orthoptera > Tettigoniidae > Meconema > Meconema thalassinum. The sequence continues at coordinate 212,268,903 of OX336396.1, read as the reverse complement.
AAAGGACATCGGATCAACCATTGTAGTTACAATCCCAAACACAAAGACAAAATCAGCACGAACATTTACGGTAACAGGAAAATACTATGAAATATGCAAGAACTTTGTGAATCTACGTCCAGAAGTTTGCAACACGTCATCCTTCTTTATAAATTACTGACATGGAAAGTGCACCGTCCAAGATGTTGGTATAAATAAACTGCGGAATATGGGAAAAGAAATAGCACTGTACCTTAATCTCCCGAACACAAATATGTACACAGAGCATTGCTTTCGGAGGAGTTCGGCGACAATATTAGTGAATGCTGGTATTGGTATAACGACATTAACTATCCATGTTATGGTATATTGGCTTTCACGGCCAGTGAATTAAAACTCAGCAATTCTTCTAGTTTTGTGCCGTGTCTTGTGTTGGGTTTCGCCTAGGACACCAAGCTGGCTCATCAGCGGGCTCTAGGTGTCCCCGCCCGGGCCCCCCACAAGACACGGCACAAACCTAGAAGAATTGCTGAGTTTTAATTCACTGGCCGTGAAAGCCAATATACCATATTTTTGGAAGCCTTCATAGGGAAGTTATGGCTGATTGAGCGTTTAGTTCTCGCAGTAAAGAGGCGCAGATGCGCTTCATAAAAAGGGAGGTAGCGCCCAGTTCACATCTCCTGTGGGGGTAAATCAGCGTAAAACAGTTTCACCTCACTGCTTGCCACGGTGGGTGAGTGGTTATCGTGTCGGACTACCAAACCCAAGCTTGCAGGTCATACATTGTTGGCAAATTAAGGAAGCCATTTGAATTCAGTAGGCCGTGTTCATAATGGCAAAAAAGTCATTGTTTATATGTGCATGTTCTGTAATTCATAATATGAAACATTCTCAAGATATTCGATTTAATCTCGGGATTTTCCACCAACACAAAAAGTTCCTCCATTCTCTACTAGAAAGCGCTATAGTGTCAAGGAGCTAAGATATCTAACCTCCTTGACTTACATAGCATTCCAAGGAACAACAAAATTCGACATTCAAGCTGCCCTTTGGGGGCAAATAACAAAGCTTGCACTCAGCACTCGAGGCCATACGATATTATTATTATTATTATTATTATTACCTTGCCGCTGCCGCTACCAACGTTACACGCTTGCATGGTGGCTGATGTATTTCAACGGGGAATATTTCCAACTCCGCCGTCTCTAACTACTGTCGACCAAAGTATTATGTGTACTCGAGTTTGAAGGTTGTTTGTGAAGTAACCAATAGATCTGCATAAAATCCAATAACATCAACATTTTCGTCGTTCTATTTTACGTTAGTTCATGTAGGTTTGGATTTTAAAATTTATATTTTTCTTTATCGCAGTTGGAACACAAAAAGTGCACGTTTTTAAGCGTGTTTCAATCATGCGTCTCATTTAAGATTTATTTTCTCAAAAACCTCTCATCAGATCGAATCCAAATTTTAACACAATATAAATTGGAATGTTGTGTAACAGGTTTATTAATTTCAGAATTTTGTGTGTCCAAGAAACAAAGTTGTCATTTTTGTATGGTAACTTTTTCTCGGCTCGGGGTGGTTGGAAAATGTAGTTCTTGGTCACCTTATAATCTTTATACATCAAAACGTTATGCTGTATGACTGTGAAATACGTAAATTAATTCACTTATTTTATATCGGTTTGTATTTTTACAGGGAAATAACACATGGTTCACCAGCTAGCCGCTCCGGAAAAAGCTGTACAGCGTTGCCGAAATTGAGCTCATCACGCATCATGGCGTGCCTCGCTCGGAAGTGATGGGCTCCATCTCAGCAACGCTGTACAGTTTTGCCCGGAGCGGCTAGCTGGTGAACCATGTCTTATATCCATGTACAAATACAAAGCGATATTAAATAAATGAATTAATTTACGTATTTCACAATCATACAGCATTACGTTTTGATGTATAAGGATTATAACGCGACCAAGAACTACATTTTCCAACCACACCAAGCCGAGAAAAAGTTACCTTACAAAAATGATAACCTTGTTGCTTGAACACACAACATTTTGAAATTAATAAACCAGTTATACAACATTCCAATGTATATTGTGTTAAAATTTGGATTCGATCTGATGACGGGTTTTTGAAATAATAATTCTTAAATGTGACGCATGGTTGAAACACGCTTAAAAACGGGCACTTTTTGTGTTCCAACTGCGATAAAAAAATATTAAAATATAAATTAAAAATTCCAAACCTACACGAACTGACGTAAAATAGAACGATGAAAATGATGCTGTTATTGGATTTTATGTAGGTCTATTGGTTACTTCACAAACAACCTTCAAACTCGAGTGCACATAATACTTTGGTCGACATTAAGCATCGCATGTGCTGCGGGGCCCTGCCACTCCAGGAGCAGTCTGTCAGCTCCTTCGCTCCGCATATGCCTTGTCAGTAATGTCTTTTTCGCTGTCAAATTCGGAGTTTGTATCAACATGTCCTCTTTTATATGGTGTAAAAGTGGCAGTTTATAAAGACGCTGTAAAACAGACCAAGAAATTGTGAATTGCCTTAATGACAATGATTATCACATAACTCATTGTCACGAAACGTTGTTATTTGTTTTACGACCCTTGTAACTACTGATTCTTTTAGAGACGCCTCGCGCCGGGGTGCCGGAATATTTCCCCGAAAGGGATCATTATCGTGCCAGTAAATCTACTGACACGACTCCCTTGCATTTGCCCACCCTAAAACGCCAGCTGACTGCACCATCCTGCAACCTTGTGCACAGCAGGTGAGAACGTTACCGCTGGGATAAGCAGCCAGTTAAGAAACGTTTATGATGGGCGCACATTCATTTCTGCGTTATAAATGGCGGTAGATCCTTAGCAAACAACCTCAAAACTATCTTAAAATGGATTCGGTGGCGTAGTCGGTAGCATGCTGAAGTGCTATGGCCAAGGTCGCGGGTTCAAACCTGGCCAAAATGTCGGATTATTGAGAGTATTAAAAACCTTCAGTATGCCTTCCTTCGGAGGGGCCCATGTCATAAATGTATGGCATGAAAAAGAACCTACCACTACAGGGTAGTGTGTAGGCAAATTTGTAGGTTATATTTGCTTGGTTATAAATGCTCTATCAAGTTCTAACGTCAGTGACAGTGGCATCTGGTAGTCAAAGATGGAACTACTTTAAATAGGAAATGCTGGGTGTCTACGGGCATACAATTAAAATACCCTGCTACGGCCATTGGCTGCAATTCATATATTATAAAAAACCTCAAACGGGTCAGTTGAGCCTCTTGTATTCTACAAACAGATCTTAGTCTCTTTTCAGCTGACGTCCAATAATTAGACCTACTTTAAAGCAAACGTTTCCGTTCGTTATTTTTAATGATATATTTCTTGGCTTTCCTTTTTGCACCAACAATGCTAGGTCAAGTTTTCATCATCTTCTTCCTCCAGTTGTTATTTTTTCGCTTTGGTGGTGGCAACCTCAATGTGAACAGCCTACTGAACCTCTACTGCACTGCCCAGGCAGAGAGGAACGAAAATTCACATCCCAGGCGCCGGTAGTGCCGCAGCGCTTTGGTAGCATTCATACCATTAGAACTTCAATACACCAGCGTATGCTAAAATAATTTACTGCTAGAAGTAGATTATAGGCCCATGCTTCCATCAAAATATTTTATAAGCTATAAATTGCAAGCTGAGTATATGTAAAGTAGTATTGAATATTTCATGAGTATCAATATATCCCTTCGAGCTCAGATTTAGGCCAAATAATTTGAGGTTCTTAGTATTCTTTAGCCTTCTAAAGTAACCTTAATATGAACGAAATGTGTTGTACGTTCTTAAATTCTGCTACACTATATTTATTATACTGTACGATAAAACACGGTCAAATGGGTACGAAATAATATTGTCCAAGAGTGATCGGCAGCAAGCATCATTGTTGTTGTCTCTTTTAGGGTGTTTGGGAATCTTGGTCATCAGGGCCATGCACTTGGTAGCGTGTTAAGTTTCTCTGGTCAGGGCCCTGATTTTGATGACATGTCATCTCTTAATGCCATCTCCCAATTAAATTAAAATAATTTAAAGGAAATCATGCTTACCTGAAGATGCATGAAACATTTTCTCTGGTGAAAACAAAACTAACATTGCAAATACAATTAGTTGAGCCTACAAGTTTATTCAAACGCAAATTCAATTTTCCTTCTTATTCAATATTTTTACTAAATAAAACAGTATATAAAGAATTCGACTTTACAATATCTACACTTATTTAGTTGAGAGTAGATAGTGACAAAGATAACTGCTCTCACCATGGCAACGTAACACTCAATCAGATAATTAAATACATACATATCCCATGTCGTTCCATCTATTAGATAGGTCGGTGAATGAGGCCCCTCTACCAATTTCTGTCTCTGTACTTCTCCTCCTCTTCTTCTTCAATGCTGGCCAAGTCCTGGCCCAATCGTTGGATGTCATTTCTCACCATGTCTGCATATCTCCTGCTTGGCCGTCCTATTGGTCTTCGGTCATGAAGCTGCAGTGCATACATTTGTTTTGGAATTCTGGTAACATCCATCCTTCGCAATGGCCAAACCACATGAGCCCTTTCAAGGTTATTTTATCCTGTAGTTTGTCGACCTGAACCAATTCTCTGATATGCTCAATGCGAATTCTGTCTTTTCTTGTTTTACCAACCATGGCTCTGGCAAATCTCATCTCTGCTGCCTGAATCCTTCTCTCATCTTTCTTCCTCATGGTCCAAGTTTCACAGCCATAGGCCAAAATTGGCACATAATAAGTCTGATAGATCGATCGATTATATTGCAGAGGCACTTTCGGGTTCCATGTGAGGTCTTGAACAGCTCTATAAAATGTACCTCCAGCTGAAATCCTGTTGGTGATATTCTCATCAATGTACCTGTTGCTGATATCACACTACCCAGATAATTAAATCAGATAAGTAGCCTGCACAATACAAACTGAACTGACCATCTATCTACTATCACATATTCACTGTAAGCAAGCTAGTTTTGAGGTCAATCACCACTTCCTGTAATATAACAAAACGTCACATAGACTATAAGTAAGAAATTCCGACGAGTTGAATTACCACAACTAATACTTCAACTAAATAAGTGTACATATTGTAAATATTTTCACCCATAATTTCAGACATAAATTGTAAAGCCTAAGTGTAATGGATATGATGATGATCAGCCGGTCAATTCGATTGTACCCAAATAAATTTACATGAGATTAATAAATACACTTGGATGACCAATTTCGGCGCTTAGGAAGTTGTGAGCCCTGGCGGCCTTGTGAAGGAAGGAGTGGTGCTAGGAGGACATGCTTGGATTCATTTTCCCCCCGTGATGTTGTCCTCTTTACAATGATGCATGCATTGGATAGGCGTGAAATGGTTTTTGGGCGAAAAACGAGTTTTTGAAATTTTTGCTGATATTGGGGAACCCATAAAGCTAGAAGAAAGTTTGAGGTGTTGCGTTGTTTTTGTTGTGTTGCCCTCTTGACGAGGATGCCCGTGTCGAGAATGAGGGAAATCTATTTTGGGGTAAAACCCATGATTTTAGACGTTTTGTAATATCTTACAAACCAATAAGGCTAGAAAGATGTGCTTGGTGTCCAAGTACTTGGGGTGGCGTCCCCCTTTTGAATGTAGTTTTTTTAAAATCTTTACCAAGGGCCTAATGACACACATGTTAAACAAACTTTTTCTAAATTTTAATTAAGAGTGGTCGTCGAGAGAGAGATACATACCAGTGGCGTGTGTTTAAACGAGCTACTACTGCAACACTGAAAATGGCTTCAAACACCATAATAATAAATATCACGTAGATACTGTGTCTACAAGAAAGTGATATGTATACCAGGTGAATCAGCTGCCCCTAATAATATTGTTTTATGCATCCCAACTAACGCGTGTTATCACGAAGGTCGATATTTCTCTGCTTGCATCCCGTATGGTACTAATGCACTGCAAGCATATCCTGCAAACGATACTGAACACTATTACTTTCCCCTGAAGTCAAAATAATAATATTGATTGTACGCCCCGTTGAAATACTATGGCTTTTAGAGACGCAGGGGTGCCAGAACTTGGCCCTGAAGGGTATCTTTAACGTGCCAGTAAATCTACTGACACGGCTCCTTCGCATTTGCGCACCCTCAAATGCCAGGTGTCTAAGTCTGAAGTGACATCGAGGGAAACGTAGAGATCGGGCCATTTAGGAAGACGGCTGGTGAGGGGAAATGTGCGAGTGAGAAAGCTGAACTGTGGGAGAGAGAAACTGACTTCCCCTTCTCGCTCGGTGGTGTGGCGACGTACAGTCGACCCGAAATTTTTCTCGTAGCGGACGTGTATCTCCGCAGATTTTCTGTTAGTGGAATTCCCTTCCAGCTGTAAATTACAGACATACCTAGCCGAAATGTGTTTATTTAGAAGCGTTACAGATGGTAGATAGATTAAGGAGTTAGAACATAATTTAACCACTTATTCTAGAAACTGTCAAAATAATTTTCCTGGATCAATTTGCATAGCCAATGGTTTAAATTATAATTAGATGTAGAAATAACTTTACGACGCTGTCGATGTATAGAGTATAATATGAATTGGCATAACAGCAGGCTTCGGGAGTCAATAATAATAATAATAATAATAATAATAATAATAATAATAATAATAATAATAATAATAATAATAATTACTTTTGTAGCTCCAGAAGGCCTACAGGCTAACGTGGGCCCTTTACAACAAGAAATGCATTTCGACAAACGCCAAATTACGACATTATAAAACAGTTATTCTTCCAGAAGCAACATATGCGGCTGAAACAATAGTAATCGATGGTCATTCCAAGATAAGGGAACTGGAAAAGCAGGAACGAAAAATTCTCCGGAAGATCTACGGAGCAATCAACAGAAACGGCATTTGGATGAAGAGACCTAGTACTGAACTCTATCAAAACACCATTACGAAAACAGACGAAATTAGAAAACGCAGAGCCAAATTTTACACTCACATCCACAGGATGGCCACCTCCAGATTGCCCAAGAAACTACTCAGTATCATAACCCAGAGCAAATGCGGCACAGAATGGCTTAAAGAGGTACAAAGATACTTACAAATTATCAGTATACAAAATTGCGAAGACCGAACTGAGTGCCAGACGAAAATCAAGAATGTTAAGTTCGAACCAAGATCATTACGACAACCTGGAAAAAAGTGGACGGATGAGAGGAAGCGGGAACATCCCGCGATAATGAAGAGATTTTGGGAGGAGTGGAGGAGACACGCCTCCAAATGACATCATGTGATCCAAGTTTAATCGCTCTCCTGTAGGGGAATTTTCGCTTAAATAAATAATTACTTTTGTTACTAGGCGAGAAAGCATCGTTTATAGCTCCTTAATGCCAAGATGATGTTTTCTCACTTGTAAAAGAAGAAAAAAATGTGACTTAACGATATAATGGTATTATGTACTGGTATATAAATATACAACGATATAATGATTCTCCAGTACAGAAATAAAGTATAATTCATAAAAAAATCACATTAAAGGATCTACATATTCTGAGTAAAAGGCAACAACGTATGTATACAAAGATAAGGTAAATGACACATGAAATAAGAAATAATAAAATAATCGCCACTCTTGCTGTCAGACTTCCAGATTAGCTGACAGTTCTTGTTGAAACCCATTTCCCCGCCATCATGTACAACGATGTCTTTTTCCTCTTGACATGGGTGCTGATATACCGGATATTGAATTATCAGACCAGCCCTTGCTGGATACATGGGACGAATGCATATAGGTTTCATCCTTATACACTATAGGCCTATCCTCTGCCCGGTACTTGGCAATTTTTTTCTTCAAATAAACAAATCTTTTGTACTTTATATCGTGCTTTTCCATTAAGATACGCTTGTTAGTGAGAGATTTTTTTTCAGCGATACCCTAATGAACGAAGGATTCGTTTGACACTGGTATTGGATCCTTTGAATTCAAAGTCTTTCTCCATTTTCGCACGAATTCTCGGAACTGTAGGCAAACATTTTTCAACTAAATAAAATTGTTAATAATACGCCGCACGACACCTTCGTCAACGTCGTCAAGTCCAGTAACAGTCTTTGGGCGCTTTCGTTTTTTGTTTCAAACATCCAAAGGTTTACCTAATTCTATCACTTTTCGCTTTTCGCCCTTAACCCGTGCCACAGAACTGTCTGACACTCCAACAGCTGCTGCTACTCTTTCCTGCACTTTCTTACAATCTATCACGAACTTTTCTTCCAATGCTTCCCTTTCCATAAAATCCCTAACGTTCGAGATTGCAGAACGAGTCTGACTCTTTAGCACCTTACGATGCAGGTTACTTTTAACGCCTTCCATACTGTCACAGACAGGCCTAACGTGCACCACAAACCACAGTTATTCCACGGGAAATTAGAAAGGCAGCGAGCACGTCTAAACAGCCGAGTATAAACTTATGCACTGAAGTGTCTTTGCAACACGAGCTCTGGAAGGCGGGACTACGCTGCGCTGGATCGTCGTAAGTGCGCATGCACGGCCAAACTTCTTCCTAGCTGGTCGGATCTCTAATAGGGTTCGTTTGCAGGATATGCTTTCAGTGCATTAGTCCCATATGGGATGCAAGCAGAGAAATATCGATCTTTCTGATATCAACGTTAGTTGGGCTGCATAAAACAATATTATTATTAAAGAAACGCGCACAAGTTGTGCATTAAGCATACAAATACATTTACACTACATTCATTTATATTTAACTTTGTTTCAGTCTTATGGTTCTATGCACGTCTCGATTATTGACCTGGATAGTTTTTTGCATGTTGTAATGTGGTATCTATCACATGGGAGTTTACAAAGATCACACACACATGTTTCGTTCGGCTCGTGATGGTTCTTCACTTTGCACACTCTGTGGTGGTATCTGTGCGTTGCCGAAGAGAATGGCGCAGGTCTTGGTTGGTTTCCATCCATGATCTATTCACCATAGCCTCCGTTGCATAGAAGTCAGGCCATATCTCTTTTGATTTTTAGCCTATTTTCAATTTTGAAAAAATAGGCTTATGAGATCACCTTTTGTCCGTGTGTGTGTGTGTGTGATTCGTGTGTGTGTCCCCCCCCTAATAAAATCTAAACGGCAGGAGAGATTTCAATGAAACTCGGGAAGTTCATAGCACTAATCCCGGCGACCTCGACCGTGCCCTTCAAATTTTGTTACGACTCACCAATCCAACATGGCGGCTGTGCGAAATATTTCACCAGCATTCAATATCTCCGAAACTATTAGCGATATTACCCTGATATTTTCTAATGTGATAGAGGGAACTACTATAAGTTCACTTATTTGACTTTTGAAAACCTGGTAACTACAAAACCAACATGGAGGCCAAGCGAATTTGCGACTTTTAAATAGACGTTTCTCGCGATTTGACCAACCAAACGCAATGAAACTTGGTACAGTATATGTTTATATACATTGTAATGCACCGACATCTAACTTCGTTCAATTGTTCACATAATCACAAGATGGCGGATGTGCGAAATATTTCACAGGCATTCTATATCTCTGTAACTATTAGCGGTATCTCCCTAAAATTTTGTACGGAGATAAAGGGCACTACTGAAAGTCCATCTATAAGACTTTCAAAAACCGGTTAACTACAAAACGAACATGGCGGCCAAGCGAATTTGAAAATTTTAAATAGACCTTTCTCGCGATTTAATGTTCCAAGCGCACTGAAACCTGGTACAGGAAATATTTATACACATTGTAATCCACTGGTATCTAATTTAGTTCAATTGTTTACATAACCTCAAGATGGCGGCAGTGCGAATTTTAAAATTAAGTTTTTATTTCTTGTGATGTAGTCATGCGATCGAAGTGAAAGTTTGAATAATGAACCTACGCAATAATTTTCCTTTAATGGTACATGACTCTGTGGCCTATACATTTAACAATCCAACATGGCGACCATCCGAAATATTTAGACGATACTGAATATCTACGAATCTATTTTAGCAATCAAACTGCATTTTTTAATGTTCATAGGGGCTATGAACTTAAGTTCACCTATAGGACTTTAAATAACCTGGTGATCACAAATCCAACATGGCGGTGACGCGAATTATAAAAATTCACATGGACGTTTCTCGCAATTTAACCATCCGCGTGCAGTGAAACTTGGTACAGTAAATCCTTATACGAATGTTAATCCACTGGCATCTAATTTATTTCAATTGTTTCCATAACCTCAAGATGGCAGCTGTGCAAAATTTTAAAATCTCCTTGTTTTTTCTTGTGTCCAAATTATGCGATTGAATTTTGAATACTACACGTTCACAATAATCTGCATGTAACAGTACATAACTCTAGGACCTACATATATAAAATCCAACATGGCGGCCATCCGAAATATTTAGTCGGTTCTCAATATCTACGAATCTATTACAGCAATCAAACTGAAATTGTGTATGTTGAAAGTGGCAATTAACATAAGTAGGATATATGAAAATAGGCTGTCTAGTTCTTCACGGAAATACTTGTTGTTTTCTTATTTCCACTTCTTTTTCCCAGTTTTTAGTAAAAAGTATATTATATTTGGTCCTGAGATCTTCCATCAGAAAGGTTTCTCTGGCTAGGACATAGACGAGTCGTGAGCGGGTGTATTTGCATATTGCTAGGGTGGACTTTAGGAACCGAGTGTTGACGGCTTCCATGGCCGATAGGTCTTTCATTCCTAGTTTTTCCCAGGTTATTTCTATTCTATAAGTTAGGATGGGTACGATTTTTGCATCGAATAGTTTCATGGCAGTTTTTAGGGATAGTCTAGGTAGTGATGGTATGTCAAATAGTGCCTTCGTGGCTGCTGATGTTCTTGTTTTAGTGTGAATCCTAAAGGATCTTACGGTTGTCTGGAGGGTCATGCCCAGCTATTGTTAGGCGTTAGCCGACTGAAGTGGGTCGTTTCTGTAATAAAATTTGTCACGCGGGTTTTCTCTCCCACCTTTTCTGAAGGTCATCTGTACTGTTTTCCTGGCTTTAATCAGGAGCTTGTAATCTTCAACCCAGGTTTCTAAAATCTTGACTGCTATATGCCTCAAAATAGCGCTGCCTTGGGTTTTTGTGGGTGTCTACCCACATAACCTAACGGTGGTGCTTTTTGAGGATCCAACCAGCCTTCGGGCTGACTACCTAACAGACACAGATTTGTAGCTCTGTTTGGTCTAGCGATCCGATAGCCATGTCGTCTGCGTAAATGTCGACAACTTTATTAGGGGCAGTTGATTCACCTGGTATATAAATTATATGTAAACTTTTGAACTGACGGTGGTTTAGAGATCTGGGGGATGCGAAACTTGAAGCTATTTCGAAAATTTCCGGAAATTGCAACATGATACCCAATCTAATGAACCTAAAAAGGTTAAATTCTATCTCCTGTTTAATTAAATGTTGCAAATGTCTGTAGTTAATAGGAACTTTGGGACAGAATACCCTGCTCGGACTTAAAATCCTTATCATGCAATTGGTCCCTAAGTAGCAGCCTAGATATCGTGTTAAACAGGTGAGAAGCGGAAATATGCCGGACATGGAACCAACTTGCCTGTTATTGTACAAGGCTGTTGCTTGGGGAAATTGGTTGTGCCCACCGACATTTACATGCGGCGCTCCTCATTTGCATGTGCTGCTCGGCCAACACAATGGATGTGTTAAAGGAGAAGCTCGGAGATTACACAAGCAGGACTAAACAGCTTCTACAAGCTCAGCACAACATCTTTTATTCCGTCACGTCAGCCACTTTCTTTGTTCTTAAGGAGTATTATAGCGAGGCCGTGTCAAGGAAATTTATTTTTTAAAGAGAGTCTTATGTGGATGAAAGAAGAAAGAAGATAACTAAAAGTTGACTTTCCGTTGTTGAAGTGTATTTGTAGTTTAATATTAAGGTTCATCATTAAGTTGGTTGGTTCCTAAATTTAGGGGCTGCGACAACGCGGTCATATAGCCCCGTGTACTTTGGACGTGTGTAGAATATGTCTGATAACCGGTGTTAGTTGTGATGGCTGTAGTAGTGTGTGTTATCTTTTTTAAATTTCAAGTAAGGACTATAGATATTGAATTTTCAAGTAGTTTCTACTTTTGCCGCCAAACGCCACCGTCAACGACTACTAGTTCATAATTTGGTTACTAGATAGCACCGTAATCGGCTCCTGGCGACGAACGTCGGAACCTAAGAGCGTTGGTCAAATTTAACATATAATTTAGCTTCATACAAGTGTAATTAATGGAAGGTTCTTTAACATGCCATAAATCTATGTCTTGGGACCACCGGCTTTACTTCCCCTCCGAAGGCAGGTATACTGAGGGAGTTTTAACGCTCTTAAAAAGTCCTACGACTTTGGTCGGGTTTGAACCCGCGATCTTGGACATAGAAGCTCAGGTTCATCATTAAGATGAGAACTTACTCATATCCAATATTTTCTTATTGGCGATTGAATCACCTGATTACCAAATTCTATGCATTGATTTCTTCTTTTTTTTACTGTATATTTTAGGTTGTCAGCATATTAAAATATCATATGAAGTTTGTTCGGAGCAAAAATATTAATCTATTTCCGAGATAAGGTCTTGTCAACATCTACCATTTCTTTATTAATCTACTAGCTCTACCCGGCATGCGTTGCAATGCCATCAGAGAAAGTGCTGGCGTTGTAACTTTGTTTGTTGAAGGTCTTTAAGATACACATTTCTTCTTTTTCCGTTAACTGCCTCTAAACTATTGTAAAATAGATTTACTATCTCAATAAAATTACGAGCCTTACAGTAGTAGCATATGATGTGGAACATGTTTCATGTTATCCTACTATGTACCTTCCGGGAGCGCAAATCCATTGTTATCAGTGAACTCTGTTGGTCATTGAAATAACTACTTGTAAATCTCCAGTGCCATATCCTTTCAGCAAATATGATATAATGAATATTTTCACACCAAAGAACAACAAAAACTACTACTTGAAGATGATTTATTGTAAGAATATCTTTAATGGCGCCTACAAACTTTGAAGTAAACCGCATGCGATATACATTCCACATAGCCACATGGCAGACAGTCCGTCGTTGTACCAATCTCCGCCACTGCGCCCGCTCATTGTTTCCGTCCCATTTCCATCCCTTTTCCAAAATCACCCCCCAAAAAATATACAGCAAGTACGTCGTTGTACCAATCTCCGCCACAGCGCGCGCTCTTTGTTTCCGTCCCATTTCGGTCCCTTTTCCAAAATCACCCCCATAAAAAATATACAGCTACCGAATGGAAAGATGTTACACATCAAAAATATTCGTGGGAGCTTGCTCAACAACTCACCAGAGTTTCATCGCAATTGGATGAATGGTTCATGAACGCATACGGGAATTTGTTGAAAAAAATCACGCGCTGTCACTCATTTGTTGAATCTACTCGTGCGCTACCAATTGTGAAATGGATTTATTATAGGCAATATGGTAAACGTGTTGATGTCGGTCCCTGTCGGGATATTTGAAACGGGTAACCAAATATTGAAGTATTTGAACACGGTGGAAGTATAAATCCGCAGAAAAAATAAATAATGTTGCGTGGTTGCGAAAATAGTAGACTACTTATTCTTAAGAATTTGTAAAAGAGACAACATTGAATCTGAAACCCAAATTGTGAGGTGTTGAATATTAATGAACTTGAACTGTGAGAGTTGAAAATTATTGAGATTTAATGGTGAAGAAGTTGAAATCATTTAAATATTGATTGATTTATGTAATCTCTACCTAGTATAAAACAAAGTCCCCGATTCTTGGATGTTACGGATAATCTCGAGAACCACTGGATGGATTTTGATGCGGTTTTCACCATTCTATAAAGGATATCTCGAGGATGATTTTGTTGAAAATAATTTATTTATGATCAAAGGAAGCCGAGCAATAACGATTTCAGTGGAAAAGTTGAAAAAAAGAAAACTGGCGTCCGAGCGCTTTGTAAGCTTACGCTGGGCAAACCATTACAAATATCAAAATACAATGAGTGTAAGAATTGTTCAGCATGAAAAGTTCTACAAGAACGTACGGGAGAGCACATCTCTATATTCAATATATCGTCAACTATAAGTTATTTTAGATTGGACGGAAGGGAAATTTGTGTTTTATGCACCTCGCCATTCTTAAATTTCGTCTGACAAGAATTTGTTGCACATTCATCTCCATGATAATATAAATAATAGTCCAGTCAGTGATTTTAACCCATCATGCCGAGACGTAAAACTGATATTGGTCGTAGTTCATTGACATCGTAAAGAAGCGCTTATCACGTAATGCATTCACAACTGTTCCCGGGCGAAGCCGGGACGGGTTGCTAGTCAAGTAATAATTATAACTGAGAAGGATTAAAGTGCTAAATCATGTGTTTTTGTTTTATTATGTGTACAGTATTTATTTATTTATTTATTTATTTATTTATTTATTTATTTATTTATTTATTTTAAGCCATGTTTTATTGAGTAAAGTTGTATTTTAGTAGAGAAATGCTATTTGTCATTGTAGATCAGGCTGTTCCAAATCGATGAGTTTGAGTATGCGTACACGCGAGTACTCAGCAGTAATGCTCGGAGCACGGTTGGAGAGGGACTGGGGGTGATAGCCAATACGTCACTGGGCGAAGGTCATAACACAAGTCAATGCGCTTCCAGCCAGTCTTGATGTATCCACCGCGCAGTGACGGCAGCAGAGCTGTATTGCATGTTGCAGGTTTACTCACGGAAGGCGGCGAGTACTCCACTGTTCACTACAGCCTGTAGTAGATTGTCTACCTGTTTGCTCAAATCCAGATTATGTGTGTTTATACATTGGGGAAAGAACGTAACACCCCCGATCCGACAACCTAGCAAATTATAACCATGAATTCTCCTTCATAGAAGGATACAATATTAATACCCTAATTTCATAAAAGTATCTATTATCAATAATCATCCGAAAACACACAGAATATTTTACTTTTTTGTTTTATTTGTTAACAAAGTAATGGATAACGAGTTGTTGTTTATTTTATGGGCTGCGCCACCGTGGTTATATAGCCTCGTATATTTGGGTGTGTTATTTGTGTCGTAACCTGTGCTATTGTGCTGACTGAGTAGCGTGTGTATTTGTAAATTGGGGATATGTTTAGGAAGTAGGCTACCTTGACCTTAAGTTAGGGGCCATCTCAGCATTTTTCTGGAGGAAAAGTGAGAAACCATGAAAAACCACTTCCAGGATGGCTGAGAATCGAACCCTCTTCTTCTCAGTTTTGCTTTACAAGTAGTAGATAACTAAAAGCTTCTCCAAATAGGCTAATTGTCTGACGTGAACGATTTCCTATTAGCTTTGTTGTTTCATTTGAAGGGTTTGAACGTAGTGGTTATTCAGTCCTCGGTATTTGGGTGTGTGTAGTCTTGTCTGGTAACATGTGTTATTGTGATGGCTGTATTAGTGTTTGTATTTGTAATTCAGGTGAGGATTGGGAAAGAAGCGGCCGTAGCCTTAAGTTAGGAACCATCCCGTCATTTGCCTGGAAAACCTTTTTCTGGGTGGCTGAGGGGGAAATCGAGCACCTCAGGTGCAAAACTACCAGAAGTCAAATAGGACACTTATTCAGGGGAAGCATTTAAAGATTTTGAGCTAATAGGAAAAATATAAATATTTACATAATTAAAGTGAAAGTAACGTATTACTAACTTCTAACATTGTATACTACTAAACAATAACATACACTGTTCTTTCATGGATTATAATTATGTGTTTTAATAAAAAATAATAATAAATTTGAGTTATGGCTGTTTTCTATTCTGTGCCGTAGAATTGCTGTTTATAGGATCTGAGTTGTGGCAGTTTCACAGGACACGGACTAGATCATAGCCATTTATAAGTACCACACACTTCAAAATTCATGTTTCATGACTTGTGGCAGTCTTGCACCGGGGGTGCGATTGAACCTCTTCTTACTGTTAGTTTTTGCCTCACGAGGCCAAGTGTACCCCGTTCCAGCCCTCAGATTAGAATCTCTTGGCAGAGCCAGGAATCGAATCCGGACTCCCGGGGCGACGGGGAAGAATTGAAGAAAAGAACCAACAGAACAAGGGGATGTTAGAGATAAAGAGATCAAAGGAAGTGAGGGCCCCACGTATAAACCAGGAAGAGTTTAATATGAATTTAAGCATACCATTTTTCATTTCCGATTTCTCGCTCTTTATTATTCATCTACAGTATTTTCCTGTCTGTTAAATACGCCTTGCGAAGCAGCAGTTATGGTTAACTGATAAAACTTTGTACCAAAGTTCATAGAAGTACGCTAAATAATTTAATATTAATATGGAGCAACGTTAAAGAACAACTTGCTCGCCTATCTACTGTAGCTCAGAATTACCTCAAATAATTCTCGTGTTGGAATCCGTCATTCGGTGTTGCCTTAGTAGTCAAAAATAATTATTTTCAGTCGGTAAAAACGATTGTACCTAATTGTAATGGGCGTTTCCCCTAAACCTGAAAAAATACATGAGATGAATAAATAAATTCACTTCGATGACCAGTTTCAATTATCAAGCGATCATCATCAGATCCTTTACACTAAGTTTATAACTACCTTTATCGTGGTGTCTTTTCCGGAATATATTTGCCTTGCGTGCCGCTTACGTATTTCCTCATTCCCCCAGGGGCTCACATCCAGTGGGACGTAGGTTGGCGACCACGGGACCCTAGCTAAGTCCGGCATTGCTTACACTTACTTGTACCAGGCTCCTCTCCGTCTTCTTTCCTGTGCACCTCTCTTGGTCAACTCTTGTTCTCTTCCGATCCCGACGGTATTAGGGTTTCTGAGGCCTAGGGAATCTTTCACTTTCCTGCCTTAATTGGCCCTTGTCTCATCTTTCCTGATACCCTCATTCTTCGAGGGGTCAACCTTCCTTTTGTTTTCATGTTATTTTCTGCCGTCTGCACAAGGCCCTCAAGGAGGCAGGGTGTATGTAGCCCCACACTTCTGGTGCACCCTGGATAGTGCTACATCCTCAAGGGTTCATGGCCTGTGAGTTTGGGAGTTGGTGAACCCGAATGATTCCTGAGCTGGGTTCGTTTTGTCTGACTTTGGGGCGGGCCCTCTCCTCTTTCTCATTTCCTATCTGCCTTTCATGGCTTTCCTTCCTTCCAAGTCCCTCAATCCTCATTCTTCGAGGGTTGAGGGCATTTCTTATCTTCCTGTCCTTTATTTGCCTTATCCTTTATTTGTTTACCATTTCTTCTTCTAGTTTGTATGTCTGTAGTTAGTATTAGCCATAGTTTTCATTCTAATCTCAGCTTTCACTATCACGCAGACCATTAGGGGCTGATAACCTACATGTTAGGCCCCTTAAAGCAACAATTATGATCATCAGTATCATCATGTAATTCCCCATATAGTTCGAATTACAATAGGTGGCAGAAAAGTAATAGACAACCTCAACGAATGCACCTGGAACAGAAAATTTCTACGTGAATCATTTCATTTACATTTATGAATTAAGTAGTTCCGTGAAGAACTATACAGCCTATTTTCATTAAATCCTACTTATGTTAATTTCGTCTTATCTGTATACAAAATTTCAGTTTGATTGCTGGAATAGATTCGTAGATATTGAGAACCGACTAAATATTTCGGATGGTCGCCATGTTGGATTTTGTATATGTAGGTCCTAGAGTTATGTACTGTTACATGAAGATTATTGTGTACGTGTAGTATTCAAACTTCAATCGCATGAGTAGGACACAAGAAGTAACAAGGAGATTTTAAAATTTCGCACAGCTGCCATCTTGTGGTTATGGAAACAATTGAAAAAAATTAGATGCCAGTGGATTAATATTCGTATAAGGATTTACTGTACCAAGTTTCACTGCACTCGGATGGTTAAATTGCGAGAAACGTCCATGTGATAATTTATACTTCGCGTCGCCGCTATGTTGGATTTGTGATCACCTGGTTATTTAAAGTCCTATAGGTGAACCTAAGTTCATAGCCCCTATGAACATAAAAAATCAGTTTGACTGCTATAATAGATTCGTAGATATTCAGAGCCGTCTAAATATTTCGGATGGTCGCCATGTTGGATTGTTAAATGTATAGGCCATAGAGTCATGTACCATTAAAGGAAAATTATTGCGTAGGTTCATTATTCCAACGTTCACTTCGATCGCATGATTACGACACAAGAAATAAAAACTTAATTTTAAAATTCGCAAAGCCGCCATCTTGAGGTTATGTAAATAATTGAACTAAATTAGATACCAGTGCATTACAATATGTATAAACATTTCCTGTACCAGATTTCATTGCGTTTGGAACATTAAATCGCGAAATAGGTCTTTTTAAAAATTTCAAATTCGCTTGGCCGCCATGTTGGTTTTTCAAAAGTCACATAGGTGAACTTTTAGTAGTTCCCTTTATCACCGTAAAAAATTCCAGGGTGATATCGGGAATTGTTTGGGAGATATTGAATGCTGGTGAAATATTTCGCAAAGCCGTCATGTTGGATTGGTGAGACGTAACAAAATTTGAAGGGCATGGTCGGGGTCGTCCGGAATAGTGCTATGAACTTACCGAGTTTCATTGAAATCACTCCAGCCGTTTAGATGCTATTAGGGGGGACACACACCTCACACAAAAACACGCACACGCACACACACACACACACACACACACACACACACACACACGGACAAAAGGTGATCTCATAAGCCTATTTTTTCAAAATTGAAAATAGGCTAAAAATAGGCTTATGCGATCACCTTTTGTCCGTGTGTCTGCGTGTGTGTGCATATGTGTGACGAACTAAAGAGCCAACTTTACTTAAAATTAAGTTTCATGCCAATAATTAATCTACAGTATATGAACCTATCTAGAATAATAACGAAATTAAGTTGGTAATATCAAAATGTCTAATTAGTTCGAAATATACCTGGTATAATGTAGCCTAATAGAGCATTACTGTTGGCAGCCCTGGTGACTGAATATATTCTTAGTTCCATCTCTTAAAGTACAGAATAAAAAAAATTCGTTGAAGTTCAATGGACGTTACATGCAGTTAGACATTGGATCTATCAGCACGCGTAAAAGTATGCTGGCAACAATGTCATGCTTGTGCTGGTCAGAAATAGCCTAATCTGAAATAGTTATTATGATATCTTGTTGTGCCAATTTAGGACGAAATCCATTTGTTAGTATAGAAATTACATGTATTTTAAAATTGGACCTATCACCAGGCATAGAATCATGTTGGCAGCACTGACTTATATTGTATGTCTACCCCTTATTATTCCCGTTTTCCAACGGGGTCGGGGATGAGATGCGATGGAAGTCTTTGTGGCGATGGATTTTACGGCCGGATGCCCTTCCTGACGCCAACCTCATGAGAGGAGTTAATGAGAGATGAAATGAATGATGGTGAATGAAACTGGGCAAGGATGTGGAAGGAAGCGGTCGTGGCCTGTCAGAAGGTACCGTCCCAGCATTTGCCTGGTATTGAAAATGAGAAACCACGGAAAACCATTTCAAGGACGGCCGACGGTGGGGCTCGAACCCACGCGTCTACCGAGTCAGCAGAGAGCTTGGCCCCACGGCCTAATGCTGCGCTTAACCAGCGTAGCTACTACTGTCGGTTGCAGCACTGACTTATATTAATTACTAGCAGAAGTACCCATTCTTCGAACGGTCATCGGTATTAATAACCAGACGTAATCAATTGAGCTACTGTTGCACTTGGAACCTGTTTCTCGACAAAGAAAAATGATTAGTTAAAATATGCTCTGAAACTAAATTTACCTAACGTGTACTTCCCGACGTGGAAAGAAAAAGAAACCTCGTAGACGTTAACGCAATACACGTCAAATAAAACTGACCTTCACTGTTGTGTCAAGTCCCCATCCAGAGGAAGACCCCTTTAATAAATTATAAAGGCTTGTGGTGCATGAAAATTCAAGTTTCTTAGACTCAAATGGCCCAAATTCCTAAAAGAAGAAAAGAAAAAAACCTACCGTATTTCAAATCAGGAATTTTTGAAGATAATGTTTCTGTTTGGAGATAATAATAGACCTTCTGTACGACATAACGCACATTAAAGTCGTGTGAAAAAAATCTAGGGTACCCCTTGACCCCCTTAAGCGCATTGATGAATGTTACAGTTTTAGTTGATTCCGTAATAACGTTATAGCCATTTGCAAACATTCACAGAAATTTAATATATGGAGTGGCTTTACTTCTTGCAGAAATAGATAGAAAGTTGGATGTCACTTTTTCAGATATTGTTGCCATGGTTACTGGCTTGCATTCCTTCGTTAGTTTATTAAATGAAATTAGTTGTCTGGGAATATCTCAGAAACTGATGGTTTTAGAGCCTTAAAATGTACTTTTCGGGGGAACCTTTACTGCTATTTAGGGGCACCGAGTTTTGTTTCTGACACCAAGGGGCTGAAAATGAGATTTGTCTCGTCGTTGTAGGCCGTAGTTTAATAATAATAATTATAATAATAATATGACTATATAGGGATAGGGATATAATAGACCTTCCGTATCACCCCCGAACGTGTAAATCGCGTGAAAAATATCTAGAGTACATCTTGACCCCCTTAAGCGCATTATAAAACATTGATGAATTTTACAGCTTAATTTGGTTCCGTTATAACCTTATAGCCATTTGCAAACTATCTCAGTAATGTAATAAATGGAATTGTATTGCGTCTTTCAGCAATAGATGGACCTGTGAGATTCCGTTGCCATGGCAACCGGCTTGCATTCTTTCGTTATTGTATTAAATGAAATTAGTTTTCAGGAAATATCTCAAAAACTGTTGGTTTTAGGGCCTTAAAATGTGGTTTTAGGGCCCCCGAGTTTCGTTTCTCACATTGAGGGGCTGAAAATGAGCTTTGTCTCGCCCGTCTACGCCTATTTCAGAAAGTATTTTAAGGGGGTAGCCCCCTTTTATGAGAGGTACAGAGAAGAGTTACATCAATGATTAGTGTCGTGCCTCTGAAGGATATCTGTACCAAATTTTACGTTGATCCACCCAGCCGTTCTCGAGTTATAAGGGAACAACTCCTTTGTCCACAGACAGACAGACAGACAGATAAACAGAGAGACATACAGACAGACAGACAGACAAAAATTTTATTTTCGCGCGTATCAGTCATAAAACAGTCTGAAACGCGTAAATAACGCAAATTTCCGCAGGAATTCAGAAAAAACAGACAACCTTTCATTCTTCTATATATAGAGATTATAAATTAATCTAGAATGTCAGGTGCTGTACGTGTGCAAAATATAGGGATGTTGGCTTGCATTCTTCCTGATATATTGATATTAGGTTAAAAAATATAGATAGCATTTATTAACAGTTGGCAGCCCTGATTGCTCTTTGGAATACTTACAGTCATATCTGTTATGTTACACATAGCACATACGAAATTTGGTTGAAATCCAACTGTTAGTATAGAAGTTACATGTATTTTAAAATTGGTCCTATCAGCAGGTTTACAATCATCTTGGTAGAACTTAAGTATATAAGTTACTCCAAAATTATCTAAAATGTCAGGTACTATACGTGTGCATAGTTTAAAGCTATCTGCTTGCATACTCTCTGATATATTGGTATTTGGATAAAAGAATAGAGAGAGCAATTATTAACAGTTGGCAGCCCTGGTGACTTTTAAGAATACGCTCAGTCATATCTGTTTATGTACACATATTACATACAAAATTTGGTTGAAATCCAGTTGATAGTGTAGAAGTTATAGGCATATAAAAATTGGACCTTACAGAAAGCTTAAAATTATTTTGGCAACACTGTCATGTATGGCCTGCTGGAAATTAAACTGAAATAGTGTTATCTACATGTGTGCCAATTTTGGAATAGCTCCCATGCATATCTTCCAAGATATCAAACATGGAGCTCAAATTTCTAGTGCGTTTTTTCAGCAGTTGGTAGGACTGACATCATTTTCAAATATGGACGTGAGATATTCCGGTATACATCTTTACTCATACTAAATTTTCTTTCGATTTCTGCAGCCGTTTAGGAGTTGATAGGGGGGACACACACACAGTCAGACAGACAGACAGGACAGACAGACACACATTTTCCCGGATCGATCTCATAAGTCTACTTTTTCCTCATTTTTGCAAAATGTGAAAAGTAGGCTAAAAAATAAGCTTGGCTTCAAAATGTCTTCAAAAATAAGACCACTCAAAGAATGATACAACATGTTTCACTGACACTGAAAGGTTTAAGTTCATAATAACTGCTGTAAGTAAATAAATTTGCATATTGTAAATACTATCACCAACAGCGGATTCAGTGGCGTAGTAGGTAGCATGCTGAACTACTGTGCCCAAGATAGCGGGTTCAAACCTGACCGAAGACGTCGAATATTTTAAGAGCGTTAAAATCCTTCTGTATGCCTTCCTTCGGAGGGGAAGTAAAGCCAGCGGTCCCATGTCATACACACATCAAAAAAAGTTTTGCATCACCTCGGTTCCCAGATCTCCGGCATATAGACGTTGACTGTGTATATTGTATCCAAGATACAGTCCCTTTGACTGTTCATAGATGTCACTAAAACTGCTCAAAGATGTAAACAACCATGCATGAGCAGGGCCTATTAGACGGAGGGGGTACGACAGCCGATCAGTTCCAGTCATTCCACCAGGACGAAGGTACGCTGCTCATGTTGTCTGTAGTTCTACCATGCCTAGAAGGTCAATACCGCAGTTCGATCGCGTCCGCATTGTTACTTTGTGTCAAGAAGGGCTCTCAACAAGGGAAGTTTCCAGGCGTCTCAGAGTGAACCAAAGCGATGTTGTTCGGACATGGAGGAGGTACAGAGATACAGGAACTGTCGATGACAGGCCTCGCTCAGGCCGCCCAAGGGCTACTACTGTAGTGGATGACCGCTACTTACGGATTGCCGCTCGGAGGAACCCTGACAGCAATGCCACCATGTTGAATAATGCGTTTCGTTCAGCCACAGGACGTCGTGTTTCAACTCAAACTGTGCGCAATAGGCTGCATGATGCGCAACTTCACTCCCGACGTCCATGGCGAGGTCCAGCTTTGCAACCCCGACACCATGCAGCGCGGTACAGATGGGCCCAACAACATGCTGAATGGACCCCACGGAATTGGCATCACGTTCTCTTCACCGATGAGTGTCGCATATGCCTTCAACCAGACAATCGTCGGAGACGTGTTTGGAGGCACCCTGGTCAGGCTGAACGTCTTAGACACACTGTCCAGCGAGTGCAGCAAGGTGGTGGTTCCCTGATGTTTTGGGGTGGCATTATGTGGGGCCGACGTACGCCACTGGTGGTCATGGAAGGCTCCGAAACGGCTTTACGATACCTGAATGACATCCTCCGACCCATAGTGCAACCATATCGGCAGAATATTGGAGAGGCATTTGTCTTCATGGACGACAATTCTCGACCTCATCGTGCACATCTTGTGAATGCGTTCCTTCAAGATAACGACATCGCTCGACTACAGTGGCCAGCATGTTCGCCAGACATGAACCCTATCGAACATGCCTGGGATATGTTGAAAAGGGCTGTTTATGGAAGTCTTGACCCACCAACCACTCTGAGAGATTTACGCCGAATTGTCGTTGAGGAGTGGGACAATTTGGACCAACAGTGTCTTGATGAACTTGTGGATAGTATGCCACGACGAATACAGGCATGCATCAATGCAAGAGGACGTGCTACTGGGTATTAGAGGTAGTGGTGTGTACTGCAATCTGGACCACAAATGCTGAAAGTCTAGCTGTATGATGGTACAACATGCAATGTGTGGGTCTCATGAGCAATAAAACGAGCTGAAATGTTGTTTGTGTTGATCTCTATTCCCTTTGTATTTAAAGGTTCCGGAACTCTTGGAACCGAGGTGATGCAAAACTTTTTTTGATGTGTGTAGATTTATGGCATGTAAAAGATCCTTTCACAGACTAAACTTGTGTGAATCTAAATTTCTAGGTTAGAATTCGTTGGAACGCTCTATTAAAGTTCCAACGTTCACCACTAGGTATCAGTGGCATCTGGTAGCGAAAGTTGGAACTACTTGAAATGGAATGGAACTTGTAGCTCACCCTATGGGTGTCCGCTTGAAGCAACTACAGCTTCTGGTGAGCCAAACATGTCCTCGGACACACCCGGCACTAAAAGCCATACGATAAATAAAATAAAAAATATCACCCACATGCTTTTAGACAAATGTAATACGGTAGCCTAAGTGTAGTGTTATTGGTCTCACTGTATTTAAATTGAGTATGCGTATGTGTGTGTGTATAGTATAGCAAAGTTTCTAAATAACCATGCAATGTATATACAGTAGAAATATCAGTAGTTGTTTTGATTGTTCAATGATATATGTTCTCTAACACGATTAAATAAATTGGTAGATATCAAAAAAATTGTACCTAAAGTAGGTAATATTACATTGCAAAAACAAGTAATTCCATGATGAACTAAAGCCTATCTTCATATATCCTACTTATGTTAATTGCCACTATCAACAAGCAAAATTTCAGTTTGATTGCTGTAATAGATTCGTAGATATTGAGAACCGACTAAATATTGCGGATGGTCACCATGTTGGATTTTTATATATGCAGGGCTTAGAGTTATGTACCATTAAATGACAATTATTGCGTAGGTTCATTATAAAAACTTTCACTTCTATTGCATGAGTACGACACAAGAAATAAAAACTTAATTTTAAAATTCGCACAGGCGCCATCTTGAGGTTAAGTAAACAATTGAACAAAATTAAATACCAGTGCATTGCAATGTGTAAAAACATTTGCTGTACCAAGTTTCATTGCGTTTGGATCATTAAACCGCGAGAAAAGTCTATTTAAAACATTCACCTTCGCTTGGCCGCCATGTTCGGTTTGTAGTTAACCGGTTTTTGAAAGTCTCATAGATGAAATTCCAGTGGTGCCCTTTATCTCCGTACGACATTTCAGGGTGATACCGGTAATAGTTTCAGAGATATAGAATTCCTGTAAAATACTTCGCTCAGCCGCCATCTGGAGGTTATGTAAACAATTGAACGAAGTTAGATGTCAGTGCATTACAATGTGTATAAACATATACTGTACCAAGTTTCATAGCGTTTGGTTGGTTAAATCGTGAGGAATGTCTATTTAAGAGTCACAAATTCGCTTGGCCGCCATGCTGGTTTTGTAGTTACCAGGTTTCCAATGGTCACATAGGTGAAATTCTAGTAGTTTCCTTTATCATCGTACAAAATTCCAGGATGATATCGGTAATACTTTCGGAGATATTGAATGCTGGTGAAATATTTCGCACAGCCGCCATGTTGGATTGGTGGGACGTAGCAAAATTTTAAGGACACGGTCGGGGTCGTACGGAATAGTGCAATGAACTTACCGAGTTTCATTGAAATCGCTGCAGCTGTTTAGATTTTATTAGGGGGAAACACACACACACACACACACACACACGAATCACACACGCACACACAGACAGACACACGGACAAAAGGTGATCTCATAAGCCTATTTTTTCATAAATGAAAATAGGTTAATACGGGGTACCATCGCCCTTAATCGTGTAATTGAAACAACAAGGACAATAGAACTAAGTGAAGGATATCTTCGTTCAGCGCGTTGCAATCCTTGCATACCGAGCATAAACGTTGAAAAATGCTCATATTTCAGTTCAGACTTGTGGAAAGATAAGATTAAAATCTCAGATTGTTCTGTAATTAGCTGAAATGACCCAATATGTGGATAACCCTTCTAGCAATTAAACTTCAGTTTACTGCTAGCTCAGAAGAGGAAGAGAAGCTCTCTAACTTGTGTAAGTGTTTATTGATTGCCAAGTTCGGTTAGAGGGAGGGAGGGTGCTTTTTATTGACGTAACCTCAATGCTAATTAATGTTGTGGTCCACCATGGGAGGGAAGGTGGAGAGTCTAGTTTAACCTCACTACAAGCCAGGTCCACATAATCAAGACCTTAAAAATTCGGCAGATACATTCTGTGGCCATAGAAAATATAGTTTTCTAAATTTTACAAATTGTGATCTGCGTCGATATATATGCTACAATTTATGCAATATTTTAATTTTAATTTGGTTATCGAAATCTAATGCTTTTCAGTCGGTCAACACGATTGTACCTCATTTTAATGGGCGTTACCCTAATCTTGAAAATAATTTTCATCAGATTATTATTATTATCGTATCAGAAATATCATTTACACAGTTCAGTTATGCATAGCCTGGTAAACTACATAACATACTATACCACAAATAAAATAAAATGAAAAGCACTTCACACCAATCTCGACGAGAACCTAGCAACATCAAGTGCATTTTGTGTAGCATGAATTAGATCGTCTTCGGTGCAGGAAGATGGGCAAAATGGACACTGGAGCATATGCTACATAGTCTGTTCTTCGCCACAGTCGATATAGCCCCATCTTGCTAGGTTAACTTTGGATCTGCCCACTCCTGTCATGGCCGGCTCTACGGAGAGCCGGCCATGCTCCTGTCCTCAATCTGTTAAGGACTCCACACTGACCAGTCTTCATGACAGCCAGGTGGCAAACGTTCTACAACTGTCATTTGTCCTGGGATGACACAGACCTTCGCTTTCCAAAGCCCTACTTTCGCTGTAGTACAGTAGGTGATCCAGTGAGTTCCTCACACGTTCGTAGGAAGCTTTTTCTTGACTTTAGTCTCTGAACTGGAGGTGTATGGCCATGTAAGGGATGAGCACTTTGTTGCTCCACTCTACGCCTCTCCTTGCCTGCAGCTATTTTCCTTCAAATACAAGGCGGTACATGAGATTAATAAATATACCTGGATGAATAGTTTCAATCAAGCGATCACCATCAGATCCTTTACACTTAGGGCGTTAAATCTATGTCTACAAGTATGAGGGTGATGGTATTTACAATATGTACACTTATATAGTTAGGCCTACAGCAGTTATTATAAACTTGCGAAACTTGTCAAAGTTCGTTAGTTATATGTGATTCTTTTGTTAAGATAATTTTAGTGGTTAAACCCTTTATAGGTCCTTGGGATACTATCTTCCCACCATGTATTTATAGAACGGTGTTAGGGAGAGAATCTTCCCACCCCTTTCATTTCAAGCAGTTCCACATGCAACCACAAGCTAGATGCAGAGGAATATTGAAAACCCATTAATTTGGCGTATAGGTACTGTCATCAGAAACCAAAGGTGGGAAGCACATATCCCAGTGGTCTCCACAGTGCACGTGCTCGCCAGTTCGGTTGTGTTGAGTGAAGGAAATGCATTGTTTTACAGATGAAGGTGTTTTTATTGAAGATATGAGATTTGTAAACGTTGGTATATAACAGTAAAACAATGTTAATAATGGGTTTGGTCACCTGAGTAAATATATTTCAGCTAGAATGGAAATAATTATCCTGCTCAGGGTGTTTGCCATTGAATAGAAGATTTTTAAAATTAATTTTCTGTGTTTTTAGTAAATAGTATTTTGAAATTATTGAAATATATTCGAATATATACTATCCTTTAACATTCCATAATCACTTTTATATTTTTTGTGCAGTTTTCGGCAAAGATGATATAGGTCACTGACCTTATGTTGCGTGGGAGTTAAGTTTTTTAAAATTATAGAGCGTGATGGGTGTTCTTAGCCTACTTTCGATTTTTGCAAAAAATGAAAGTAGACTTATGAGATCAACACAGGGCGAAAAAAAGTGTGTCTGTCTGTGTGTGTGTACGTATGTTGTGTGTGTGTGAGTCTGTGTGTGTGTGTGTGTGTGTGTGTGTGTGTGAGTGTGTGTATTCTGAATGTCTGTCCCCCTCTATCAATTCGAACGCGGTGAACGCGAATTGAACAAAATTTGGTACAAAGGTAGCATTGCAAAGGAGACCTCAGTGTCATGTTTTATATCGCCACCATCTTGACGGAAACGTAATGGCGGCCACACAAATGTTCAAAGCTTACATCAAATTACGACTAACCTAATCATCCGATCTCTACCAAATTTTGCAACAACATACCTTTATGGAGGAAGCATCCTTTGACCAAATTAATAGGTCATTAGCCTAATACTTTGCGGATGGCGGCCATCTTTTTGTCAAAATTGATTCCCCCTATTAATTCAAACACGGTAAAACTGAATGGAACGAAATTTGGTACAGAGGTAGTACTAGCAAAGGGCACCTCAGTGTCATGTTTTATATAGCCGCCATCTTGACAGAAACGTAATGGCGGCCACACAAATGTTCAAAGCTTAAATCAAATTACGACTAACATAATCATCCGATCTCTACCAAATTTTGCAACAATATACCTTTATGGAGAGAGCATCTTTTGACCAATCTAATAGGTCATTAGCCTAATAGTTTGCGGATGGCGGCCATCTTTGTGTCAAAATCGATTCCCCCTATTAATCATCCGATCTCTACCAAATTTTGCAACAACATACCTTTATGGGAGGAGCATCCTTTGACCGAACTAATAGGTCAACAACCTAATAGTTTGCGGATGGCGGCCATCTTTGTGTGAATATAGATTCCCCCTATTAATTCGAAGACGGTGAAACCGAATGGAACGAAATTTGGTACAAAGGTAGTACTAGCAAAGAGCACCTCATTGTCATGTTTTATATCGCCGCCATCTTGACGGAAAAGTAATGGCGGCCACACAAATGTTCAAAGCTTAAATCAAATTACGACTAAAATAATCATCCGATCTCTACCAAATTTTGCAACAACGTACCTTTATGGAGGAAGCATCCTTTGACCAAATTAATAGGTCATTATCCTAATAGTTTGCGGGTGGCGGCCATCTTTGTGTCAAAATCGATTCCCCCTATTAATCATCCGATCTCTACCAAATTTCGCAACGACATACCTTTATGGGGGGAGCATCTTTTGACCAAACTAATAGGTCATCAGCCTAATAGTTTGCGGATGGCGGCCATCTTTGTGTCAAAATCGATTCCTCCTATTAATTCGAACACGGTGAAACCGAATGGAACGGAATTTGATACAGAGGTAGCACTAGCAAAGGGCACCTCAGTGTCATGTTTTATATTGCCGCCATCTTGACGGAAAAGTAATGGCGGCCACACAAATGTTAAAAGCTTAAATCAAATTACGACCATCCTAATAATTTGATCTCTACCAGATTTTGCAGCAACATGCCTTTTTGTGGAAAGCATCTTGTGACTGACTACAAGGTCATCAGCCCAATAGTTTGCAAATAGCGCCCATGTATGTGTGCAAATCCATTCCCCATATCAATTCAAACACGGTGAAACCGATTTGAATGAAATTTTTTACAGAGGTAGCACTAGCAAAGGGCACCTCATATTCATGTTTAATATCCCTATAGCACGTTGTATTTCAACAAGCTACTACAACCAACATTCAATTATACTCCTTGAAAAGACAAAGAGTTATAACAATACTCATGCATTTAGGAGAAGGTAGGCTATATGTTCTTTATTGAACATCTTGTTATATATTATATCCTGTTAAATAAACCTCATTATTGAGTGATAAACACAGTATCATCATAATCTGGAGGTGAAAAATTATTACCCCATTGCTCATTTTAGAAAACATACAGTACTGTCGGGTATGGGCAGTGGGATAATAATTTCCCACCCCATATTTCATAAAATAGAATCCACACCCATAAAATTGTTGCATATTCCTACTCATCTATCACCCCCAATTACAAATGTGCAAAAAGAAAGAAATATTTTATACCCCCAGTCTTTTGCCCTATAAAGGGTTAACCTTCAAATTTGCTTGCTTGGTTCAGTGTAAACGGCTGCACGAGAACGGATCCCACATCTCTTAAACTCAAGCTAAGTTCACAATCCATTGCAACTAGACCATTCTCTAACAATCACATATATCACACTGAACAATAACTTAAAAGTCAACACTCAAGTAGGTAAAACAGGATGGTTTGAAATTGATGATGATGATGATGAGAATTGCTGTTTAAAGGGGCACAACATCTAGGTTATCGGCCTCAAATGGTTTGGGTGATAGAGAAAATAAAACATGGAATGAAAACTAGAACTGAAACTAACTACAGACCTAAACACTAACTTACGTACTAGAGGAATAAATTAATAAAAGAAAGGAAAGAAATGAAATAACGGACAGGAGAAAAATAAATGAGGAATTTGGGACTTGGAAGGAAGGAGAGCCATGAAAGGGAAAGAGGAAAGAGCACACCCCAAAGTCAGTAGAAAAGGGGGAAACAGACCCAGCTCAGGAATCCCACGGTGTCGCAACTCCTAAACTCACCAGCCGTTAGCCCTTGAGGTTTTAGCACTATTCTGGGTGCACCTTAAGTGGTAGGGCTACACACACCCTGTCTCCATGAGGGCCTTGAGCAGAAGACAGGAGATATTATGAAAAGTAAAAGAAGGCTGACCCCTCGAAGAATGAGGGTATCCGGAAAGGGCCAATTAAGGCGGGAAAGTGATTGACACCCTAGGCCTCGGATACCCTAATACCGTCGGGGTCGGAAGAGAACAAGTGTTGACCAAGGGAGGCCGACAGCGAAGATAACTAAAAGGTGCCAGGCACAAGTAAGTGGAAGCAATGCCGGACTCAGCTGGGGGATCCCGTGGTCGCTAACCCACGTCGCACAAGTTGTGAGACCCTGCGAGTGTTGGGGGGGGGGGGGGGGTGTTGAAACTGAACATTGATTGAAACAAGGAAGCGTACTCTCACCATTGCTATTTATACTGGTGGTGGATGATATACTAAAGGCAACTAAGGACGCGTACACAGGTACAAGAAGGAACATAATCCTCTTTGCTGATGTTCTGATTTGGGGAGAGATTGAGAATGTGGTTCAAGAACAGCTGGATGTATTGAAGGAAAATATAGAGAAATGGGAAATGAAATTCTGTGTAGAGAAAAGTAAGACGATGGCAATGACAATAGGAAAGAAACAAGGATAAGGGATTGTTATAATTGGAGATGTAAACTGGAAGTAGTAGAGAAATTTAGGAAGTGAATTGATGGAAAATGCCAGATTGGATTTGATGATCAACACGGGAGTGGTTTCTATCATCAGGGTCGGAGTTTAATTTGGGATAAAGATAAACCACTAAACGCTAAAGAAGTGATGTACAAGACCTATTATTTAACAATAATGATGTATGGAGCAGAAACTAGGCCAATGACGAGGAGAGATGAAAGTACAATACAGGCAGCCGAAATAAAATTCCGGGGAGTATGGCACAGAAAACTAGGAGAGATTGAGTAAGAAATAAAGACATTCGAGAGGAAGTGTATGTACAGAAGATGAATGATAAGCAGGAGCAGTACAGATTGAGATGGTATGGACATGTGAAAAGGATGAATGATAAAAAAAATGCCGAAGCAAGTGATGGATAGACGGATGGCTGGAAAGAGAGGACGAGGAAGAACTAGAGTACGGTGGATGGATTTGGTGAAGGGTAGTGTGAGACGAAACGTGGAGTGGAGTAATGTGGAGGGGTGTCATATTCGGTCCGACCCTTGAACATTCTATAACTGTATCCTTGAAAACACAAAATAGAATACCGGTAACTGAATCCATGAAAATATTATAACTGAATGCTTGAAAATGCAATAACTGAATTCACGAAAATACAATTACTGAATTCACGAAAATACAATAACTGAATTCACGAAAATACAATAACTGAATTCACGAAAATACAATAACTGAATCCACGAAAATACAATAACTGAATCCACGAAAATACAATGACAGAATCCATGAAAATACAGTAACTGTATCCTTGAAAATACAATAACTGAATGCTTGAAAATAGAAAATACAATACCGGTAACTGAACCCATGAAAATACAATTAAAAATCCATGAAAATACTATAACTGAATCCTTAAAAATACAATAACTGAATGCTTGAAAATACAAAATACAATACCGGTAACTGAACCCATGAAAATACAATTAAAAAATCCATGAAAATACAGTAACTGTATCCTTGAAAATACAATAACTGAATGCTTGAAAATACAAAATACAATACCGGTAACTGAACCCATGAAAATACAATTAAAAACCCATGAAAATACTATAACTGAATCCTTAAAAATACAATAACTGAATGCTTGAAAATACAAAATACAATACCGGTAACTGAACCCATGAAAATACAATTAAAAAATCCATAAAAATACAGTATCTGTATCCTTGAAAATACAATAACTGAATGCTTGAAAATACAAAATACAATACCGGTAACTGAACCCATGAAAATACAATTAAAAAATCCATGAAAATACAGTAACTGTATCCTTGAAAATACAATAACTGAATGCTTGAAAATACAAAATACAATACCGGTAACTGAACCCATGAAAATACAATTAAAAAATCCATGAAAATACAGTAACTGTATCCTTGAAAATACAATAACTGAATGCTTGAAAATACAAAATACAATACCGGTAACTGAACCCATGAAAATACAATTAAAAATCCATGAAAATACTATAACTGAATCCTTAAAAATACAATAACAGAATGCTTGAAAATACAAAATACAATACCGGTAACTGAACCCATGAAAATACAATTAACAAGTAGTTCCGTGAAGAACTATAGAGCCTATTTTCATATATCCTACTTATGTTAATTGCCACTATCAACATACACAATTTCTGTTTGATTGCTGTAATAGATTCGCAGATATTAAGAACCGACTAAATATTTCGGATGGTCGCCATGTTGGATTTTATATATGTAGGTCCTAGAGTTATGTACTGTTACATGCAGATTATTGTGAACGTGTAGTATTCAAACTTCAATCGCAAAATTAGGACACAAGAAAAAACAAGGAGATTTTACAATTTTTCACAGCTGCCATCTTGAGGTTATGGAAACAATTGAAATAAATTAGATGCCAGTGGATTAACATTCGTATAAGGATTTACTGTACCAAGTTTCACTGCACTCGGATGGTTAAATTGCGAGAAACGTCCATGTGAATATTTATAATTCGCGTCACCGCCATGTTGGATTTGTGATCACCAGGTTATTTAAATTC
Source organism: Meconema thalassinum (assembly GCA_946902985.2). NCBI lineage: Eukaryota > Metazoa > Arthropoda > Insecta > Orthoptera > Tettigoniidae > Meconema > Meconema thalassinum. The sequence continues at coordinate 212,235,742 of OX336396.1, read as the reverse complement.
CTATAGGTGAACTTAAGTTCATAGCCCCTATGAACATTAAAAAAATGCAGTTTGATTGCTAAAATAGATTCGTAGATATTCAGTATCGTCTAAATATTTCGGATGGTCGCCATGTTGGATTGTTAAATGTATAGGCCATAGAGTCATGTACCATTAAAGGAAAATTATTGCGTAGGTTCATTATTCCAACTTTCACTTCGATCGCATGACTACATCACAAGAAATAAAAACTTAATTTTAAAATTTGCACTGCCGCCATCTTGAGGTTATGTAAACAATTGAACTAAATTAGATACCAGTGGATTACAATGTGTATAAATATTTCCTGTACCAGGTTTCAGTGCGCTTGGAACATTAAATCGCGAGAAAGGTCTATTTAAAATTTTCAAATTCGCTTGGCCGCCATGTTCGTTTTGTAGTTAACCGGTTTTTGAAAGTCTTATAGATGGACTTCCAGTAGTGCCCTTTATCTCCGTACAAAATTTTAGGGAGATACCGCTAATAGTTTCAGAGATATAGAATGCCGGTGAAATATTTCGCACATCCGCCATCTTGTGATTATGTAAACAATTGAACGAAGTTAGATGTCGGTGCATTACAATGTATATAAACATATACTGTACCAAGTTTCATTGCGTTTGGTTGGTCAAATCACGAGAAACGTCTATTTAAAAGTCGCAAATTCGCTTGGACTCCATGTTGGTTTTGTAGTTACCAGGTTTTCAAAGGTCACATAAGTGAACTTATAGCCCTTCCCTCTATCAGCATAGAAAATGTCAGGGTAATATCGGTAATAGTTTCGGAGATATTGAATGCTGGTGAAATATTTCGCACAGCCGCCATGTTGGATTGGTGAGTCGTAACAAAATTTGAAGGGCACGGTCGAGGTCGCCGGGATTAGTGCTATGAACTTTCCAAGTTTCATTGAAATCGCTCCTGCCGTTTAGATTTTATTAGGGGGACACACACACACGAATCACACACACACACACACACACACACACACACACACACACGCACGCACACACACACGGACAAAAGGTGATCTCATAAGCCTATTTTTTCAAAATTGAAAATAGGCTAAAAATCCATGAAAATACTATAACTGAATCCTTAAAAATACAATAACTGAATGCTTGAAAATACAAAATACAATACCGGTAACTGAACCCATGAAAATACAATTAAAAAATCCATGAAAATACAGTAACTGTATCCTTGAAAATACAATAACTGAATGCTTGAAAATACAAAATACAATACCGGTAACTGAACCCATGAAAATACAATTAAAAATCCATGAAAATACTATAACTGAATCCTTAAAAATACAATAACTGAATGCTTGAAAATACAAAATACAATACCGGTAACTGAACCCATGAAAATACAATTAAAAAATCCATGAAAATACTATAACTGAATCCTTAAAAATACAATAACTGAATGCTTGAAAATACAAAATACATTACCGGTAACTGAACCCATGAAAATACAATTAAAAATCCATGAAAATACTATAACTGAATCCTTAAAAATACAATAACTGAATGTTTGAAAATACAAAATACAATACCGGTAACTGAACCCATGAAAATACAATTAAAATCCATGAAAATACTATAACTGAATCCTTAAAAATACAATAACTGAATGCTTGAAAATACAAAATACAATACCGGTAACTGAACCCATGAAAATACAATTAAAAAATCCATGAAAATACAGTATCTGTATCCTTGAAAATACAATAACTGAATGCTTGAAAATACAAAATACAATACCGGTAACTGAACCCATGAAAATACAATTAAAAATCCATGAAAATACAGTAACTGTATCCTTGAAAATACAATAACTGAATGCTTGAAAATACAAAATACAATACCGGTAACTGAACCCATGAAAATACAATTAAAAATCCATGAAAATACAGTAACTGTATCCTTGAAAATACAATAACTGAATGCTTGAAAATACAAAATACAATACCGGTAACTGAACCCATGAAAATACAATTAAAAATCCATGAAAATACTATAACTGAATCCTTAAAAATACAATAACTGAATGCTTGAAAATACAAAATACAATACCGGTAACTGAACCCATGAAAATACAATTAAAAATCCATGAAAATACTATAACTGAATCCTTAAAAATACAATAACTGAATGCTTGAAAATACAATAACTGAATCCTTGAAAATATAGAATAAAAATTGTGTTTAAAAAAATTGATAATACTGGGCACTTTTAGTAAAGTTTGCTTGCAAACCATTGTTTCAAAAATCTCAATGGAGTGAAGTCCTCTTCGCTGGAAGTATTAAGTATTTTGAGATTTTTTATTTATTTTTGGTATTTTGAACAATTCAGTTAGTGTATTTTGAATTTTGTTCTGAAAATACTGTACTTTTCTTGAGTAATTAGTCCAACTCTGTCAACAGTCCAACTATCGGCATTTTATCTGCATCATCATTGGGTCAAGTTCTTTGCTCCGAAAATAGCTGTGGTGGTAGAAATGTGGTTAAACCCTCTATTCACTCGAGCATGCTAACTGGCCATGTTGTATCCAAGGAAAAGTCGGGACATTTGGGTATCCCGATAATTTCTTATGGTAAACTGTGACATTTTTTAGCCTATTTTCCTTTTAAGAAAAAAAAAATAGGCCTTTGACATCACCTTTTGTCCGTGTGTGTGTGTGTGTGTGCGTGTGTGAGATGGTGTGTGTGTGATGGTGTGTGTCCCTCCTAATAACTTCTAAACGGCTAGAGCGATTACAATGAAACTCAATAAGATCATAGCACTATTCTGGCCGACCCCGACCATGCCCTTTAAATTTTATCGTGTATCACCAATCCAACATGGCGGCTGTGCGAAATTTTTCACCAGCATTTAGTATCTCCGAAACTATTACCGATATAGCCCTGAAATTGTGTACGGTGATAAAGGGCACTACTAGAAGTTCACCTATGAGACTTTCAGAAACCTGGTGACTACAAAACCAACATGGTGGCCAAGCGAATTTAAGACTTTTAAATATACTTTTCTCGCGATTTAACTATCCAAACGTAATGAAACTTGGTACAGCGAATGTTTATACACATTGTAATGCACTGGAGTCTAATTTGGCTTAATAGTTTAAATAACCTCATAATGGTTGCTGTGCGAAATATTTCACTGACATTCTATATCTCCGAAACTATTACTGATATCACCCTGAAATTTTGTACGGTGATAAAGGGTACTGATACAAGTTTATCTATGTAACATTGATAAACCTGTAAAGTACAAAACGAACATGGTGGCCAAGCGAATTTGAAACATTTTAATAGACTTTCCTCGTGATTTAACCATTTGAGCGCAGTGAAATGTGGTACAGTAAATGACTACACATATTGTAATGCACTGGCATCTAATTTAGTTCAATTGTTTACATAACCTAAAGATGGCGGCTGTGCAAACTTTTAAAATTAAGTTTTTATTTCTTGTGTAGTAATCATGCGATCTAAGTGAAAGTTTTAATAATGAAGCTACCCAATAACTTTCCTTTAATGGTACATAACTCGATGGCCTATACATATAACAACCCAAAATGGCGAGCATCCGAAATATTTAGACGGTTCTCAATATCTACGAATCTTTTACAGCCTTCAAACTGAATTTTTTTTAATGTTCATAGAGGCTATGAACGTATATTCACCTATAGGACTTTCAGTAACCTGGTGAGCACAAATCCAACATGGCGGTGACGCGAAGTATAAATATTTAAATGGACGTTTCTCACGAATTAACTATCCGAGTGCAGTGAAACGTTGCACGTTAAATGCTTATACAAGTATTAATCCACTGGCATAAAATTTATTTCAATTGGTTGCACAATCACAAGATGGCAGCTATGCGAAATTTTAAAATCTCGTTTTTACTTCTTGTGTTCTAATCATGCGATTGTAGTTTGAATACCACACGTACACAATAATCTTAATGTAATAGTACAAAAATAAAAATCCAACCTGGCGGCCATCTGAAATATTTAGACGGTTCTCAATATCTACGAATCTATCACACCCTTCAAACTGAAAATTTGTATGTTGATAGAGGCAATTAATATGAGTAGGATATATGAAAATAGGCTGTTTAGTTCTTCACTGAACTACTTGTTCGAAATGTCTGGACTGTCGCAGGAAAATCGGGACGGATCGAACCCTTAATTAAGGGGCCCGACACTAGATGCAAAACCTAGTTTCTCCATGTTCACTGGGAAATATATTCCTCTCGTGCAATTCGTTGTTGAGTATTTGTGAGTTCCACGAATTGAAGAGCTTGTTTGCAGCACGTGTCTGTATGGTCGATAACCTGGCCCATGCACGCTGGAGGCTGAAAATAGTATTCAACTCTTTACTAAGACACTATAATGATCCCACATCTTAGCTTATCAACCAGAGTTCTATCCTCTCCATTGGAGCATTATTTTTGTGGCCCTCTGCTCCCAAGTGTGTCATTCGCTTTGCTTTATCAAGTAAATTACTCAATTTCCCTCTTCCAGCCCCCGTCATCCTCCACAAGACCTGAGTCTCCTATCATTCTACTGATCTTACGTTGAAGAGTTCTAGAGACATATCGCTGGATTAACGGTTTCCTGAGATATTGCATGGTCATGATTGAATCCTTTTAAGGGAACTAACTGAAGGGAGGCTGTCTTGAGAAAAGAATTCATGTTGAAAGTCAATAAATGTAAAACAAAAATAAAGGAATGCAGCCCAAAGAAATCAGAAATCCCTATTTGCAGGTGAAAAGCTAAAGGAAGTAGGAAACTTCTGCTACTTAGCAAGCAAAGTAACCAGTGATGGACGAAGCAAAGAGGATTTAAAAAGTAGGTTGGTTCATGCTACGAAAGCATTTCTATAGAAAAGGAATCTAGATTTAGGCATTAGGAAGTCATTTTTTGAAAGTATTTGTCTGGAGCCTGGCACTCTATGGAAGTGAAATTTAGACTGTTTTCGCAGCAGAAAAGAGCAGGAGATAAGCATTTGAAATGTGGAGATTCAGATTAAATGAAGATTAAATGGGTAGATAGGGTAACAGTTGAAGAGGTGTTAAGACGAGTGGGAGAGGAGAGATGTTTCTGTCGACTGATAATGAAGGGCAGAGATAGGTTGGTAAGACACGTACTTACGACACCCAGGAATAGCGAACTTAGTTATGGAAGGAAGGAAGGTAGGGTGTGGTTGCTATGTAGAGTTGAAAGGATTAGCTCAAGACAGGGATGCATCAAACCAGTCTAAATACTGAAGACTCAAACACAGAACACAACTGATGTGTACGGGTGAAAATAACGCTCACATATAGCAAGTCTTTTAGGAGGCAAATTACAAGATCGCAGAGATACAAAACTAATTTCAGAGCTATACAATAATTTGTGTGTTGATAATATCAAAGAACCATGCTTCGAAGAAACATGCAAATACTTTTGATACCTTTTCAGTAAATGAATAGGTTATTTTTGAAACACCATAACAACTACTTGTTATTTCATCAAATACCATGTAGTGTTAAGCTAAGCAACCAAAGCTGACGAAGGCCCCACTGAAGGGCCAAAAGCATGTTCAAGAAGATTATATTTTAGGTATTAAAAGGTGTTAGAGCAATCTAATTATCTCTTTCTTGTAATTCAAAACTAACGACACTCCATGCTATAACTTGCTGTACGTTCCCTGAGAACTGAAAAATGTTACTGTATTTAACAACACAAACGCACTTCTGGTGGTGGTGATTGCTTTTTAAAGAGTCCCTGATCATTCTTTTGTACAGTGCGTCAGGGAATGTTCTCCGCAGTGCCAAGGTGAGAGCCGGAGTTAAGTTGGCAGCGCGGTGTCAGACCTTTCGCTCACTCGCCGATAGCCAGGTACTAGCTTGCCTTCTCCAAGGTCGACAGGATATCAGAACACACGTGTGAGCTGTGCTGTGCTGTGCTGTGGAGAGCGTCAGTGTGAATGCTGTAAGGGAGCGTTTAGATTATTGGAATACTGCAACAGGATACAGGCGGTAATGTTTACTACTGAAGAGAGAGCGTTTTTGGTGGAATACGTTTTACGTGGAGGCGATGGGTTTACAGAAAATGTAAAACTAAAATTTCAGGCGCGGTTTCCTAATTCAAAGTGTCCAAACCGGGATACCGTTCGGGATTTGATAAGTAAATTTTGTGTGACCGGCTCAGTTCACGATGTACCGGGAACCGGCAGGACTACTCTGTTAACAGACGAAAAACTTGATGAAATTTCCGATATAATGCTACGAAGTCCAAATAAATCAATACGCAAATTAGCTCAAGAAACAGGAATCTCTAAGTGGACTGTTTGTTGTTTGTTTTGTTTTGATACAAGCGGCGGCAGCCGCGCTGTCAGCAGCAACCGTGCTGCCAACTTAACTCCGGCTCTCACCTAACGTAGCAGTGCCTAGGCACTGCGGAGAACATTCCCTGACACCCTGCACAACGGTCAAATATCAACGCTGTACCACTCGGTAGGTAATAGTTTATGTTTAGTAATATCTAACATGATGATACACTCGCATACCTGTTACCTACTGGTGGCAATATATCTAATTTTAGGTACATTTCATGAGAAAGTTACCTCTTGCAATGGGTACCATGTTGCGATATCCGGAAAATTTAGACTTATCTTCCCGGTTCATATCTCCCAGACTCCAAAACCACCATCAGTTCAAAAGTTTATGTACACTATCTATACACATCAAAAATCGTTTTGCATATATAAGTTGCGTTCAAAAAGTAACGAGCCGGAGGCTGGAATGCGCACACCGGTGACGACATCGGCCAATCGTGGCGTGTGTAACGAGGTGTGGTTCCGACCAGAGTGTGGAAGGTCACAGCCCGTCGCTAGAGTGCACGCGTGCACGTCACGTGACGATAAAAACGAGCAGCAGCATGCATCAATCGTCCAACGCTGTCAGTCGCATTGCAAACAGTGACATGGAGGCGTCAACCGAAGAGCAAAGAGGTGTTGTTCGGTTTCTGACTGCGTAAGGAGTAGGGGGAACGGACATTCATCGCCGAATGTCACAAGTGTACGGCGAACACTGCATGTCCCTTGCAAGGGTCAAGGCGTGGCACAAGCGCTTCAGGGAAGGACGGGTGTCGTTAGCCGATGATGCCTGGTCTGGGGCACCCCCCTGCATTACCGATGACAACGTCCAGCTGGTTGATGCACTCATTACCCAAGACCGCCGAGTGACAGTGAACGCCATAGCTGCCGTGGTCGCTCCACGACAATGCACCACCTCATACGGCCAACACAGTCGCGGCACTCCTGCAGACATTCAAATGGGAGGTTCTCGGCCACCCTCCATACAGTTCGGACCTCTCTCCCTGTGATTACGCCATGTTTGGTCCCCTGAAAAGGGCTCTGGGGGGCCAACGATCCACCAAGGATGCTGACGTCCAGCTGTAGGTGTGGAACTGGTTCACATCGCAGCCCAGGGAATTTTATGAGACAGCCATTCACCGCCTCGTGTCACAGTGGGACAAGTGCCTCAACAGCCAAGGCCAATACTTCTAACATACAGGTACCTGTTTCTGTAATTATGCCTCCGGCTCGTTATTTTTTGAACGCACCTTATACTTACCATATCGAGCGACAGTGGTACAAACTTCCTCTAGGAGTACACCATTGCACGAATGGAATGGCCTGCGATATCGCCGGACATGAACTGTGTCCAACATGTCTGGAATATGCCGAAGCGTGCTATTGCTCAGCGTCCACGCCCTCCCATAACCCGCCAAGAGAACATGGAGGCCGCCGTCGAAGAGTGGGATCGCCTGCCTCAAGAGGGCCTGGAAAACTTGATCTGTGGTATGTCACGGCGAGTAAGAGCCTTGCTGGACGCCCGTGGTGACCATGTTTGTTATTGAAACGTTACAGAATGGCAAGATTAGAACACATATCAGTCCTTGTTTAACAGGCCAAATGGCTTCCTGTTTGTAACTTTCTTTTCACACATTAATGAAGTCTGCAGAATTTGTCAGAATACCGTCTCTTTTGTAATAACCTAGCCCACAATCCCACATACGCTCTGCATCCTGACAAAGTAGTGTCATGCAAAACTTTGTTTGATGTGTGTATACCCTAGGTGTATACAGTATATAACATTCTTGAGGACACTACAACTACCGTCATTTCACACTAAATACACTCATTCACTCAGAAGGCATCTATGGGACAAGCAGATCCCACGCCGATCTCACAAAATGCCTCCACTGAACCCTGTTCTTGCCAGTTGTTCACATTCAGATGTCTACAAAGTTTGGAGATTTCATTTTCCAGGAATTTCGTGGTCTTCCTACTGGCTTTTTTTTTTATCATTTTAAATGATCTTGTCGACTTCGTCGCTACACTGGGGTCTGGTGTTACGTTACGGTGACGGGACGAAATGTACCCAGATGCACTGAGGTGTGTGACGTCATAATATCGTTTGGTGGATGTGTTCCCCGACAATCTCTACTTCCTTAGTATAAGACAAAAATCCCCGATTCTTGGATGGTACGGGTAATCTCGAGAACCACTGTATGGATTTTGATGCGGTTTTCACCATTCTGTACAGGATATCTTTAGGAAAGATTCTGTAGAAAATAATTTATGTACTGTATGATCAAAGGAAGCCAAGCAGTTACGATTTCAGTGAAAAAGTCGAAAACAAACTTGGCGTCCGCGCTTCTTAAGCTTACACTGGGCAAACCGTTAAAAATATCAATATACTATGAGCGTAAGAATTGGTCATCATGAAAAGTTCTACAAAAACGTCTGCGAGAGCATACCTCTATCTTCAATACATCGCCCACTATAAGTGTTTTTAGACTGGATGGAAGGGGCACGTCCCCGCGCGCTTGACCTTGCTTTGCCCTTGGTTTGCACTTGCCGTTGGCGAGTAATTTGAAACAAGATAAGCAAGATAAGTATTATGCAGATAATTTTCTAACATGTCAAGAGTCTTTGGCTTCGAACGAAGCGAGAAGCCTCCATCCTTTCTAGCATTTTTCATCATTTGTAGCATTTAAAATGATACAAAGTCTAGTCTTTCAGACTGACTGTCACTTTTTTCCTCTTGGTTCTTCTTTAAAGAGTTGTAAGACCATCCTATCATCTCCCATCCTTAGTACATGACCAGCCCATTGAAGTGTTCTGGAGTTAATGATGTTGAGTATTGGTGCTCGTTATGATAGTGAGTGTATGTCTTTATTTGATCTTTTCTTCCAGCTTTGAGATGAGGGGTCAAAAATGATCCAAACATTTTCCTATGCACTTTATTTCCGAAAACCTGCAACTGGTGTTCTTCCTGTTTTGTAAAACCCGTAAGTTAGAACTGGCCTAATGATGGTATTGTATATTTTGAATTTTGTGTTTCTCGTAATAAATTTGGATCCCAATAAAAACTGCAGAGAGTAGTACACATTCTTTTTAGCATTCTGTATTCTAACTTTAATTTCCACTTCTCTATGATTCTGTTCATTTCACACTAAATACTATCAAATATAGACTATCAAATTTGTACATAAAATATCACCCTAGAAAATCATGGTCGAGTTCGTTAGCGGGCTAAATCGTATCAAGGTGGAAATGAGGGGGCCTTTTTCTAAAAGGTGAAATATCTCTATAACTTTCGTAGTTTGTGAAAAATCGAATCCATTCAAAGTTCGTACTATTCTTCGGATAAGGGACAAACATTATTTTAGTAACGTTTTTTGATAGCACCAACCATTGACCAAAGGGGTGGGAAAAATGTAGTTTTGAGAGAAAAATAATTATCTCCCTTGATAGGTACAGTATCAAAAGTTAAAAATCACCTAAAACTTTTGCTTGATAGAATTTACGATATGGCCCACCCTTAAGCCAAGGGATGAGCAAAATGTTCTCGGAATTATTTTCGTATGATAAACATGTGGAACTTATATAGGTATACAACAATTTGTGGGTCTTGTGCAAGAGGGAGGTAACTCCATTTTACCATTTTTGTCAGGAGACATAAAACTGATTATCATATTTCAGATAGCTTGAATAGTTCTGAGAGAGATATTTTGAAGCACTTAATTTATGGAGGATATTTATTTACTTATTTATTTAGCGTATGGCACATTAAATTAAAATTAGGTGAATATAGTGGTAGTATTTTGTTGTTGGTGAAACTTGAGTATTTTTTCGTTAGTAGAATTTTGGTAATAAATTGTTAGTATTTTTGTTAGTAGAATTGCTCTTTACTTATTCTGAAAGGGAGTAGCAGCCTTTCAGAATAAATCAATTCTTTACATGTCTTATAGACGGTTAAGATATTGATAATATAAGCCAACTAATGGCTAAACTGCTTTCTGCTGCACGGCTGAAAGCAACGGGAAACTACAGCCGTAACCCTATTCCCGAGGATTTCCACCTCTCAATGCATAATTACATGTGATGATGGCCTCCTCCCTTGTAAAATTCCAATCTGGAGGTAAACTAGTTCCCCATTTGGATCTCCGGGTGGGGACTACTCGAGAGGGGGTTAACATCACAGAAGCGACAAAGAGGAAATCTGATATTCTACGGGTGGGAGCGTGGAATGTTCGAAGTCTGCTAGGAAGTGGAAGGTTAGAAAACTTGGAAAGGGAAATGGATAGGTTGAGGTTGGATTTGGTTGGGATTAGTGAAATGCGCTGGCAGGAAGAATAGGACTTTTGGTCAGGAGACTATAGGGTCATTAGCACTAAATCAAACAATGGCCAAGCAGGGGTTAGTCTCATATTGAGTAGGAAATTTGGACAGCGGGTGGAATATTATGAGCAATATAGTGAACGGATTATTGTAGCAAAAATCAATACTAAACCTACGTGCACCACAGTGGTACAAGTCTATATGCCTACCAGTCAAGCTGATGATGAAGATGTTGAAAAGGTCTACGTATAAATAAATGAAATTCTGAGGTATATCAATGGTGATGAAAATGTTATAGTAATGGGAGATTGGAAAGCTGGGGTAGGAAAAGGAAGAGAAGGGAAAATAGTAGGAGATTTCGGATTAGGTGAAAGGAATGATCGAGGAAGCAGGCTGCACCGAGCATGAGTTGGTCATAGATAACACCTTATTCAATAACCACAATAGAATAATATACACATGGATGAGACCAGGAGATACAGGGCGTTACCAAATCGACTTCATTATGGTCAAGCAGAGGTTTCTAAACCAGATTTTGGATTGTAAAACATATCCCTGTGCGGACATAAGTTCTGACCACAATCTGGTTGTTATGAAATGCAGATTGAAGTTGAAGAAACTGAAGAAAAGTCAAAAGCCAAATAAAGTGGGCAATAGACAGACTGAGAGAGAAGGATGTAAACGAAAGATTTAAGAAGAGTGTAAAGGAAGGACTAACGAAAAACCCTAAACAAACTTCAATTGCAGACGAATGGACACTTTTGAAGAATGAAATAACAAAATCCGCAGAAGAAAATATTAGTAGGAAAGAAAGAATAGGCAGAAACCGTTGGTTCACTCAGGATCTACTAGAATTGATGGATGAAAGGCGGAAACACAAGAATGTAAGAGATGAAAAGGGGAAAGCAGAATACAGACGTCTGAGAAATGAAGTTAACAAGAAGTGCAAGGTAGCGAAAGAAGAATGGTTAAAAGAGAAATGTGCAGGTATAGAAAATTGTCTGAAATTAAGAACAGTAGACACAGCTTATCGAAGGATTAAGAATACATTCGGGAAAAGAAGACTAAGTGCTGTAATATTAAGGACACAAATGGAAAGCCTCTAACAGATAGGGAAGAAAAGGTTGAGAGATGGAAAGCTTACATAGAGTGTTTGTATAAGGGAAAGGAGATTGAGAAACATGTAATGGAAAGGGAGGAGGAAATTGATGAGGATGCAAAATGAGATTTGATATTGAGATCAGAATTTGACGGAGCATTGGAAGACTTAAGCAGGAACAAAGCACCAGGTATAGATGATATACCGATTGAGTTGCTACGCTGCATAGGAGAGGAAGGTCTGATCAGGTTATTTCACTTGGTGTGCGGGATTTATGAGACAGGTGAGGTACCCTCTGATTTCAAGAAGAATGTTATCATCCCTATACATCCCTGCCATATGTGAGGATTACCGTACAATCAGCTTCATTACTCATGCTTCAAAGATCCTGTCTAGAATAATTTACAAGAGGATGGAAAGCCAGATAGAAGCAGAATTGGGAATTGGAAGGTAGAATAAGAAAAGATAAGAGAACGTTCATGGCATTTGTAGACTTAGAAAAGGCTTCTGATAACGTTGATTGGACTAAATTGTTCGACATTTTGAAAATGATTGGAATAAAGTACAGGGATAGGAGGGTGATATACACTCTATACAGAAACCAGACAGCAGTCATTCGAGCTGATGTACATGAGAGAGAATCTGGTATTCAGAAGGATGTGAGGCAAGGCTGCAACTTATCACCCATACTTTTCAATCTTTACATTGAACAAGCAATTAAGGAATTTCGAGAGAAATTTAGAGTGGGAGTGAAGATTCAAGGAGAAATAATTTCAACTCTGAGATTTTCTGAGGACATCGTCATCTTGGCCAACACGCCTGAGGATTTGAATGAGTTTTTGAATGGCATGGGCTCCGTCTTGAGGAAAGAATTCATGATGAAAATTAATAAATGTAAAACAAAAATATTGGAATGCAGCCGCAATAAATCAGAAACCTCTATGGACATCAAATTGGCAGGGGGAAAACTAAAGGAAGTAGGAGACTTCTGTTACTTAGGAAGCAAAATAACCAGTGATGGACGATGCAAAGGGGATATAAAAAGTAGGTTGGCTCAGGCAAGGAAAGCATTTCTACAGAAAAGGAATCTGTAGACATCGAATATAGATTTAGGTATTAGGAAGACATTTTTGAAAACCTTCCTCTGGAGCGTCGCACTCTATGGAAGTGAAACTTGGACTATTGGTGCAGCATAAAAGAGGAAAATTGAAGCGTTTGAAATGTGGTGTTACAGGAGAATGATGAAGATCAGATGGGTAGATAAGGTTACAAATGAAGAGGTGTTAAGACGAGTGGGAGAGGAGAGATGTTTCTGGCGACTGCTAATGAAGAGAAGAGATAGGTTGGCAGGAAGCATACTAAGACACCCAGGAATAGCAAGCTTAGTTATGGAAGGAAGGGTCGAGGACAAGAACTGTAGGGGTAGACCAAGCTTAGAGTATGTTAAACAGATTGCCTCGGATGTAGGGTGTGGTGGCTATGTAGATATGAAACGCTTAGCTCAGGACAGGGAGGCATCGAGAGCTGTATCATACCAGTCAAAAGACTGAAGACTCAATCAACACATCAAACATTAAATTTGATAAAAATGTCAGGTATTAAAGTACACAAATCATATCTACATAAACTTATAAACAAATATTCTAGTCCTTTATGTAGCATACAGCATCCGTTGTTGCTGCTAAAATGTCTTTGGAAGTCTCCACAATATGCATGGTTTTGGCTACAATTTGAGAGTTACTGATTAATATTATTTACATTAATATAAATTCAAAATGGAATTACCTCCGACTTGCACCAAAATGTTATAAACAAGAAGTTCCGTGAAGAAATATACAGCCTACTTTTCATGCCAATGATTATTCTGCAGTATATGTACCTATCTAGAATAATGACAAAATTAAGTTGGTAATATCGAAATATCAAATTAGTTCACAATATATCTGGTATAATTTAGCTTAATAGAGAACTACAGTTGGCAGCCCTGGTGACTGAATATATTCCTAGTTCCATCTCTTAAGGTACAGAATACAAAATTAGGCTGAAGTCCAATGGACGTTACCTGCAGTTAGACACTGGATCTATCAGCACGCGTAAAAGCATGTTGCCAACAATACCATGCGTGTGCTGTTCAGAAATAATCTGAAATATTATGATATCTTGTTGTGCCAATTTTGGATGAAATCCATTTGTTAGTATAGGAGTTACATGTATTTTAAAATTGGACATATCAGCAGGCATAGAATCATGTTGGCAGCACTGCCTTGTAATAATTACTCCAAATTAATCTACAATGTCAGGTGCTATACGTGTGCAAAGTATAGAGCTGTTGGCTTGCATACTTTCTGATATATTGTTATTAGGGTAAAAAAAAATATAGACAGCATTTATTAACAGTTGGCAGCCCTGATTTCTCTTAACAATACTTACAGATATTCTGTTATGGTACACATAGCACATACGAAATTTGGTTGTAATCCAACTGATAGTATTGAGCCCGTCAGAGGAGCTGCCAGGATAGCCAACAACGGCAATGACTTCCCTAACATCTCATCCGTCGGACCTAACTGCCGTGAGGATCAGGTGAACTTCCAAATAGGCCAAAGCGGCACGAGAAACTGTAGTCCACGGGGATCGTGGTACATGGTGACGAAGGTCATAGACTGCCTTAGGAAAGGTTCACCTTAAAAGCTAGACTGAGAAAAGAAACATCCCGACTTATGTAAAACGCCGTGAAAATTTATTATAAATTTTACAAACCCCTATCCTAGTTAAGAGGGTTTCTATCGGCTAATCCTCAAGCTAATAAATAATCAAAAATAAAGAGCAGGTCCCTACCTGAGAAGTTACAGTAAACCCTCGCGAAAGATCTGTCTCACAATAATAAAGCAACAACAGCAACACTAGGAAAATGGTACGACGCAAAGCCCTAGGTCAAGTTACAAGATCAAGCTAATATCGGAATTTACATTTAACAGGGTAGCAAAGCAAATCTAAGTTAGGATGATACCATCTCCACATTTACATTTAACGTTAATTGACCTAACTAAGTCCTATCAATTAATAACAAAATTTACGGCGGTGACGTCCGTAATATCAAACAATTACATTCAAAGCTATGTGACAAGCCATAAAAAAAACATCTAAGACATCCTTACAACTAGGTGCTAATTAGCACGCAAAAGGGTAACATAGAGGATTCATACACTTTTACATCATTAAATAAATAATAAGAGACAACAGTTTTATTCAAATGCCTGCCTACACTTTGGTTTACTGTTTGTAAGCCATAGTCATCTAATGTGTGTAGTTACGGTGACGACTGCGTAGTGAAGACTACGTCTGACATCGTATGACCTGCGCTCCACCAGCTACGAACTCAAGGTTCGAGCAAGCTCCAGTCGCAACAAAAAGTGTCAGCTGTTCTAAAGTCTTTTCGTCCAGGATATACCGTCATTAGCACGGCTATGTCAGCAGGTTAGCTTTTGTTTACCAAAATTATGCGTTTTATTATTAAGATGTCGGTTTAGGTTATCGTTGGTTTATGGCGAATAATACTGACAAGCCTGGGCACGGAGCGTCTCCCCTGAGATCATCTCTGCCAAAAAGCCTCGACTCAAAAGTCGGAATACAATCAACGAGCAATAACAACTCGGACACACAATAACATAAGTTACCAGCGGCGCACAGCTCGCGTTCAATAACTCTGGGACGGGCCTGGACACAATCAGTTACCCTCCCTAAATATCTGGTCCACGGGAACAGTCCCGGACATGGTTCACAAAAAAAACCTTCATACATGAAAAACCTCCCTAGCGGGGCTAGCCTACAACTTACTATAGAAACCTGACATAACTGTACTCATCAAACAACGGTACACGCAACAGCGTTTAACTAACAAATGACAATCTACAGAACATATGATCAGATACAAGAATGGACACTGGGTTCCATAAGCTATAATTGCAATGAAAGGGAAAGTGAATGCTAAAAGCATTCTGTCCTATGTTAACATGAGTCCGTCTCACTTAGAAGCATGCGCTCTCACACGGGCGCTGAGTCACAAACCTGTTCGTGTCGTCGCAGGCCTCAAGATTCCTGCGCTGAATGACACAACACACTAACTAGGCCGGCAATTTAAGCAAGAAAATAACTGTACAACTGACCTCATAACAATACCTTTACCATAGGTTATAAACCTCGAAGAATATGTGCAAAAAAAGCACGCTATAAATCTGAATATAATCATATAACTCTGTCTTTCACAACAAAGACGTTTAAAAGGTAGCAATGTCACTCATTGCTGGAGCTCTCTGCTCTCAAAGATAAAATACACTTCAGTAGTTGCTTGTATCAAATATCAAATAAACACGTGTCATCACACATGACACTAACAAAATAATAATACGCAAACTCCACTCTCTGCTGGATCTGCTTAATGATACGATGGGAACTGGGTTCGATGCTCGGCAACGAAACATCCCTATCACTTATAAGGTGTACACTTGACCTGGATGGCTTCTGAGCTCATCTCAAATGAAATATAATGCAGTTACAAAACTGGTAATTACAGTCGATTACCCAAATGATACGACTACTCTAACGAAGTCAGGGGTGTAACATTGACTGGCTGCAAAAATGCAGTTAAAGAAACATGACTATGGCATCAGATTGCCATAACTGAAGTCTGCAAAGACTTGAAAAATCACCCCAGATAGGGTTAAACAAAGTAGCCTCAAAATGACTACAGTCACGTTTAGCAGTAGACAGAAATTGGCGTCCTACGACGTCCATCAAGCTGCACCAGGGTTGACCAAAATATCAGACCCAAGGGTGACTCACAAACACTGTAAATAAATGACATCTAATTAGACTAATTACATTCCCTACCAATGAAATGGCTGTCACTAAGTTCGGTTGGTTCACAAACTACACTAATCTAACTATACCACCATAAACTAGAACAAAGAAGGAGTGCACAAACTCACGATATGAAGGAGCCCACACTTAGCTCTCTGTCTAACGACAAGGGTTGAACAAAAGCACCTCTGGCTTTCAGGGTTGGCATCGTCCTCATCAGAACTTCCATCTGGGCTCTCCCAAAGACCAGGGTTCGGTCTGTCCCTGTAGTTGACCTCGTGAATGGACTGGACATGCCTAGGAAAGGCATCCTCGGTTCCTTCCTTCTCGTTCGATGTTCTAGAAGTTCCATAATCAATCTGGTCCCATCCGAGACATCTCCCTCATACCATAATGGTATTAGCCCATGGTCTCGGCCTCGAACATGGTGTTGAAAAAGTTGACCACGTGGGCGGTAGAATAAGACTTGTAGTAGTTCATTATTTTCACTTGAAAATTACAGTATTCGTCGTAGATATCACAGGCTTTAAATATAACTGGTAACACAACTTTTACACTTCGCAGATATTGATAATAAGTGACCATGCACTGTTCTGCGGTTCCACACGTGTACAGACGCTACTTTTTCTATCACGTGGCATCCGCGAAATGGGCGTCGTTTTATTATATATAAATTCACCGTAGCAATTCAAATATAATGTACTTTTATTATAACACGTGTTGAAAGTAATAATATCACATTTACCTGTATATTTCGCACCAGGCTCTCGGCCCTCCACAAACACGTGGGTGTAAAAATGTGGTGCTACAGTAATGTCGTAAATTTCACAATACTTGCCAAATAATTCACTATACAATTCGTGTTGATCACTGCACATCAACAACAGTGATTCGTAGTATAACTGTGCTCGATGGCACTCGATAATGATTTCCACGCTGAAAAGCGGACTGTTTGCCACGTCTGTTTGCCACGTCTAATGCGACGGATATAATAACACGCCTACACAGGGCGGATTCTCCAGACGTAGTGCAAGGAACTGCGTTCCTCGTGGAAGCAAGTCGTCAAACTAAGTCGTTGAGCGACTACTTACATTCCTATTTGCGTATCAGCAATGATATTACAATACCTTAAAGTGAAAAAACATTCTCCAACATGTTTCAATAATACTGAATGACGAAATGGAATATTCTGAGTCTTGTAGAAAGAAAAAATTGATTAATAAGACCTCAGATAATTAATTAGCAGACTTCACCAAAGCCCAAAGTGCGATTCTCCGCTACTTCAAAGAGAATTGTATATGCTCTCAGCTTCTCGTAGCTTTCTGGGTGTGTTCAAAGGTACTACATCCCATCATAAAGGTGGTGTCATGAAAAATATCACATGAACCTTAGCTCAGCGGGTTCATCATAGAAGTTACATGTATTTAAAAATTGGTACTATCAGCAGGCTTATAATCATGTTGGTAGAACTGACGTATATAAGTTAAACAAAATTAATCTAAAATGTCAGAATATACGTGTGCATAGTATAAAGCTGTTGGCTTGCATACTTTCTGATATATTGGTATTTGGATAAAAAAAATAGAGAGAGCAATTATTAACAGTCGGCAGCCCTGGTGCCTCTTAAGAATACGCTCAATCATATCTGTTTATGTACAGATATTACATACAAAATGTGGTTGAAATACAATTGATAGTGTAGAAGTTATATGCATTTAAACATTGGACCCATCAGAAGGCTTAAAATTATTTTGGCAACACTGTAATTGTTGGCCTCCTGAAAATTAAACTGAAATAGTATTATCTGCATGTGTACCAATTTTGGAATAGCTCCCATGCATAACTTGCGAGATATTCAACATGGAGCTCAAATTTCTAGTGCGTTTTTTCAGCAGTTGGTAGCACTGACATCATTTTCAAATATGGACGTGAGATATTCCGGTGCACATCTTTACTCATACTAAATTTAGTTTTGATTGCTGCAGCCATTTAGGAGTTGATACGGGGACACACACACACAGCCAGCCAGACAGACAGACAGACAGACAGACAGACACACATTTTCCCGGATCGATCTCATAAGTCTACTTTTTCCTCATTTTTGCAAAATGTGAAAAGTAGGCTAAAAATGTTTAAATATCTGAGAATGTCTCTTGATATAAAACAGTAACGTGTAAGATGATAAAACATACGTAGAATTAAGACTTTTTCCTCTTAAAATCCCTATATATATAAAAACAAGAAGTTCCGTGACGAACTAAAGAGCCTACTTTTCGTGCCAATGATTATTCTACAGTATATGAACCTATGCAGAATAATGACGAAATTAAGTTGCTAATATCAATTTTCTAATTAGTTCGAAATACTGTATACTTGGCATAATGTAGCCTAATAGAGCACCAGAGTTGGCAGCCCTGATGACTGAATATATTCTTAGTTCCATCTCTTAAGGTACAGAATACAAAATTTGGTTGAAGTCCAATGAATAGAATGGACGTTACATGCAGTTAAACATTGGATCTAACAGCGTGCGTAAAATCATGTTGGCAACAATGTCATGCATGTATTGGTCAGAAATAATCTTAAATAATATGATCTATTGTTGTGCCAATTTCTAATGAAATCCATTAGTTAGTATAGAAGTTACTTGCATTTTAAAATTGGACCTATCAGCAGGTTTAGAATCATGTTGGGATCACTGACGTATATTAGTTACTCCAAATTCATCTAGAATGCCAGTTACTATACTTGTGCAAAGTTTAGAGCGATTGGCTTGCATACTTTCTGATATATTGATATTAGGGTAACAAAAATAGGGACAGCACATATTAACAGTTGGCAGCCCTGGTTGCTATTAAGAATACGCAAAGTCATATCTGTTATGGTACACATAGCACATACGAAATTTGGTTGAAATCCAAATGTTAGTATGGAAGTTACATGTATTTAAAGTTGGACCTGTCAGCAGGCTTAGAATCATGTTGGTAGCACTGACGTATATGAGTTACTCCAAATTAATATAGAATGTCAGGTACTATACTTGTGCATAGTTAAAAGCTGTCGGCTTGCATACTTTCCGATATATTGGTATTTGGATAAAATAATTTAGGAGCATTTATTAACAGTTGGCAGCGCCGGTAGGTCTTAAGAATACGCTCAATCATATCTGGTTATGTACACATACAACATACGAAATTTGGTTCAATTCCAATCGATAGTGTAGAAGTAATATGCATTAAAAAATTGGACCTATCAACAGGCTTATAATCATTTTGGCAACACTGCCATGTATGGCCTCCTGGAAATTAAACTGCAATATTATTATCTATACGTGTGCCAATTTTGAAATAGCTCCCATTCATACCTTCCAAGATATCCAACATGGAGCTCAAATTTCAATTACGATTTTTTAGCAGTTGGTAGCACTGACATCATTTTCAAATATGGCCGTGAGATATTCAGGTATAGATCTTTAATCCTACCAAATTTTGTTTCGATTGCTCCAGCCGTTTAGGAGTTGATAGGGGGGGGGGGGGACACACACAGCCAGACAGACAGAAGGACAGACAGACAGACAGACAGACACACATTTGCCCGATCTCATCAGTCTACTTTTTCCTCATTTTTGCAAAATGTGAAAAGTAGGCTAAAAATGAAAGTTTGTCTGTTTTTTCTGAATTTCTACGGAAATTTGCCTTATTAACGCGTTTCCGACTGTTTTATGACGGATGCGCGCTAAAATAAAATGATCGTATGTCTGTTTGTCCGTCTGTGGGCATTTTTTTAGGCTATTATCATTTTATGAAAAAAACAAGATGTTCAGTAAAGAACATATAGCCTACTTTCTCCTAAATGTATGAGTATAGTTATAACTCGTTGTTATTATCAAAGAGTATAATATAACTATTCTTTGTTGAAGACCTTAGAAACGATTTACCTCTACCAAACGCCACAACCTAGATAAAAACTGCTACCATCATTGAAGAAAGAAAGATAAGAAGTATATCAAGAATGTTATGGATCTGGAGACATAATCGACCGGACTGGCTGCGTGGCTCAGCGGTAACGTTCTCGCTTGCTGGGCACTAGGTTGCAGGTTCGTATCCTGGTGCAGTCAGCTGGCATTTGAGGGTGCACAAATGCGAGGGAGCCGTGTCAGTACATTTACTGGCACGTTAAAGATCCCCTACGGGCCAAACTTCCGGCACCCCGGTGTCTCTAAAAGCAGCAGTAGTTAAAAGGGATGGAAAACCAATAACATTATTATTATTATTATTATTATTATTATTATTATTACATATACGACCTGCCGTGGGCAACATCCAACTTTGAGTTGAGGCATGTCTTTACACGTCTGGTTGTGCATGGCTTTCACAACCCTAATTGAATTAACAAATCTTTCCATGACCCTACAGAGACGTGTGTATACAAACTATGTGGATATTTTCGATTGCTATTTGCCTGAAATAAAAGTAGTAATTAATAACCTGAACTAACACCAACGGCTTGAATTCAGTTACTATGTGAAATCGTTTTGTTCTTTACTTCAAATAACATTTTCAAGTAACGCAAAATAGGCTGTTACAAACCCTTTAAAATAAAAAGTAAAAATGTATCGTAGTATCATCTTGTCATTCTTCAAATTCGATGCGCATAGAATGCCAATGGTATAGTAATCAATGGAGCCCCACGTAGACTAGTCGTGACATCTAGTGGTGAAATATAGAACAATATAATCCTAACAGAGCGAGTGCATTCTAGCGGCCAGAAGAAGAAACTTTTCAATAAAATCTGGAAGTTAATAAGTAGGTCGGCGTGCAGTTACCTTTTTGGCAGCTAGATGTCTCGAGTAAATCTGCTGGCGAATTATGTTTTAATTAAATATATATTTTACACCATAATATGCACAATATAACGCTTAATTTTAAAACGTCTGAGTCATTACAAAACAATGAACATATAACATTTCAAGCAAAAAACCTAGCTCTGATCGGGTTTGAACCATAGGCATTTGAGCGATAGGCTAACGCTCTACCACTGAGCTAATTGTGTCAACGAATATCGTTCTATATAAAATGACTTACATAGAACTTGTTAGCAAATAATGATTTATACTAAACGATTTCATCACTGGAGTATATTATTTATATATAAAGCATTTCATACAAAGTTTATTTATTTTGTATCAGTACGCTATATTGCATGCAATACTCAAATTAGTGAAATATAAGTCAGGCACAAGATATCCGCTGCCATCTTGTCTTCTTACCGAGACGGCTCAGCTTTTTAAAATCACTTCTGCACTATAGTATTACAAAATAAACTTTTAATTTCGAACGTGCCTCTTCCTTTAGAACAGTTAAATCGATTCTCGGCTCGATAATCGGAACTGGTGGGTCCCATGATATGGATTATAAAATTTGCATAATTCGCACGGCCGCCATCCTGAAATGGTACGGCGGATGACCTTGTAGTTTGGTCACAAGACGCGTCCTATATGAAGGTATGTTATTGCTAAATTTGGTAGAGATTGGATAATTTGGTTAGTCGCTATTTGATTTTACGTTTTGAACGTTTGAGTGGCTGCCATTCAGATTTGGTAAAGATGGCGGCGATATAAAACATGACACTGAGGTGCCCTTTGCTTGTTCTACCTCTGTACCAAATTTCGTTCAATTCGGTTTCACCGTGTTCGAATTGATAGGGGGGGATAGACATTCAGAGTGCACACACACACACACACACACACACACACTCACATACACACAGACTCACACACAGACAGACACACAATTTTTGGCCCTGTAGTGACCTCATAAGTCTACTTTCATTTTTGGCAAAAATCTAAAGTAGGCTAAAAACAGGCTTATGAGATCACCTTCTGTCCGTGTGTCTGTCTGTGTGTGCGTGCGTGTGTTTGTGTGTGCGATTCGTGTGTGTGTGTGTGTGTGTGTGTCCCCCTAATAAATTCTAAACCGCTGGAGCGATTTCAATCAAACTCGGTAAGATCATAGCACCATTCTGGCCGACCCCGACCGTGCTCTTCAAATCTTATTGTGTCTCACCAATACAACATGGCGGCTGTGCGAAATATTTCACCAGCATTCAGTATCTCTGAAACTGTTACCGATATTACCCTGAAATTCTGTACTGTGATAAAGGGAACTACTAGAATTTCACCTATGAGACTTTCGAAACCAACTACAAAACTACAAAACCAATATGGTGCCAAGCGAACTTG
Source organism: Meconema thalassinum (assembly GCA_946902985.2). NCBI lineage: Eukaryota > Metazoa > Arthropoda > Insecta > Orthoptera > Tettigoniidae > Meconema > Meconema thalassinum. Next base: position 212,212,843 of record OX336396.1, on the reverse strand, counting down.
AGACTTTTAAATAGACTTTTCTCGTGAATTAACCATCCAAACGTAATAAAACTTGGTACAGCAAATGCATATACACATTGTAATGCACTGGTGTCTAATTTAGTTCAATTGTTTACATAACCTCAAAATGGCGGCTGTGCGAAATATTTCACTGGCGTTCAATATCTCCGAAGTTGTTTATGATAACACCCTGAAATTTTGTACGGTGATAAAGGGCACAGCTGCAAGTTTATCTATGTATCTTTCTAAAACCTGTAATGAACAAAACGAACATGGCGGCCAAGCGAATTTGAAACATTTTAATATACTTTTCTCGTGATTTAACCATTTGAGCGCAGTGAAATGTGGTACAGTAAATGACAACACATATTGTAATGCACTGGCATCTAATTTAGTTCAATTGTTTACATAACCTAAAGATGGCGGCTGTGCAAACTTTTAAAATTAAGTTTTTATTTCTTGTGTAGTAATCATGCGATCTAAGTGAAAGTTTGAATAATGAAGCTACGCAATAACTTTCCTTTAATGGTACATAACTCTATGGCCTATACATACAACAATCCAAAATGGCGAGCATCCGAAATATTTAGACGGTTCTCAATATCTACGAATCTTTTACAGCAATCAAACTGAAATTTTTTATGTTCATAGAGTTTATGAACATAAGTTAACCTATATGACATTCAGTAACCTGGCGAGCAAAAATCCAACATGGCGGCGACGTGAATTATAAATATTTAAATGGACGTTTCTCGCGATTTAACCATCCGAGTGCGGTGAAACTTTGCACGTTAAATGAATATACAGATTTTAATAAACTGGCATCTAATTTATTTCAATTGTTTTCATAACCACATGATGGCAGCTGTGCGAAATTGTAAAATCTCGTTTTTAGCCTACTTTCGATTTTTGCAAAAAATGAAAGTAGACTTATGAGATCAACACAGGGCGAAAAAAGTGTGTCTGTCTGTGTGTGTGTGAGTCTGTGTGTGTGTCTGTGTGTGTGTGTGTGTGTGTGTGAGTGTGTGTACTCTGAATGTTTGTCCCCCCCTATCAATTCGAACACGGTGAATGCGAATTGAACGAAATTTGGTACAAAGGTAGCACTAGCAAAGGACACCTCAGTGTCATGTTTTATATCGCCGCCATCTTGACGGAAACGTAATGGCGGCCACACAAATGTTCAAAGCTTAAATCAAATTACGACTAACCTAATCATCCGATCTCTACCAAATTTTGCAACAACATACCTTTATGGGGGGAGCATCCTTTGACCAAACTAATAAGTCATCAGCGTAATAGTTTGCGGATGGCGGCCATCTTTGTGTGAAAATCGATTCCCCCTATTAATTCGAACACGGTGCAACCGAATGGTACGAAATTTGGTACAGAGGTAGTACCAACAAAAGGCACCTCAGTGTCATGTTTTATATCGCCGCCATCTTGACGGAAACGTAATGGCGGCCACACAAATGTTCAAAGCTTAAATCAAATTACGATTAACCTAATCATCCGATCTCTACCAAATTTTGCAACAACATACCTTTATAGAGGAAGCATCCTTTGACCAAATGAATAGGTCATTAACCTAATAGTTTGCGGATGGCGGCCATCTTTGTGTGAAAATCGATTCCCCCTATTAATTCAAACACGGTGAAACCAAATGGAACGAAATTTGGTACAGAGGTAGCACTAGCAAAGGGCACCTCAGTGTCATGTTTTATATCGCCGCCATCTTGACAGAAACGTAATGGCGGCCACATGAATGTTCAAAGCTTAAATCAAATTACGATTAACCTAATCATCCGATCTCTACCAAATTTTGCAACTACATACCTTTATGGAGGGAGCATCCTTTGACCAATCTAATAGGTTATTAGCCTAATAGTTTGCGGGTGGCGGCCATCTTTATGTCAAAATTGATTCCCCCTATTAATTCGAACACGGTGGAACCGAATGGAACGAAATTTGGTACAGAGGTAGCACTAGCAAAGGGCACCTCAGTGTCATGTTTTATATCGCCACCATCTTGACTGAAACGTAATGGCGGCCACACGAATGTTCAAAGCTTAAATCAAATTTCGATTAACCTAATCATCCGATCTCTACCAAATTTTGCAACTACATACCTTTATAGAGGGAGCATCCTTTGACCAATCTAATAGGTCATTCGCCTAATAGTTTGCGGATGGCGGCCATCTTTGTGTCAAAATCGATTCTCCCTATTAATTCAAACACGGTGAAACCGAATGGAACGAAATTTGGTACAGAAATAGCACTAGCAAAGGGCATCTCAGTGTCATGATTTATATCACCGCCATATTGACAGAAACGTAATGGCGGCCACACAAATGTTCAAAGCTTAAATCAAATTACGATTAGCCTAATCATCCGATCTCTAGCAAATTTAGCAACAACATACCTTTATGGAGGGAGCATCCTTTGACCAAACTAATAGGTCATCAGCCTAATATTTTGCGGATGGCGGCCATCTTTGTGTGAAAATCGATTCCCCTTATCAATTCGAACACGGTGAAACCGAATGGAACGAAATTTGGTACAGAGGTAGCACTAGCAAAGGGCACCTCAGTGTCATGTTTTATATCACCGCTATCTTGACGGAAACGTAATCGCGGCCACCCAAATGTTAGAAGCTAAAATGTAATTACGACCAACCTAATAATCTAGTCTCTACCAAATTTTGCAACACCATATCTTTATGTGGGAAACATATTCAGACCAAACTGCAAGAACATCAGCCCAATAGTTTGCAGATGGTGGCCAAGTATGTGTGCAAATCGATTCCCCGTATCAATTCAAACACGGTGAAACCGAATTGAACGAAATTTGGTACAGAGGTAGCACTAGCAAAGGGCACCTCATATTCATGTTTAATATCCCTATAGCACGTTGTATTTCAACAAGCTACTACAACCAACATTCAATCATACTCCTTGAAAAGGACAGAGAGTTAAAACAATACCCATGCATTTAGGAGAAAGTAGGCTATATGTTCTTTACTGAACATCTTGTTACTTCTTGTGTCCTAATCTTGCGATTGAAGTTGGAATACCACACGTACACAATAATCTTCATGATGTAATAGTACATAAATAAAAATCCAACCTGGCGACCATCTGAAATATTTAGACGGTTCTCAATATCTACGAATCTATCACATAAATTAAACTGAAATTTTGTATGTTGATAGAGGCAATTAACATGAGTAGAATATATGAAAATAGGCTGTATAGTTCTTCAAGGAACTACTTGTTGCAAAATGTGAAAGGTAGGCTAAAAATGGACCCCAAATAACAAGAAGGTTACCGTCCCCATAAGACAACAAAATGTTAAAAATTAGCATAGAAAGACGAAAAAAGTTAATTAAGCTCCAATTACATTGTAAAATACTTTCCTGCAATAAATGAGGTCTGATCCTTCTACGAAAACCTGCATATTTTCCCTTTTATAGCCTATCCCCTAGTTTGCCCGGTGAAATCTACCTCCGCCTTCCGAAAGGATTTCTTAGTGGAAAACATACATTCTGAAGCATAGAGGCTTTCCGTCTTAATTACCGTATTGTAATTGCGGAGTTTAGTTGCAATAGAAAGATTTTTCTCATTGTAGGTATTCATTTAGTCCATTTATTTATTCATGTACTCATTCATTTATTTACTTATTCGGTCGTTTGGGCCACCACAAAAAGGATTATGGTGCTTGTGTTTTAGTTGTGGTTGTCGGCCCCTTCTAGTGTTCTTGGTGGATTGCCCGGCGGCTTTCGTGCTTGAAATTTTGAGCCTTTCGATTGCATTAGTAATCTTTCATCTTCTTGGAGAACTCTATCTTGCGTTCCTCGGAACATTTCCTGGACGCGTTGTGGTGAACTTCTGTACTGGATGTGAGGAAAGGCCTGGTTTTAATTGTCCGACGGTAGCGACTCCTGTCATTGAGTTATTCAGCAAGATTCATTTATTGGTGCCTTCAGGGCTCTAGGCCTTATAATTGAAATGTAATGTTTCTCAGTCGGTCAATATGGTTCCCACGACTTCTGCTTCTCAGGGTTTCACCTCTTCAGGAATATCATCAGAAAGACATCTGAAAGGTAGAAGCAGCTAGCACTTTCCTGTGTGTATACCTTCACCGTCATCTTAACAAGCAAAGGGAGGAAGGAAGGATAATATACTCAAGAGCAGTGGTTCTTAACCGGTGGTCCGCGGACCACATAAAAAGTGGCCAATAAATGGGGATTTCGAAAACGATGTGCGTTGAACGAGAATCGTCCGAATGTATTCGCGGCGATGACTATCAGGGTTTGAATTGAAACATCTTTAAGATAAGGGTTATTGAGTAAGGGTTACAACTGATAAGATGTATAGGAGGGGGTTGGGGGGAGGGGTGGTCCGTACATGATTCAATTTCACGCCGAGTGGTCCGCAGACTTCTACGGGTTCAGAACTACGGCTCAAGAGGGACCGACTGTTGTGCGTTTCAGGGATTATTGCTGGTTGCCATGGATATTCAATGTATGTCTGCCCCTTATTAACTCCGTTTTCAATGGGCTCGGGGGTGAGATTTGATGGAATTCTATGTGGTCTGATGCCCTTCCTAACGCCAACCTTATCAGAGGAGTTAATGAGAGATGAAATGAATGAAGATGAAACTGGACAAATTCAATTTGAAGTAGTTCCAACGTTGGCTACCAGTCATCACTCTCATTGACACTGTCACCCAGTGGCGAACGTTTGAACTTGCGGTGTTACAGAATAATGATGAAGATCAGAAGGGAGATAAAGTAACAAAAGAAGAGGTATTAAGTCGGAAGAGAGAGATGTTTCTAGCAGCTACTAATGAAGAGACGAGATAGGTTGGTAGGACACATACTATAAGGTGCAATCAAAAAGTAACGAGCCGGAGGCTCGAATGCACAAACCGGTGACGATATCGGCTAATCGTGGCGTGTGTAAAGAGGTGTGGTTCCGACCAGAGCGTGGAAGGTCACAGCACGTCACTAGAGGACACGCGTGCACGTCACGTGACGATACAAAGCGAGCAGCAGCATGCATCAATCGTCCAACGCTGACAGTCGCATTGCAAACAGTCACATGGAGGCGTCAAACGAAGAGCAAAGAGGTGTTGTTCGGTTTCTGAAAGCGAAAGGAGTAGGGGGAACGGACATTCATCGCCGAATGTCACAAGTGTACGGCGAACACTGCATGTCCCTTGCAAGGATCAAGGAGTGGCACAAGCGCTTCAGGGAAGGACGGGTGTCGTTAGCCGCTGATGCCCGGTCTGGGACACCCCCGTTCATTACCGATGACAACGTCCAGCTGGTTGATGCACTCATTACTCAGGACCGCCGAGTGACAGTGAATGCCATAGCCGCCGTGGTCGGATTGAGCGTCGGAAGTTTGCACACCATCATGAAGGAACGACTGCACTTGCGCAAAGTGTGTGCCCAATGGGGGCCCTACAGTCTTCAACCACGCCAGGAAGCATGTCGAATGGCCCACTGTCTTGGTCATCTGCAGCGCTATGCAAGGGAAGGGAATGGGTTCCTGGCACGAGCTGTGGCTGGAGATGAGTCATGGTGTCATCACTTCGAACCAGAATCCAAACGACAAAGCCTCCAGTGGAAGCATCCAGGGTCACCACCACCCAAAAAAGGCAAGGCCATCCACACGAGTGCAGGAAAGGTATCCTCCAGCTCGTTACTTTTTGAACGCACCTTATAAAACACTCAGGAACAGCAAACTTACCTAGTTTTGGAAGGAAGGGTCGAGTAGGAGTAGATCAAAATTAGAAATGTTTTACAGATTATCCCGGATGTAAGGGGTAGTAGCTATGTAGAGATGAAACGATTAGCTCAGTCACAAGTACAAGGAAAGTAGAGGATGAAGAGTTCTTGCTCAGCGTTAAGTTGGTGTTTATATTACGGTTCGCAGTTAAAATCTCATCTCACGTTTAATCCACAACAACAATCGAGAAGTTTTGTAGGATTGTAATCAAGGTACAACAAGAAAAACAACAACACCGCTAGGAGAAATATGGGGGAATTTCAACCCATCTAGAGACATGACATCAAGCAACAACAACAACGTGCCAATATTCAAATCTATATGGAATTTGATGGAGGGGGGGGGGGGAGGGCGGAAACATTGGAGGAGTTCATACAACAAAACACGGGGACATGAGCAATACAATTAGACACGGTGGAATTTTCAGAGACATTTCCATAACAGACATCAAGCAGAAGCGAAATGACACAGGAATTCTTGGGGGATACACGGGGATGCGTGAAATCATGCAGGGCAAATTATTTATTACTCATTGTTAGCTTATTTTCAATTTTGAAAAAAATAGGCTTATGAGATCACCTTTTGTCCGTGTGTGTGTGTGTGTGTGTGTGTCCCTAATAAATTCTAAACGGCCGGAGCGATTTCAATGAAACTCGGTAAGTACATAGCACTACTCCGGGCGACCCCGACCGTGCCCTTCAAATTTTGTTACGTCTCACCAATGCAATATGGCGGCTGTGCGAAATATTTCACCAGCATTCAATATCTATTCTCGATATCACCCTGAATTTTTTTACGGTAATAAAGGGAACTGCTAGAAGTTCACCCATGTGACTTTTGAAAAACTGGTAACTACAAAACCAACATGGCACCCACGCGAATTTGTGACATTTAAATAGACGTTTCTCGCGATTTAACCAACCAAACGCAATAAAACTTGATAGAGTATATGTTTATACACATTGTAATGCACTGACATCTAACTTCGTTCAATTGTTTACATAACCACAAGATGGCGGATGTGCGAAATATTTCACCGGCATTCTATATCTCTGAAACTATTAGCGGTATCACCCTGAAATTTTGTACGGAGATAAAGGGCACTACTGGAAGTTCATCTATGAGACTTTCAAAAACCGGTTAACTACAAAACGAACATGGCGGCCAAGCGAATTTGAAAATTTTAAATAGACCTTTCTCGAGATTTAACGTTCCAAACGCAATGACATCTGGTACAGGAAATGTTAATACACATTGTAATGCACTGGTATCTAATTTAGTTCAATTGTTTACATAACCTCAAGATGGCGGCTGTGCGAATTTTAAAATTAAGTTTTTATTTCTTTGTCGTAATCATGCGATCGAATTGAAAGTTTGAATAATGAACCTACGCAATAATTTTCCTTTAATGGTACATGACTCTATGGCCTATACATTTAACAATCCAACATGGCGACCATCCGAAATATTTAGATGGCTCTGAATATCTACGAATCTATTAAAGCAATCAAACTGATTTTCTTAAATGTCCATAGGGGCTATGAACTTAAGTTCACCTATAGGACTTTAAATAACCTGGTGATCACAAATCCAACGTGGCGGCGACGCGAAGTATAAATATTCACATGGACGTTTCTCGCAATTTAACCATCCGAGTGCTGTGAAACTTGGTACAGTAAATCCTTATACGAATGTTAATCCACTGACATCTAATTTATTTCAATTGTTTCCATAACCACAAGATGGCAGCTGTGCGAAATTTTAAAATCTCCTTTTTACTTCTTGTGTTCTACATGCGATTGAAGTTTGAATGCTTCACGTGCACAATAATCTTCATGTAACAGTACATAACTCTAGGACCTACATATATAAAATCCAACATGGCGACCATCCGAAATATTTAGTCGGTTCTCAATATCTACGAATCTATTACAGCAATCAAACTGAAATTTTGTATGTTGATAGTGGCAATTAACATAAGTAGGCTATATGAAAATAGGCTGTATAGTTCTTCACGGAACTACTTGTTTTAGCTCCGTTTGGGCCGGCTGTAGACCACGTGGTTCTTATCTCAGGCAGCTTTCCTCCTGGCCCAGTATTCCTTCCTTCTGGCGCTGTGAATGTCCTTCCGCTTCTGAGTCCATTTCACACCTACTCCTGGACGCACTGCTTTGCTGTTAGTGACTGGAGAGAGTCTGCTGTTCTGACTAAAGTCCTGTATTTATTCCTGTCATAGATGTTACTGGGGTCAATATCCAATTGTTCAAGGTCTTTCCTGACTAGTTTCGACCACTTGGCGTTAGTTGCTTTCCCTCAAGAGACAGTGTTGAAAATTCTGGAGGTGAGCCGCTGATTATCCATTCTCACAATATGACCATAGAAGATCAGCCTCCTCTTCCTCATGGCTGTTGTAATGCTCTCCACTTGTTCATAGAGTTCATTGTTGTGCCTGATTCTATACTTGCCTTCCTCTTTAATAGGGCCCATGATTTTTCGCAGAATCTCCCGGTCCTTCAGCTCCAATTTCCGGAGTTGTCCTTTTCTGACCATATTTAGGCATTTTGAGGCATATAGTACTGATGGTCTCACTACAGCACTGTAGTGTGAGTTTATATTATTAATATTAATTTTTAGCCTACTTTTCACATTTTGCAAAAATGAGGAAAAAGTAGACTTATGAGATCGGGCAAATGTGTGTCTGACTGTCCTTCTGTCTGTCTGACTGGCTGTGTGTGTGTGTCCCCCCCCCCCCCCTATCAACTCCTAAACGGCTGCAGCAATCGAAACAAAATTTGGTAGGAGTAAATATCTATACCTGAATATCTCACGGCCATATTTGAAAATGATGTCAGTGCTACCAACTGCTGAAAAATCGCAATTGAAATTTGAGCTCCATGTTGGATATCTTGGAAGGTATGAATGGGAGCTATTTCAAAATTGGCACACGTATAGATAATGATATTGCAGTTTAATTTTCAGGAGGCCATACATGACAGTGTTGCCAAAATGAGTCTAAGCCTACTGATAGGTCCAATTATAAAATGCATATAACTCCTACACTATCAATTGGATTTCAACCAAATTTCTTATGTGCTATGTGTACATCAACAGATATGACTGGGCGTATTCTTCTGAGCCACCAGGGCTGCCAACTGTTAATAAATGCTCTCAATTTTTTAAAACCAAATACCCATATATCAGAAAGTATGCAAGCCGACAGCTTGAAACTATGCACTCGTATAGTACCGGACATTCTATATTATTTTGGAGTAACTTATATACGTCAGTGCTACCAACATGATTCTTGGCCTGCTGAGAAGTCCAACTTTAAATACATATAACTTCTATACTATCATTTGGATTTCAACCAAAATTCGTGCGTGCTATGTGTACTATAACAGATATGACTATGCAGATTTTTAAGAGTAACCAGGGCTGCCAACTGTTAATAAATACTGTCTCTATTTTTGTTACCCAATATCAATATATCAGAAAGTATGCAAGCCAATAGCTCTAAACTTTGCACACGTATAGTACCTGGCATTCTAGATAAATTTGGAGTAACTAATATAGGCCTACGTCAGTGCTGCCAACATGATTCTAAGCCTGCTGATAGCTCCAATTTTAAAATGATTGTAACTTCTATACTAACTAATGGATTTCATTCAAAATTGAGACAACAATAGATCATATTATTTCAGATTATTTCTGACAAATACATGTATGGCATTGTTGCCAACATGATTTTACGCGCGCTGTTAAATCCAATGTTTAACTGCATGTAACGTCCATGCTATCCATTGGACTTCAACGAAATTTTGTATTCTGTACCTTAAGAGATGGAACTAAGAATATATTCAGTCACCAGGGCTGCCAACTGTAGTTGTCTAAGAGACTACATTATATCAGGTATACAGTATTTCGAACTAATTAGAAATTTCGATATTACCAACCTAATTTCGTCATTATTCTAGATTGATCCATATAGATTAATCATTGGCACGAATCTTAAATTTTAAGAAAAGTAGGCTCTTTAGTTCGTCACGGAACTTCTTGTTATTAATCATATGATGTCATAGATTTATGGCATGTTAAAGATGTTTCCACTAATTACACCTGTGTGAAACTAAATTGGATAGGTCAAGAATGTAAACAACGCTCTTAGGTTTCTACGTTCGTTGCCAAGAACCGACTGCGGTGGCGTCTAGTAGCTAGTTCTGAACTAGGCCTAGTAGTCGTTGACGGTGGCGTTTGGAGGCAAAAGTAGGAACTATTTGAAAATTCAAAGTTGCAGTCCCTACTTGAATTAAAACAAGTAGTTCCGTGAAGAACTAAACAGCCTATTTTCATATATCCTGCTCATGTTAATTGTCTCTATCAACATACAAAATTTCAGTTTAATTGCTATAACAGATTCGTAGATATTGAGAACCGTCTAAATATTTCAGATGGTCGCCAGGTTGGATTTTTATTTTTGTACTATTACATTAAGATTATTGTGTACGTGTGGTATTTCAAACTTCAATCGCATGATTAGAACACAAGATGTAAAAACAAGATTTAAAAAGTACGCACACCAGCCATCTTGTGATTACGCAAACAATTGAAATAAATTAGATGCCAGTGGATCAACATTTGTATAAGCATTTAACGTGCAACGTTTCACGGCCCTCGGATAGTTAATTCGCGAGAAACGTCCATTTAAATATTTATACTTCGTCGTCGCCGCCATGTTGGATTTGTGCTCATCAGGTTACTGAAAGTCCTATAAGATAGGTGAACATATGTTCATATTCTCTATGAACATTAAAAAAAACAGTTTGGTTGCTGTAAAAGATTCATAGATATTTAGAACCGTCTAAATATTACGGAAGCTCGCCATTTAGGATTGTTATATGTATAGGCCATAGAGTTATGTACCATTCAAGGACAATTATTGCCTAGCTGCATTATTCCAACTTTCACTTCGATCGCATGATTACGACAAGAAATAAAAACTTAATTTTAAAATTTCGCACAGCCGCCATCTTGAGGTTATGTAAACAATTGAATTAAATTAGATGGCAGTGCATTACAATCTGCAAAATCATTTACTGTACCACATTTCACTGCGCTCAGAGAGTTATATTGATGATGATCATTGTTGTTTTAAGGGGCCTAACATCGAGGTTATCGGCCCCTACTCAGAGAGTTAAATCACGAGAAAAGTCTATTAAAATATTTCAAATTCGCTTGGTCGCCATGTTCGTTTTGTACTTTACAGTTTTATGAAATACACATAGGTAAACTTGTATCAGTACCCTTTATCACCGTACAAAATTGCATGGTGATATCTGTAATAGTTTCGGAGATATAGAATGTCAGTCAAATATTTCGCACAGCCGCCATTTTGAGGTTATGTAAACAATTGAACTAAATTAGACTCCAGTGCATTACAATATGTATAAACATTTGCTGTACCAAGTTTCGTTACGTTTGGATAGTGAAATCGCGAGAAAAGTCTATTTAAATGTCTCAACTTCGCTTGACCGCCATGTTAGTTTTGTAGTCACCAGGTTTTTGAAAGTCTCATAGGTGAACTTCTAGTAGTGCCCTTTATCACCGTACACAATTTCAGGGCGATATCGGTAATAGTTTCGGAGATATTGAATGCTAGTGAAATATTTCGCACAGCCGCCATGTTGGATTGGTGAGACGTAACAAAATTTGAAGGGCACGGTCGAGGTCGCCGGGAATAGTGCCATGAACTTACCGAGTTTCATTGAAATCGCACCAGCCGTTTAGATTTTATTAGGGGGGGACACACACATACCTCACACACACACACACACACGCACACACACACGGACAAAAGGTGATCTCATAAGCCTATTTTTTCTAAATTGAAAATAGGCTAAAAACAGATACACACACTAATACAGTCATCACAATTAACACCGGTTATCAGACAGATTCTACACACACCCAAAGTACACGGGGCCTACATGACCGCGTTGTCGCAGCCCCTAAACTAAGGAACCAACCAACCATTAATCATATGTATTCAAACAATGCGCCTAGATTCAAATCTAGGGGAATCTTGAGACTTTTTTTTAGCCCAGATAGGGACATTTCATTATCACAGGTTACCTACGGAGGGATTACCAGGGATCCCCAGTTCCAGGAAGCAAAGCCGACATTTCCAGATCGCATGAACATTTTACGAGAATCCACACACACGATTTCCAGGCCAGATCCCCTGGACGTTAATCCTATTATTATTATTGGTGATTTAGGCCCACTAAGGAGCGGTTATGACGTGCTCCTGCGATGCTTTCTTTGTTCTCCAATATCTCCTCAGTCCAGCCAATAACTTGTCCTTCCTCTCCTGTGTGAGGGGTGATCGGGTATAATCACTTTGGGTGGTGGGGACCAAGAGTTAACACTGTCACAACATTTGGAACGGTCAAGAATATCACAGTCTAAAATGCCAGCGTTATTCAAGTCTTGTTTCACTTCATTAAGCCGCAAGCTGCCAGTCTTGTAGCCATTAGTCAAGTTGAAGATCATCTTGGTGATTCTATTGTTCCCGATCCGGAAGAGGTGCTCTACAATACTGTACGAACTCAACAAACCATGCATCTAACAATGAGTGCGTAACTATAGTGATTGCACATTGACTAATTCCATTGCGATGTGTATACCGTCGTGCTTCTTTCCGAATTTAATATGCTACTTGTCCTGTGCGTGTAGATGAATGGTCAAGGGAGAGCCCAATCAACGGTGCAACGCTACGGTGAATTTCCAGAAAACACACCCTCCTTATGTAGGCAATTAGGTTATACTTCCAACCTGCCTGATATGCTCCACGTCGATATCAGTTCATGCTAACTAATGGCAATATCATTTACTGAATTGCAGACCCGAGAAACGAGATCATCGTGAGGTCAAATCTTCTGCTGTTCAACATTTACAAGAACCAGCTGACCTCCGTGCCTTATACAGGGTCATCATCTATGTGCGCCCCGATAAACACGGCAAGCTAAAAGCCGGCTTTGACTGGCGCAGACGCGGGCACGCATACATGGTTCAGCCGGTGGTTGGCGCACTCCGCTGACTCATATCGTTAGTTTACACGTGTTTTGTCATTCATATGGACATGTATCTGCAAAGCTTATACGTTGGTGTTGCACGTTTAGTGAGTATTGTGATTACTGTGATTGCTGGTCATGCCTAGACACCAATTCACATTGCGCAAACGTGTGTATATCCATAATTCGTATATGAAAACAGAAAATCTTGTTCTGAAACGAGACGAAAATGTCGAATCAAGTTTCCAGGAAGACCTGTGCCTAATGTCAGTACAATTAGGAGGCTCGCTAAACGATTCAAGGAAACAGGCTCCGTAAATAATAACAGAGTTGACAGATATACTTTCATCAGAAGATGTCACGTGTCTGTTACAAGAGAGGGAGGACATTTTCAGCATCGGATATGAGCACTGTAAGTACACATTATTGAACATGTTTGGTAAAAGTGTAAACGTGCGTGCCAACCCCCTGCTGAACCACGTACGTGCGCCCGCGATCTGCGCCAGTCAAAGCCGGCTTAGGTTGCCGTGTTTATCGGGGCGCACATAGATAATGACCCTGTAGAATCAACATTCCAGTGGACTTCATCCTCAACTACAAACATGGAGATTGCGAGTCATGAGTATCTTCGGTGATGAAAATCGGTAAGTGCCTAGTTTATTAACAAGAATCATGTGTGCGTGAACTAATATAGTAGGCCTATTGTTCGAGCCCTTCTGAGTAAATAAAGAGGTGAATTCCCATGTGTTTCAGAAAGCGCTAGTCACCTAAACATCAATTCTGAGGCACGTCTGATTACAAAGAAGAACACGAAGAGGGAGACAAAAGAAATATGTCAATACTAAAAGGATCAGAAACACTATTCTCGAGATGAAGACAGCAAACAAGATTAGTATTGCATATGCCATGAAATAGAACTATTTCACATGTGTTTGAAATGTTTTGAAACATAAGGAAATGGCAGACATCGTCCAAATTATAATGATCGAAAGAACGTTTAGCTCTTCAAATTTTCTTAAAGGCAGTCAACTACGGAAACTGTTGCTTTGTATTAAGTCTGATTTAACATGTAGAGTGATTATTAATTTCTATAATGGGAGAACCAGCCATTATCCACAATAAGCAGTCGATGGATGACAAGTCACCGGTAGAATCAGTCGTCGCTTACATGGAAAACGCTGATAGGTTACGATCAGCTTACAGCGATTTAGACGCAGTGTTGCTGAATATTACTGCGAGACAGAACCTTCGACAAGATCACCACAAACGACATCTTAAACAGAGGAATCGTGGACTAGGCCTACCGGGGAGACCACGTTAAAAAAAACGCGCCATGTACTCTACCTCATGGTGGTGTGGAAACGAGTATTCAGCCAGACTCTTCTGGGTAAGATCGCCTTAAGTAAGACTAGCAAATATTTAATTATACTTTATATATCTAAGCACCCCATCCTGAGTAGGAATCTTCCCCTGATTTTCCCACAATCTCTCCAGACAAATGCTGGGATAGTACCTTATTTCAAATCCAAGGTCTCCTGGTCTATTCCGGACTGGTACAGTCACCCGATGGTAACACAGGTTGTCGTACAAATCAAGCACCCTAAATTGATGACTAAGATATCTGAATAAAAAAATACGTGAGAGGTATAACTTACATTTGTATACATTTTGGAAACTACTGAAATTAACGATATTACCAGAATGAATAGTCGGGAAAATATCTGGAGATGATGTAGTAATAGATGTTTACTCCTCCGCTGTCTGAGATTCACACAGCCATCCCTAATAGGATCACGACTTATATAGTTGAAATAATTGCAGCTCTGATAGCCATCTTTGTCAAGGAACCAATAATGCCAACCCCATGCATTCGGTACTATACCGCATTCGGCAGACCAATGGTTTTCGCCTAGACCAATAATGGTAAGGTAGCGTTAGCTACGAGTAATATATAACACCCCTGGTTTTTGTCACGCACAGTGGGGGTTTTCTCGGATCAATAATCTTTATCCAAGCAAATGGTTTTGCCTTTTATTTCATTATTCACGTGTCGTGTGGTGAATTTTTTGTATCGGACATGTTGGCAACGGGCGACAACGGGTATGACGTACTGTTGGACGTCTATGTAATATGGCGCCGATGTTGAAATGAACACGAACAAGAATGCTTATTTACTTAGTAAAAGAAATTATTTTAGGTGCACCATTGTCAATTCAAATTGAAATGAACTTCTGATGACTCCCAGAAAGGTATGTAATCATAAATAATATATTTTCAATAATCTGCCTTGTGAAAGTCACGAAAAGGATGAAAAGGGAGGTATAAGTTACCTCTCCTGTGCAATAAATGATATCTCAAGTCCCTAACAACCTAATGGGCCCCTTCACTCCATAAGGTATTCTTTGGTCAATGCAGGTACCATAGATCCAAAGGAAATTTTAAAAGGTATGTGTAAATAAATCGTTCCATGTGGCCGGCAGCGCTAACTTGCTATCTTGTGCCTCGCTGGCATCGGGAGAGCGTGGGTTCGAATCCTATCTTGGCCATCCTGAAAATTGCTATCGTGGTTTCCCAATTTTGCCCCCAGGCTAGCTTTCCACGGTGGGTGAGTGGTTATCGTGTCGGACTACCAACCCCAAGCTTGCAGGTTCGATCCTGGCCATGGTAAGTGATTTTTGAAAGGCGACAAAAATCACGGCATGCATGTCAGACGTTGTTGGCATGTTAACCTTTTCGCTGCTGAATTGTTACAGTGTAAGCGCACCCTCTGTGCTGGATTCTTTTAGGCAACCACTTTCACACAGAAATTCACCAATTTGTACATAAAATACAAGTGGTAACTGAAAATAATTTAAAGTAAGTTACTCACCAGTGTGTTCATAAAGTATTGGCCACGGTTGATGTTTGGGATCTAGGGTTCGATTCCACATGAGTTGGTGAAATTTTGTCCAGTAGAAAAAAAATTGTAATTTACACCGTAGACTATGCTCACTAAATGCACGCACTATATACATCCCATACACACACACTTCCCAACAGAAACATTAAATTAAACACACGATATCACTAAATAAACACCCGAATCCAATATTACCTCAAACAGAAATATCTAAAATAATTCTAACACATACATTATCCTATACCTAAACTTTCGCGAAAAAAAAAAGCCTGCCTTCAACTAAATAGGCTATACAATTTATCTATACTAATAATTGGACACTAAATATGTGCAAAGATAAAGTTTACGCTTCTAAACATTCTAATAATGTTGACTGGGTGGCCTAGCGTCAACAGTCTGTTTATGTAACTTGTTTGTTTCGTCCGCTACCTTTGTCAACACCTCTTCATTGACAAATAACTCGAAATAATCTATTTCCTGGGATTCAGGGGTCAAATTAGTATTTGACATACCTGGGTTTGGCACTTGGAATGCAAGCACGTTTGGCGCGAACTCGTCCTCGGACCACGTGGGTAGGCCTAGGTCAGGTTCATTTCTTCCCCTCTCTATCGGAATATATTCAACATTATCACTATCACTGTCACTTCCAAACAGTTCCCTAATATCCCCATCGTCACTTCCGACACTATCTAAATCCACATCAGACTCAATCTCCTCTAAAAGCGTAAGAATTTGCTCCGGACGCATAATGCGCGCGCTAGATGCAGCCATTACTCATACACGATGTTTATAACTGTGTGACGAAAGAAAAACATTTTTCCCGCAACGTTACAAGTGTGTATTTAAGGAACTAAGTGGTTGAAAATGTAGCTAACAGATGGCGTAAGAATACACGACATTTACAAAGCATATCGAGTATACTCGATCGCAGCACTGATGGCACAAAATTCTGATCGAGTATACTCGATCGCAGCACTGACGGACCGCTTGAGGCAGATCGAGTATACTCGACCGCAGCAGTGAAGCGGAGATGGTAAGTGATTTTTGAAAGGCGACAAAAATCACGGCATGCATGTCAGACGTTGTTGGCATGTTAAAGAACCCATTTGAATTCAGCAAGCCGTGCGCATAATGGCAAAATTAATTTCGGGATTTTTCGCCAACACTAAGTTTCTCATTTGTCTACTAGAAAGTGCTGTATTGTCAAGGAGCTTAGATATTAAAACTCCTTGACTTTTATAGCACTCCAAAGAACAATAAAATTCGACATGAAAGCTGCCCTCTGGGTGCAAATAACAAAGCTTGCACCCAGCACCCGAGGCCACACGATATTATTATTATTTCTACATTCATTTCACCACATAAGTGGGACATATCAACATATCGTCGGCTTGTTTGCAAGACGGTATGGCTAATTCTCTTGTGGCACATTGAGAAACGAGCGAACAATGGAACAGGTCTCCAAGATGACGGCCTTCTGCATGGTGATATATAGACCAGGATGTATTCCCAATATTTGTAGATTGCGAGCCAATAATTTGGGGATGATGCCGGTAGAAGAAATTACTATGGGCAGAACCACTACACTTTCCTGTCTCCACATTTGCCGTATTTCCTCAGCCAATGGCAGATATTTGGTGATCTTATCACAGCAGGTTTGTTGCAGATTATGGGAATTGGGCACTGCAATATCAATTAGGAAGGTTCTCTTCTGCACCTTGTCCACAAGAACGATATCTGGTCGGTTTGCTGGTATGGTTTTATCAGTAATAACTGATCGGTCCCATAACAACTTATGACTGGGATTCTCCAAAACGGCGTCAGGAACATACTGATAGTAAGGCAAAATATTATCAGATAATAAATGCTTTTGAGCAAGGTGTTGGTGCATTATTTTGGCCACTTGGTTGTGCCTTTTCATGTAATCAGTACAGGAGATTGCTTGGCAGCCTCCTGTGATATGTTGAATTGTTTCCGGTTCTAGTTGGCATCTTCTGCATTTATCATCCTGAATATTTGCCTTAACTATATATTTCAGGTAGTTTTTGGTAGCCACAACTTGATCCTGGATTGCAACCATGAATCCCTCAGTCTCAGTGAATAGGTCCGCATGAGTCAACCAGCTGTTCGACGCATCAATGTCGACATGTTTCTGGTTGAGATCATACGGATGACGACCGTGCAGAGCTTTCTGCGTCCACTGCTGAAGCTTGATGGCTGAACATTCCTCATCAGTGGCTAACTGTATATCCCTTACGTGAAGAAGATCCAGCGGTGTGCACTTGTCATCTGCCTTCACAGCGGCTTGATGTATGGGAGAGTCATGTCTTCCCAGAAAATATCTCTGAAGGTTCCTCACTTGCCTTGCATGCAATTGGATAATGTCCGTGAGCCCTCGTCCACCTCTTTGACGCGGGATTGTCAATCGCTCAACAGCTGACTTAGGGTGGAGACATCTGTGTTTTGTTAAGATGGTGCGTGTCCTAATTAGGATGTTGTCCAAGTCAGTCTGCGTCCATTTGATAATACCGAAAGTATATGTCAGAGCAGGAATAGCATAGGTATTAATAGCCTTAAAGGTGTTCTTTCCATTCAACTTTGATTTTAAAATCTTGTTAAGGCGTTGATTGTAGATAGCTACGGTTCTATCTTTAATACCTTTATGATCAATTCGATTAGATTGCAGGAGACCAAGATATTTGTAGGTCTCATTACCTTCAATAGGCTTTATGAAACAACCGTCATCAAGTTGAAATGCTCGGGCCTCTAATTTTCCACGCCGAATGGTGAGGGTGCGACACTTATCTAATCCGAAGGACATTCCAATATCAGAAGAAAATGAAGCAGTAATTGCAATTAGATTGTCGATGTGTCTCTCAGAGGATGCATATAGTTTAATGTCATCCATATACATCAAATGAGAAATTTTGTATTTGACTATACCATGGTGCTTAATTGGAAAACCACACTTTGCATTGCTCAGCAATGATGATAGTGGATTGAGCGCCAAACAGAACCATAGAGGGCTCAAGCTGTCACCCTGAAAGATACCTCTTTTGATTTGAACAAATCCTGATTCCATACATGTGTCTCCATTAGACATTAATAAATTGGTCCCCCAATGGGACATCATATGTTGCAGACTTATAATGATGGCAGGATCAATTTTATATATCTTCAGGGTTTGGATTAACCAGGAATGTGGCACTGAATCAAAAGCTTTCTTGTAATCAATAAAGGTCATGTAGAGGTTACGCATCATCTTTCCTGCTTGTTCCATAGTAACTGCATCGATTACAAGTTGCTCTTTGCAACCTTGAGACTTCTTCATGCACCCCTTCTGCTCTTCAGCCAGGATGTTATTAAGATTTATGTGTTCACAAATCTTACGTGCAATGCAAGATGTAAATATCTTATACAGGGTGCACAGACAGGTGATAGGTCGATATTTGGAAGGATCATTGGTTCTATCACCTTTTGGCAGAAGGTATGTTTTACCTCGCATCAAGTAAGAGGGGATAAGCTGTGGATTTTGGATGAAATCTGTGTAGCAGCGGGCAAGATGCTCATGAGTACAAGTGAAACGTTTGATCCAAAAGTTGTGGAGGTTGTCTGGTCCTACCGCTTTCCAATTTTGGGTCTCCTTAACCACACGGGCCACATCTTCAGTTGATACCGAAGAGTCACTCATCGTGTCAATTTCTGACATTCTCTCCTCCTCCTCCGTAATCCATTTAGCGCTGCTGTTATAATCTCCAGCATTCGACCATAGGGATGACCAGAAATTCTCTACCTCTTCTTTTTGCGGTGAACTGCCCATTTGAGTTCCAGGATCGTCAAGATTCCTATAGAACCGTTTCTCACTGGTAACAAATAGCTTGTTCTGTTGCTTTCGTTCGTTCGATTCTTTATATCGACGTAATCTCTGTGCCTTTGCCTCAAGGTGCTGCTTTAATGTGTCTAGGATCTCAAGGGGGCTACAGTTCGGAGGATTATACTTTGCATGTTTACTCTTCGTATGGCTCAACATTTTAACACATTGAACAACCTTCTTACTTCTATTGCCTGCAACATACTGATGCATTCTTCCGATATTTACTCTCAGTTCATCAACAGACTTTCGTAAACGTATCTCCCAAGCTGGCATCTTCTTCTGTCGACCTGACGTATATTTAGGTCGCCATAATCTACCTCCTGTCACTCGTATCACAGCGATCGCTCCAGCGTAAATTGCAGTCTGAACATGGTTGAAACAATATGATTTCTGGGACAGATGCTGAGAGAGAATGTCGTTCATTGTTACAACAGTGGTAGCAAGTTTCTTAGAGCAATGTTGGTTCGTGATCATGGGCCGCTCTATTGGATCAGTCCCTTCAAATTCTATGAGAGCCTTCCCAAATTCATCTTCGAGTTGTTTCCGCACTGGATCTCCGAGTGCTTCCGGCGATATTCTTACATCTTTGTCATCTGAACGATGATCGGTGTGCTTTTGTTCATTGACCAAACGTGTACTCTCCTGATCTATGGATTCGTCTACAGAGGTATGAGTATTGTCGGCAGCTACGTCAACCATTAGCAGCTTGAGATGATGTTCTGGGATAAGTTTCTTCAAAACTATAGCACGGCGCTGATCTGCTATTCTCTGTTCCGTAACATTAATTTCAGGGAATTTCTGGCAGAATGCAGCGTGCAACTTCTGTCTATATGCAGTAGTGTCAGTTTCCATATTCGTTATCTGATAATATGAACGCATGATGTACATATTCATTTCATTTGTCCATTTCATGCGCTTTCTCGGTTTGCCTGCTCTTGTGGTCTCCTGAGTATCAGAAGAAACACTAGGAGCAGGTGTAGCGTTGAATGCTGTTAGGATGCTACTATCGACATCGGCTGTAACATGTTCGGGGTGTTCCCCGATCAGGGCCCGCCTGTTTAGCTCCTGATCACCACCGGCTTGTATGATGTCACCCCCAGCGATGGCTCCAAGGGTGCCCCGACGCTCCTCGGGTAGCGGCCTTTTATTTCCACTTTTCTTCTTTGATCTCATCATGATGATGGTGTGCCTTTTATACCTACGGCCAGGATATAATTTCGACCGCCCCTAACATGGGGAACAGACGTCGTTAGCAGCCGCCCGCTGCGGGACAGACGCTGCTGCAATGAGTTTGATTTCGGGGTATTCATCCCCTAGGCAGGTTGCCTTCACTACGGCTGAAGAGTCCTACCTACCCTAAATGATTAATAGTCTAATAACCGTTTCTTGTAAATTTTGCCGACGCTTTTGAAGCTGATATCGAAAGAGTATGAGACGAGTTATCCTTAACCTGCATTGGAACTGTCAGATCTTAATCGACCTCTTCGTGTTAAATATTTACGCAATTCACCAAAGTTGAGCACATGCAAGCAATAATAGAAATGCATAAATACTCACTGTGACAGGAGGGGCGAAAGCAACTAGCTGTGCTAGTAAACTAAGGTTACAATTTATACTTGTAGATCCTGGGTTTCATTGATGTCACACCAGCCGACACTTAATTTGCACAACTTGCGGTATGTAGCATAACTCCATTCAACAATTTATTTTGCAGCAATATCTGTGCCAAATTCATTTAGAGACTGGATGAAAGAAGTTATAAACACGCAACATATGGTTCAAATCTAACAGAGACAGCGACGTACTTATGACAACTTACATAACCTAACCTGGTTGTAGACCTTCTTATTTCTAAGCAACCAGGTAAACAAAATGTCATGCTGTTCAAATATGTCAAATATGAGCATATTATTATTATTATTATTATTATTATTATTATTATTATTATTATTACCCCTAGGCTTGTACTGTTGGGTACAGTTCCAGTCATGCTAAACACATCTATAAATGAAACATGTCGACTTATCATTGGCTGTTTGAGACCAACACCACGAGATGGAATCTACTGTTTGGCTGGAATCGCCCCACCAGATATTGATTGATTGATTGATTGATGGATTGATGGATTGATTGATTTATTATATAAAGAAATAGAACTTAGCGAGAAACTGGAGCCAAAGAGTTTTCCGCTAGTTGAAGAAACGACGACAGCTCAGATTTTAGGGCGGGGTACAGTTCAACACCGTGACATCAGTTTTGCTCTGTTGCTTTTTAGCCTGCTTTTCACATTTTGCAAAAATGAGGAAAAAGTAGACTTATGAGATCGATAAGGGAAAATGTGTCTGTCTGTCTGTCTGTCTGTCTGTCTGTCTGGCTGTGTGTGTGTGTGTGTGTCCCTATCAACTCCTAAACGGCTGCAGCAATCGAAACCAAATTTAGTATGAGTAAAGATGTATACTGGAATATCTCAAGCCCATATTTGAAAATGATATCAGTGCTACCAACTGCTGAAAAAACGCACTAGAAATTTGAGCTCCATGTTGGATACTTTGGAAGGTGTGCATGGGAGCTATTCCAAAATTGTCACACATGTAGATAATACCATTTCAGTTCAATTTCCAGGAGGACATACATGACAGTGTTGCCAAAGCAATTTTAAGACTTCTGATAGTTCCAATTTTCAAATGCATATAACTTCGACACTAACAATTGGATTTCAACCACATTTTGTATGTAATATGTGCACATAAACAGATATGACTGAGCGTATTCTTAAGAGCCACCAGCGCTGCCAACTGTTGATAATTGCTCCCTCTCTCTTTTTTTAAATCCTAATACCAATATATCAGAAAGTATGCAAACCGACAGCTTTAAACTGTGCACACGTCTAGTACCTGATATTTTAGATTAATTTGGAGCAACTTATATACGTCAGTTCTACCACCATGATTCTAAGCCTGCTGATAGGACCAAATTTTAAATACATGTAACTTCTATACTATCAGTTGGATTTAATCCAAATTTCGTATGTGCTGTGTGTAACATATCAGATATGACTACGTATTCTCAAGAGCAATCAGGGCTGACAACTGTTATTAAATGCTGTCTATATTTTTTTACCCTAATATTCTAGATAGGTTCATATACTGTAGATTAATCATTGGCATGAATCTTAATTTTAAGAAAAGTAGGCTCTTAAGTTCGTCACGGAACTTCTTGTTTTTAATCTTGACTAATAGAGGGGAACATAAAAATATACAAGAGTGGGTATATTAATCGTACGCACGGGTGTGGGAAATTATGATGAAACTAGCCTTGGGAATGATCTATGAAGACAATTTAGTTTACCGTTACAAAGTGAATGGTTAATAGCTTCAAATGACGCATAAAATGAAGTATGGAATTTTTTGAAGAATTTTGCTATTTCGGAGCCCCTAAAATAAAATCCATGTTAATTTTTTAGCCTATTTTCATGTATGAAAAAATATTCTATTACGTCTAACCAATCCAACATGGCGACCATCCGAAATATTTAGACGGTTCTGAATATCTACTAATCTATGACAGTGCGGTATATAAAATTCCAACAAGACGACCATCCAAAATATTTAGACGGTTCGCAATATCTACAAATCTATTACAGTAAACAAACTGAAATTTTGTATGTTGATAGAGGCATTTAACATAAGTAGGATATATGAAAATAGGCTGTTTAGTTCTTCACGGAACTACTTGTTTGTTCCCCTATAACTCGAGAACGCCTGGGAGGATCAACGTAATATTTGATACATATATCCATCAGAGGCACGACACTGTTCATTGATGTAACTCTTCTCCGTACCTCTCCTAAAAGTGGGCCTACCCCCTTAAAATACATGCTGAAATAGGCGTAGAAGGGTGAAACAAAGCTCATCTTCAGCCCCTCAATGTGAGAAACGAAACCACATTTTAAGGCCCTAAAACCAACAGTTTAGAATGAAAGCCGGTAACCATGGCAACAGAATCTCAGAGGTCCATTTATTTCTGTAAGACGAAATGCAGTTCCATTTATTACATTACTGTGAAAGTTTTCAAATGGTTATAAGGTTATCACGGAACCAAATTAAGCTGTAAAATTCATCAATATATTTAACGCGCTTAAGGGGGGTCAAGGGGTACCCCAATATTTTTTCACGCAATTTACACGTGCGATATGTCGTACAGAAGGTCTATTATATCTCCAAACAGCAACATTAATTTCAAACTCCTCGACCCTCCCTTCCAACTTTCCTCCCCAACGGTACTTGTAGCTCACCCATTGGGTGTCCGTCTCGAAGCAGCTACAAAACTGGCGAGCCGAACATGTCCTCGGACACTCCCGGCACTAAAAGCCATACGCTAAAAAAAAAATTCAAACATTCCTGAATTGAAATAGTATTTTTATGGCTTTTAGGAATTTGGGCCATTGGAGGCTAACAAGCTGAATTTTCATGCACCACAAGAGGTCTGCCTGTGGATTTGACATAACGGTGAGGGTCAGTTTTTAAGTGACGTGTATTGCGTTTCGTCTGCAAGGTTTTCAATTTTATTTTCACGCCAGGAAGTACACGTTGGGTAAATGTAGTTTGAGAGCACATTTTAACTAATCATTTTTCTTTGTTGACAAACAGGTTCCAAGCCCCTAATCATTGCAACAGTAGCTCTGGTTATTAATACCGAAGACCGTTCGAAGAATGGGTACTTCTGCTAGTACTAGTATATAATCAAAATAGAACAAACATTATCACCATGGTACAGTAAGTGAAATGTTCTTTTTAAGCAGTGACGTCGTCTCTGCAAAGGACTCTGAGCAGTCCCCACTTGCCTCACGGGAGGCACCCTTCAGTGCTTATAGTACCACATGTCACCAATGCCATTATGGAGTTTATGTTCGACCCTGACTATTATATGTCAGAAAACTGTACTGTAATGATGCTCACTATAACACTATTTTTCATTATGAAACAGTTTCTCCCACCAATCCGAGTGCAAGAAACAGTTGTTTGACCAATTAGACAATTCGATGCGCTGAGTTCTATGGCCTTCTAATTTAAATTTCACTGCCTGGCCTAGTGTCATAGTAGGGTAATCGAGGAGGCCATAGTCAAATACAAGGCATTCTCTGCGTCTCATGCGCTCTGTTCAGTACATAAAACTGGTGAAATCTCGACAGATATTTATGAATATCTATGTTCGAACATAAAATAGTTATAATAATTATCGTCGAACATAAACAGTCGTATGCAACTCCCCTATAACGGTAATTAAGACACTCGTATGAAAATTATAAAACTCGCATACGCTCGTTTTATAAACATACTCGTGTCTTAATTATTGCCATTATAGACTCGTTGCATAATTGACTATTAGATTGTTTTTTTTAAATAACAGCTACATCTTGGAAGTGCCTCTCCATTGCCCAAAATGCAAGGGGGAGTAATGGTTTAATCACATTTATTACCATCAGTTTCCAGCGGATCTGCCTGATTCTTGCATGAAAGATGCAACTAATTTTGACACACAGTTTTTCACGAATTTTTGAGTTACCCCCTCCCCTCTCTTGCACCAAACCCTTTAATTGGCAAATTAAGTGAAAAGATTTTTCTTCGCCCGGTGAAATATATCTCCGCCTTTCGGCGTGCCAAGAGGAATTCGTAACTTTAGGTGTTCCCTGATTTTTAGTCCAGAGTGCCCTTCAGGTGTATTGGTGTCAAATTCTAACAACTAATTCAATATGTTTACCATACGAACATTTGCATATTATTGACATTAAATTCGAACCGACAGCGGTGGCTACGCTCGCTAAAGCGCAGCGTTAGGTCATGGGGCCAAGATCTCTGCTGACTCGGTAGACGCGTGGGTTCGAGCTCCACCGTCGGCTGTATTTGAAATGGTTTTCCGTGGTTTTCCCATTTTCAACTACAGGCAAATGCTGGGACGGTACCTTCTGACAGTCCACGGCCGCTTCCTTCCAGATCCTTGCCCAGTTTCATTCACCATCTTGCATTTCATCTCTCATTAACTCCTCTCATGAGGTTGGCGTCAGGAAGGGTATCCGGCCGTGAAAAACATCCGTCACAAAGACTTCCATCGCATCTCATCCCCGACCCCGTTGGAAAACGGGAATAATAAGGGGTAGACATAAGTTGACATTAATTTCGGAAAGCTTAGAGGTATGAAATGGACAGGTCTAGCGCACCAGGTTACACAATATGTAAAGAATACTTTCTATTTATCTGTGGTTTTTCTATAACGTCTAACAAGGAAATATTGTGATATTGGTGAAACTTTCTTCATACACGTTGACCAAGTCTCATGGAAAACATATCTGATGGTATTTCCTACACATTTCATTTAATCAATCCCTGATCATACTCAACTGCGTGGTTTTAGTGATTTTCAATATTCTTAAATTGAACAAATATCAATTTAATGATAACGCAAATATGGATGAGTCCCAGGACCTATCATCTAGTAAAATACCATCTAACACCGCGAAAAATAACAATCAGTTTAGATATATTTTTAAATCCAGAAATGGAATTTCTTTGTGTCAAGCCTAACAAGTGCACTGGTAGTGTATTTACCTGGTATCGGCTAGGGAATGTGATCGGAAACCTTTTGATGTAGCGTGCTCCTTATCTGAATAAAACTATGGATTTAATCTGATATGCACACGTCTTGAAAGACAGGCGAGGTTATAAAACAATAAAACCTTCCATGAACTCTAAGATGCTTCGTGATTGAAAGTAAAACCGGACAGTTTATGAATATCAAATGGCAAGTCAATGACATGAATCTATTTCAGGGTGAATGGTGCAGATATGTAGAGGGAGGTAAGACTGCAGTGCTGGCTCTAATCGTAATAATAGATGGAACTGGAAGACGTCTTAGACTTCGAGAATATAATGGTATCAGCGTCAGAAGGAACGACAGTTGGCCAATAGAGTTGGGATAGGAGGGGGGAGATAAGAAGTTGTTGTTGTTGTTGTTGTTGTTGTTGCTGCTGACTCATTTAGGGGCCGTGTGACATCATGTATTTGTATGAATCTGTTACTGTTGTGTCTGTTAATTGTAACAAGTTTTAATTCATAACATACACCAATCATTCCTCATCTCTAGAGAAATAAACCTATACAGTACTGAGGGTTGCCAACTCTGGCATTCAAAAATATCACCAAGAAGTACAGTAGTCAAAAGCACTAGATTCCTATATTATCAATGGAGAAAGAAAATATATTTTGGGCTAACGATAGTCGAAATACGGTAGTCCCTAAATTCCTACCTAAGCCATAGTTAATTTAAATGTGTTCCCAAAAATTTCCGATAAACTACTAGATCTAGCGATAACATCGCTAAATTGCCAACTCTGTTTACACTTGAAGTTTAATATATCTAAATTTTGAAAACTTATAGAGCACAATATTCCAGATCAATTTTTGAGTAACCCACACATGGCAATGTTTCCAACATGATTCTATGCGTGCTGATAGGTTTAATAATAATAATAATAATAATAATAATAATAATAATAATAATAATATCGTATGGCCTCGGGTGCCGGGTGGAAGCTTTGTTATTTGACACCCAGAGGATAGCTTGTATGTCGAATTTTGTTGTTCCTTGAAGCACTATGAAAGTCAAGGAGGTTAGATATCTAAGCTCCTTGTTACTATAGCGCTTTCTAGTAAAGAAATGAGGAACTTTGTGTTGACGGAAAATCCCGAGATTAATTTTACCATTATGAACACGGCCTACTGAATTCAAATGGGTTCTTTAACATGTCAACATCGTATGACATGCGTGTCGGGATTTTTGCCACATTTCAAAAATCACTTATCACGGCCAGGAGTGAACCTGCAAGCTTGGGGTTAGTAATCCGACACGATAACCACTCACCCACCGTAGCCAGCATAGGTTCATTGTATGAATGCATAAAACATCTATACTAACGAATGGATTTCATCCAAATTTTGTACGTGTAATGTATGCTTTAGGATATATAATTGTGCTTAATGCGAGGGTCAGCAGGGCTGCAAACGGTGCATAATAATCTCTTTTGATCTCTAGATTCAATATCTCGGAATATGTGTACGGAACGCACTCCAAATGTAGCAAACTGTAAGTTCAAGATGCTTTAGACATATTTAGAGTAAATCGCCAGAGTTAGTGCTACCAACATGATTCTATGCTAGTGTATAGGATCAACGTGTAACTGCATAATATACAGTATGTCTCAAGATATACGAGGCACGTCCAGAAAGTAAGCTCCGTTTGGTAATAAAATTAAATTGTGTACAGATACAGAAAAAATATTTTTTGCACAACATTCTACACCTCTTAAACTACTTTTCCACATAACTGCCGAACTTTTGCAGGCATTTGTCATAGCGTGGCACAAGTTTTTGGATACCTTCTTCATAGAAGTTTGCCGCCGACCCGTAAACGAGAGAGAAAACTCCCCTTAAGATATCCTACTGTTTGGCCATCACAGTTAGGCAAATTGCGTGCTTACCAGGAGAACTGCGTATGTTTAGGAGTTCTCCTGACCACATACGCAATTTGTCTAACAGTGATGTACAAACAGTAGGATATCTTAAGGGGTGTCTTCACTTTCGTTTACGGGTCGGCGGCAAACTTCTATGGAGAAGGTATCCAAAAACTTGTGCCACGCTATGACAAATGCCTGCAAAAGTTCGGCAGTTATGTGGAAAAGTAGTTTAAGAGGTGTAGAATGTTGTGCAAAAAATATTTTTTCTGTATCTGTACACAATTTAATTTTATTACCAAACGGAGCTTACTTTCTGGACGTGCCTCGTATAACTCGGCATACTTTTGAAGTCATCAGTGCTACCAACTCTTGATAAATGTTCCTCATAATTTTGAACCCTTTTCTCAATGTATGCAGGCAAACAGTACACAATTTGGCACATGTGTATAAACGATATGTTTGCAGTTTCATTTCGAGCAACCCATACGTGACAGTATTGTCAACATAATTCTACTCGTGCTGATAGGTTCAATGTTTAACTGCAGGTAACTTCCATATTATTAATGGATAACTAACAAATTTTATTTATTAGTAGTTGTTACTGTCAGGGATATAATAGTGCGAATTTTCAGAGGCAATAGACCCACCAAATACCTAAAAACTCTCTCTAAGCATTTGAGACGTAGACTCTCAGTAGGCTATCTCAGAATCCGTGGGGAGAAACTGTAGTGCTCTATTGGGTTACGATATTTCAGGTGTAGGCTATTTCGAACAAATCATAAACGCCTAGGACACCAAACTGTCTTATCAGCGTGCTCTTGGTATCCCCGCCCGGACTTCCCACAGGAGTAGTGAACTGCGCGCTACCTCCCTTTTTATGAAGCGCACCTGCTCCCCTTTACTGCGAGAATTAAAAAAACTCAAGCAGCTATAATCTCCCTATGAAGGCTTCTAAAAAGTTGGTATATTGGCTTTCACAGCCAGTGAATTAAAACTCAGAAATTTTTCTAGGTTTATGCCGTGTCTTGTGTAGGGTTTCGGCTAGGAACACCTAGCTGGCTCATCAGCGAGCGCTTGGCGTCCCCGCCCGGGCTGAGTTTCATAAATGCCAGTCTGTCTGTTTGTCTGTCTGTTAGGTAGCCAGCCTGGATGGTGGTTGGATCCTCAAAAATCACCAACATAGGTTATGTGGTAGAAACCCACAAAACCGAGGCAGCACTATAACGAGGCGTAGGGGAGAGTCGGTGAAAACAGGATACTTGATAAACAAAGTAGCATATCTTATGAACTTGTAGTACTAATGTGTTAAATTTTTAAGGACTAGTTGTATAATATATCTACTTACAAATGGTAATGACCGTAAATTGTTTATTTATATAAATGTTTGTCCATTACCCCGTTTTATCAGACGAGTTGGATAAAACAGGGTCTGGATTTAAAGTGAACATTACAAAACAGAAATACATTTAACAAACATTGAAATTCACATCATGTACAAAAATCGCATTTATACGGTTCATCATCTTCATCATCAATGCCGGCACACTGTTCATGAGCCCGTTCACCACACTTATAATACTTGACCCAGCGTTCTTCAGACTTCGAATTAGTGAATAGTTCATTACAATAAATGCAAGCTGCGTTATTATTTTCTCATTCTTCCTCTGACGAGGTGTTATACTCCTGCATTTTTCTAACTTTCTTCGATTTCTGCTTTACGACATTTGTGACGTCAGAGGGCCTAAATCTGGGATATTGTGACTCCATTTGAAGTTTCCTTTTGGGAGTCTTTCCCTTTTTTTCATAGATGAAGTTAATTCTTCCTTGTATGGGGAACTTGTTAGAATAGCTGTCATTCCTCTTCGTCTATCGGTTATTCCTTCCTTTCTTTCAGCTATCGGCACTGCCTTTATGTCTTTCGGAGAGACTTGGAAAGCTGAAGTCCAACCAAGTCTTAGGCCTAACTGACTGAGAAGACCCTGATGTGGAAGGAACAGGTCTATCTGACTGGTAAGACCGTGATGTGGTTAGAGCAGATGATTTTCCGTTTGATGGCTCAGATAGAGATCCCGAAGAAAGAATATTACCTTTCTCGAACGGTGGGTCTGATAAAACGGGGTACTACCCTGTTCTATCCAACTTAGTGGTACTCTGTTTTATCCGACAACACCCTGTTAGGAGCAACTGGAATTCTACAGCACTTAAACTGGTCATTCGTTTTGAAACGCCTACAATTATGTAGTGCAAACAATGTTTAATTTATATCATCCTTACCTTACGGTCTTCATAATAAGGTCTTGGATATATAAGCACACAATTTACAAGCGGATATTATAACACAACTCTGTAAAAAATAGATTATACCCCTGTGAGAACGCACGCTTGCACCCTACAGATTGAAAGTGCTCTAAAAATGAAGGTCATCAAGTGAGAAAGAGGTTATTATGTTCACCAGAAGATGTCACCACATACCAGACGAGAAAACTATGTTACCCCGTTTCATCAGACTACCCTGTTTTATCAGACTCTCCCCTACTAGGCAAGGTAAGGAATGAGGTAGTTTGCCATTGCTTTCCTCACTGAGTCGGTACAGCTGTACTAACTCTATGAGCAGTACCTTTCACAACATCCAGAGGCACTAGTTGTGCCCTGAGGCCATCACCCAAAAAGCTTCCATATAATCACAGCCATGAATGAGATTGAGATATCGGTGGAAAGCCACATTTTGCTCTAGCCTGTGCCAACATACAAATACAAATGGACTGCATTCATCAAGAGATGGTAAACAGGTATTACCAAGTTAATTTCGTCACAATTTTAGATATATTAAATCAATCATTGATAAGAATCTTACATTTTAAGTAAAGTAGGCTCTTTAGTTAGTAACAGAACTACTTGTTATTCATCAAATTGATACACACACTGTACATCCGCATTGCAATCTGGAGAGGCTCCAATGAAGTCTTTGTTTACTTGTTCCGGAGAAGAACATTACTTTTTTTTTGGCATTTTGCCCAGTATGAACAAGTGCATTGCGAACACACTCAAAGACCAGCAAATACGCAATTGAACTTGCTTGAGTGGATGGGTTTTATATGTGGCACTCCAATTCAAAGAGTGGAATATCAAATGCCACTCCTACCCTTCTATTGCTGCGTGGTCGGAGGTAGGCCTAAGGTGAATTAACTAATTTTCCGAGCGATTTTTAGCACATTTTCATTTATGAAAGATAGACTTATGAGATCACCTTTTGTCCGTGTGTGTGTGTGTGTGTGTGCGTATGTGTGTCCCCGTAATAAAACGGCTGGAGCGATCTCAATGAAACTCGGTAAGATCATAGCCTAGTACTATTTTGTCCGACCCCGACCGCGTTCTTCAAATTTTATTATGTCTCATCAATTCAACATGGCGGCTGTGAGAAATATTTCACCGGCATTCTATATCTCCGAAACTATTACTGGCTCTGACAAGAAACTTAATTCTAGACCGAGGGCTGGAACGGGCTCTACTCAGCCTCGTGAGGCAAAACTGAGAAGAGGTGGGTTCGATTCCTACCTCGGCCATCCTGAAAGTTGCCATAATTTCCCACTTCTACTCCAGGCAAATGTCGGGATGGTACCTAACTGAAGGCCAAGCCGCTTCCTACCAAAATCCTGCCTCAATACACACACTAGTACAGACATCACCCTGACACAGGTTATCAGACAAGTTCTACCCACACCCATGTACACGGGGATACATGCTTTTCTTGTCACAAAGCCCCCAAAGAATTAACAACAACAACTTTTATAATGATTTTCTTGACACCAACCTCACCACAAACGTTAGTGAGATATTAATGGCATTTATTCATTTTAGGGGTTTGGGACATTTCGGTCATCAGTTCTGCGTAATTGGGTGTTTGTTTAACGTGGTTGGTTGGTTCTTAAGTTTAGGGGCTGCGACAACGCGGTCATGTAGCCCCGTGTACTTTTGGGTGTGTGTAGACTCTGTCTGATAACCGGTGTTAATTGTGATGACTGTATTAGTGTGTGTTATCTGTGTTTTAATTTAACTACTGCAAATGTGTATGATAACCAGGGTGACACGCGCGTACTGATAACCAGGGTGACACGACGCACACACACAAAAAATTATTTTTCATAATATTGAAAATAGGCTAAAATTGTTAGGCTGTGTGCAGTACTTAACTAATTCGAATCTTCCGTATCCAAGGTAACGACCGGAGCAGACGTTGTGGCGATCCCATTGTCCTGGGCAGAGTAGGGGG
The DNA here is from genome assembly GCA_946902985.2 of Meconema thalassinum. Classification (NCBI taxonomy): domain Eukaryota; kingdom Metazoa; phylum Arthropoda; class Insecta; order Orthoptera; family Tettigoniidae; genus Meconema; species Meconema thalassinum. Next base: position 212,180,426 of record OX336396.1, on the reverse strand, counting down.
TGTGTGTACTGGAGTAGAATTCTTCTTGAGTTCTCGGTGAGCGCAGACAGACTGGGTCGCTATTGATAGCCCGCTCTTGCTAGATAAAGAACACAATGGACACTAAACACAATGCAGCCTGCTGGTATGGCGCAGATAAATACGGCATTGTGTCTCGCATAATCTTCGCGTGGCAAGTACTTGACACAATTAGCAATGGATGCACTGTCAGGATGCGTCCATAGTACGGTGGAACAGTAATGGGATTTGATGCTTTCAATTCCATTCTGATATCATTGTTACTCTCTCCTGGCAACCTTTGTCAAATACGCAAGGGTGAAGACTGGACTGAAATAAATACCAGCATGATAATGGTGCAGTGAGTGTGTTGAGGAGAGAGGTGGGATATTTCAGGACCTACTCCAATGCGTTTTACGTGAATGAACTATATTATCATTTTAAATGATTATGTCGACTTCGCTGGGGTCTCGCGTTACGTTATGGTGACGGGACGAAATGTACCGAGAATGCACTGAGGTGTGTGTGACGTCATAGTACTGCTTGAGCTTCCTCCTTTCCCCGCACGCTCCGGTGAGCGTGACGTTCTTTTTGTTGATGTGTAACATCTTTCCGCGCGGTTACTGGATAGTTTTGTGGGAGTGATTTTGATAATTGGGGACGGAAGTGGATCGGAACGATCGAGCTAGCAGTGGTGGATCAAACGGAAGTATGCACTGCCCGCTCGATCGATCAAACGGAAGTGTACTAGCTGGCACTGGTGGACAACGGAAGTATGCACTGCCAGCTCGATCGATCGAATGGAAGTGTGCCCTAGCTGGCAGTGGTGGCTCGAACGGAAGTATAAGACGCACTGCCAACTCGATCGATCGATCCAGCTGGCACTGGTGAGAGAAACAATCAGCGCGCGGTGTCGAAAATTGATACCATGACGCACTCTCGGCCATGTGGAATGTATATGACATACTGAACGGAAAACGCTCATGCGAACTCTGGCGTCAAGTGATTTAAACAAATGACATGGTACATGTTCGAAGTCTTCGTATCAGTATTTAAATGGTAAAATGCCTTAATATCAAACATTGTAAGTAGTCGGCATTGCATTAGCATAAGGCATTTTAAACTCAATGTCACTCAAGAACATTATCGAAACAAGCAAAATATAAATGAAACTTAATTCCGTAATGCAGTATTATTGGAACGGGAAATAAGTCACCATCTTGTGCTCAAAATTTGCGTACTCAAAATAGCCGTGGGGTTATTGCGTATGACTGTGAATCTAGAGATCTTGGGTTCAAATCCTGGGCGAGGTAGATATTTTTGCTACCAGATTATCATTTTAAACGATATTTATCATAAAAATATGACTCATTTTAACAGAATCCATATGAAATTACGTGTTGGTCTGTGAATCAAGAGGACATGTTTATAAGGAATTTAAGGTTATGAGCGGTGTCGCGTCTATTAATCTAGTTGATCCATATCGTATACTTTATTTAGGCTAGTGCTGGTGGAACCTACAAATCAGCTTATAAAATGAGTTCCGTATTATAAACTACAGTATCTGTAAAACACTCCCTTTTACAATAGATTAATATTTGTGCCAATAATACTATAAAACACCGGTGTATCAACAATTTCACGTGAGGTTTCTTCTATGTCAGATGTTACACATCATATGCGACTACTGTAAGGCTTGTATTTTTTTAATTTTAGCTAACGGACTTTGAGTTCACGCAGCATTTGTAGCATTTAAAATGATATAAAGTCTAGTCTTTCAGACTGACTATCAGTGTTTTTTTTTTTGGAAGGTACGCTACAATGGAACGGTCAGTAAGTTCAACCTTGGGAGCTGTGGAGTCCAGCTGACAAGGAGAGGTCGCCAAGTGGTTTACTAGAAAGGTGTTCAAATTTGGAGGGTTCGCTCTTCATAAGAAATATTTTGGCCGTGTTCGAGTGTTTTTGCCAATGGGCCTTAGTGTGTTCAAAATTGAACGTTTAAAATCAACCCTCATACTTTTGTAGTCCTATTCTGGCTCGCTCACGCTCGCGGCTCGTTTCCGTGGCGTAGTAGCTAGCACATTGGCGTGGGGAATTCAAGTGTCGAGTTCGAGTCAGACCTTGGTCAGCACTTTTTTTTCTTTTTTTTACTGCTGTTATTATCCATGTTTTGCAGTAACTTGATAATGGCCTCTGTAAAACTTTTACCCAAAGGCGTTGCTCTACCTGTGATATTTGACGGTGAGCTAAGCTTGCGCGATTTTTAGAGTCTTCATGCATATATGTGCAGTGCGTCTGTAATGTCCTGCCGTGAATAAACTCCAAGACCATCACATTCGTCGTCTTCAGCATTTGTAAATATTGTAGAAGTAGGAGGCGGCGATCCCATTTTACCGTCAATGACCGTACTTACCGCGTTATAGATACTGTTGATTGTAGACAACCGCACACACGTAATATTGAATACGCATAAGCGTGAATCAAGACCTCCGACTTATCGAACCCACTTATACGGCACTTGCGTGTCGAAGAGTGTCCCGCGATGTTACTCACACGAGTTCCGTATCGAGTTTTGGATACAGACAGTTTAGCTTGATGGTAGAGCACAGTGGAACAGACGGAAGGGGCTCTATCATTCATGCATTAGATTCGGCACAGTGCACATGAACTTGGCGTCGCCGGCCACGCTGCATTTAAATTCTAACGAATAAAACTTACGACTCGTTCAAGCTTCAAGGGCGAATAATAATGATGTTAAAATATTGCACATAGCTCCAAAACCGAAGAGACCACAGCAAATGCATTATAGAAAACACAAAAGTCAATAATAACAGTAAAATAAAATAAAAACTGCTGACCAAGGTCTGAATCGAACTCGAAACCTTGGATTCCCCACGCCAATGCGCTAGCGACTATGCCACGGAAACGAGCCGGGAACGTGTGCGAGAATAGGACTACACAAGTTTGAGGATTGATTTTAAACGTTCAATTTTGAACACACTAAGGCCCTTTGGCAGAAACGCTCGAACACGGCCAAAATATTTTCTTATAAAGAGCGAACCCTCCGAATTTGAACACTTTTCTAGTAAACCACTTGGCGACCTCTCCTTGTGAGAGGGGAACAGCTAATCGGATTTCAGCTGGCCCTAGGGATTAAGACGGAGAAATGCATTACAGTACCGGGAAATGGGGTTACTTTGCACCACCTTTTCCAGTTTCTTGTACATTATTAAATGCAACTACTGTTTAAAGCGCCTCAATGACACGAAACCAATTACATCCTTTTCCTGACTCTCTTTGTATGGTCAGTTCAGAATTTGATCAAACGAATCACCTACTATTCATTTAAAAAATAATCTAATTTGGTGCAAAGTTACCCCAGTTAGTGGGATACTATGCACCGCCACAATATTTCCACCTTAAATGACAGATCTAGAAAGAGTTTTATTAAGAGAACAGTACCCCTCCATACCAAACCAGACGTCCGGCATGTGTCTCTCTGGAAACAAATAGAACCAGAGGGGTTTACCCCTGTCTACTCCATATAAAACACAACAAGTAGATCACTCCTGCACGCTTCCAATTTATCGCACCAAACAATCGGTTCATGGAGTGAATAGGAGACAGCACCTGCCAAGGAGCATCCAGGATAGCCAACCTAACTATTAAACTAGATATTTTTTAGTTTCAATGAGACCCGCGCAGATGGCAGAATGATCAATCTTTTTCCACTTTTTGTGCGAAGTAACCCCACAGGTGCAGAGTATCCACATTTTATGGTACCTAACACAAGTTTAAGAACACCATCGAAAGGAGTTAATTAACGCTTGATCCTATATTTATGGTACGAATTGGTCTGCAAATATAGCCTATCTTGTGGATTCTTAATGTTGATATGCATCTTATAAGGAGGCGGCTTCGGTGGCGTAGTCGGTAGCATGCTGAGCTTCTATGCCCAAGATAGCGGGTTCAAAACCGGCCGAAGCCGTCGGATTTTTTAAGAGCGTTAAACATCCCTCAGTATGCCTTCCTTCGGAGGGGAAGTAATGCCGGCGGTCCCATGTCATAGATTTATGGCATGTTAAAGAACCTTCCACTAATTGCACCTGTGTGAAGCTAAATTGGATAGGTTAAGAATGTAAACAACGCTCCTTGGTTTCTACGTTCGTTGCCAAGAGCCAACTGCGGTGGCGTCTAGTAGCTAAGTTCTGAACTTGGCCTAGTAGTCGTTGACGGTGGCGCTTGGCGGCAAAAGTAGGAACTATTTGATAAATTCTAAGTTGCAGTACTTAAATTAAGAAAAACAAGAAGTTCCGTGAAGAACTATACAGCCTACTTTCCCTGCCAATGATTATTCTACAGTATATGAACCTATCTAGAATAATGACGAAATTAAGTTGGTAATATCGAAATATCTAATTAGTTCAAAATATACCTGGTATAATGTAGCCTAATAGAGCACTACAGTTCGCAGCCCTGGTGACTGAATATATTCTTAGTTCCATCTCTTAAGGTACAGAATACAAAATTTGGTTGAAGTCCAATGGACGTTACATGCAGTTAGACACTGGATCTATCAGCACGCGTAAAAGCATGTTGCCAACAATACCATGCGTGTGCTGGTCAGAAATAATCTGAAATATTATGATATCTTGTTGTGCCAATTTTGGATGAAATCCATTTGTTAGTATAGAAGTTAAATGTATTTTAAAATTGGACATATCAGCAGGCATAGAATCATGTTGGCAGCACTGACTTATATTAATTACTCCAAATTATCTAAGAGGGTCAGGTGCTATACGTGTGCAAAGAATAGAGCTGTTGGCTTGCATACTTTCTGATATATTGATATTAGGGTAAAAAAAGACAGCATTTATTAACAGTTGGCAGCCCTGATTGCTCTTAACAATACTTATAGTCATATCTGTTATGGTACACATAGCACATACGAAATTTGGTTGAAATCCAACTGATAGTATAGATGATGCATGTATTTAAAAATTGCTACTATCAGCAGGCTTATAATCATGTTGGTAGAACTGACGTATATAAGTTACTCCAAATTAATCTTAAATGTCAGAATATACGTGTGCATAGTTTAAAGCTGTTGGCTTGCATACTTTCTGATACATTGGTATTTGGATAAAAAAAAATAGAGAGAGCAATTATGAACAGTTGGCAGGCCTGGTGGCTATTAAGAATACGCTCAGTCATATCTGTTTATGTACAGATATTACATACAAAATTTGGTTGAAATCCAATTGATAGTGTAGAAGTTATATGCATTTAAACATTGGACCTATCAGAAGGCTTAAAATTATTTTGGCAACACTGTCATGGTTGGCCTCCTGGAAATTAAACTGAAATAGTATTATCTACATGTGTGGCAATTTTGGAATAACTCCCATGCATACCTTGCAAGATATCCTACATGGAGCTCAAATTTCTAGTGCGTTTTTTCAGCAGTTGGTAGCACTGACATCATTTTCAAATATGGACGAGAGATATTCCGGTGCACATCTTTACTCATACTAAATTTGGTTTTGATTGCTGCAGCCGTTTAGGAGTTGATAGGGGACACACACACACAGACAGACAGACACACATCTTTCCGGATCGATCTCATAAGTCTACTTTTTCCTCATTTTTGCAAAATGTGAAAAGTAGGCTAAAAACAGCTAACACACACTAATACAGTCATCACAATTAACACCGGTTATCAGACAGATTCTACACACACCCAAAGTACACGGGGCTACATGACCGCGTTGTCTCAGCACCTAAACTTAAGAACCAACCAACCATCTTATAAGGAGACTTCAATTGAGTTTTACACTTTTCTGCAAGAAATTTAATTCTGGTCTGAGGCTGGAACGGAGTACACTCAGCCTCGCGATGCAAAACTGAGAAAATGCGGGTTCGATTCCCACCTCAGCCATCCTGGAAGTGGTTTCCCAGTTCTAAACAAGAACAAAAACACAAAAACAAAAAAAAACACACACACACACGGGCCTGACATTATCACGATGTCCAATCTCCTGAATGAAATAACAACAACAAATATCTATAGTGGCAATATATAACACTCGCACATTGTTTCCCATATACGGAAAAGCATTTGTTTACAACTTCCTAATTTCTGATCTTCTTTGAATCATTGAAATGCTGTGTACTTTTCTGCACCGGTACCGTGTCGATATCTTATCAAACGATATGTGTTCCTTCTCCGCACGTTTACGTTTACTACAATTTAAAAATTTTTCATCGTTCAATATAATAGGAAACAAATAAATTTGAAACAAGAAATAAATAACTAAGACAAGTAATTTCTTAGTTTTCTTTTAACAACGTATAGGTGAAGCTAGTACTTATAGATTAACAAACAACACGTAACAAAGAGCTTGCGTTCTTGTAGCACTAATAAAGCTACTGGCATCGTATGCATAGTGTTGGGCTTATCGAAATGTTGGTTTTAATGCACACACGTGTATTAAAATAGCTACTTTACCTATTTACATAAATAAGCAGGCAAAGATACACACTAAAACATATTATTTATTCTTGGGTTTTTACCATAACTTATATACCGTAGTGGACTGTATTCCGTCGCGATGTTGTTCCAACTATCATCCTTGTTGCCAACCCATAAACCAAAACTCCCAACCAAAGCCGTTAAGGTCCCGTGATCCCAAACATATTGCCCTCCCTTGAATCTACTGACATTCAACAAAAATACAAACAATGAATTATATGAGTAACACGGATAAAATACAGTAAGTCAATTATACAAAACACTAGACAAACATCTTCTTAACCCATCCTATCAAGTTTCCAGGTGCAAATGTCATAAACTTCCTATTGCGTAGGTAGTACCACCAACTTCTGGATGGGCCGCTTGAGTGTGCCTCCCTTGGTTCACAATGTTACTATTCTCACTACTCCATCCTTTCCTGTGTGAACTTCAGTGATGACTCCCATCCACCACTGCAAGGGAGGTAAATTGTCCTCACGAACAAGGACCACTGCTCCAGGTGGCAGGTTGTCCTGGGAAAATGGTCCACTTCCTCCTCTGCTGCAACGAATTCAGGTAGTCGGATGACCATCTCCTCCACAGCTGCTGTTGCATGGCCTGCACTCGCTGCCATCTGGACAACTTACTCAAGGGCAGATCAGTTAAATCAGGCTCGGGTAGGCAGGTGAGAGGTGCACCAATTAAAAAGTGACCAGGAGATAAATAACTTGGGGCCATGGGATCATCTGACAGGACCGTTAATGGACGGGAGTTAAGGCAAGCTTCTATCTGAGCAGTTAATATATTTAATTCCTCATATGTCAGCATATTATTGCCTACTACACGTTTAAAATGATACTTCATTGATTTTACCGCTGCTTCCCATAGACCGTCCAAGTGAGGTGAACTTGGGTGTATGAAATGCCAGCTTAGCTGCTCAGCTGCTGCATGCTCATGAAGCCGTAAATTGAATTGTTCTGACAGGAACATTTTCCTCAGCTCCTGCAGTTCCCGGTTTGCTCCGACAAATTGGTCCCATTGTCGCAATATATATGGGCACTCTTCCCTCTTCTTGCTGTAAACCTTTTGAGGGCAGCTATAAAGGCCTCAGAAGAGAGATGGCTAACCACTTCCACATGAATTGCCCTTGTAGAAAGGCAGATGAAAATTGCAATATAGCATTTCAGTGTTGTTTTGCTCCGCGTATTTCCACCCTTGATCAAGATTGGGCCTGCATAGTCCACCCCAGCATTGAGAAATGGTCGAGATGGTTGGACTCTAGGTGATGGTAAATTTCCCATTAGTTGTTGGTAAACTCATTTATGCAAAACGGACCTGATCATTGACTTGGCTGCAGAGATCCAGTAACGTTCTCGAAGTGCTGCCAGTAAGAGTTGTGGCCCAGCATGCAATAACCGCAGGTGTTCTGACAATACTAAGAGTTTCGTCAGGTGATGTCTTGGAGAAAGAATCATCTGATGCTTGGCATCATATGTTAAGTTTGAATTGTCGAGTCTCCCACCAACCCGGACCATTCCCTGACCATCCAAGAATGGATGTAGATCCATCAACTTGCTTTGCTTCTGCAGTTGGTTGCCTCTTTTGAGTTCGTGTATTTCCTGGGCGTAGTCCACTTGTTGTGCAATCCAGATGCATCTGTGTAGAGCTACATGCAATTCGTCACTTGTCAACACCCCTGCTGTTTTGATTTCTTGCGTTGAGAATGAATCTGATGCAGTATGCTGTCACTCTCACTAAGCGTGACAGCGTAGAATAGCTCTCCATGAATTCTCCTGTAGTGTTTGGCACTGCCAAATTTACTTGGATTCTTCTCTGTTCTTCAGTAACTTCTAATGTTGGGACAGTCGATGGCCACGAGTTGATGTCTTTTTGTAACCACTCTGGACCAATCCACCAAATTGGTGAACTCATTAGTTCCAATGGAGTGGTTCCCTTCGATACGAGATCCGCTGGATTCTGACTGGACGAAACATGGTTCCATGTGGCATTATGCGTAGCCTCTTGAATTGTTGCAACCCTATTAGCAACAAATGTCTTCCATCTGGTTGCAGATGATGCTATCCAGGACAATACTATCGATGAGTATGTCCATAAATAGACGTTGCTAACATCCAGATCTAAAATTGGCAAGGTTATATGCATCAATTGTGCGAGCAGGACCGCTCCGCACAATTCTAAACGAGTTAAAGTTACCCTTTTCACTGGAGCTACTCTTGACTTTGAACACAGGAGTCGTACCATGGTTTCTCCTTGTTTGTTTATAGATTTGATGTACAGACATGCACCGTATGCCTTCTTTGAAGCATCGCAGAACCCATGCACCTGAATGTCTACCGGCTCACCCTCACATAATACCAATCTATCAATCTTGAGGGAGCTTACTGTAGGCAAGTGATTGCATATGATTTGCCATTCCTTCGTTAAATCTGCTGGAAGATGTTCATCCCATGACAACTTGTGAAGCCACATCTGCTGCAAAAATATTTTGTTAACAATGACAACAGGGCTGATAAGACCCAGGGGATCAAACATTGATGCAACAATGGAAGATACACTGCACTTAGATATGTTGTCCTTCATCGTTGATGACTCGTTTATATTTACCATGGTTGTTACAAGAAATTTATCTGTAGTTGGGTGCCAAAGATGCCCCAAGGTTTTAATACCACCATCATTGTCAAGTTGTAATGGTAACTGGGTCTCACGGTGTTCGAGAGGAATTGCTTCTAGTAAGCTACCGTGATTTGCACACCATTTGTGTAATGGAAATCCACCACAGTTTAGCAACTGGATCAACTCTGTTTGAAGCCTTAGCGCTTCCTCCACTGTAGCGCATCCAGACAGAACATCGTTGACATAGAAATCCCTTCGAAGGACCGTTGCTGCGAGTGGATATCTAAACCCTTCGTCCTCGACGAGCTGTTGAAGACATTTAGTGGCTAGGAATAGTGCAGCTGCTGTCCCATAAGTAACTCTTTGAAGCTCATAAATCTTTATTGCCCCATCGGGTGACTTACGCCAGAGTATCCGCTGAAGTCCCGTGTCACATGACTGAACTCTAATTTGCCTGTACATTTTTGCTATATCAGCAGTGAATGCGACAGGATGTGTTCTGAATCTTAAAACGATTGAATATAGATCCTGCTGTACTGTAGGGCCTACCATCAATCTATCATTCAGTGAAATACCGCTAGTGGTCTTTGCCGAAGCATCATAAACTACTCGCGCTCTTGTAGATGTACTAGATACCTTTATAACCGGGTGATGAGGGAGATAATACGTGCCTTCACGATCGCCCTCTTCATCATGGACAAGTTTCATATGTCCTAATCCTTCATATTCTTCCATGAACTTGGTGTATTCCGATCGAAGCTGTGGCTGGCGTTGTAGTCGGCGTTCCAATTGTAGTAACCGTGTGGTAGCTTGACTATACGAGCTTCCCAGGGACTCACAATCTTCCTTCATTGGCAGTCGAACAACGTATCTTCCTTTTTCATCTCTGGTGGTATGTTCTTTGAAATGTTGTTCGCATTCGATTTCTTCCCGCGTCCTGGAAGGAGTGGTCACGTCTTCCAATTCCCAGAACTTCTGTAATTGCTTATCCAGTCCATCTTCATATTTGATGAAACAGGCATTTATTTCTAGTGTGTCATTCTCTGTTGCTTGTTGGACCGGCCCTGACAAGATCCACCCTAGTTCTGTTTCTTGTAGTATTGGGTAGTTTCCTGGACGAGTCATTCTCCCATTCCGCAAAAGCTTGAAGAACAACCCTGCTCCCACCAGCATGTCTATGTGTCCAGGATGATAAAATGTAGGATCTGCTAAATCAATATCACAGGGCAAGTTCCAATGTTTATGCTCAATGTAACAATGAGGCATGGTGCCTGTTATGCGTGGGATAACTAAGCATTGAATTTCATCTTGAAATTTACCGGTAACCGCTTGTATAAGTACAGTGACACTGTGACTTGCCTGAGCGGCTGCATTATTGATCCCCTGATTAGATACCGCTTGCCTATGTCTTTTAAGCTTCAGCGTCTGAGCCAGTTGTTCAGTGACAAAGTTTGCTTCACTTCCGCTGTCTAGTAAGGCGCGACAGGTGTGCAGTCTGCCGACGACATTCTTGACCCGAACCATGACTGTAGACACACGGCCGACTGAATACGAGCTGCGCTCTATACCGGCCTTGACATTCCCAGTCAGAATCCATGTATAACATGTAATTGGAAAGTTTCTACTCGTTGCCGGTAGAGCGCACTCCCGTCCCATTATAGGCGCGATAAGGAATAAGCTGAACAGTACGTATATTAAATGTGTAATCTCAAGAACCACTGGATGGATTTTGATGCTGCTTTCACCATTCTGTAAAGGTGATCTCGAGGAAGATTTGTGTAGACAATAATTTATTTATGACCAAAGGGAGCCAAGCAGTAACGATTTCAGTGAAAAGGTCGAAAAAATAGCCTGGCGTCCGTGCGCTTTTTAAGCTTACGCTGGGCGAACCGTTAAAAATATCATTATATTATGAGTGTAAGAATTGTTCAGCGTGAGAAATTCTACAAAAAAGTCCCCGAGAGCATATCTCTATCTTCGATACATCGCCCACTATAAGTGTTTTTAGTTTGGACGGGAGGGGCATTTGGCTTGCATCTCGCCATTCTTAAATTACGTCTGACAGGAATTCCTTGCACATTCATAACTGTTCCCGGGCGAAGCCGGGGCGGGTTGCTAGTGACACTATATAATTATTATCATTATAATTTCCGCATTATCAAAATTAAAATTATATCACAAAATAAAATAGCGTGCTAATAAATCTAAGAGAAATTAGACATACCTTGCACCTTCTTCGGGTACAAGGACACTACTCCAACACCGTCTCATTAAAAGGAAAGAGAGGATCAAAATTACAGCCGGGAACAAGTAGCAGCTAATCGTGTGTTGTGTTTTGTGCTAAGAGATCTTTCGACAAATTAACAGATACCGTGTGCCTTCTTTTTCACGAAGCAGCTGTCAGGACGGGACTTACATAAACTCCTGCTGGACGTTATTCTCGAGGTTGAACAATGCGGTTTCATAATTATAATAACTGTCTCTGATAATCACAAAACTAACACTACAATGATGAGGAATTTAGGGGGAGGGAATTTGCAACCAATGGCCAATCACCCATACGACGAGTCTAGGAATGTATTCCCTAGTTTTGATCATTGTCACATTCTAAAAAGAAACATTAGAACGCAGTTTCTGTAACTAGAGATGACTGATGGTACTGGAATAATTTCAGGGAAATACTTGTCATTACTATACACAATGCAAAAGGGTGAGATCGTCAAACCGGTCAGACACCTCACTAAAAAACACATCGAACCCACTAAATTTGAAAAAATGAATGTTCGGCGTGCCAAGGAAGTGTTCTCGTCAGAAGTTATTGGTGCCATTAGTACACTAAAAGAAAATATAGGCATGCACCCGGAAGCGTACACATTCATGGACGCAGAAGCAACCATTTTTTTTTAAAACGTTAATAAATGGTTCGCTATGCATGACGTAAGCATCACATATCAACATATTCAGTCTAGAAATCCAGATAAAGGGCATTTTTTTCATTAAATGTCAGTCGCCTAAACTGGCTAGAGGAATATTTTCTTTCTTACCTTGAAACTTTGAAAGCTGCTAGTAACGCTGCTAGAAAGGACTTCCTGAGTTCTGAGACTTACGAAGCTACCTATACAATTAATCACGGATTCAGCTGTCCAGTTCATAAGGTATCTTCTAAAAATGGGTAGAGGAAAGTCGCCAAATATGGGGAGTTTTTTATAGGGCTCACATTAGACATAAGAAGGAACGGAATAATTTTGGTTTTCTCACCAATGTTAACCTCAGGCGATATACTATGTATATTACAAATATGGGCACGTTTGGTGTTGTAATACCCTCTGATATTATTGTTAACTTTAAAAGTGCACTTTCCTCGTATTAGGCAACCGGGTTTCGTAATATGGGGAGGTGAGAAGCCTCACGGTTTTTATTTATAATAGGTACACTGAATAGTATACCCTACTAATTAAAGCATTAATTCTGACATTTTTTCGTGTGGCCTCCTGAGAGGCCGAGTGCAGGTCTTTCTAGTCGACGCCCGTGGGCGACCTGCACGTCAGGATGAGAGATGGAATGGATGAAGATGAATGAAACTGGGCAAGGATGTGGAAGGAAGCGGCCGTGGCCTGTTAGAAGGTACCGTCCCAGCATTTGCCTGGTGTTGAAAAATGGGAAACCACGAAAGATCATTTCAAGGACGGCCGACGGTGGGGCTCGAACACACGCGTCTACCGAGTCAGCAGAGAGCTTGGCCCCATGGCCTAAAGCTGCGCTTTAGCCAGCGTAGCCACTACTGTCGATAATTCTGACAATGTAATGAAATCATGAACACAAATAGTACAAAAATACAAAAATGAATATTTTAAGTAAATAACAGTCCTAGTTTCCTGTTGCCGAACTTCCAAACCGTTCAGCAGAAAAATGCATAAACTTTAATGAATACCGAGTGATTCTGATCGAATTCAACTGTAACGAGGTGCAAGGTATGTCTAATTTCTCTTAGATTTATTAGCACGCTATTTTATTTTGTGATATAATTTGCATTTTGATATTGTGGGAATTATAATGATAATATAATAGTGTCACTAGCAACCCACCCCGGCTTCGCCCGGGAACAGTTATGAATGTGCAAGGAATTCCTGTCAGACGTAATTTAAGAATGGCGACGTGCAAGCCAAATCCCCCTCCCGTCCAAACTAAAAACACTTATAGTGGGCGATGTATCGAAGATAGAGATATGCTCACGCGGACTTTTTTGTACAATTTTTCATGCTGAACAATTCTTACACTCATAGTATATTGATATTTTTAACGGTTTGTCCAGCGTAAGCTTAAAAAGCGCACGGACGTCAAGTTCTTTCTTCGACCTATTCACTGAAATCTAAAATCGTTACTGCTTGGCTCCCTTTGATCATAAATAAATTATTTTCTACAGAAGTCTTCCTCGATATTACCTGTACAGAATGGTGAAAGTCGCATCAAAATCCTTCCAGTGGTTCTCGAGATTACCCGTGATATCCAAGAATCGGGGACTTTGTTTTACACTAAGTAGAGATAAGTCTTAGTCGTGCAATGCTTGGTGAACAGCGCTGTGTGAGCAGTTGAGTAACTAACAAGATTTCATGAAAAAGGTCTCATTGTCTAGGCCGGTATGAGCGCATTCAGTCGGCCGTGGTAGACATGACCACTTGTGATCTTAACCTTCCCTTAACAGTGTGGTATGACAGTGTGAGTTTCATCTGATCCACTCCGTGTAGTTTTTTTTTTGCTCTTCATTGGTTGCGTGAGACTCCCTGTGAAGCAGTGAATGATGTTTCCCTCCACACTTCTTACAAAAACTTGATGTACAATTAGGAGCTAGATGAGAACCCTGTAAACAATTGTAACAGTGTTTGCTTGTTGTCACCAGCTGTTTCCGTTCTTCTACGCTTAGCCTTGCGAACTGTGGACATTTGAATAGGAAGTGATTTTCCTTACAGCATGCACAAGTGATCTTCTGGGTTGCAACATACGAATGATGTTTAGGTTTAGTCGCCTTATGTTGACTATCCCTCCCCTCTGTAGAAAACGCTTGTTTGCTACCCGTTTGACTGACAGATTTTATATTTTCCAATGCCTGACGTCTATGTTCCACAAAATGAAGCAGTTCATCTAATGTTGGCAGTTCCTGGCTATTGAGCTTTAATTCCCATTCCTTTCTGGTGTCCACATCAAGACCTTGTAAATACACATGCATCAATAATACCTCATGCAATGGGATTGAAAGGTTCAATGCCTTTAATGCATTTAAATTACCGGAAAATGAATTGGAATGTCTCACAAGTTCTGGTGCACATTCCCTTTGTACAGGCTTCAATGACATTAATTCCTGCACTTGAGTAGACGCAATAAGGCGCTTATTCTCATATCTGTCTACTAATAGTCTCCATGCTACAAGGTAATTGCCTTCCGTGATTGGAATACTCTGAATTAGTTGACTAGCGGCCGCCTTACAAGAAGATACTAAATACTGAAATTTTTGTATTGTTGGTACATCTTCATTCTCATGCACCATCACTCTGATGGAGTCTGAAAATGATAACCATTTCTCGTATTCACCATTAAAACTAGGCAGGGTAATTGGTGGAAGTTTTACTTGCCTACGCCTTGTTGAGTTACACGAGCCATGTGCACTGCCAACTTGCGAACCACCTGACTGATATTCCGGATTCTGTTCAGCTAGTATTTTCATCATTTCGTACTTGAACCTATAATAGCTTGCTTCAAATTGTTCCGTCTCTTCATCATGACTCTGATCCTCAGGTTCCTTTACTTCTAAATTCGACTGAATTTCACCGTAATTAGCCTACTTCTAATATCTACCATGTCCTCAAATCGCAGTTGAATTTCATTTAAACCTTTAGTTTCGTCGTCAAATTCACTAAAAAATTTCGCCATTCTCGTCAGCTGACCCTTTACTACTGCTCTTTTCCGTATTAACTTTAGCCTTTCTGCGGGATCCATGATTTATGGGATAATGTTTAGGAAAGCCTGAGTAAAATAATGTGCTTGTAATTACGTGCCCTGAGTAGTTGTGACGATAACGAAGCCGCCGTTTCACAGTTTCGACCAGGGACTCGCTAACTGGTGTAGTTAGTCCACCTTTGTAAATATCCACCCTATTGTGAATATTATTGCCGTAGCCGTTACTCTACCGTATATATCACTTGCTGAATGTTAAGCGTGTATTCATAACCTTGTAGTATGTCCGCTTGATGACCATAGATCCGGCCCCATAGGACCAAAATGTTGGGCTTATCGAAATGTTGGTTTTAATACACACACGTGTATTAAAATAGCTACTTTACCTATTTACATAAATATGCAGACAAAGATACACACTAAATATATTATTTATTCTTGGGGTTTTACCATAACTTATATACCGTAGTGGACTGTATTCCGTCGCGATGTTGTTCCAACAATCATCCTTGTTGCCAACCCATAAACCAAAAACTCCCAACCAAAGCCGTAAGGTCCCGTGACCACAAACACATAGATTATCTAACAACACGTAAGTAAGAATTTGAGTTCTTTAGCACTAGATAAAGCAATTGACATCGTATGCAAAGATCAACAAACAACATGTAACTAAGAGGTTGCGTTCTTGTAACACTAGATAAAGCTACTAATCTCGTATGCATAGATTAACAATAAACACGCAACTAAGAGGTTGCGTTCTTTAAACACTAGATGAAGCTACTGGCCTCTTATACATAGATACACCATAAACATGGAACGGATTGCAGTGTAAAATCCTAATCTGGCTGAAATTTAGTGCACAATATTCCTACCAAATTGTGCAATGACGTAGTGAAAACCACATGGGTTACTTTCAATTTTGAACGCCGAAAACTTGCCGGGCGATGGCATGAGCATGGAGGTGGGAAGAGGTAAAGCTGACCTTGAATCCTAGCAGCACGCGATGGCGTTCAAAACTGAAAGTTGCCCGTGCGGGTTTCACTACGTCATTATACAACTTTATAGGAATATTGTGTACTAAATTTCAACCAGATTAGGAGTTTAAACCGCAATCCATTCCCTTTTATGAGCTTGCGTTCTTATGACCCTAGATAAAGCTATTGACCTCATATGCACTGATTATCATTAAACACGTAACTAAGAGCTTGTGTTCTTATAGCACTAGATAAAACTATTGACCTCGTATACTTAGATAAACCATAAAAAAGTAACTACTGTATAAGACTTGCACTGTACTTAAGAGCTTACGTTCTTATAGCACCGCATAGATGACGTTACTGACCTAGTAAGTTATACACAGATGTCGGAACACTGTTGCCACGGTTACCATGTGAAGAAATTGATGACGCTAATTCCAAATATATGGTGGATTCGGTGGCGTAGTTGTTAGCATGCTGAGCTTCTATGCCCAAGATCGCGGGTTCAACCCGGCCGAAGTCATAGTTTTTTTAAATCCCTCAGTATGCCTTCCTTTTGAGGGGAAGTAAAGCCGGCGGGCCCATGTCATAGACTTATGGCATTTGAAAGAACCTTCCACTAACTACAATTGTGTGAAGCTAAATTTGTAGGTTAGATTTGATTAACGCTCTTTAGGTTCCAACGTTCGCCACCAGGTGCCGGTTGCGGTAGCATCTAGTAGCTAAGTTCACAGCTAGGTGCCGTTGACGGTAGCATTTGGTAGCAAAAGTAGGAATTACTTGAAATTGATTGGATGCAGGCCTTACCTGAATTACGGATAACACACACTAATACAGCCATCACAATTAACACCGATTATCAGAAAGATAAATCAGAAACCTCTATGGATATCAAACTGGTAGGGGAGAAACTAAAGGAAGTAGGAGACTTCTGTTACTTAGGAAGCAAAATAACCAGTGATGGACGAAGCAAAGAGGATATAAAAAGTAGTTTGGCTCAGGCAAGGAAAGCATTTCTACAGAAAAGGAATCTGTTGACATCGAATATAGATTTAGGAAGACATTTTTGAAAACCTATGTCTGGAGCGTTTCACTCTATGGAAGTGAAACTTGGACTATTGGTGCAGCAGAAGAGAGGAGAATTGAAGCGTTTGAAATGTGGTGTTACAGGAGAATGGTGAAGATCAGATAGGTAGATAGGGTTACAAACGAAGAGGTTTTAAGACGAGTGGGAGAGGAGAGATGTTTCTGGCGAATGCTAATGAATAGACGAGATGGGTTGGTAGGACACATACTAAGACACTCAGGAATAGCAAGCTTAGTTATGGAAGGGAGGGTCGAGAACAAGAACTGTAGGGGTAGACCAAGGTTAGAATATGTTAAACAGATTGCCTCGGATGTAGGGTGTGGTAGCTATGTAGAGATGAAACGATTAGCTCAGGACATGGAGGCATGGAGTGCTGCATCAAACCTGTCAAAAGACTGAAGACTTCAAACAAACAAACATCAGACAGGTTCTACACACATTCAAAGTACACGAGGGTACATGAACACGTTCTCGCAGCCACTAAACTGAGACACCAACCAACTAATTTCAAATAGACCCCCCAACACAAAAACACAGGCGTATCCGTGAGGAAATAATGTACACCCCTGATATTAACGTAGGTGCTGCCGTCACGTCTGTAAGTCTAAAACAACAATCATTTCGCGTCTCACCTCATGCTAAGCATAAGGCTTATTGTAATACTGTTTACACAGGTCCTAAACACGTGTGGTATACAGAAGGTGACTTCCTTTGTGTTTTCTGCGTCTCCCATTCCATTGTCCTCTGCTATGAAGTCTGGATAGGGGGCCACAGAGAACTGTTTCAGACAGCTGGTAGCGCCCTGAGCCACTGAGCTCTAGACCGCTCATTATTCTGACCAGACATGACAGGCCCTCTCTAATTTAACCAAGGAATACTCTAAACAAATATGGAGCACACTAATAACAAGGAGATTTAACGTACATACACCTCCGTAAGTTGGGCTGCCTATAGTAATAGGAGCTCTTGGAAAGCAGATCTGGACAACAAACCCCTGATGTGTCGGCAACCTCTATTGCACACGTTTGTGTAAGAAGTTAGCGCTTAGGAACTTCCCTACAACAACCATATTTACTAAAATCTCACAATGATATTGTTCATTTAGGAGCTTCGTGACATCGTGGCCATGTACTTACTGTAGGTATATGTGATATCTGACTGACAACCTGTTTATTGTGATTAATTGTGTTAATTTTATACTAAACAAATACCTAACCTTTCAAAGCCAGCTGCTAACAATAAATATGAAATATTATTGTCTGATTTTATATAGGGTGCTCAAAAACAAGGTTACAGAAAATAAATAGTATATAGTCCACATTTCTCAAGTTTGGTACACTTTGTTGAAACTTTCTTGTCAAGGATACTTAATTTTTTCCTGGTAAGTAAGGAACATGTGGATTGAAAAGAAGAATGGATTGGTTTTTATAGAACAATTATTTTGAGCTGTTTAAAAATTAACAAGCTCAAAACATATTTTACCTCTTAAAATGTATGATTTTCTAATTTCTAAATGGAAAGGATAAAGATTATTTTAAGTATATTTTGTTCATTCTCTAAAACTACATGGTTACCAACACATTACAGAAGATCAGGCATGCAACTTAAGTAGTTCTTGAGAAAAGTGTACCAGAATCTCTAAAATATTAACTTGCGGGATTGTTTTCTGTGAACTTGGTTTCCAACACCCTGTACAAAACCGGACAATAATATTTCATATTTATTATTAGCAAGTGGCTTAGAAAGGTCAGATCTTTGTTTAGTGTAAAATTAACAATCATTGACCAAACGGAAATACGAGAGCTGTTTTTTAAGTAATACCCGTTGTGATATTATGCCGTTGCAGCGCTGCGGTCGGCATCCCGTGCAGGTGCTCTGTGTACCTGCATCTATTGGCAAGGCTGAGACGCCATTACGGCAACAGTCGCCCATGCGTGGGTGTGTTGACAAGCTTTTGAAATGGCATCGTCGATCGCGAGTCCCGCCGACCCATAAACGAGACAGAAAACTCCCCTGTGAGATATCCTGCCGTTTGGCTACCACTGTCAGGCAAATTGCGTGCTTACCAGGAGAACTGCGTATGTTTAGGAGTTCTCCTGACCACATGCGCAATTTGCCTGACAGTGGTGGCCAAACGGCAGGATATCTCACAGGGGAGTTTTCTGTCTCGTTTACGGGTCGGCGGGACTCGCGATCGGCGATGCCATTTCAAAAGCATGTCAACTCACCCACACATGGGCGACTGTTGCCGTAATGGCGTCTCAGCCTTGCTAATAGATGCAGGTACACAGAGCACCTGCACAGAATGCCGACCGCAGCGCTGCAACGGCGTAATATCACAACGGGTATTACTTAAAACAGCCCTCATAACAGAAATTTGTTATTAAAATTTGCAAATTTAAATGTGCAAAATAAGCCATTGTCACAGCCCAGTGTCCTTTAATACATGGAATTAATTTTTTCTAATTTTTGTAAATTTCCTTTATTTAAATCCAACAGTATAATATCGATACCATACGTAGTGTGTTAAGTAAGTGATGAGGCTGGTAGGGAAGTGTGCGATCAGACAACACTGGAGACGCGGGACTTGAGGAGAGGCAGGGACACATGAAATACGTCATCAGTGCGAGAGTAACGTTGATTGTCCGTAGAGATTGTTTTAGTGACCCAGGTTTTGCTTGTGCGTTCTGACAATCAGTGACACGAATTTTATTTAATCAACACTTTGACCGAGAGGTTCTTCATGCGTGTGAGACCGAACATCGAACAGAACTGGGTATAGCATCACGACAATGCACCTTGGTCACACAGCGATTTCAGTGAATCAGTAGTTGATTGGTGAGTACAATGTGTGGCTCCGCAGTCTCCTTATTCACCCGATTTGAGTCCTTTGACTTTCTCATCTTCACAATGTTGAAACACACTTCAACGGACGTCGGTTTTGGGGCACTGGACACTATTCAAACGGCTCTAACCGATCTGCTGAAGGCAATTCCAGTATACAAGTTCCAGCACTGTAATGAGGAATAGAAGAACCGCCTCTAGCCCTGTGTGGCTTCTCAAGGTAGTTAATTTGAAGGAAACGGTGTTGAATTGTAATGATATTGCAGTGCTTGATTTCTAGAAATAGAGGTTCGATGGTATTACAAATTATTAGCCTGTAATAAAGAAATCTTTGGTTATTCGAAATCGTAAACAATTTATTGAATTCCAAATTTTATTTTGCAAAACATGCACAAAGATGTCTTGTAGAAAAAGGATAAAAGCAGTTAAAAGCACATTTTCATGATTGCTTAAGTAGATTGCCCTTCCTAAAAGATATTCGGAAACTTCAACACGTTTTCATCATGCTTCTTGTCTCCAGATCTCTCCTTACTCTTAATGGGTAATACTGAACGGTATCCAGACACAAGCCGTGAGTCAATGTATGTGACTTAACTGGGTTAAGAGAGATGAGGAGGCCCATTGATCTTCGCAAACAACAGACCATTCAGTGACGATCTCAATGGTGTGATAATGAGGTTCATCTGTGAGAAACCCTCTAATTAAATGATTTTAATAATCGTCATTTTTAAAACATTATCTAAATGACACTAAGAGCACAAAAGTTGAAAAGCTAGAAGACCGGGAAAATTGTCAAAATGCGTAAAGAGCTCTATCATATAACAAAATAAATTTTAAAAATTACTTCCAGCTTAAATGATATGTAGAAGAAAAAAAAACTTGTGTAAAATGCGTATTTTTAAAATGGAACTTGTTCTACGGATTTGAATGAAATTAAAGTTTGATTATTTTAACCTATTCTTTAATTCTTTATCTTCAATTTATGGGAAGCAGATTTTTAAATTTCTCAAACGGAAGTAGATATTTCGATTTCGACATAAATGGGTCGACACAAGGAGAAATAATTTCAACTCTGCAATTTGCTGATGACATAGTCCTCTTGGCCGACACGCCTGAGGATTTGAATGAGTTTTTGAATGGTATGGAATCCGCCTTACGGAAAGAATACATGATGAAAATTAATAATAGTAAAACAAAACAAGATGTTCAGTAAAGAACATATAGCCTACTTTCTCCTAAATGCATGGGTATTGTTATAACTCTTTGTCCTTTTCAAGGAGTATAATTGAATGTTGGTTGTAGTAGCTTGTTGAAATACAACGTGCTCTAGGGATATTAAACATGAATATGAGGTGCCCTTTGCTAGTGCTACCTCTGTAAAAAATTCATTCAATTCGGTTTCACCGTGTTTGAATTGATATGGGGAATGGATTTGCACACATACATGGCCGCTATTTGCAAACTATTGGGCTGATGACCTTGTAGTCAGTCATAAGATGCTTTCCACAAAAAAAGCATGTTGTTGCAAAATCTGGTAGAGATCAAATTATTAGGATGGTCGTAATTTGATTTAAGCTTTTAACATTTGGGTGGCCGTCATTCCGTTTCCGTCAAGATGGCGGCAATATAAAACATGACACTGTGGTACCCTTTACTAGTGCTACCTCGGTACCAAATTTCGTTCAATTCGGTTTCACCGTGTTTGAATTGATAGGGGGAATCGATTTGCACACATACTTGGCCACCATCTGCAAACTATTGGGCTGATGATCTTGCAGATTGGTCAGAATATACTTCTCACATAAGGATATGTTGTTGCAAAATTAGACTAGATTATTAGGTTAGTCGTAATTACATTTTAGCTTTTAACATTTAGTTGGCCACGATTACGTTTCCGTCAAGATGGCGGTGGTATGAAACATGACACTGAGGTGCCCTTTGCTAGTGCTACCTCTGTACCAAATTTCGTTCCATTCGGTTCCACCGTGTTCGAATTAATAGGGGGAATCGATTTTCACACAAAGATGGCCGCCATCCGCAAACTCTTAGGCTGATGACCTATTAGTTTGGTCAAAGGATGCTCCCCCAATAAAGGTATGTTGTTGCAAAATTTGGTAGAGATCGGATGATTAGCTTAGTCGTAATTTGATTTAAGCTTTGAACATTTGTGTGGCCGCCATTACGTTTCCGTCACGATGGCGGCGATATAAAACATGACACTGAGGTGTCCTTTGCTAGTGCTAACTTTGTACCTAATTTCGTTCAATTCGCGTTCACCATGTTCGAATTGGTAGGGGGGGGGGGGCAGACATTCAGAGTACACACACTCACACACTGACGCACTCACACACACACACACACACACACAGACACACTTCTTTTTTCGCCCTGTGTTGATCTCATAAGTCTACTTTCATTTTTTGCAAAAATCGATATTAGGCTAAATACTGGAATGCAGCCGAAATAGATCAGAAACCTCTATGGACATCAAATCGGCAGGTGAAAAGCTGAAGGAAGTAAGAGACTTCTGTTACTTAGGAAGCAAAATAACTGGTGATGGACGAAGAAAAGGGGATATAAAAAGTAGGTTGGCTCAGGCAAGGAAAGCATTTCTACAAAAAAGGAATCTGTTGACATCGAATATAGATTTAGGTATTAGGAAGTCATTTTTGAAAGCCTTTGTCTGGAGCGTGGCGCTCTATGGAAGTAAAACTTGGACTATTGGTGCAGCAGAAAAGAGGAGATTTGAAGCATTTGAAATGTGGTGTTACAGGAGAATGATGAAGATCAGATGGGTAGATAGGGTTACAAACGAAGAGGTATTAAGACGAATGAGAAAGGAGAGATGTTTCTGGCGACTGCTAATGAAGAGAAGAGATAGGTTAGTAGGACACATACTAAGACACCCAGGAATGGCAAGCTTAGTTATGGAAGGAAGGGTTGAGGACAAGAACTGTAGGGGTAGACCAAGGTAACAATATGTTAAACAGATTGCCTCGGATGTAGGGTGTGGTAGCTATGCAGAGATGAAACGATTAGTTCAGGACAGGGAGGCATGGAGGGCTGCATCAAACCAATCAAAAGACTGAAGGCTCAAACAACAACTAGCACTCATTGTAGTGGGTCTAGTGAAATACATACAGCAAAGAATGCGGTCTAACCCTTGGTGTCCATGACTTGTTAGTTGAGTGTGCATTACCATGCCAAAAACACATAAGAGGTGTTTGGGTAGTACACCGAATATTCAAAAGTGGAATTCTAAAACTGAAAAGCAGAAATTAGTGACATTCAGGAACGAACCTGGAACGAGTCGGCAACAAGGTTAAGATAACGTAATCATTGAACGATCAACAATAACAGATGACACTACTTCAAAGAAACGCAAATCTCTCCAACAGAAGAGGACGACAGACGATACTCGTATGGTTTCATGCAAAGCGTTAGACCACATCTTTTGCCGTAGGTAGTTCATTATTTGGATGTAATTTTTCTTTTTTTTTTTCTTTATTGTCATCCTAAAATCTTACTTCCCAAGTCATGTATTCAACATTACTGTAAGTTCCTACACCTGAAGGGCTAGAACTGTGAATTTTTTTTATTAAAGAGAGGTACCGGAACGCCATTCCGGCACGTTCCGCCTCAAATTGAGCCCTGCGTATTGGAATAAAATCTGGTAACAAGTAGTTCCGTGAAGAACTGAAGCCTATTTTCATATATCCTACTTATGTTAATTGCCTCTATCAACATACACAATTTGGGTTCGATTGCTGTAATATATTCGTAGATATTGAGAACCGACTAAATATTTCGGATGGTCGCCATGTTGCATTAAAAAAAATGTACGTCTTATAGTAAAGTACTACTACATTAAAATTATAGTGCAGGTGTAGCATTCAAACTTCAATCACTGATTAGGACACAGGAAATAAAATCGAGATTTTAAAATTTCGCAAAACCGCCATATTGAGGTTCTGTAATTAATTGAACTAAATTAGATGCCAGTGAATTACAATGTGTATAAAAATTTGCTGTACCAAGTATGGTTGCGATTGGATGGTTAAATCGCGAGAAAAGTATATTTAAAAGTTTCAACTTCGCTTGCCCGCCATGTTGGTTTTGTAGTTAACAGATTTTTGAAAGTCTCATAGGTGAACGTTTAGTAGTACCCTTTATCACCGTACAAAATTTCATTGTGATATCGGTAATAGTTTCGGAGATATAGAATGCCGGTGAAATATTTCGCACAGCCGCGATGTTGGATTGGTGAGACGTAATGCAATTTGAAGGGCACGGCCGTGGTCGGCCAAAATGGTGCTATGACCTTAACGAGTTTCGGTCCAGCCATTTAGTAGTTATTAGGACACACACACACACACACACACACACACACACACACACACACACACAAACACACACAGACAGACATAAAGACAGACAGACACACACACATATGCACTCACACACGGACAAAAGGTGATCTCATAAGCCTATTTTTTTTTTCATAAATGAAAATATGCTAAAAATATCAGTCTCATTACTTAATCTACACGCCTCATATGTGGTTGTTGGCAAAACTTTCAAATAAGACTATCATATTATTATAGGATATTCACTTTCCTCACGGTCCCCTTATACTTTGCTCGCGGAAGTGTGTTACGCTGCTGATGTGGGATCATCAATCACTCTTCAATTCACGAAGGTTGGAATGTGGTGCGTTCCCAGGAGCACTGACCACAGTTTCCACCTCAAAGAACATGTCTAATCTGTGAGATAAATTATGTCCTAAATATCTGCCTCGACGCTCTTTTGCGTAGTCTTGACTTTGTGGAGAAGACAGCTCTACTTGGGAGGAAGTTTCAAGATTCATCTTCTTTGTGCATTCTACTGTTAAGCTCTTTGGGCCTCCCTCCAGGAGCATCTAACGGAAAGCACCTACTACTTTCAACATGGACACGTTTTAGAGCTAGGGGTTTATCTCTGATTAGCAGTAGTGCCCGGCTTCACCCGGTGGATTTTTTTACAGAACTGGAGCGCTCGAGGATATGGATTGGAATAAAGGAAAGGAAATTTGAAAACACCAACGCTTATTGCAGCTGATAACCTCAGTATACTGCACCAACACCATCGCTCTTATACAGAGGCATACTATTGTCATGATGATACCTGTTTTAAGGGGCCGAAGAAATCTTTTTGCACTAATTACTCCCCGTGACTGCAATTTATAAGCAGCTCGCAATTCTGCACCAGAACATTAGTAGGGGCGACGTGATGCAGCCCGCATTACATGGCAACAATAGACTTCGGTACTATTGAAGCCGTTCTGGACCGCTTGTTCTTCCGACTTACTGAACAAAAACCTGAGAGGTGTAGCCTAATGCTACATAGCCTAAACTATTCCTCTTGAATCAGGCTATCATATACAAAAATAATTTTTCGAATCCGACTGGTGGTTGCAGAGATTAGCGCGTTTAAACATATAAACACACGAACGAACACACAAACTCTTCAGCTTTATTATATTAGTATAGATTAGGCTTGCCACGGTAGGTGAGTGGTCAACGTGTCAGTCTACTAACCCCAAGCTTGCAGGTTCGCTCCTAGTCGTGGCAAGTGATTTTTGAAAGGCGGAAAAATTACGACACCATATCATACGATGTTGGCATGTCAAAGAACCCATTCGAATTCAGTAGGCCGTGTTCATAATAGCAAAATTAATCTCGGGAGTTTCCGTCAACACAAAGTTCCTAATTTCTCTACTAGAAAGCGATATAGTGTTAAAAAGCTTAGATAAGGAAGGAAGCTTTCAGTTTTACGTGACCATTAATCGTGCGATCATGAGCCACGGGACCTCCTTTTTACGTGGAATCCGAACCACAGGGTGGCATTTCACTTTTAAAATCTCACATGCATTGGCCGGGAATCGAACCTGGTCCACCTTGGTGAGAGGCTAACACCCTGACCGCTGCGCCACAACGGCCCCCGGAGCTTAGATATCTAACCTCCTTGACTTTCATAGTGCTTCAGGGAACAACGAAATTCGACACGCAAACTACCATTTGGGTGTCAAATAACAAAGCTTGCACCTGGCACCCGAGGCCATGTGATATGATAATCCCTTCCTATATTATTCTGCTAAGGTCCCATTCCAATTGTGTACCAAAAATAAGGTCCCATTAACGCCAACCTACACATATGGGGCTCCTACAGGTTCAGCATAACCCAATGCGTAAGTGAAACGCACTCACTCTTTAAATAAGGTTATCACTGAACCAAATTAAACTGTAAAATTCATCAATACATACAGTATAATGCGCTTAAGTGGGTCAAAGGGCACTCTAGAATTTTTGCACGCAATTTTCACGTGTGAGTGTGTCACGAAAGTTTTTTTCACCCTGGCGACGGGTGCCTTTCGGACGAGCCCAGTCGTCAGCTTGCTCGCCGAGGCTGGCGTACCTCCTTTACACCTGAGGCGCCAACAAGTACTGCTGACCTATGCTGCAACTATTCGACAGATGCCCCTTCATCCAAGCTATCCATGTTTGTTTTCCAATCCGAATCGCCGGCTGTATGATGCGCTCGCCCAAGCCACTCGGCCGGTGGGGATTCGCTTGGATGACTTATACCGTCAGTTCCGATTTCCTTCTGTCTCCTGTATCGTCCGAGTACCTAGCAAGGCCCCTCCGTGGATGGTCTCTCGCCCTGATATCATCCTGGATCTGCACACCGGCCCCAAGTCGGACACTGACTCCTCCGTCCACTGGAGGCTGTTCCAGTCCGTGGTGAGCCGGTATCCGGGATCAGGGCTTCTATTCACGGACGGTTCGAGGGTAAACGAGAAAGTAGGCTGTGCATTTGTGGTTGAGGATCGTCGGTTTCTCTTTTCACTTCCCGATGCCTGTGGCGTGTACACAGGGGAGCTCTATGCCATCTTAGAGGCTCTGCGGTACACGTAATCAGACGATCACCAGCACTTTCATGTGTGTACTGACTCTGAGTGCGCTGCAAGCGATCGATGTGTGTTTCCCGAAGCACCCTTTGGTCCAGCGTGTGCACGACCTGCTCGTCAGTTCGCGTAACGCTGGGGCCGGGGTGTCCTTTGTGTGGCTTCCTAGCCACATGGGTATTGCGGGAAACGAGCTTGCTGATCAGGCGGCGAGAGAGGCAGTCGCACTGCCCTCGCTACCGTACAAGGTGCCTGCTAGTGATGTGCGCTCTCAGTTGCGGCATTCGATCCTGTCGCACTGGGAGGAAGCATGGCGTGCCACGCCTCCACCCAACAAACTGAGAGGCATCAAGGAGACAACAAAGGTGTGGAAATCTTCCTTCCGATCTCTCCGGAAGGAAGCTGTGGTACTCTGTCGACTCCGGATCGGCCATGGGATTGCTACGCACTCCCACTTGCTGAAGAGAGAAGATCTCCCTGTGTGTCCTTGCGGCGCCCACCTAACCGTGGCACACCTTCTCTTGGAGTGTGTGGATCTGGCCGATCTGCGCAGGACTCTTTAACTGCCAAATACCCTCTCCCTTATTCTCCCTGATGACGGGCCGTCAGCTGACCTCGTCATCCGGTTCATGAGGGAGAGTGGTTACTTTTTTAAGTTTTAATGTGTAGTTACGACTGTTAATTCAGGTTAAATCTGTTTTATGTTTTTTATTGTGTTCATCTATTTTATTGTTCACTATGCCTTATTTGTTTTATCCTTTTATACCATCCGCCTTTTATTTATTTTTTATTCAAATAAGGCATAATTTTTGGGGCTCACTGTCTGTTTTATAAAGACCATTTTCGTTTCATCCATGGCAGTGAGTTGTTTTTATCTACATCCTTTCATTTCACGCCATTTCATTTCATTAGGGGCCGATAACCTCGATGTTAGGCCCCTTAAAACAACAATTATCATCATCATCATCATCATCATCATCTTTTTCACCCGACTATAAGGGGTCTCCGAGAACCACATTTAAAGGCCCTTAAATTAACAGTGTCTGTGATATTCCCAGAAAACTAAGTTCGCTCTGATATATCTATGAAGGAATGACAAACCCCTAACCACTGCACCAGTAGCTGAATTGATAAAGTCTGATTATTCATACCAAGGATAAATCAGTCATAGCATTCATGATTGAGATTTTGCTAAGTGTACTCTTTACAACTAGAATATTCGCGGGTGAAGCCGCGACGGGTAATGCTAGTTATTATTATCTGTGATTAGCGTGGAGAAAGAACCGACAGTAGTTATCATGGCCAAAAGTGCTCGTCATCTAGGCTATGCATTCTGATTATTCAGTGCACACATCCATTTGTTGCTACAAGAACATATATTTGAAAATAGTTAATGTACGCCAATTCTATCTATGTCTATGTTTTCACCCTCATTAATTCCTCCAACGGGGATGAGATGTGATAACATTCCACGTGGCTGGTGGTTTCTACGGCCGGGTGACCTTCCTGATGCTAATTCCACGAGAGGGGTTAATGAGAGATGAATGAAAGTTCAATTTCAAGTAGTTCCAATTTGGCTACCTGATGCCACACTGTCACTGACACTGCCATCCAGCGGCAAACCTTGGAACTTGATAGAGTGTTTCTCACCAAACAACCTACTAATTTAGCTACACACTACTAATTGTAGTGGTAGGTTCTTTTTCATGCCATAAAAATCTATGACATGGGCCTGCAGGCTTTACTTCCCCACGGGATTTTAACGCTCTTAATTAATTTTATGGCATGTAATTAATATTAATTGTAGTAGTGTGTAGGTAAATTTGTAAGTTATTTGGATAGAAACGCTCTATCAAGTTCCAACTTTCGCCGTTAGGTTCATAGACGGAGACATCTCTGGTAGCCGAAGTTGGAACTACTTGATGGGGAGTCTACGGACGTTCAATTAAAATATCCCGCTCAACTTTTCTTAACTTTTCTTAACCTTTCTCAACCTTTCTCAACATTTCTTTTCAAAGCTTTTCTTAACCTTTCTCAACATTTCCTAACTTTTAATAACTTTTCTTAATACCAGGACCAATAAGTTGTTGTTCATTCTTTTAGGGGCTTTGCGACATCTTGGCCATGTAGCCCCGTGAACTTGTGTGTGTGTAGGAGTTGTCTGATAACCTGTGTCACTGTCATGTCTGTGCTAGTGTTTGTATTTGTAATCGAGGTAAGATTTGGGTACGAAGTGGACGTGGTCTTAAGTTAGGTATCGTCCCGGGATTTACCTGGAGTAAAAGTGGGAAAACCACGGAAAACCACTTACAGAAAGGCAGTGGTTGTTGTTGTTGTTGTTTTCATTCGTGGGGCTTGGACATCGTGGTAATTCAACCCCGTGTAATTGGGTGAGCGTGGAATTTCCTCTGATCTGTGTTATTGTGATACTGCATTAGTGTGTGTATATGTAGGCTACTACAGGCGTGGATTGGGAAACCACGGAAAACCACTTCCAAGATGGCTGATGTGGGAATAGAACCCACCCCTTGTCAGTTTTGCCTCACGAGGCTGAGTGTACCCCGTTCCTGCACTCAGACCAGATTTAAATTTCTTGGTTGAGCCTTGAATCGAACACGAACCGTCACGATGACAACCAACAATACTAGTTGCTACGTCACAAGGAGGACTCAATTGAAGTTGTCAATCTTTTTCTTTCTCATGTCTGTGTTTCAGGCGGCCTTCATCTCATTACATGTCCTTTCTGTAACAGTTCTAATTATGTGTTGAGGACCAATGCGCCACGCCGTGCACACAGCTCATGGCGCATGCTATGGAATAATAAACATGACACTGCTGTTTATTTTGTGTGCAGTGAGCAAGTCTGCTTGCGGCACTCCTCAGAGTTTGTTTGTTGTGGTCTAGTCTTCTCCTTGTTGCTTATTTCGGTAACCAGCTGCTAAGTGAGTGCTCCACGTCACGTCATCTTTTTTAGATTAGTACATCATGCAACGAGCCTATAATTGCAATAATTAAGACACGAGTATGTTTATAAAACGAGTCATACCCTATAACGAGTGTCTTAATTACCATTATAGGCGAGTTGCATACGACTGTTTATGTTCGACGATAATTATAACATTATTATATGTTTTAACATAAGTATTCATAAATATCTGTTGAGAGTCAGGCACTTGAATTTTGTGATCGGAGTGCGAGCGCTGGGTATGATATCTCTGTCTTTCAAGCTCTCTGACTGACCGACCGACCGACGCATGCGCTCTGTGTGCTTGCAATGCCATATTATGCAGGTCATATGTTTACATCTGCCGTCCCTCACTAATATTGTCACCGGAGTCGTTCGAAGGCAATGCGCTGTGCAGAAATTAAAGTCGGTGATATTAAAGTACAGTGCTACTTCTTGTCTCATATTCGACAGTTTATTTACGCGAACATATGTACGGTGCGTATTCCATGTCGGTAATTTATATAGGAAGATGTTGTATTTATGTCCGACATGTTGGATTTTGAGCGCATGCGCGAAGGTATCCTTACCTAATTGGTCAATGAATGAGCTCTGATTGGCTGGAGAAACTGTATCGTAATGAAAAACAGTGTTATAATGACCATCGTTATGATACAGTTTTCTGACGCATAATGTTTACATTTCGACATCGTCGAACATAAATGTATGTACTTCCCTTTCACGAATTGATTGCCAGTGGTCGAGATGGGAACTATATTTTGTTTGCTTGTGTTACACGTCAGGCTACTTTGTTGACAGGTGCAGTTTCGTGAGTAGGATATGACTCAGCTCCAGTAGCCTCAGTCATCGTTTAACTTTTCTTGGTGACATGAGTTCGTGTGACGCCCAATGCTGCTTGACTTATGTGCTGAATGCACTCTGTCATCGCTGTGTTCCCCGTTTCACCCCGAGGGGCAGCTGCAACAATAAACAACAAATACTGGCACAGCCACGTCAAATCGTAAATGGGTAATATTGCTCGAGTCCAAGCTCTGTGAACTTGCGGGGTGAGGGGAAAGCGAAGGAAAGGGGCAGGCGAGAAGGGAAGGGCCTGTCAACAGCCCACCGTGATATCTGGTATTCCTGTCTATTCCAATACTGCTAACATAGGGCCGTTGCTCAAACCACTGTGGTGTTGCGAATACGTGAGTGAGCCACCGACCAATGTATTTGGTTCTGTTGCTACGCACGGACCGGGAACCCCGCACGTCTGTCATCATAAATCATCAACGTCCGCGATCCACATTCCTCTCAGGTTCACGGAGCTTGTACCTGAACAGTAGTAGGTTGCTGGCCGGCTTCGGAATGTCCTAATCTGCCCTTGTTAATTAACAACTATTTATTTACCTTTTCTCAGAACTTATAAGGAACTAATTGATATGTTGCATGTATGTTCCCTAAAGCTCTCTCCTCACTTAAACACACGCTATTTAAAATTACATTTAAAAATTAAGAATTTAAAAATTACAAACTACAAACAAAACAACAATATAAAACAACAAAAACAAACAACAAAAGCAAACAATAAATAAAACAATAAACAAAAATGCAAAATATATAAAAATACAAAATACACAAAAACAAAAAATAAAAACACACACAAAAACACAAATTACACAAAAATACAAAATAAATTGCACAAATATAAAAATAAAAAATAAAAAACACAAAAATACCCAAAAAATACGAAACACACAAACAAAATAAAATCTCACAAAAACACACAAAAATACAAAATACACAAAAAATCACACAAAAACACAAATTGTACAAAATACACAAAATACACAAAAATAAAACACACAAAAATAAAAAACACAATACACACAAAACAATAAACTCAAAAACACAACACACTAATCACACAAGACAACACTACAAACAAAAAACAAAATTACAAAGAAAAACAAAAATACAAAACCAATACCAGAACCTAAAACCACATCCGAACAAAACCAAATACAGCACTAAAACAACACCAAACACAACACCAAAACCAAAAACAAAGACGAAACAAAACAAACAAATACACAATAAAACGAATGAACAAGCAAACAAACAAATAAACAAACAAATAAACAAGCAAACAAATTAAAAACATTCGTGAAGGCGCAAGATGGTGTCCATTCAATTGGTAGCTTTCTCATGAAACCTCGTGGTGTCTGTCTGTTACTCTTTCACGCAGAAACTGCCCAACCGACCAAACTGAAATTTTGCATGAAAATACATTTGATACCAAGATCAAACAATGGACTACGTCCGTTTCGAATTATAGCACATTCTTCTGTTTTTAGCCATTTTTGGCACTGAGGCAGGCTGAAATAGACAAAATATGGAGATTTTCGTAGGAGGGCCAGGGCACATCGCATTTATATCCCTCATTGTGAGAAACTATTTTACAATCAGCTTTGTTTTTCCTGTTTCTATGCATATTTTCAATATTTTTGTGTGTTATGAGGGCTGAAAGTTTTCGGTCACTTGGGGTCTTTTTTTTTGTAGGGGCAGATGACCACGTAGTTCCGCCCCTTAAAACAACAATAACTAACTAACTGGGGTCTATTTTTATATTAGTGGCCACACCGTTCTTATACCGGGTGAGTTAGCCATGGTCGTTACGGCGTGGCTGCAGGCAGTCGCTAACATCTGGGAGGCGTAGTGGACGAATCCCCCGCCAGCAACATTGAAGATTGTCTTCAGAGGTTTCCCATCTTTCTTTTAGGCAAATGCCGGGGTTGGTCCCTAACTATCTACCTTCAATTCCTCGTCATTACATTCACACTTTCCTCCCCAAGCATCACTCCACACGCGACGGTACAGGTAGCTCACCACATTGGTGTCCGCAGAGAAGCAGCTACAAACTCGGGTGAGCCGAACATGTCCTCGGATACTCCTGGCACTAAAAGCCATACCGTACGCTAGAAAGAAAATCCTGTCTTTATGCAAGATTTGGACACTGATGTCTAACTAGGTATCTACCAGATTGTTACTTCTTCACGCAAAATTGCATCTCTCAATGAGACAGACGGAAAGCTGAATGTGAACTCGTGAAGTGGCATTGTCATGGTAACCCTTTCTGGCTCTTCCCTCTTCAATAATTAGACATGTGGAAAGGATGCAGAATAGTAGAATTTCAAATTTAATGTTATATTGACAAGCTGAAGGCAAACGGAAACGGGGGTAAACCACAGAACAATGGATGGATGGTGTAAAGGGAAGCATGGCTACCAGAGGCTTAACCGAGAAAGATGCTGAAGACCGATATTTGTGAAGTAGCAGAGTATTTTTGGGTTTAAGGATAACTACTGTATTGTAAAATATTCCTAATAAAGAATATTATAATTCAGGAAACATTTTGCCCATCCCGTGGCGTAAGGGTGGGTCATATCAATATTGTTTTGGACAAAAGTTTTAGATAATGTTTAATGGAGTATTGACCATTTAAAACGGTTTTTATATAGTGCCTATTATGGGAGGTACGATTTTTCTATAAAAACTCAATTTTTCCCATCCCCTTCGTCAATGGTTGGTGCTGTCAAATCTTTACTGAGAGAAGAATTCAGCCCTTATGCCAAGAATAGTATGAACTTAGAATGGATTCGATTGTTGACATATTAAGAAAGTTATAGCGATATTACACTGTTTCGAAGAGCCCCCCATTGTCAGCCCCTTGGTCCGATTTTGCCCATTAACGAACTCTACCGAGATGTTGAAGGGTTAAATTTTAAAGTGTTTGGTGCAATTTGGTGGTTGTTATCGTGTCCACAAGAATGTGATAAGGTAGATAGATACATACATAAGATACATAAATTATATATAAACGTTTGAACTGACTGTAGTTTCAGGGTCTAGGGGATGTGAAACGTGAAGATATGTCGAAAATTTCTGGAAGTCGCTAGATGGTACCCATTGCAATAGGTAGCTTTCTAATGAAATCTACCTAAAATTACGGATATGGAGTTTCAAAATATGGGAAAATTTAAACGTGCTGTAGAGAGCTCAAAACTGTGGCAGGAGGCTGATGATTGACTTTTAAATAACAGACAAATCTTGTTTACATATTCCTCGACAATTCGTGATGATATTGATTGTTGTTTTAAGGGGCCCAATATCTAGGTTATCAGCCTCGACAATATAGTCATAGGTACCCTCAGAAAATTAGGGAAAATATTTCAATTATTATTCTCTTTGATAGTCCTCAATCTACTACCAAAACAGAGAAATTTTTACTCATTGATGTCTTCCGCCCTTGACACGTCTGTTTACTGTGTGGTGTTAAATCCGTGCTAGCTTTCACACACTCGTAACATTTTGTAGCTCTTTTAATATCAACATTCAGGCTTTAATATCCGAAGTCACTTCGCTGCGGGGGAATGCTCAGTATCATGTCTCATTACATTAATGAACAGAGAAAAATATTTTACGTGGTACAACCTCTGCAGCGGACAGCTTTTAATGGATAAATTACACTAGACAACAAATTTTAATTTTTGTATTTTACAAAAGCCAAAATAGTTGATTTATATGGATTTGAGAGTGCTGAAGTTGAAAATGACAGCTAAGAATCTAGATTAGCTCAGGTTTGGAAGTTATTGAAACTTTTATGTCCTTCACATATTATAATGGGACAAAAAAATAGGGTAATTAGCACATCTGCGGGGCATTGTAAAAACAGGTTTAATTCCACACAGTAACACAGAAAATCACGTAAAAGTCAGCGGCTTCGGTGGCGCAGTTGGTAGCATGCTGAGCTACTATGCCCAAGGTCGCGGGTTCAAACCTGGCCGAAAGCGTCGGATTTTTTAAGAGCGTTAAAATCCCTCAGTATGCCTTCCTTCAGAGGGAAAGTAAAGCCGGCGGTCCCATGTAAAACATTTATGGCATGTAAAAGAACCTTCCACTAATTACACTTGTTTGAAGCTAAATTATAGGTTAGATTTGACTAATGCTCTTAGGTTCCAGCGTTCGTCACCAGGAGCCAACTGGGGTGGTATCTAGTAACCAAGTTCAGAACTAGTTATCATTGACGGTGGCGTTTGTTAGCAAAAGTAGAACTATTTGAAAATTGAATGTCTGCAGTCCTTACTTGAATTAAAAACAGATAACACACACTAATACAGCCATCACAATTAGCACCGGTTATCAGACAAATTCTACACACACCCAAAGTACACGGGGCTACATGAAAGCGTTGTCGCAGTCCCTAAACTGAGGAACCAACAAACCAACCAACCAACCAACCAACCACGTAAAAGTCACAATACAAAAGGAACAACTTTGATTTCACACAGTAACTCAGAAACTCTTGTCACCATACACAATGGATCACTACGGAAGACCAGCAGCCTTAGACTGTGTTGGCTAGAAACAAAACACAGCATTCATTGGTAGTCCTGAAATAAGCAAAAATGAGAGTTAAATCAGAAATACGGACGTAACAAACTTCATATAGCATGAAAACGGGAGCTAAAAGACGAACATTATTGTCTATTTTTGAATTCAGCGTACCAAAATCTGTAAAGATTGGGTATTTTTAGCCAAGTTTTCACATTTTGCAAAAATGAGGAAAAAGTAGTCTTATGAGATCGATCCGGGAAAATGTGTGTCAGTCTGTCTGTCTGTCTGTCCTTCTGTCTGTCTGTCTGTCTGTGTGTGTGTCCCCCCCCCCTATCAACTCCTAAACGGCTGCAGCAATCGAAACCAAATTTAGTATGAGTAAAGTTGTATACCGGAATATCTCAAGCCCATATTTGAAAATGATGTCAGTGCTACCAACTGCTGAAAAAACGCACTCGAAATTTGAGGTCAATGTTGGATATCT
This sequence comes from Meconema thalassinum, assembly GCA_946902985.2. Taxonomy (NCBI): domain Eukaryota; kingdom Metazoa; phylum Arthropoda; class Insecta; order Orthoptera; family Tettigoniidae; genus Meconema; species Meconema thalassinum. Next base: position 212,144,662 of record OX336396.1, on the reverse strand, counting down.
TGGAAAGTATGCATGTGATCTATTCCAAAATTGGCACACACATAGATAATACTATTTCAGTTTAATTTCCAGGAGGCCATACATGACAGTGTTGCCAAAATAATTTTAAGCCTTCTGATAGGTCCAATGTTTAAATGCATATAGCTTCTGCACTATCAATTGGATTTCAACCAAATTGTGTATGTAATATGTGTACATAAACAGATATGACAGAGCGTATTCCTAAGAGCCACCAGGGCTGCCAACAGTTAATAAATGCTCTCTCTATTTTTAGCCTACTTTTCACATTTTGCAAAAATGAGGAAAAAGTAGACTTAAGAGATCGGGCAAATGTCTGTCTGTCTCTGTGTCTGTCTGTCTGTCCTTCTGTCTGTCTGTCTGTCTAGCTGTGTGTGTGTGTGTCCCCCCCCTATCAACTCCTAAATGGCTGGATCAATCGAAACAAAATTTGGTAGGAGTAAAGATCTACCAACTGCTGAAAATCGCAATTGAAATTTGAGCTCCATGTTGGATATCTTAGAAGGTATGAATGGGAGCTATTTTAAAATTGGCACACGTATAGATAATAATATTGCAGTTTAATTTCCAGGAGGCTATGCATGGCAGTGTTGCCAAAATGATTCTAAGCCTGCTGATAGGTCCAAATTTTAAATGGATATAACTTCTAAACTATCAATTGGATTTCAACCAAATTTCGTATGTGCTATGTGTACATAAACAGATATGACTGAGCATATTCTTAAGAGCCACCAGGGCTGCCAACTGTTAATAAACGCTCTCATTTTTCTAAATCCAAATACCAATATATCAGAAAGTATGCAAGCCGACAGCTTTAAACTATGCACACGTATAGTACCTGACATTCTATATTAATTTGGAGTAACTTATATACGTCAGTGCTACCAACATGATTCTACGCCTACTGAGAGGTCCAACTTTAAATACATGTAACTTCTATACTATCATTTGGATTTCAACCAAATTTCGTGTGTGCTATGTGTACCATAACAGATATGACTATGCGTATTCTTAAGAGCAACCAGGGCTGCCAACTGTTAATAAATACTGTCTCTATTTTTGTTACCCTAATATCAATATATCAGAAAGTATGCAAGCCAATAGCTCTAAACTTTGGACACGTATTGTACCTGGCATTCTAGATGAATTTCGAGTAACTAATATACGTCAGTGCTGCAAACGTGATTCTAAGCCTGCTGATAGATCCAATTTTAAAATGCATGTAACTTCTATACTAACTAATGGATTTCATTCAAAATTGGCACAACAATAGATCATATTATTTCAGATTATTTCTGACCAATACATGCATGACATTGTTGCCAACATGATTTTACGCTTGCTGTTAAATCCAATGTTTAACTGCATGTAACGTCCATGCTATTCATTGGACTCCAACCAAATTTTGCATTCTGTACCTTAAGAGATGGAACTAAGAATATATTCAGTCACCAAGGCTGCCAACTGTAGTGCTCTATTAGGTTACATTATACCAGGTATATTTCGAACTAATTAGACATTTCGATATTACCAACTTAATTTCGTCATTATTCTGGATAGGTTCATATACTGTAGAATAATCATTGGCATGAAAAGTAGGCTCTTTAGTTCGTCACGGAACTTCTTGTACTTTATGTAAAAATTTCAGTGTTGAACAGTGCTATTTGTGGACGCAAAAGCAAAATCAAAGCCAACTCCGTACAGGCCATGGAGGCCCTGCGAGTAGTGGAAGGTAGAGGCTTCCACTTTTTGTGACATCGGCACTAGATGGGATGACGTTGTTAGCTCCACGCCCGGCCGTCTTTGCTCCCAGGAATTACCCTGGTACTCATTTCTGTTGTAGGCTGAGTGAACCCCAGGTCTATTTGCGTTTCAGAAAGTGGTAGTTTTGTTTTTAAAATCCACCACCTGTTTGGGGATCGAACCCACTCCCTTTCAGTTAAAAGCTCAGCACCTCTACCGACTGCGCCACGCAGGTAAATGACGGGATGGATCCTTCCAACAGTTCCACGGCCGATTTCCTTCCAAAATCCCTTCCCTGACCCACCCTGAAAAGAATACAAATGGCCATTGGCTGCATTAATAAAGTCATTTAAAACAATTAACATACCTTTTGTACCAAAACAAGGTGGGGGAGGGTCGTAGTAAATTGAATGACATGTTACGGTCGTCATGCGTTCATCATCAATGTTACCGACAGAAAAGCATTCTATGACAGATTTCTAGGCATCATTGAAAAATAGCTTCTAGTACTTCTAGTCACCGAGAATTATGATGTGTGTGTGTTCATGTTACAAGTGGTTTAGTATTTTGAGTGTTGTGTGCCACAACTAGAGGCAATAATACCTTAGATGTTTATCTCGTAAGGCCTGTAGAGCTGTATATTAACTGTCTGAAAGTACCAGGAATTAGTGACCATTCTGGGGTTGAATTAAATATTAGATACGGTGACATTACATAATTAGACCCTGATGTAGCAAATAAGATCATATTCCAGTATCGCAGGGCGGATCAGGGCAAATTTCAGGGGTATTTGAATGAGCTATTTGTAGGATAGGCATCGGAAGGAAATCACATTAATATCCTGTGGACTAACGTTTTGAAAATTGTAAATAGCGCTATTGATAAATTTGTTCCATTTAAATTTCTGAAACAAAACCCATATCCTGAGTATTACATACGGGAAATCAGGAGTCTTAAACGGAAAATTAGGAAATTATACATTAAAAGGCATGATAGTGACAAGTATATGTTGAAATTTAAGTCCTTATCAAGAGAGCTCGTCTTAAAAAGAGGGCTGCTCATGACAATTATATGCAAGGTTTACTTTGTTCGGGAGGCGATGGGTAGAAAAAAAATTACAGTTATGTTAGGAGAAGAAAGGGAAATTCAAATAATTTGTCGATGATAATGTCCGGTGACGGTAAATTAATTACTGGGAAGCAGGCCATTGCTAATGAATTAAATGCCTTTTATAGTAGTGTGTTCAATAAATCCAATAGCTGTGTGTTGGACCTTAACGGTGAATCAGGGGCTCCACTTCTCCAAATAAACCAGTCAGCAATTGTAAAGCTAATACAAAAATTACGTTACAATATATCGAAGGGTCCTGATAATATTGTTAGTGAAGTACTTAAACTAGGAGATAGGGCCGTGGCACGATACTTGGAGGTGATGTTTAATGTGTCCATAAACAATGCGCAAATCCCAGATGACTGGAAAAGAGCTACGGTAGTCCCAATATTTAAGGGAGGGAGCAGACTTGAATTGGGCAACTACAGGCCGGTTAGTCTTACGTCCATCGTTTGTAAACAGATGAAGCATCTCATTTGCGACTACTTGAGGGAACAGTGGGAAACATTATCATGGTTTAATAATAGGCAACATGGATTTCGGAAAGGTTACTCATGCGAGAGTCAGATGCTACCACTTTTTCAAGATATTAGCGAATCGTTAGACGATGGAGTTTCAGTCGACGCCGTAGTTATAGATTTTGCGAAGGCATTTGATGTCGTGCCGCATGACATGCTACTCCATAAATTAGCTTCGACGAAGATTGATAGAAGAGCAATTTTATGGACCCAAGAATTTTTGACGGGTCGTTCCCAGAAAGTGAAAGTTGAAGGCCGATTCTCGGATGAAATTACCGTAACGTCGGGTATTCCTCAGGGCAGCGTAATCGGAACTTTGTTATTTTTGGCGTTTATAAATGACTTACCAAATGGGATTCGCAGTGACTGTCGATTGTTTGCGGATGATTGTGTAATATATCGAAAGATACATGATTCACAAGACAATGCAGTACTTCAAGATGACCTGAACCTGGTATATAAGTGGGCGATTGAAAATAAAATGAAAATAATCACAAGAAAATGTAGTCTAATAAAAGTGTGAAGGCAAGATTTTCAATATAACATTGGCTCGGAAATACTTGTAGAAGAAGATTCTTGAAAATATTTGGGCGTTCACGTAAGAAATGATATGAAATGGAGTAGTCATATAGGATGTGTAGTTTCTAAAGCTTACAAATCCCTGAACTTTGTAATGAGGGTATTAAAAGGAAGTAGTACCTCTGCTAAAGAATTAGGATATTTGTTACTTGTAAGACCTATTCTGGAATACGCTTCGGTGGTTTGGGATCCATATCAAGTAGGGCTCATAAATGAGTTGGAAATGGTACAAAGAAAGGCCGCTAGATTTGTGCTCAGTGACTTTAATCCCAGGAGCAGTGTGAGCCGTATGTTAAAGAAACTTGGGTGGGAATCACTTGAGGCTAGGAGGATGAAATCTAGACTCTGCGCTATGTACAACACGTATACAAATCAAACAGCATGGGGTGAGCTTAGCAAACGAATGGAAAAGCCTACTTACATGGGTAGGGGCGATCATCCTTTCAAAGTTAAGGGCCGACCACAGCGAACAAATTATGGTAAATATTCTTTCGTAAACCGTGCCATTGATAATTGGAACTCTCTACCTGCCGCAGTCTTAGAGCCTTTTCCCAAACATATAGGTGTGTTTAAGAAAAGACTGACTATTTGTGTAAATACTCCAGTTTAATTGTTAGTGAATTGTTATGTACAATTATTTATTTGTTATGTATATCTAATTTGCCACCGGGGGAAACACCCCCAATTACAAATAAACGAACGAATGAATGAATGAATGAATGAATGAATGAATGAATGGATGAATGAATATGTCAGCTGATATACAGAGAGTTTGTTTTATATGCGACGGGGACCCGTGCTTGCCCGCTTGCCCGCGTTGCGCGTCTGTCTCCCACCAGGCACTTGGCCGTTATGCGGCGCTCCCGCGGCACTGAGTCATTTAGTATAGGAATTTGTACTTACCTAGTTCACAGCTGGTGCTGAAAATGTTCGCCATGCACTGCTACACATCGCTGGCTCCTCTTTATGAAATTCTCATTTACTTTCTGAAGATCCTCAGCACCGATTGACAGTATTTCAGCTGTAATATAGCCTTTAAGCTCATTTATAGTGTGAGGGTTTCTCGCATACACTCTATTTTAAGCCCCCCCCACAGATAAACGTCACATGGTGATATGTCTGGGCTTCATGGGGGCCACACGTTCCGACTTATAGTCCTAGTACCGAAAATGCGACGCAATTCTGTCATGGATGCTTCGGCAGTTTGAGCAGTGGCAGAATCTTGTTGAATAGAAGTTGACAATCGCTCTCCGTAAGTCAGTTCGTCAAAAAATTGTTCAAGGATCACATTGAAGTAGAAATTCCTATACTCAATGACTCAGTGCCGCGCAAGCGCCGTATAACGGCAAAGTGCCTGGCGGGAAACAGACGCGCAACGCGGGCGAGCGGGCAAGCGAGAGTCCCCGTCGCATTTAAAACAAACTCTCTGTACTTTAGTGCGCTGGCAACACCGCCCCGCCAACCGGCGAGCTGACAAGTTGGAAGTAACGTCGACGCAACTATGGTTTTAGGCTATTTGATTGACATTTAAATTGCAGCCAATGGCCATAGCAGGGTATTTTAATTGAACGCCCGTGGACTCCCAGCAAGTTTAATTTCAAGTAGTTCCAATTTTGGCTACCAGATGCTACTGTTACTAACACCTAGCGGCGAACATTGGAATTTGATAGAAACTAACCAGCCAAATATAACCTACAAATTTTGCTACACATGACCAATTGTACCGACAGCAGTAGGTATGCTCGTTAAAGCGCAGCGCTAAGCCATGGGGTCAAGCTGTCTGAGGACTCGGTAGACGTGGGTTCGAACCCCACCGTCAGTCGTCCTCGAAATGGTTTTCCGTAGTTTCCTTATTTTCAACTCCAGGCAAATGCTGGGACGGTACCTTCTGACAGGCAAAGGCCACTCCCTTCCAGATCCTTGCCCAGTTTCATGCATCTTCATTCATTTCATCTCTCATTAACTACTCTCATGAGGTTGGCGTCAGAAAGGGCATCCGGTCGTAAAAATTCATCCGCCACATAGAATTTCATCGCATCTCATCGCCGGCCCCGTTGGAAACGGGAATAATAAGGGGTAGACATACTACCAATTGTAGTGGGTTCCTTTACATGCCATAAATCTATGACATGGGACCGCCGGCTTTACTTCCCCTCCGAAGGAAGGCATACTGAAGGATTTTAACGCTTTTAAAAATCCGAAGACTTCGGCCGGGTTCTAACCCGCGATCTTGGGCATAGCAGTTCATCACTTTACCACCGAAGCCGGTTTATTTGTTATTTTTAGGCTATTTAAAGTTTCCACAACAGGATTTTAGCAGCGAAAAGAGAAAAAAAAAAGTAATTTCATTAAAATAATGTGGCTGAGACAGTTTGTATGGCACTACAAGTTGAACAAGAGTGAAGTGTCCAGTGAAGTTACTCACTTTCGGAGAGTACAGCTGATTAAATAGGATGAAAATCACTAAGTCACGGGGAGTACTCTAGAATGGTTGGTCGTTGTAAGAGCAGGCATTTTTAAAACTTAATTAACGTTACATATTGGGCGGAAATTAAAAAGTTCCCCACCGAGCTAGATATGAACATGTGTTGTAGGAAGATAACTGTATATCATGTCCTCAATTTATCGGCTGGCTTTCGATTTTATGTAACGAATTTCTGCAGTCCATTTTGTGCAATCTGGGGTAGTAATCTTTTTTAATTATTGACTTACTTGACTTACTGACATAGTTCCTACTGTCCCTCGTGGAACATAGGGCATCAATGAAGCATCTCCATCAGGTCCTGTTTGCTGACGACCTCTTCACCTCGCTCTAGGTCTTACCCTCCTCTATAACATCCAAGTGTACAGATCTGCGCCACGTTTGTTTGAGTCTCCCTCTCCTCCTCGTACCCTGTGGGTTCCAATCCATTGCCTCTCTCTCAATACCTTCATTTCCTTTCCTCAGGGTATGTGCGATCCATTTCCGTCGCTTTATTTGCAAGCCATCTCAGTTTCACCCGTCCTTCTCCAAAGTTCATGGTTGGAGATTACTTCCGTGCAGTAGATGTTTTGAATCTTTCTTAAGCAGCGGTTGACAAGGTCTGCAGCCTGGGGGTGATTTCTATAGTTACCTTCCAACCCTCAGACCCATATATCAGAACGGACCTAACATTACTCCGGAAGTTATGAAGTTTTGTCTTCATGGATATTTTGCTGTTCTTCCACACTGGATAGAGCCAATGTTCCGTATGAGGCGTTCAAAGGCACCGTTTGCTTTTTGGATACGTTGGGAGACATACTTTGCCGCTCTTCCATCTTCAGTCATCACACTGCCCAGGTAAGTAAAGCTATCCACATCCTCTATAGGTTCAACCTCGAAGATAAATGGGTCAATTTTGTTGGTGTTAGTTCTTAATTATTAGGTAAGAATATTAAAAATTGCTGTATGAAATCTAGCAGTGCGTAACAGTCTAAAGTATAAGGCATGGTCATAATGTTTCTGTTGCAGCCAGCGGATACACCGGGCATTGAATACCAATCAAAAAGCAGACCAGATGGATGTTTGCTGCAGCACCTGATGCGTTTCAATGTTGCAGGCACCCGTTTCTGGATCGCATTGTTGCCGGCGACAAAAGTTGGTGCCACCACGGGGAACCGAAATCGAAATCGTCGACGATGCAGTGGTGTTATCCATCGTCCCCTCGTCCCAAGAAGTCAAGAGCCAACCATGCGCTGGAATGGTGATGCTCACCATGTTCTTTGATTACCAGAGACCATTACGTAATGATTTCAAAGAACCTGGTGTCGCCATCCTTGGGGAACGGTACTGCGCAACACTGGAAAATTACGGCTTGCAATTAAGGCGAAACGTCCCAGGAAACTGCGATGAGGGGTGCTGCTGCTTCATGATAACGCACGTCTCCATACCGCAAAGATCGTAATGCCAACTCAAGTGGGAGACACCCAAGGGCTGCCCTATACACCTGATCCCTCCCCATGCGATTATTAATTCATCGGTCCCTTAAGAAAAGCCTTCAAGGGTTGACGATTCCTATCGGCTGTGCAGCAGGCTGATACGGACTTCTTCACCACACTGGGTCCAGCTCCATGGCTAAAAGGTTAGCTAAAAGTGTCCCGGGTTCAATTCCTGGCCGGGCCATCAGGGACTTTAATCTCTTGTAATCTCTTGGGGTTAAATCCCGTGTCTCGGGGACTGGGTGTATGTGACGTCTTCAACATCACTTCAACCTCATTACGACGTGCAGGTCACCCACGGGCGTCTAGAAAGACCTGCACTCGGCCTCTCAGGAGGGCACACGATCATTATTTACCACACGGGGATCTTCAACCTGGTGTGTCGTTAGGATGACTGCCTCAATGCTCACGGCGATGTTGCCAGATTGGCAAATCAATTCTGGACTGTATGGAAACATTCTGATCACCCCTTATAGAGCTTGCACGGTGGGTGAGTGGTTATCGTGTCGGATTAATAACCCCAAACTTGCAGGTTCGCTCCTGGCCGTGGTAAGTGATTTTTGAAAGGCGGCTAAAATCACGATACGCATGTCATACGATGTTGGCATGTTAAAGAACCCATTTGAATTCAGTAGGTAGTGTTCAAAATTGCAAAAGCGGCTTCGGTGGCGTAGTTGGTAGCAAGCTGAACTGCTGTGCCCAAGATAGCGGGTTCAAACCCGGCCAGGGTCGTCGGATTTTTAAGAGCGTTAAAATCATTCAGTATGCCTTCCTTCGGAGAGGAATTAAAGCCGGGGGTCCCATGTCATAGATTTATGGCACGTAAAAGATCTTTCCACAGACTAAACTTGTGTGAAGCTAAATTGTTAGGTTAGATTTCGTCGAAATGCTCTATCAAAGTTCCAGCCTTCACCACTAGGCATCATTGATATCTGGTGGCGAAAGTTGGAACTACTTGAAATTGAACGGAACTTGTAGCTCACCCTAAGGGTGTCCGCTGGAAGCAGCTACAGGCTCAGGCAAGCCGAACATGTCCTCGGACACTCCCGGCACTAAAAGCCATACGATATATAAAAATAAGACGTAATGGCAAAATTAATCTCCGGATTTTCCGTCAAGACAAAGTTCCTCATTTCTCTACTAGAAAGCGCTATAGTGTCAAGGAGCTTAGATATCTAACCTCCTTGACTTTCGTAGTGCTTCAAGGAATAACAAAATTCGACAGGCAAGCTGCCCTTTGGTAGCAAATAACAAAGCTTGCACCCAGCATCCGAGGCCATACGTTATTATAATTATTACCTTGTAGTGAGGGCTCATCTCATGGCGCAGTGGCTAGTATCCTTAGCTGTCACCCCCTAGGTCCGGGTTCTATTCACGGCTCTGACGTGATATTTAATTGTTGTCTGAGGACTGGAACAGAGTACACTCAACCTCATGGGGAAAAACTGAAACCTCAGTCATCCTGGAAGTGGTTTTTCGTGGTTTCCCACGTTTACTCCAAGCTTATGCCGGGATGGGCCCTAACTCAAAGACACGACCGACTCCTTTCCAATCCTTACTTGAATTATATATACACCGACTAATATAGATACCACAATAACACAGGTTGCACTGGTCTACAACGCAAAATCATCAAGGAAACTGGTGTGTGGATTTAACTAATGTAGGGCTGCTGATTTCAAATCTGTTGCCGGTTTCGACCGCAAGAATAGTTTGTGTGATGAGGAGGGCTGGAAACTATGTGGAAATGGTACAAATAGGTGTAAAGAAAACTAATTTTGTTGGGCCTCAAATCCGAGAAATACTAAAAGATGCAGCTTTCTGTTGTACTTTGACGGATTGTTGCGTGGGTCCTCAGTTTAGGGTCTGCGACAACTCGGTCATGTAGCCCCGTGTACTTTGGGTGTGTGTAAAATCTGTCTGATAACCGGTGTTAATTGTGATAGCTGTGTTAGTGTGTGTTGAAAATCCACAGCCTGCTTCCAGTCAACCGACCGGGTCAGGAATGGAATGAATGAAGCCCCCATCTAGTGGCGAGGATATGAACTGTGCCGGCTGCCGAAGCCTGTCGCACTCTTCTGGGGCATTTATTAAATGAATGACGGATGAAATGAAATGATAGTGGAGAGTGTTTCTGGAATGAAATGTTGACAGGGAAAACCGGAGTACCCGGAGAAAAACCTGTCTGCCTCCGTTTTGTCCAGCGCAGATCTCACATGGAGTGACCGGGATTTGAACCACGGACCCAGCGGTGAGAGGCCGGCTTGCTGCCGCCTAAGCCACGGAGGCTCTGTTAGTGTGTGTTATCTGTTTTAATTCAAGTATGGACCACATACAACCGAATTTTCAAGTAGTTCCAACTTTTGCTACCAAACGCCACCGTCAACGACCAACTAGCTCTGAACTTTGTTACTAGATGCCACCTTAGTCGGCTCCTGGCGACCAACGTTAGAACACAAGAGCGTTAGTCAAATATAACCTATAATTTAGCTACACACAGGTGTAATTAGTGGAAGGTTCTTTATCATGCCATAAATCTAAGACATGAGACCGCCGGTTTTACTTCCCCTCCGAAGGAAGGCATGCTGAGGGATTTTTAACGCTCTTAAAAATCCGACGACTTTGGCCGGGTTTGAACCCGCGACCTTGGGCATAGAAGCTCAGCATGCTACCAACTACGCCACCAAAGCCGCTACTTTGACGGACAACGAACAAGAAGTTAGGAAAAAGTTCAAATTGATATAAAGTAATTTTTAGCTATGAAGAAGGATCCTGATTTCAAAAATGATATCCAGAAACTTCTGCACGCATACAAGGAAAATGAGTGTCGTATGTCACTAAAGGTTCATTTTCTGCATTCCCATGTGGACTTTTTCCCAGAAAATCTTGGTGACGTAAGTGATGAATAAGGTTCGGATGTTAAGGAAAAGTCATATTTTTTCCCTGAGCTCATTTTAACCGAAATCTGAAAAATAAGCCTGAATGACGGGTCCCTGACCACGTTTAAAGCAATTTGATGTTGCCTACAAATGCATATTTTGGCCATTTTTATTGTTTTTGTCTTATTTGTTCATATTTCAGTAATATAAGGTCATATTTGGTTATAATTTCAGCATTTGTGTTTAAATTGAGGCGTCGTTGACAAGGTACGTGTTATCTTAGTCGTCTTATAAACACAGGATTTCCGAATAGTGTAGTAAATAAACCGAGCAAGAACTGCATATCAAGGCTATGATACCGAATGAATGTTGAACATTTTAATGTACTGTAGCTCTCTGTCAGTTTGTATGTTTAAATGTGTCTGGTGTATTATCGCTGATCACGTTTTGGTACTCAATACGTTTACTGTATGTTAGTGATATTCTACATATCCCAAAAATTCATGTCATATTTCATCGTTTTTAGGACATATTTTATAGTTTTAGGTCATATTTAGCTAGTGTTTAGGGCATATTTGCTTGCATATTGTGTACGTCTTTAGGTCTTCAACTTCCGAACCCTAGTAATAAGCAGGGAGAGCGTTTCCACCAGGACATAAAGTCAATGGAGCAGCGTTACCAAGGTAACGATGGGCGATTACTGCTAGATGTTATACAGTCTTATATCAATAACAGAAGGTACAGTATGTTTATCAATATCATTTTTCATGTCCTAGATCAGGGGCTCTCAACCGGTGGCTTTCGATCCCCAGGGGGTCCCAGGATGTGTCTTGGGGGGGGCGGGGTCGCGAGATACGGAGAAAAAAGTTTAAAAAATTAGTTATTGCTTTAGTTCTTTATTAAAAGAATACACTCACATTGTATTTAACATTTACGATTTTGTTATTCTATTAATGAGAAACTAGAACTTGTTTGGAGTTAACCAATTTTTGAATGTCTGGAATGACTTTTGTAATACACAAGACAATGCCATTTTTCAAACGATTTCTTGAATTGTTTTCTAAATTCATCATTATAGAGAATCCTTGTTCACAGTTGTAAGATGTAGAAAATGGCATCAACTTTTTTTTAACGCTGTTGTGGACAGTTCTTGGTATTTCATTTTAATACTTATCCAAAAATTTTCGGCACTAGCATTGTTATAAGTTACTGTAGGTTCACTGACTGATCACTTGAATTCTCTAACGTTAAAACATGGGGAGGGAGGGGGTCGCCAAAATACTCAGCCTAAAAAGGGGGTCGCAGTGTCTAAAATGTTGAGAACCCCTGTCCTAGATACACAATAGTGACGTATTTTAATGCAACCTTCCGCCATACTGTGAAATACACTATAGGCTACTGGTAAAACTGTATGGGTTAGAACAACTTGAACAGGATCTTCGTCATCAGTGTCGGAAACCGATCTATATACGCATAGTTTTATTTCTGATGATTACAACAAGAGAGGTAGAAATGAAGAAATAAGAAAATAGACAGGAATCTTGAAGCTGCAGGACAGGTTAGAAACAACTAGTTAAAGTTGTAAGGGCACATGATGAGGATGGAAGAGGAGAGAGAACCAAAGAAAGCTTTTTCCGAAAAGATGACAGAGGGAAGATACCACAAGGAAGACCCCGAAACAGATGGACGGGTACAGTCTGTGAGTGCATAAAGAAGAGGGGAAGAAAACTGAAGATGTACTTAGAAAAGGAGAGGAGTGGTGGAGAGACAGGCAACGATGGAAGTCTTTAATTCACAACCCGACCCAGGAAGCTGGAAACGGGAAAAGAAGATGATGATGATGATGATGATTACAACAAGATTAATTTTGTAGACCAGTGTTATCAGACAAATTTTTACCCACACGCGAAGTACACGGGGCTAAAATGATCACGATATTCAAGCCCCCCCCCTCAAATGAAACAACAACAACGATAACAATAACAGCGTAGGGTAGTGAGTGTTTAAAATGTTCAAGGCATTAGATTAGCCCACCGATTATGAGATACAGTCCGTGATTCGTTTCTTGAATGCACGAAACATTAAACCAGTTGACGTTCATCTCCAAATATTTGAGAAGTATGGTGAAATGTGCAATGTCGGATGGAATGGGAAGGAAATGGGTTCGAATGTTCAATGAAGGTCATCAACATGTGCACGACTCTAAAAATCGTGGTCATTCCAGCCCCGTGTATATAAAACATTTGTCTGATAGCCTGTGTTATTGTGGTGTATATTTTATTCGTATTTGTAATTCGGGTGAGGATTGGGAAGGAAGCGGCCATGTCCCTTGAGTTACGAGCCATCCGGGCATTTGCCGTGATTAGAAGTGGGGAAACCACAAAAAAAAACACTTCCAAGATGGCTCAGGTAGAAATCGATCCCATCTCTCATCAGTTTTGCCTCACGAGGCTAAAGGTACCCCGTTCCAGCCCTTAGACCAGAATGAAATTTCTTGGCAGAGCCAGGAATCGAAGCCAGGACCTTAGATGCTGGGGGTTTCAATACGTAGTCTACTCTGAGATCACAGAAGGCGCCGAAAATTTAACACTTTGGAACTTTCAGTCCTACCAACATAATACTGAATGTATATCTCTATAATGCTTTTTCGAGAAGCTGTGATATAAGTCACACAGGACTCCAACCCGGCCCCTATAGCCTAGATTGCGGTAGGAGCTGTAGGCGGCGCTCTTGAAGCAGACTCGCTGACGGTAGCGATATTCCTTGAGAGACATTTAGCAGACTGAAGACCTCTTCAGCCCTTGTGAAGATGAAGGAGAAAGCGCACAGCTTGCGTTCGCCTTAAAGAGGGCTGTTGCCTAGGAAACGGTCACCGCAATGCAGACCATTTAAAATCTAAGCCTGGTGATATCTGATTCATGATACAGACGATCAATATTCTTACAGTCACAGGTAAGCTCGCAGATAACACGACCATCCACCAGACGTCAGCCACGATAATGTTATCAGCAATGTTACTAATACATGACATTCACCATTCCTCCGACATCCACTAAGAGATCTAATTTAAAAGGGTGATGGGAATTGAATTACTGCGCGTGTCTTAATTACCATTATGGGCGAGTTGCATATGACTGTTTGTTCGACGAGAATTACAATTTTATTTTATGTTCGAACATAAATATTCATAAATGTCTGTGGAGATTCAGTCAGTTGAATTTACTGAACAAATCGCATGCTCTGGGTTCCCAGTTACGAATCAAAGACGTTGACAATGTTATATGTTTCCAAAGCATTAAAACATTGTTTATTGTACAATAGGGATATCCTGAACTACCACCAACAGATAGCACTATGTGGAATCATTTTGTTCTGTATTTCAAATAACATTCGCAAATAACAAACAAAAGGCTACCGTATTACAAACGCTTTAGAATGAAAATGTATCGTATTATCAACTTGTCATTCTTCAAATTCAATGCGTATAAAATGCCAACGGAAAGCAAATCAATTGAGTCCCACATAGAACATTCATGATATCTAGCGTAAAAGTTTCGCATATGATAACCCTATTGGTGAAGTGGATTTGCGGGAATGTGCTGTGTGGTTGTGGAATATTGGAAGTAGAAGGTGCATTGATGTTAATATGTGTGTTTTGTTTTTCTACTGAGTTTAATATTGTGTTGGAGACTTCAATTATATTTTGGATTGATTCTTCAATGTATCCTCCAGCCACAGCAGTGGATTTCCAGCCTCCATGAAGGTTTAATGTGGGTATATCAACACCAGCATTCACTAAAATTGTCCCCGAACTCCTACGTAAGCAATGCCCTGTGTATAAAATTGGGTACAGATTAAGGTACAGTGCTATTTCTTTTCCCATAGGCTACGCCCCAGTTTATTGATCACCACATCGTCAAGGTACTGGTACACAAACATTTTGGACGGTGCACTTTCCATGTCGGTGATTTATAAAGAAGGATGGAGTGTTGCTAACTTATGGAAGTAGATTCATAAATTTCTAGCATATTTCATAGTGTTTTCCTGTTACCGTAATGGTTCGAGCTGATTTTGTGTTTGGAGTAACTAACCGCGAGTTTTATAATTTCCATACGAGTGTCTTAATTACCATTATAGGCGAGTTGCATACGACTGTTTATGTTCGACGATAATTATAACTTTATTATATGTTTTAACATAAATATTCATAAATATCTGTTCATTAACTAGAATTTTGTGATCGGGTGGTGCGCTAGGTAGGATATCTCTGTGTTCCAATCTCTCTGGCCGACCGACGCATGCGCTCTGTGTGCTTCAATGCCATATGTGCAGATCGTGAACCAGTATTCAGTAAAATTGTCACCGTAGTCGTTTGAAATCAACGCGCTGTGTAGAAATTGGATTTCGGTATATTAAGGTACAGTGCTATTTCTTGTCTCATATTCACCAGTTTATTTACGCGAACATATGGACGGTGCACTTTCGGTAATTTATATAGACATGTTGGATTTTGAGCGCATGCGTGAAGGTATCCTTATCTAATTGGTCAAACAACTGTTTCTTGAGCTGTGATTGGTGGGAGAAACTGTTTCATAATGAAAAATAGTGTTATAATGACCATCATTATGATACAGTTTTCAGACATATAATAGTCAGGGTCGAACATAAAAGCACATTATTTAATTCAAAATTACGCAACAGAAATGGCTGGAATAACAGAAATTGAGAAAGCGTAAGCAAACGCGTAGAACTACGCAGAAAGATAATGGGGAAAGGTAAGTCTGTCACAAAGCGGCAGTATACTTGCTAACATGTATCCCAATTTGCTAGTAGAAAAAGAGCACAGTTTGTTCATTCACTCGAGCCTCCGGTGTTATTCAGCAGATTTTTGATGAAACAGACCCCGAGTCACAATAGATGAGAAATTAATCTCAATGTTCCACTGAAAAGCCTTGCTTTACTCAAGGTGGCACTTCCCGTTGTTCGGCCACACAACTAGATTTATCGTGTAATATATTTTAACATAATTTACCCCTAAAAAGTACTGTATCTCAATTTCCAAACTTTATGAACAGTGAACTCAAGACCTACAGATGTGTAAATGGTTGTAATTAAGTACAGATATGTCCAAATACTTTTATCCAGGCTGACACCACTGAATCCCAGGTTCGATTACCAGCTCTGTCAAAAAACTGTGGGCTATAATGGAGTACATACACTCTGCCTCGTGAGACAGAAATGAGAGGAAGAGAGTTCGATTCCCACCTCACAAAAGTGATTTACCGTGGTTTGCCCACTTCTACTCCAGGAAAACGCCGGGATATTCCTAATTAAAGCCACAGCCACCTCCTTCCCAATCCTGACCTAAATCAAAAACAAGATGTTCAGCAAATAACATATAGCCTATTTTATCCTAAATGCATGGGTACAGTTATAACTCTTTGTCCATATTATGGAGAAGACTATAATTGAATATTCGTTGTAGTAGTTAGTTGAAATGCAATTTGGTGTATTGTGCGTTATACTATGTTAATGATTTTCCTTATTTCCAGTCATTACGGTAGTTACTGGACCTATAACCGACTGCATAACACAATGTAGCACTTTTGTCGAGTGTTCTTAGGGCACCGGGGCGATAACCTCGATGTTAGGCCCCTTAAAACAACAATTATCATCATCATCATCATCATCATCTTAGGGCACCGGGGCTAATTGGTTATCTTGCTAGGCTTTGGTCCTAAAGCATGTAGTACACGACACTCGTGGGCTTGGAAGCTTTTGCCAGTACGCGTATACGCTGGTAAAGACGCCATTATTCCCGTGCAAATTGTACCTTCTAGGCTAGGATCTGCCTTCCATGATAACTTTTATTGCAACTCACGGAATTGAACAAGTGTCATTTTCCCGGCAGTTTTCATGGAAGATTGAGTACAACCACCAATCGAATTGCTTTTCTTGTTCTAGTCGAAATCCTAGCAGAAATATAAACAAATATATTTGTTATGTGGGTATACCTATGAAATTAATACATCAGAATGAAACTACGGTATCTTTTCTTTAATTCAGTATCTGGCATGTTTTCAACTTTATTTAAAGCAAGTTTCCCACCCACTTTGCATTCATACTGTGAATCAACTGCAAATTACTCTCAAACGACAACACTTCCCATATTTCAATTCCTACACTTTTGCGAATAATATATAATAAGAAATTTATTGCTCTCAGTGTGCAAAGTCTGTACATTACATGCTACGTAAGTCAAGAAGAACAAAATTGAGCTAGTGATACTCTTCTTTTCTTGCACTTCATCCCGTGGTAAATATCGCACTGTTCACAGCATAGAACACAGATTTCCTGGCACAGATATGATGATGAAAAGCGTGTATCGCAAAGCGTGTTATCAGGTGTCTCATCTCGTATTCCTCATTCATCCTCTCCTTATGTACCATAGCATCGGTAGTGCAGAAACTTTCCTCGATCAAGTCCCTTTTCTCCTCTAGTTCTCGTAGTAGCCCGAGTTTGCTGCAGAAGCATTGCATTCTTAAGCCCTCAATCAGATAGTTTTCGCTTGCTAGGACATATCTGACATACTGTGATAATTCTAGAACCCGGTAGGAGCCATTAGCAAGCATGGATCGTCTTCCGCCATTCTTATACTAGGAACTGCGTACTCTTCTTTACGTCACATAAAGGCAATCAGAGCGGGGTCATGGCTACAAGTTGTACTATTACTAGATTGTAACATACTTCAGGAGGCTAGGGATTTGCAAAGTGGAATGTTTGGTACAATTACCCACGTAACCCGCTAGAGGACAGCACCGTACAGAGACATTGAGAAGGCTGTGGATGATAACGTGTATCTTGTTTTTCTATTCTCCCTTTCTGTTTTTGTGCGATACTGCAGCCGCTATAAAAATAAGGTTCCAATAGCATGGACATAAAAAAACATATATTTTCCAGTGTAAAATGCACAATATAACGCTTAATTTTATATCGTCTGAGTAGATATAAAACAATAAATATAAAATAATTCAATTAAAAAAGCTAACTCTATTAGGTTTCGAACCCCATTCAACCACGCGAGAAACGAACACTATACCACAGAGTGATTCATGTCCATCACACCTCAGTATTATTAACCGACTTACAAACAACGTGTTAGCAAATAATGTCTTTAAATAAACGATTTCTTCACTGCAGTACATCGTCATTATAAATCATTTCATAGGCCTACAAAGTTTATATTATTTCTATCAGTAGGCTATATCGCATGCAACATACTCAAACTACTGAAATATAGGACAGGCACAAGAGGTCAGCTGCCATCTTGTCATGTAACAGACGGCTTGGGTCTTCTAAGTCACTCATAGAGTGTAGTATTATAATATTAAAATTGTAATATTCAACGGGTCACGTCATTTAGGATAGCTTAAACCACCCTCGGTTTCATAACAATCGGAATTGGTGGACCGTGAATTACGGGTTATAATGCTTGAATAATCCACACAGCCGCCATCTTAAAATGGTATGGCTGATGACTTTGTAGTATGGGCGCAAGGCGCGTTCCATACGAAGGTATGTTGTTACTAAATGTGGTAGAGATCGGAGGATTAGTTAAATCGTAATTTGATTTTATGATTTGTACGTTTTGGTGGCCGCCATTCAGTTTTGATAAAGATGGCGGCGATATATAACATGACACTGAAGTGCCCTTAGCTAATGCTACCTCTGTACCAAATTTAGTTCAATTCGGTTTCACCGTGTTTAACTTTTGGCCCGTGTAGATATTTTCAAAAAAAAAACGAAAGTAGTAAAAAAAATCCTCTCGGCACGCCGGAAGGCGGAGGTAGATTTCACCGGGCAAACTAGGGGATAGGCTATAATAGGCAAAATATGCAGGTTTTCGTAGAAGGATCAGACCTCATTTATTGCGAGAAAGTATTTTACAATGTAATTGGAACTCAATTAACTTTTCTTTCGTCTTACTATGCATATTTTTAACATTTTATTGTGTTAGGGGGACGGTAACCTTCTTGTCATTTGGGGTCCATTTTTAGCTTACTTTTCACATTTTGCAAACATGAGGAAAAAGTAGACTTATGAGATCGATCCGGGAAAATGTGTGTGTGTCTGTCTGTCTGTCTGTCTGGCTGTGTGTGTGTCCCCCTCTATCAACTCCTAAACGGCTGCAGCAATCCAAACCAAATTTAGTATGAGTAATGATGTGCACCGGAATAGCTCACGTCCATATTTGAAAATGATGTCAGTGCTACCAACTGCTGAAAAACGCACTAGAAATTTGAGCTCCATGTTGGATATCTTGCAAGGTATGCATGGGAGCTATTCCAAAATTGGCACACATATAGATAATAATATTTCAGTTTAATTTCCAGGAGGCCAACCATGATAGTGTTGCCAAAATAATTTTAAGCCTTCTGATAGGTCCAATGTTTAAATGCATATAACCTCTACACTATCAATTGGATTTCAACCAAATTTTGTATGTAATATCTGTACATAAACAGATATGACTGAGCGTATTCTTAAGAGCCACCAGGGCTGCCAACTGTTAATAATTGCTCTCTTTATTTTTTTTTCCAAATACCAATATATCAGAAAGTATGCAAGCCAACAGCTTTAAACTATGCACACGTATATTCTGACATTTTAGATTAATTTCGAGTAACTTATATACGTCAGTTCTACCAACATTATTATAAGCCTGCTGATACGACCAATTTTTAAATACATGTAACTTCTATATTATTAGTTGGATTTCAACCAAATTTCGTATGTGCTATGTGTATCATAACAGATATGACTATAAGTATTGTTAAGAGCAATCAGGGCTGCCAAATGTTAATAAATGCTGTCTATAGTTATTTTACACTAATATCATATATACCAGAAAGTATGCAAGCCAACAGCTCTATACTTTGCACACGTATAGCACCTGACATTCTAGATTAATTTGGAGTAATTATTACAAGGCAGTGCTGCCAACATGATTCTATGCCTGCTGATATGTCCAATTTTAAAATACATGTAACTTCTATACTAACAATTGGATTTCATCCAAAATTGGCACAACAAGATATCATAATATTTCAGATTATTTCTGACCAGCACACGCATGGTATTGTTGGCAACATGCTTTTACGCGTGCTGATAGATCCAGTGTCTAACTGCATGTAACGTCCATTGGACTTCAACCAAATTTTGTATTCTGTACCTTAAGAGATTGAACTAAGAATATATTCAGTCGCCAGGGCTGCCAACTGTAGTGCTCAATTAGGCTACATTATACCAGGTATATTTTGAACTAATTAGATATTTCGATATTACCAACTTAATTTCGTCATTATTCTAGATAGGTTCATATACTATATAATAATCATTGGCATGAAAAGTAGGCAGTATAGTTCTTCACGGAACTTCTTGTTATACTTGTGGTCACACCGTCCTTATGCAAGGTTTGGAACTGATGTGTAACTATATAACAGTCTGTTACTTCTTCACGTCAAATTTCATCTCCCGCAGAGATGTTGGTTGATTCCTCAGTTTAGGGCTGCGACAACGCGGTCATGTAACCCCGTGTACTTTGGGTGTGTGTAGAATCTGTCTAATAAACGGTGTTAATTGTGATGGCTGTATTAGTCTGTAATTCAGGTAAGGACTGCAAAAGGTCAATTTCAAGTAGTAGTTCCTAATGTTGGTACCAAATATACCGTCAACGACACCTAGCTGTGAACTTGGCTACTAGATGCCACCGCAACCAGTAACTTGCAACGAACGTTGGACTCCCCCTCTGAAGGAAAGCATACTGAGGGATTTTCAGCGCTCTTTGAAAATCCGACGACCTTGGGCATAGAAGTTCAGTATGCTACCAGCTGGGCTACGTCACCGAAGCCGCTTCGCACATAGTCAGATGGAAAACTGAATGTGATCTCGTTGTCATGGCAACCTCTGATAGCTCATCCCTCATCAATTTAGAAGCGTTGTCATAGTAACCTCTGGTGTTTCCTTTTAATTCCGAAATCATTTTTCTCATCCCTTGGCGTAATGGTGGGTTGTATCAAAAATTCTTTCAGACAAAAGTTTTAGGTAATTATTAGGGTAATATCGTCCATTTTGTACGGTTTTGATATTGTGCCTATTAAGAGAGATATGATTAATGTTTCCCGAAAAACTCACTTTTTTCCACCCCATTGGCCAATTGTTGGTGCTATCAAAAACCTTTTAAAACATAAATTTTTGGCACTTATCCGACACATAATATGAAGTTTGAAGGGATTCGATATTTCACATATTAAGAGAGTTATAGTGATATTTCACTTTTTCGAAAAAAAGCCCCCTATGTTTACCCCCTTCGACCGATTTTGCCCTTTAACGAACTCGACCGAGATTTTATAGGGATATTGAACCCTTTATCCTCTGATGGATAAATGATTCGATGTTTTATTTCTACAATTAATTAATATTTCCACCAGCGTCATGAAATAGCCAGACAAAGATGAGGAAACTTCAAGCATTGTTGGAGACAGTGGGGATATACCTGCAGCAGTTTGACAAAAGGCTAAATACTTAGGGAATATGAAAGGAAATAGCCTATCGATGATTCAGAAGGACAGGTGCTGGCTACCTCAGAATAGAAGGGACGCGTGGTGAGACACGCTTGTGGCATGTTCATTGTACTATTCGCGCCTAGAAAAAATATAATTCAGTAACGTGAGTGGCTGATGGTACTACTGGACACTCCTACTAGGCCTAGGTCTGATGAAAACCGCGAAAGTAACGTAATAGTGGAACCAATAGGAGATGAATGCATATGTTGCGCCAAGTCTAGCTGGGGCACGCGATAGCTAGCATTAACGCGGGAGATCGGCTAGACAACATCTCTACGATCTATTCTAGAATTAATGGGCATATTCTTGACCTGCGCAATTTTACGAGTCCAGTGATATTTGTATCATTCCTGTACCACTATTATTTTGAGAAATTTTATATATTTTCCCCCTCTATCGATACCTAGGGCCAGTTCATTTATAAGTGGCGTGAAGAGCCAAGACATTACATTACATTTTGTGCGTCTGAGGACGTAGGCTGACATTATTTTGTGTGTCGGAGGACACAGGTTGACATCTTGTGTTTTGCGCGTCTGAGGACGTAGGCACTTGTACTTTGCGTGTCATGAGGACACAGATTTTTATTAAGACAAATGTGTTGTAAATTCAGTGTGATAGATAGTCACAGTACTATTTTTGTAGGGCCAGTATCATCGACAATTCGCCAACAGACCGTTTTGGGGAAATAAGTACCTAAACGGTGAATTTAGTAGACAAAAATCGAGCATCAGCACGAGAGATGACATCGCTTATCTTGGAAGAAGTTTGGAACTGTCAACACTCTGTTGAGATGTTCGAGACGAGCTAAGCAGCATTAAGTAGGGAGATGGCTGCAGATGTCCGCTGACGGGTGACTGGCCGAGGATGAGTACTGAATAATATTCTTATTATCTGACAAATCAACTTATGGTATATGGGACATATTTTTTGTAAATATCTTGCTTGTGTTGATTAACGTAGTGTATTTAGTTATGGTCTGACACACATTTTGCATGGAAACAGCTCGCACAAGTGTTCGTAGTCGTAGGTTCTTGTTTGTTCGTTTTAATTAACGTGACTATGTGGACGACCGTGTTCGCATATGTTTACGCAATGCAGTTAAGAAACGTCTCTCGGAGATATGTTGTGTTTCAGAAGTAGGACTGAAATAATATAATCATAAAGTAGATTGGTGGGTAAATTGATCTTTGTAGTGTTTATCATTGATCAGATTCATTAAGTTTATTGCCTTTGGAGCAATGTGACTTGTGGCGGAGAGCATTCAGCTCTCTCATAGGTTTTAATATTCCTAAATATTTGTGAGCATCTGATTCAATCGACCTGTGTGAAAAGTTTTATGTCATTCCCAGCAATGAGTGTGTGTGTTTTATTGGTCATTACATGCGGGAATTTCAGCGTAGACTGATTTCTGTCAGCTTGATGACGAGTCCATATCGTGACCTTGCGAGGGCGTATGTGACTATATCGATTAATGTCTTGTCATATGTGCATATGGTTGAGATTTGTTGCTGTTGATTCTACGAGATAACGGGACAGTTGGTCAAGTTATTTTTACACACTGGAGCTGGATGATGACAAAAGTTGAGAGGAAGGGGGGACCTGTTTTCACAAGGAGGGTTGAACAGACTGCATCGAGGTCGTTAGTGGAGAACATGTTGGCTCCGTATTAATAGTTGAAATACAGAATAAGAACTGATCGATGATAAAAATTGTTTAAATAAATGGGAGTTGCCTACCAATCATTATAATCTACGAAGCGTTATCTTATCGCAATTTTTTTTATTCGTGTAAAATAATGTCAGCCGTGAGGCATGTGTTTTTGTTTGTTGTTGGTTTATTTTTTTGTCTTGTGTCAGTGAC
Organism: Meconema thalassinum; assembly: GCA_946902985.2. NCBI lineage: Eukaryota > Metazoa > Arthropoda > Insecta > Orthoptera > Tettigoniidae > Meconema > Meconema thalassinum. The sequence goes on along the minus strand of OX336396.1, from coordinate 212,121,373 downwards.
TCCGAGTGGTCACGTGCGGCGCTGTGTTTTCCTTGTTTGTTTGTTTGTTTGTTTGTTTGTTTGAGCATTTTGGCCTTGCAGGCAAGCTCGTTGTCAGATGAGCTATCAATGGGAGAGGGTCTTGATGGAGATTCCTGTAAATATTAGATATTAGATTGTGTGTCAGCATTAATTTAAAGGTTTTTATTAGTGATGTGTCCTATATCCGTAAACGTTGATTTACGAGATGATTGTTCGTAAGCACCGTGGCTGTTACCCGATGTAAACGAACAGTCATCCAAGTACTCATTCCTCGTAGTTAGTCATTACGCGTACATAAAATCCTGATGCAAGTTGGTGGAACTTGGATCCACATTTTTATGAGGAGGAGATCCGTCTGATCCCTCAACGTTATATATATTTCTGTCATGGGAAGATTCAGGGAGGAATAATATTGTTGTTATTTATATTCATTTATGCACCATTAGTCATTAAATTATGTTATTATTTTACGTCTTGTCACTTCCTTTCTTAATTATAGTTTTAATCCTATGACCCTTCTCTCAGTAGAGCATGTTGTTTGGCGAACGTATACATCACACTATGAACTGAGCGCGACCCCTTGATAAAGATTCTTGCATATAAACACTGCGATACTGAAGGGTTCAATACATATTATGTAAAAAATTCAAAGTGATTGGTGCAAAATTACGGCAGATATCGTGGCCACAAGAAACTGATATATATATATATATATATATACATAAATTATATATAAACTTTTGAACTGACAGTGGTTTTGGGGTCTGGGGGATGTGAAACGCGAAGATATGTCGAAATTTTCCGGAAGTCGAAACATGGTACCTATTGAGTTAGCTTTCTAATGAAATCTACCTAAAATACACGTAACAACAGGTATCCTACAATGATAAAAGTATTCATTAAAAAACATAAGTCTCACTCACACTTACTCACACTCACACACACACACACACACACACTCTGAAGTACACGGGGCTAAATGACCACGATGTCAAAGTCCCTAAATTGAAACAACAACAGTTTCACCGATAATGTGTCACAATATGTCTAATTAACATTAACGGTAGCCTATAGCTAGAGCCCTACGCAGATACACAAACGTTATCCGCATCCGCCCCGCAACCGCACGTCTGTTATCCGAATCTACTGGCAATACAATAATATTTTAATTAGATAAAATATTAAAGCAACACATTTAGACATTTGCGGAGAAAGTCGTTCCCCTAGGCTGTGTATGTCAAGTGCTATGTTTATAATGAATCTTTTATAACCAGAATTGCAACCCTGTTCAGTTCGGAGCGTTAATTGTGCTTAATGGCATAATTTGAATAAGATTAGCTTACATATCATCTTACATTTGTCATGAAGAAAACATAACAGGAAAATATATGTCATAAACATCCGAGTCGTAGTAATGATATACTGCATAAGCGGCTTCGGTAGCGTAGTCGGTAGCATGCTGAGCTTCTATGCCGAAGATCGCGGGTTCAAACCCGGCCGAAGCCGTCGGATTATTTAAGAGCGTTAAAATCCCTCAGTATGCCTTCCTTCGGAGGGAAAATGAAGCCGGCAGTCCCATGTCATAGATTTATGGCATGTTAAAGAACCTTCCACTAATTTCACCTGTGTGAAGCTAAATTGGATAGGTTAAGAATGTAAACAACGCTCTTAGGTTTCTACGTTCGTTGCCAAGAGCCGGCTGCGGTGGCGTCTAGTAGCTAAGTTCTGAACTTGGCCTAGTAGTCGTTGACGGTGGCGCTTGGCGGCAAAAGTAGGAACTATTTGAAAAATTCAAAATAGCAGTCCTTACTTGATTTGAAAAAGCAGATACACACACTAATACAGTCATCACAATTATCACCGGTTATCAGACAGATTCTACACACACCCAAAGTACACGGGGCTATATGACCGCGTTTTCGCAGCCCCTATACTTAAGAACCAACCAACCTTAGTAATGATATTCAACAAGTTCGGATTGTATTCTAAAAACTATCCGCAAATTTTGTCTTACATTTCCCGCAGTTTATCCGTTATCTGCACAGCCATGCAAAGTATATCCGCGTGGCGAAAATGTGCAGATATCTGCATCCGCGCAGGGCTCTACTGTGCCCAATCGGACACGGCAGACTGGCATCGAACTCGGGTCTTATCAGAGAAGACCAGGCCCATGATTATGCTTAGAGTCGAACCATTGATCTCTGAGGAGGAACAGTTACAGGGAACCCGAAGAGCAATGAGTTGTATAATGACATATAATAATATAGCATGATTTCACGGCTAGAATGTGAATATCATAGCTGTTTAAGGGAATAGTTGTCAGAAAATGCAGTCATATGTACGTTTTCGAAGTATAGAAACGTGAAAGCAGGCCATCTTGACACTTTACTAATTGCAGCCAGCAGAAGGGAGGAGATTCAAGGCGCCGAAGGAACTTATTTCGTCTGGACCGAGGAGACAGCTCGAAATTAATGACCCTGGGAGTCCCCGATGGACTACACTTGAGACAGGAGTGGGAAAGATTGTCCATGGAAATTAATTGATTGCAGCCAATTGGAGGATCGAAATGGAATAAAATGTACACCCAGGTGAATATATTCTAGGAGAGATAATTTAGGAGTGGTCTTACACCTAAATTAAAGCCTATATCTCTAAATAAGCCTGTTAACACCGAGCTTACGCTCGAGAGGAGTGATTTGGTGACCAGCAAGAGGGGATTCACCATGGTGGCGTCATAACGCTACGGAAGAAGGCAATTAATTGTAATTAATTGGCCGAAGCGATCGCTAGCACGAGAGTGATTATGGGACTTCCACACCTAGATGAACGAGGTGTATACGTCATTTTGAATGGAAATGCATTATTTCAAGAAGGGAGTCGCTCTCGTGTGTCCTGTGGACTACATTTTAGGAGAAACCTTTATATAGGGGAAGCAGCACAGACCAAGCCAGTTGTTCTTTAGTCTTCTACAGTTCGTCTTCAGTTCATCGTCAGTTCATCTGCAGTCTACACGTACACGCTGCCAGTAAGTGCGCGAAATGTTAGAGTATATTTGAAGAACAATGGAAGCGCATCATACAGCTTCTTAATTGTAATCAAGAATCGCGTAAGATTTAATCTACAGAGATATTTACCCATTATTATACGCAAGTGTAGTTTGCTACAGCATAGCAATAATTTAGGATGGTTTTGGACACTGAATACCAGGAGGTATTGCCATACTTATAAATGACGCAGTATCGTCAGGATCATTACAGTTATGGGAGCCCGAGAGGCATCACAAGTAATCATGACGGTGAAATGAACAGTATTGAAGGGAACGAGAATCGAACGCACGTATACGCAGATAGACTTTCACGGAGACCAGCGATTGTCGTAGCTTCATCGCATCTCTGAGGTCAGGCGTTAGGAGGAGTCCGATTAAGGATCAACCTGTGAAATAGTGAAAAAGTGTGTATAAATTTTATTATAGTGATTTCAAATGTGTTTATGTGTATTGTGAATTAATATGTATTGTGTAAAAGTGAGAAAAGCCACTGATAAGAGTATGATTATCAAGTGGGAAATATGTGATATCAAGTGTCGTGTGAGATATAACATGATGGCTTAAATCAAGCGTCATGGTAGGTCCGTGGCTGGCGTGTTGGAATAATCCAGCGAAAATGAAAAAGTGAGTACAAATTTACAATGTTATTCTAACTAGATAGTTCACCATACAACGATGCATCACTTTGAGACTAAGATGTAACAGTCACTTATGTACGAGCTTTCACCACTCGTATTTGGTAGAATATGGCTTGGAAGGTGATTTGTTTATGGCCATTCAGGCCTAAGATAGTGATGAATGTAATGGTAACGTTAAATGATAATAATAATAATCTGGGGTCGGTAACAGTAAAGTAAAGTAATAGGCATTTCTGGCCTAAAGAACTTTCAAAGTGTGTCATGTCTAATATAAAGATACTGTATTTGGTAAACAGTAAGAAAGTAACGTGAAATATAGCGAGATACGAGAATTTTTCAGTGTCAATGAAGTGTTGAATGAATATTTAATATGGTCAATTCTTAGGATTGTTTTTGAGAACCATTAAAGTAATTTAAGCCAGTAAATTTATACTTGTTTTTAGGAGCTATTTAAAGCTTTGGCTTAAATGTAATTGCAGAGAGGACGCGGGTGCCTTAATAATTGAGTCATCTATGAGAAGTATTGTTTAAGCCACATTGAGCGAGCAAAGTAACGTAGAATTTAGTGATTTACGTAAATAAAGTTGCGTGGACCAAGCTAACATAGCTTGCACGTTAGGTGAAAAGTTGGCTAATCTACGAGTTAGTACCGCCGTGGAGCGTACTTATATTATTCGCAGCGAATTGTACAGAGCCTGTCTGTATCCATCGCTCGCAGGAATAATTGCCACGAGGGATGCTCTTCGAGACCCCATAAGCACATGTATTATATGATCTGCCCTGAGAGGAGATCAAAGTTCGTCGTATAGGAAACGCAGATTTCCTTAATATTTAGGCAGCTGCTGATGAGCAATCTTGTATTCTCATTATGATGCGCACCAAAGCCACTAGAATCGCCAAAGAACGGCAAGACTATTACAGAATCCATCCCCAGCCATGAATGTTAATTAAGGAGCCAAGTTGAGCCCAATACACTATAAACATACGTGGTAAATAATCAGAATGACTCAATTACTTGAGACAACACTCAGCGTAACTCCATTGTACTGCAATTGTAAACAAAGATGACCTTGCTTGCAGCAAGAGGGGGGCGTTATGTATGCCACGAAGGACGGCGGCCATCTTGCTCGGCCAGCTGGAACTAATTTTATTGCCTGCTTGGAAGGGGAGGTTTGGAGACCCAGTCCCTTTATTTTTAAAGCAGAGTGGGACACTGAAGAATCTCGATATTTCGACAAATAATTAAGATATGATTGTTATGATGATGCCAATTGAATTAAATGATGTGTTTCAACACACATACATTGTCGGATCATTGAAATCGGATATTTGGCCCAGTTATTCTCTGAGGAGGAACGCTGATCCAAATAAATGTAGGCATCTTGTTAAAGTGCATTCTTGCCCAGTTCACACTAATTTATGCAGACGGGTATGTGATTTCTAATAACATGACACGTTTGTAACGATAATAATTTCGACCAGACCCAGAAAATCGTTGTATGGTGAAACTATAAACATTTCTGTCCATGTGTATTTTGGAAGGGGAAACGTACCACTTTTTAGCGTTTCATATTGATGGAAAAAGAGAAGATGATTCACACGACACAACAACATTTGTTAATTAAGGCATAAGATAATGAATTTATGTTAATGAAAGTAAATGCTCGCAAGAAACGGATTAATGTTTAATTATTACAGTATTGATGTCATTTAAATGTGATATGTGACTTTTGTGTTGTGATACTCCAGTTATGTAAAATTGTGTCACATAAAGAACACTATGGAGACTCGTAGATGTCTGAAAGTATCACTGATAGGGTGCTAGAAAAAGATTTGAGTGCAGTGAAGCACTAATTAAGAAGAGACTCACAAAATAACCTTGATTTTCATTGTGGGAATTAAATGTAAATTATCCTTTGTTTGTATTTTGTTGTATAGCCATGACTTTAGATCAGTAAATGTTTTATTTAGGAATATGTTGTTTCTTTCATGTAGAGTAGTTACCTGGTAGACTCAAATCCTGAGCATGTGGTCGTATGGTGGGCAGGAACGTCCCATACCTCGAAAGACCGTGAGTTAGCTGGGATACGAACACATGTTCCACATGATGACAATTGGGTACACTACCTATAGCGGATCTGATATAACCTTAAAGGAATTCATGATTTTGGGGGTTCACTCTAACACCCACGCACCGACGCACAGCGCTAGGCCATAGACTCGTTAGACGTGGGTTCAAATCTCACCATCGGCCATGTTTGAAAAGATTTTCCGTGGTTTCCCATTTTTCAATTCCAGGCAAATGCTGGGACGGTACCTACTGACAGACCACGTCCACTTTCTTCCACATCCTTGCCCAGTTTCATTCACCATCATTCATTTGATCTCACATTAACCCCTCATATGAGGTTGGTGTCTGGAAGGGCATCTGGCCGTAAAAACCATCGGCCGCAGACTTCCATTCCTTTTCATGCATACATGCATGAGGTTTGCGTCAAGGAGGATATCCGGCCATATAAGCCACCCGCCACTTCGATTTTATCGCATCTCATCTCCAACCCGGCGGCTTTCGTGGCGTAGTTCGAGCTTCTCTGCCCTAGATCGCGGGTTCAAACACGGCCGAAGACGTTGGTTGTTTTAAGAGCGTTAAAAATCCCTCAGAATGCCTTCCTTCAGAGGGGAAGTAAGGCCGGTGGGCCCATGTCATAGATTCATAGCATGTAAAAATCCTTCGTCTAACTACACTTGTGTGAAGCTTAATTTGTAGGATAGATATGATTAACGCTAGTCCAACGTTCGCCGCCAGGTGCCGGTTGCGGTGGCATCTAGTAGAAAAGTTCACAGCTAGGTGTCATTGAAGCTAGCATTTGGTAGCAAAAGTAGGAACTACTTGAAATTGACCGTCTGCAGTCCTTACCTGAATTACAGATAACACACACTAGTACAGTCATCACAATTATTAACACCGGTTATCTGACAGATAACCCAAAGTACACGGGGCTACATGACCTCGTTGTCGCAGCCCCTAAACTGAGGAACCAACCTCATCTCCGACCCCGTTGAAAACGAGAATAATTAAGGGTAGAAATACATTTCTCGAGCACCCACCTACAAAGAAAACGCGCTATGCAACAAGTACTTACGTTTAATTACAACTCTCAAGAAATGTTATGGAATAATCATTAGGAATGTTTATAACTGGCATGTAAGAACGTCGTAAGTAGCGAGCTACTAAACGTTGATATAGCCTATACGAAGCAATTACATTCAAATTACTCCAGGTAAGATCTTCAACTGACGAAAATACGCGCACAGGAGAGTATAATTCTAATGTGTTTGGCATCTATTACACAAATTCCACCTCGGAGACTAGGCTTCCTTTTAATTGAATTCCTTTGCCAACTCATAAAAGAAGAAGCCTTCGAGTAATCGATTGAGAAGCAATAAGGGTTCTGTTGAGAGAGGAGTAAAGGGATCATATTTACCTCAGGGAGGGATATATTCAAAAATGATTAATTGGATATGAACTTCAATGTGGATGGCTTTTCAATAACAAGACTTTTAATCTGCGTAATATTATTCAAATCATCTTCTTCTAAGCGGGCTCATACACCGCAAGTGGGAGCTTCACTAATATGTAACATAGAGTTATGAAAACTTACTAAGTGTTGGTTTATACATAGGGCTTTTATTTAATATATAAAGGCGAACAGTACATAAAGTATTGAGTGATTTATTGGAGGGTAAATGTTTGTGATTTTTAAACGTTAACAATCACAAGAAACACGATTTAACAAGAAAGTCCAGTCTGAATGGAATTTTTTTCTTTCCTGTAAAGATGATGAACCTCATTCATACAATTATATTAAGAATAATTAAGATATACCTACTTGGAAAATTTAACAAAAAGCTATTTTGAAAGACAAATTAAATATTTTTTTAAAAGCATACTATTGACAATATAACATTAACGAGACAATTTATGTTAATGAACACACGTTTCACTGTGGTCTACAGATGTTAATGAAGCATAAAATGTATTGGATCAGTATGGTAGCAAGGGTTGAGAATACTATGAAACATGTTTTTGGAATCCAGTAGTAATGATGAACTATTTGAAATTTCAACACTTCACCAGTAATGTAGAATGCACATTATTACATATAAAAAGTATTGATCAGGTGGAACTTTTAACATGTTTATTATTCAATTAGTGTATCAATACGGAACCAGAATGAACCTTTTAAGTTCTAAAATCAATATCAAAAGGTGAAAATTTCCACGGCACTCAAAGTTTACCGTGGATGCTTGCAAATGATCTCTTGAGCCTCATTTCGTGACTAGAAGCCTAAATGTAATTTAGTTACAAAACATCTTGTAGAATTTAGTTTTTATCTTCAATGGCAGTGCAAATGTTATGTCAAAATTGGTACATAGAGCACCTAGATAATATTATCTTATATCTTAAAAGATCTACATCTGGTAGCTGAAGTCATTGGAATAATAAGTTAATAATGGAATAATAAGTTAATAAGCACATTCGGGTGGGGTCACATGTCCAACTTGGTGGGCCTTTTATATCTGTTCCTAAACCGGCTGCGTGGCTCAGTGGTAAGGTTTTCACCAGCTGATTCCAATGTTGCAGAATCGAATCCTGGCGCAAAATTCCGGCATCTCGGCGTCTCTAAAAGCTGGAGTTCAGTAGTTAAAAGGGACGTAAAACCTATGATAATGTTTATGTTGGACGATGTCGAAATGTAAACATCATGTGTCAGAAAACTGTATCATAATGAGTCTCATTATAACACTATTTTTAGCCTATTTTCTATTTAAAAAAAAAGGCTTATGAGATCATCTTTTGTCCGTGTGTGTGTGTGTGTGTGTGTCTAATAAAATCCAAACGACTGGAGGACTGGAGCGATTTCAATGAAACTCGGTGAGTTCATAGCACCATTCCGGGCAACCCCGATCGTGCCCTTCAAATGTTGTTACGTCTCACCAATTCAACATGGCGGTTGTGCGAAATATTTCACCAGAATTCAATATCGCCGAAATTATTACCGATATCACCATGAAATTCTGTATGGTGGCAGAGAGAACTACTAGAAGTTCTCTTATGTGACCTTTGAAAACCTGGTAACTACAAAACCAACATGGCGGCCAAGCGAATTTGCGACATTTAAATAGACGTTCCTCGCGAGTTAACGAACCAAACTCAATGAAACTTGGTACAGTATATGTTAATACACATTGTAATGCACCAACATCTAACTTCGTTCAATTGTTTACATAACCTCAATATGGCGGCTGTGCGAAATATTTCACCGGCATTCTATATCTCTGAAACTATTACCGGTTTCACCCTGAAACTTTGCACGGAGATAAAGGGCACAACTGGAAGTTCATCTATGAGACTTTCAAAAAGCGGTTAACTACAAAACGAACATGGCGGCCAAGCGAATTTGAAAGTTTTAAATAGACTTTTCTCGCGATTTAATGATTCAAACGCAATGAAACTTGGTACAGCAAATGTTTATATACATTGTAATGCACTGGTATGTTATTTAGTTCAATTATTTACATAAACTCAAGATGGCGGCTGTGCGAATTTTTAAATTAAGTTTTTGTTTCTTGTGTCGTAATCATGCGATCAAAATGAAAGTGTGAATAATATACCTACGTAAAATAATTTTCCTTTAAAGGTACATGACTCTAAGGCCTGTACATATAACAATCCAACATGGCGACCATCCGAAATATTTAGACGGTTCTCAATATCTACGAATCTATTACAGCAATCAAACTGAATTTTTTAATGTTCATTGGGGCTATGGACATAAGTTCACCTCTAGGACTTTCAATAACCTGGTGATTACAAATCCAACATGGCGGCGGAGCGAAGTATAAATATTCACATGGTCGTTTCTCGCAATTTATCCATCCGAGTGCAGTGACACTTGGTACAGTAAATCCTTATACAAATGTTAATCCACTGGCATCTAATGTTTTTCAATTGTTTCCATAACCACAAGATGGCATTAGTGCGAAATTTTAAAATTTCGTTTTTACTTCTTGTGTACTAATCATGCGATTGACGTTTGAATGCTACACGTACACAATAATCTTCATGTGACAATACATAACTCAAAGCCCTACATATATAAAAGTCCAACATGGCGACCACCCGAAATATTTAGATGGTTCTCAATATCTTCGAATCTATACAGCAATCAAACTGAAATTTATTATGCTGATAGGGGCAATTAACACAAGTAGGATATATGAAAACAGGCTGTATAGTTCTTCACGGAACTACTTGTTCATTATGAAACAGTTTCTCCCACCAATCAGAGCTCATGAAACAGTTGTGTGACTAATTAGGTAAGGATACCTTCGCGCATGCGCTAAAAATGCAACATGTCTTTATAAATTACCGAAAGTGCACCGTCCATATGTATGCGTAAATGAACTGCCAAGCACACAGAGCGCATGCGTCGGTCGGTCAGAGAGCTTGGAAAACAGAGATATCGTACCCAGTGCTCTCACTCCGATCACAACATTCTAGTGACTGAATCTCAACAGATATTTATAAATATTTATGTTAAAACATATAATAAAGTTAAAATTATCGAACATAAACAGTCGTATAAGACCCTCGTATGGAGTTTATAAACATACTCGTGTCTTAATTAATGCCATTATAGGCTCGTTGCATAATGTACTATATTTGCTTTTCGTCCCTTTTAACATATGTGGCTTTTAGAGACACCGAGGTGCCATAATTTTGCCCCAAAAGAGTATCTTCAATCTACTGACACGGATCCCTTGCATTTGCACACCCTCAAATGCCAGTTGACTGCGCCAGGATTAGATCCTGCAACCTTGGGCAAAGCAAGCGAGAACGTTACCGGTAAGCCAGGCAGCCAGATGGACGTAAATCCAATATATGTCAACGCCTTATTACACCCGTTTTCCAACGGGGTCGGGGATTAGATGCGAAGAAAGTCTTTGTGGCGGATGGTTTTTACGGCCAGATGCCCTTCTTGACGCCAACCTCGTGAGAGGAGTTAATGAGAGATGACATGAATGATGGTGAATTAAACTGGGAAAGGATATGGAAGGAAGCGTCTGTTGCCTGTCAGAAAGTACCAACCCAGAATTTGCCTGGAGTTGAAAATGGGAAACCACGGAAAACCATTTCAAGGACGGCCAACGGTGGGGCTCGAACCACGCGTCTACCGAGTCAGCAGAGAGCTTGACCCCATGGCCTAACGCTGCGCTTTAGCGAGCGTAGCCACCACATATTTGATCCCACCCCCCCTATATTCAAGCATTTCTTGAAAAATAACATATATTTGAAAATTTTGAGTGATGACAGCAGAAGTTTCAAGTAAATTGGATCGGCAATTTTCCTGTGAAGAAGTGACAGTCAGACAGGCAACATTTAAAAATTCGTCCCCATCATCTTTAAATGATCAAATGAGGCGAAAAATGTTTCATAATAAGAACGACATACAGACAGGGTAAAATGCCTGCACCGCATTGTCTCTAAAGACATCAACAGTACTCATCGTGTCTAAGTGTGCTCTGGTTTGGGGAACAGGAACCATCAGGTGAGTGTATGATACACTAAGTACCCATTGGTTCCAACATCGGGTAGTATGACATCTAGGAGTATATGCCTTACATGCCGGCCAATTACACGATACTACTACTCGATCTAATGGAAAGCTACAGGGCATTTTCTATGAGCGCCCTGATAAACACGGTAAGCTAATCCGGCTGTGACTGGCGCAGATCGTGGCCGCGAGTACCCAGTTAAGCCGTTGGTTAGCGTGCACTTTCACACCTTTACCAAACATGTTCAATAACGTGTACTTACAGTGCTCATATGCGATGTTGAAAATGGCCTCCCTCTCTTGTAACACACACCTGACATCTTCTGATGAAGGAATGTCTGTCAACTCTTTTATTATTTACGGAGTCTGTTTCCTTGAATCGTTTAGCGAGCCTCTTAATTGTACTGGCATTAGACACAGGTCCACCTGGAAACTTGAATCGAAATTTTCGTCTCGTTTCAGGAAAAGATTTTCTGCTTTTCACATACGAATTATGGATATACACACGTTCGCGCAATGTGAATTGGTGTCTAAGCATGACCAACAATCACTGTAATCACAATGCTCACCAAACGTGCCACACTAACGTCTAAGCTTTGCAGATACAAATCCATATGAATGACAAAACACGTGTGAACTAACGATATGAGTCAGCGGAGCGCGCCATACACCGGCTGAACCGCGTACGCGCCAGATTTCAGAGACACCAAATGAAAATCCACAACCTGCTTCCAGTCTCCGACTGGGTCAGGAATGGAATGAATGAAGCCCCCATCTAGCGGCGAGGATATGAACTGTGCCGGCTGCCGAGGCCTGACGCACTCCTCTGGGGCAATGATTAAATGAATGGCAGATGAAATGAAATGTTAGTGGAGAGTTTTGCTGGAATGAAATTTTGACAGGGAAAACCGGAGTACCCGGAGAAAAACCTGTCTGCCTCCGTTTTGTCCAGAACAGATCTCACATGGAGTGACCGGGATTTGAACCACGGACCCAGTGGTGAGAGGCCGGCGTGCTGCCGCCTAAGCCACGGAGGCTTCTCTCTCTTTCAGAGACACCAGCGTTTCGAAATTGTGCCCCGAATGCGAACTTTAACTTGCCAGTAATCTACTGACGCGGATCTCTTTCATTTGTGCACCCTCAAATACCAACTGACTGTGTCAGAATGTGCATACATACATACATACATACATACATACATACATAAATAGGTAAATAAATAAATAATAAAAGAATAAAATAAAAAAGATACGAGGTTTACAGTAGTCGCATATGATGTGTAACATCTGACATGTTATCCTACTCGTATACTACATAGCTTGGACATTCTTAAAATGTACTATGATGAATGTATAGATTGAATTGGAGATATGCTACTGTCACATTTGTGGCGCAGCGGTCCAGCTGTTAGTCTCTCACCAAGGTAGACCGGGTTTGATTCCCGGTCAATACATGTGAGATTTTCGAATTGAAATGCCATGTCCTGTGGTTCGCATTCCACGTAAAAGGGAGGTACCGTGGATCATGATCGTGAGATTAACGGACACGCAAAACTACAAGCTTCCTTCCTTCCTTTTACATTAATAATTCATAATAACAAAGTGACACACAACGTCGACAGTACTCTCAAATACTGTGAGCACATTCCTTAGTAACTATAACATTCATTATTCTCAAGGCTCTCATACAGTTCGTCGTAAACAATCAAAACATGGCTTCCTACAATCATGAAATGACCTAGTCTCACATATGATGAAAATACAGCTTTTATTCCACTCATATAACAACATTCTGTTATGCATTTAATATTTGACTACTCACCCACAGCTTGACAATAATGCCGCATACCTAAATGTCATTTGTCGTCTTTGTCCTACCCCATGTGATATTCAACCTTCAACGTGAAGCTTCATAAACTGCTCAATGACAAATGAAAGTCGGTGAAACATTTGCCACTGTGCTCGTCAAACCAGTGCCTGCTAAATGCACTGCCTACTGTATTGCCATAACATTCTCGCGCTACAGAGCACACACTGCCTTGTTTCCAATACACACATTTTCAATATTGTACATCCAGCTGGCAGTGCGTGTTCAATTCCGTCCGATCCACTTCTGCCCGATTCACTTCCGTCCCATTTTTCTGGCAGTGCGTCTTCACTTCCGTCCGATCCACTTCCGTTCGATTCACTTTCGTCCCCAATTTTCAAAATCACTCCCACAAAACTATCCAGCAACCGAGCGGAAAGATGTTACACATCAATAAATAAATAATAAAATAATCAAATATATAACTAACAATCAAATAAATAAATAATCAAATAAATAAATAAGTGCAGTACATAAACAAATAAATAAATAAGCCTACCCCAATATTATTCTCGTTTACAACCGGGTCGGGGATGAGATGCGATGAAAGTCTACGTGGCGAATTGTTTTACTGCCGGATGCCCTTTCTGACGCCAACCCCATGAGAGGATGAAGTAATGAATTAAACTGATGTGGAAGGAAGTGGCCGTGGCCTGTCAGAAGGTACCGTCCCATCATTTGCATGAAGTTGAAAATGGGGAAACTGCGGAAAAACATTTCGTGGACGGTCGACGGTGAGGATTGAACCCACGTTTACCGAGTCCGCAGAGCCTTTGGCCGCATGGTCTAGCGCTGCGTGTTAGCGAGCGTAGGTATCGGTGTCAGTAAATAAATGAAAATCCACAGCCTGCTTCCAGTCTCCGACCGGGTCAGGAATGGAATGAATGAAGTCCCCATCTAGCGGCGAGGATATGAACTGTGCTGGCTGCCGATGCCTGACGCACTCCTCTGGGGTAATGATGAAATGAATGGCAGATGAAATGCAATGATAGTGGAGAGTGTTGTTGGGATGGAATTTTGACAGGGAAAACCGGAGTGCCCGGAGAAAAACCTGTCTCCCTCCGTTTTGTCCAGCACAGATCTCACGTGGAGTGACCGCGATTTCAACCACGGACCCAGCGGTGAGAGGCCGGCGTGCTGCCGCCTAAGCCACGGAGGCTTGTCAGTAAATAAATAAATAAATAAATAAATTGGTAGGCCTATAGAAAAAAAGAAAGAAAGAAAGAAAGAAAGAAAGAAACAGGCCTACATGTAATAATTACAATATCTAGGTACTTGTCGCTGAAGTTGGCAACTCTGGTTGAAGGTGACACACTTGAAGACTGACCTCCACTGAGCCTAATCGCACTGGCGTATCTTGCGTGTCATGTGAAATAAATGGGCAGGTCGTAAGTGTTACCATATCACAAGGATATCTGCCGAGAGAAATAAAAGAGACGTGTGTGTGCAATCGGGCACCACGAGAAGTGACAGAATGTTAAAATAGACACGGGTTTATGTAAATGGACGTCACTACAGATTGGTCGGTCTTCTTCTAAAAATACTGTAACCGTAGCTTAAGTGCACATAAGTGGAGTCACGACTACTGCTGCTTAATTGAAAATATATACAGGGTCATTATCTATGTGCGCCCTGATAAATATTGCAAGCTAAGCCGGATGTGACTGGTGCAGATCGCGGGCACGCGTACGCAGTTCAGCCAGTGGTTGGCGCACTCCGCTGACTCGTATCGTTAGTTTACACGTGTTTTGTCGTTCATATGGACGTGTATCTGCAAAGCTTAGACGTTAGTGTTGGACGTTTAGTGAGTATTGTCATTACAGTGATTGTTGGTCATTCCTAGAAACCTATTCACATTGCGCGAACGTGTGTATATCCATAATTCGTATATGAAAAGCAGAAAATCTTGTTCTGAAACGAGACGAAAATTTCGAATCAAGTTTCCAGGAAGACCTGTGCCTAATGCCAGTACAATTAGGAGGCTCGCTAAACGATTCAAGGAAAACAGGCTCCGTATATAATGAAAGAGTTGACAGACATTCATTCATCAGAAGATGCCAGGTGTGTATTACAAGAGAGGGAGGACATTTTCAGCATCGCTTATGAGCACTGTAAGTACACATTATTGAACACGTTTGTTAAAAGTGTGAAAGTGCGCGCTCACCACCGGCTGAACCGGGTAGGTGCGGCCGAGATCTGCGCCAGTCACAGCCGGCTTAGCTTGCCGAGTTTATCGGGGCGCACATAGATAATGATCCTGTACAATACGCACGGGAAACGCGTAACAACGCAATTCTACACATGACTTAAGAATAAAGCTCTATAGCTCGGCAAGTTCATCTGAAGCCCTCCCCAGGGGCTCACATCTAGTGGGACGTGGGTTGGCGACCACGGGACCCCAGCTGAGTCCAGCATTGCTTCCACTTAGTTGTGCCGGGATCCTCTCCGTCTTCCTTCTCATCGTCATCTCTTGGTCAACTCTTGTTCTCTTCCGACCTCGAAGGTATTAGCGGTATCCGAGGCCTAGGGAGTATTTTACTTTCTCGCCTTAATTGGCCCATGTCTCATCTTTTCTGATACCCCCATTCTTCGAGGGGTGAGCCTTCTTTTCTTTTCATGTTACCTCCTGCCTTCTGCACAAGGCCCTCCAGGAGGCAGGGTGTGTGTTGCCCCACCACTTCTGGTGCACCCTGGATAGTGCTACAACCTCAAGGGCTCATGGCTGGTGAGTATGGGAGTTAGTGATCACGAGGGCTTCCTGAACTGGGTCCGTTTTGTCCCTTTTTTCCTCTGACCTTGGGGCGGGCCCTCTCCTCTTTCCCCTTTCCTATTTACCTTTCATGGCTCTCCTTCCTTCCAAGTCCTTCAATCCTGATTCTTCGAGGGTTGAGGGCATTTCTTTTCTTCCTGTCCATTATTTGCCTTATCCCTTATTTGTTTACCATTTCTTCTTCTAGTATGTAAGTTTGTAGTTAGTATTAGTTATGTTTTCATTCTCATCTCATCTTTCACTATCACCCAAACCATTAGGGGCCCATAACCTAGATGTCAGGCCCCTTAAAACAACAATTATAATCGTCGTCATCAAATGAAGCCATGAGTATGGGCGCTGCCGGCGAGAGAGTGCGGTGGGAGATCACGTGGTGGGAAGTGGGGGGGGGGATCACACCATTGGTAAATCATCCTCACGTGTGCGCTACCCAACGCCAGTTGGTTTCTGTGCAAGTTACGCCTTTCCGTGGCAGCAAATAGCAGCAGATCCAGCAACATGATGACTAAGTGGGGCAAGGGGAAGACTAGTACAGTAGTTAGTATATTTTCAGATGAACTTGTCACGCTGTACATTTTGCAGATGAAAAAGTAAACTTGTTTAGCCATACTTTCCTGCTGCAGCTCTTCGAAATTCCCACCACATGGAGAACTTCCATATTGACAGGTTGGTTGGTGGTTGGTTGGTTCCTCAGTTTAGGGGCTGCGACTACGCGGTCAATGTAGCCCCGTGTACTTAGGGTGTGTGTAGAATCTCCCTGATAACTGGCTGTATTAGTGTGTGTTATCTGTTTTAATTCAAGTAAGGACTGCAGACATTGAATTTTCAAGTAGTTCCTACTTTTGCCGCCAAACGCCACCGTCAACGTCTACTAGTTCTTAACTTGGTACCAGATGCCACCAAAGTCTGTTCCTGGCGATGAGCCTTGGTACTTAAGAGCGTTAGTCAAATTTTTAACCTATAATTCACAAGTATGATTTGTGGAAGGTTATTTAACATGCCATAAATCTATGACATGGGACCGCTGGCCTTACTTCCCCTCTGAAGGAAGGCATACTGAGTGATTTTTAACGCTCTTAAAAAAACGACGACTTCGGCTGGGTTTGAACACGCGATCTTGGGCATAACTCAGTCCATATTGACAATTAAGACCAAACTGCGGATTTTTGAGAACAACGTAAAGTCTCTCTTTCGGTGTGGTTGTGAAACCTGGAAAGTGACAAAACACCGGACCCATTTGCTACATTCATTCATTAATCGATGCTTCAGGAATATCCTGGGGATATGATGGCCAACGTCATCACCAAAACTATGCTTTGGTAAAGAACCAATCAAGTGCCTATTGAATTAGAAATACAGTATGCCTTCCTTCAGTGGGGAAGTAGAGCCAGCGCGGGCGGTCCCATGTCATAGATTTATGGCATGTAAAATATCCTTCCACTAACTAAATTTGTGTGAAGCTAAATTTCTAGGTTTGATTTCGTTGAAACGCTCTATCAAAGTTTCAACGTTCAGCACTAGATGTCAGTGACATCTGGTAGCGAAAGTTGGAACTACTAGAAATTGAACGGAACTTTTAGCTCATTCCATGAGTGTCCGCTTGAAGCAGCTGCAGCCTCTGGCGGGCCGAACATGTCCTCGGACACTCCCGGCACTAAAAGCCATACGATAAATAAATTAAAAAATAACAACAGTGGCGGAAATTAAGATGGATGGGGCACACGCTGTGGAGGCCGGAAGGCACTCGATTGGAATCCGTAAGGCAAATGAAGAAGAGGTAGGCCCGATAAGACATGGCGACGGACAGTACAAGATTATGTTATTGGTATTACGTACCTTTTAACTACTCTGGCTTTTAGAGACTCTGGATTGCCAGAATTTTGCTCCGAGGGGGATATTTAACGTGCCAAAAAATCTACTGACATGGCTCCCTCGCTTTTGCGTACCCTCAAATGCCAGCTGACTGCGCCAGGATACGAACCTGCAACCTTGTGCCCAGCAAGCGAGAACATTTCTGCTGAGCCACGCAGCCAGTCGACACTAGAAGAATGAAGTTCGACAACAGAGGAATACCTGGGGAGAGACCAAAACCCCGACTAGGAACTGGCCAAGATGATGCAGCCCCATGCTCCCCATAAGGAGTCAAGTCAAGTACAGGGTGATTCAAAAAGAATACCACAACTTTAAAAATGTGTATTTAATGAAAGAAACATAATATAACCTTCTGTTATACATCATTACAAAGAGTATTTAAAAAGGTTTTTTTTTCACTCAAAAACAAGTTCAGAGATGTTCAATATGGCCCCCTTCAGACACTCGAGCAATATCAACCCGATACTCCAACTCGTTCCACACTCTGTAGCATATCAGGCGTAACAGTTTGGATAGCTGCTGTTATTTCTTGTTTCAAATCATCAATGGTGGCTGGGAGAGGTGGCCGAAACATCATATCCTTAACATACCCCCATAAGAAAAAATCGCACGGGGTAAGATCAGGGCTTCTTGGAGGCCAGTGATGAAGTGCTCTGTCACGGGCTGCCTGGCGGCCGATCCATCGCCTCGGGTAGTTGACGTTCAGGTAGTTACGGACAGATAAGTGCCAATGTGGTGGCGCTCCATCCTGCTGAAATATGAATTGTTGTGCTTCTTGTTCGAGCTGAGGGAACAGCCAATTCTCTAACATCTCCAGATACTGTAGTCCAGTTACAGTAGCACCTTCGAAGAAAAAGGGACCAAAAACTTTATTGGCTGAAATGGCACAGAAAACGTTCACCTTAGGCGAGTCACGTTCATGCTGAATTGTTTGCCGCGGATTCTCAGTGCCCCATATATAGACATTGTGACGGTTGACTTTCCCGTTAGTGTGGAAAGTTGCTTCATCACTAAACACAATCTTTGAAACGAAAGATTCATCTGTTTCCATTTGAGCAAGGATAAAATCACAGAAATCGATTCTTTTAATCTTATCAGCTGCAGACAGTGCTTGAACCAATTTCAGACGATAAGGTTTCATAACTAACCTTTTTCGTAGGACTCTCCATACAGTTGATTGTGGAATTTGCAGCTCTCTGCTGGCTCTGCGAGTCGATTTTCCTGGGCTGCGAACAAATGCTTGCTGGATGCGTGCTACATTTTCATCACTCGTTCTCGGCCGTCCAGAACTTTTCCCTTTGAACAAACACCCATTCTCTGTAAACTGTTTATACCAACGTTTAATACACCACCTATCATGAGGTTGAACACCATACTTCGTTCGAAATGCACGCTGAACAACTGTCGTCGATTCACTTCTGCCGTACTCAATAACACAAAAAGCTTTCTGTTGAGCGGTCGCCATCTTAGCATCAACTGATGCTGACGCCTAGTCAACAGCGCCTCAAGCGAACAAATGTACAACTAAATAAAATTTATAGCTCCCTTTATTCGCCGACAGATAGTGCCTAGCTCTGCCTTTTTTCGTTGCAGAGTTTTAAATTCCTAAAGTTGTGGTATTCTTTTTGAATCATCCTGTATATTTGGTCACTGTACACCTCATTCAGGATAAATACGATGTTTTAGAAAGAAAGAAAAAAAAACCAAATGTTCAGGCCGAAAGCTTGCTTTATTTATAGACATTATATTATCATTATATTCTTCTTCTTCTTTTACTTCAAGTAACGAGTTCGGTCCCCCGAACGTTGGCAATCATCATGGAAAAGGCGCCTCTGTCCACCGCAATTCGGAATAATTCTTCAACAGATCGAATCCGTGACCACACCTTGATATTCTGAAGCCACATCTGTCTTCTGCCACGCCCTCATATGCCATTTATTTTGTCTTGTAGTATTAATCGAAGCAACTGATATTTTTGGCCTCTAAGTACACGACCCAAACAGGCAGTTTTTCGAAACTTAATGGTTGACAAGAGCTGAAGATCCCAATTTGCTCTTCTGAGGACATCTCTGTTAGTAACTCCATAGTCTAAGGTATTTTAAGGATTCGTCTTATGAATCCACATTTCGAAGGCCTCTAATCGTTTCATGCTGTTGACATTCAAAGTCCAAACCTCATGAAAATCCACAGCCTGCTTCCAGTCTCCGACCGCGTCAGGAATTGAATGAATGATGCCCCCATCTAGCGGCGAGGATATGAACTGTGCCGGCTGCAATGAATAAATGAATGACAGATGAAATGAAATGATAGTTGAGAGTGTTGCTGGGAAAACCGGAGTACCCGGAGAAAAACCTGTCTGCCTCCGTTCTGTCCAGTACAGATCTCACATGGAGAGACCAGGATTTGATCCGCGGGCCCAGTGGTGAGAGGCCGGCGTACTGCCGCCTAAGCCACGGAGGCTTAAAGTCCAAACCTCATACTATTATTATTAAGTAAGTGGCTCCATGGACCCCATCCTCCTCGTAGAGTATACGTATGGAGGAGTTGAGTAGTGGGAATAAAACTCAGTTGTAACTTTTAATCGGTCATTACGAATTTGCGCATGACTGGGCGGGGTACAATGTTTATGTCAGTTGCATCTATAATACGTAAATAACACTCCTGGGAAAAATTAGACATATTATTTATGAGTCCTATTATAATGTAGAAATAGATGCCAACAAATAGGCAAGTAAAGTATCAACTGTCTGTGGGCTAGATCTTTGAAATGATACGAAATGCGAAATCATTATGATATCAGAAGCTAGAGAAATACAGAACACGAAGAAAAACAGTACCACAAACGTGTACCGGTACTTGATTATAATAATCTGGCCAAGTTCTATTTGCACATTGTATTCGTGTTGATCGACTAAAGAGTAACAGTATGTAACACCAAAAGAATTGCTTCATGACTTTAAATTACATTGGGAACAAGTAGTTCCGTGATTAAATATACAGCCTATTTTCATAAATCCTACTTATGTCAATTGCCTCTATTAACATACAAAATTCCAGTTTGATTGCTGTAGTAGATTCTTGGATATTGAGAACCATCTAAATATTTCGGATGGTCGCCATGTTGGATTTTTAAATATGTAGGCCATAGAGTCATGCACTATTAGATGAAGATTATTGCTTAGGTGTATTCAATCGCATGACAAGGACTCAAGAAATAACAAGATGTTCAGTAAAGAACATATAGCCTACTTTCTCCTAAATGCATGGGTATTGTTATAACTCTTTGTCCTTTTCAAGGAGTATGATTGAATGTTGGTTGTAGTAGCTTGTTGAAATACAACGTGCTATAGGGATATTAAACATGAATATGAGGTGCCCTTTGCTAGTGCTACCTCTGTACCAAATTTCGTTCAATTCGGTTTCACCGTGTTTGAATTGATAGGGGGAATCGATTTGCACACATACTTGGCCACCATCTGCAAACTATTGGGCTGATGTTCTTGCAGTTTGGTCTGAATATGTTTACCACATAAAGATATGGTGTTGCAAAATTTGGTAGAGACTAGATTATTAGGTTGGTCGTAATTACATTTTAGCTTTTAACATTTGGGTGGCCGCGATTACGTTTCCGTCAAGATAGCGGTGATATAAAACATGACACTGAGGTGCCCTTTGCTAGTGCTACCTCTGTACCAAATTTCGTTCCATTCGGTTTCACCGTGTTCGAATTGATAAGGGGAATCGATTTTCACACAAACATGGCCGCCATCCGCAAAATATTAGGCTGATGACCTATTAGTTTGGTCAAAGGATGCTCCCTCCATAAAGGTATGTTGTTGCTAAATTTGCTAGAGATCGGATGATTAGGCTAATCGTAATTTGAGTTAAGCTTTGAACATTTGTGTGGCCGCCATTACGTTTCTGTCAATATGGCGGCGATATAAATCATCACACTGAGATGCCCTTTGCTAGTGCTATCTCTGTACCAAATTTCGTTCCATTCGGTTTCACCGTGTTTGAATTAATAGGGAGAATCGATTTTGACACAAAGATGGCCGCCATCCGCAAACTATTAGGCGAATGACCTATTAGATTGGTCAAAGGATGCTCCCTCCATAAAGGTATGTAGTTGCAAAATTTGGTAGAGATCGGATGATTAGGTTAATCGTAATTTGATTTAAGCTTTGAACATTCGTGTGGCCACCATTACGTTTCAGTCAAGATGGTGGCGATATAAAACATAACACTGAGGTGTCCTTTGCTAGTGCTACCTCTGTACCAAATTTCGTTCCATTCGGTTCCACCGTGTTCGAATTAATAGGGGAATCAATTTTGACATAAAGATGGCCGCCACCCGCAAACTATTAGGCTAATAACCTATTAGATTGGTCAGAGGATGCTCCCTCCATAAAGGTATGTAGTTGCAAAATTTGGTAGAGATCGGATGATTAGGTTAATCGTAATTTGATTTAAGCTTTGAACATTCGTGTGGCCGCCATTACGTTTCTGTCAAGATGGCGGCAATATAAAACATGACACTGAGGTGCCCTTTGCTAGTGCTACCTCTGTACCAAATTTCGTTCCATTTGGTTTCACCGTGTTCGAATTAATAGGGGAATCAATTTTGACATAAAGATGGCCGCCACCCGCAAACTATTAGGCTAATAACCTATTAGATTGGTCAGAGGATGCTCCCTCCATAAAGGTATGTAGTTGCAAAATTTGGTAGAGATCGGATGATTAGGCTAATCGTAATTTGAGTTAAGCTTTGAACATTTGTGTGGCCGCCATTACGTTTCTGTCAATATGGCGGCGATATAAATCATGACACTGAGATGCCCTTTGCTAGTGCTATCTCTGTACCAAATTTCGTTCCATTCGGTTGCACCGTGTTCGAATTAATAGGGGGAATCGATTTTCACACAAAGATGGCCGCCATCCGCAAACTGTTACGCTGATGACTTATTAGCTTGGTCAAAGGATGCTCCCCCCATAAAGGTATGTTGTTGAAAAATTTGGTAGAGATCGGATGATTAGGTTAGTCGTAATTTGATTTAAGCTTTGAACATTTGTGTGGCCGCCATTACGTTTCCGTCAAGATGGCGGCGATATAAAACATGACACTGAGGTGTCCTTTGCTAGTGCTACCTTTGTACCAAATTTCGTTCAATTCGCATTCACCGTGTTCGAATTTATAGGGGGGGACAGACATTCAGAGTACACACACTCACACACACACACACACACACACACAGACACACAGACACACACACAGACTCACACACACAGACTCACACACACACATACACACACACAGACAGACACACTTTTTTCGCCCTGTGTTGATCTCATAAGTCTACTTTCATTTTTTGCAAAAATCGAAAGTAGGCTAAAAACGGGATTTTAAAATTTTACCCAGCCGCCATCTTGAGGTTATGTAAACAATTGAACTAAATTTGATTGCAGTGCATCGCAATGTGTATAAACATTTGCTGTACCACGTTTCAGTGCGCTCATATGGTTAAATCGCGAGAAAAGACTATTTAAATGTTTCAACTTCGCTTGGCCGCCATGTTCGTTTTGTACTTAACATATTTTTGATAGTTACATATGTAAACCTTGGGTAGTATTCTTTATCATCATATAAAATTTTTGGGTGATATGAATAACAGTTTTGGATATATAGAATGCCGGTGAAATATTTCGCACAGCCGCCATGTAAGACTGGTGAGACGAAATGACATTTGAAGGGCACGGTCGGTGTCAGAAAAATTAGTACTATGAACTTACAGAGTTTCATTGAAATCGCTCCAGGCGTTTAGATTTTATCAGGGGTGGAAGTGGAGACACACACAGACACATATATACACACACACACGCGCGGACAAAACGTGCTCTCATAAGCCTATTTTTTTCATAAATGAAATTAGGCTAATAAAACAGCAAGGAAAGAGCCAAGACTATCGTTTGTTCGAACACGTTGAAGTGTAAGGTGGCATAATTCTTAGGTCTGATATCCTTGTCAATTGCAGGCTAGGATGAGGAAGCACTGGCATATGCACGTCACACATGAAGCAGACTTCCCGCGGCGACAATGACAGGGTTGTGTGACGTCAGAGGGAGAGAGAGAGATATAATCCTACCTGTTGTCATGACAACATATGACAGGCAAGTAGCGCTGGCCACAATACAGCAGAAGCGAGTTTGATCCCAAAAGCTGGGTTGTGTGTAGGATAAGTAATCCACACAGCACTCTTCTGCCATTGCTTCAACTCTCACGTTCATACTGTTGTTGTGTTTATTAATTTTCATTTGGGGGCTTGGCAACATCCTGGCCATGTGGTCCCGTGTATCGCGTGTGTGCGTCGTCTGTCTGACATCCTTTGTTATTAAGATGGCCGTTGCAGTGTATATGAAAAATTTGAAGCTAGGATTGGATAGAAAGTGGCCGTGCCCGTAAGTTAGGTACCATCCCGACATTTGCCAGGAGTTGATGTAAGAAACCACGGAAAAACCCTTCTAAGATGGCTGAGGTAGGATTTCACCGTCTTCCAGTCCCCAGACCAGAATTAATATTCTAGGCTGAACCGGGAATCGAAATAACACTTCAAGGGTGATAGTTAAGAAGGTCACAAGGTGGTCAGTTATTAGTTGTGGTTTCCTTAGTGGAGGGAGGGGGGGGGGGGGAGGAGGGGAGTAGGGGAGGGGGGAGGGGTTTGGGGGAGGGGGAGAGGGTCTAGGGGCTTTGCAATATCGTGGCCATGTAACCCCGTGTACTTGGGTGTGTGTAGAAGTTACCTGTGTCACTGCCATGTCTGTACTAGTGTGTGTGTGTGGGCCTACTTTAATCGAGTTATAATTTGGGTAGGAAGCGGCACTGACTAGAGTACGTACGTCATTGAACGATCACCTTATGACCCATATCCCCCACAGGTGTGTTCACATTCCATACCTTCTTCCACGAAATCTCACGGGTGCCACGAACTTGGCATTCCTTGAAGACGTACTGCATGAGTTCTTAGACGATGTGCCACTGCATGTGCGTTAAAATCATGTGGTTTCAGCACGATGACACACCACCTCATTTTCATTTGTGGTCCGAGATCATCTGTAACACAGATTTGGGCAAGAGTGGATAGGTCGTGGCGGCCCGATTGCTTGGCCTGCACGTTCACCCGACTTAACACATCTAGACTACTACCTGTTGGGTCACATGAAAACCTTGATTTACGAGACCCCTGTGGAATCCAAGAAAGACCTAGAGGTGCGGGTTATGGCTGCGGTGGATGTTGGAGGACCATGTGTACCAGAACCTGGTACGGAGGTACGGTGTCTGTGTTGATGTTGGTGGTCGTCACATCGATCCCCACCTGTAATTGTAACCAGACGACAAGCAGCAGGAGTCGAAAAGAGTGCCCAAAACGAGGGAGCTGTGAACGTGTGTTGTAGCGTTTTTTGCGGGTAGCGGGAAGACGGTAAGTTTCCGGACACAAGTTCGTATACTAAACTTAACATTTGTACGCAACTTAGATGAAATAATAGTAATAAACATATACTTACGTACGCAGCAGGCGTCAGTGGAAACGTAGCTGGAGCTCTTTCCCTATCCCGGAAGAAATATAAAATTTAAAAAAATAGAAGAAAGAAAAACGGGGAGATTGCAGTCTTGTTTGGCTTTCGTTGGGCCCAAATTTTAAAAGGCAAACATAAAGCTATCCCAAAAGGAAGGGGGAAACCTCAATAAAAATAAACTACAGTTTAATCCAAAGATGAACAAATTTAAATCAGAGGCCGTGTAGGTCGTATTAACGTCGCAAGTACGCTAATAAGACCGACAAACCAAAATATAGCAAAAACCAGACAAAACTCGGAAAAGGTTACTAAAATTAAAATAAGGCGTGACGCAAAAGCAGAGATACTTAGACAAAAATAAAATGTATTAAAATACTAACCACAATGCACAACGATCCAAGATGTTACAAGAAAGAAGAGATGTCCAAAAAAATTACCACAATATTAGTCTACCGCAAGAAAATACAAATAGGAAATAAAATCGAAAATATACAAAATTAAATTATATTAAAACTAGCAGGTACCCGCGGCTTCGCTCGCGATCAAAACAATGGGGACGATGCATTATTGCTGATAATTGGTTTATTCTATTACAGCAATCGCGGCTACAGGTGGGTCGATTCTAATCCTGAAAATTCTGATACATACAGTATATTAATATGAGCAGCAAAGTGGGAATTTTATAGAGTTGTGAAAGTCTGCAGGGTACGATGTTACATTATGTGAACACATTTGAAAATTTTGGTTTTGGCTTTGCCATCTTCTGCTGAGACATAACGATTTTGTTATCCGGATACTCGCCAGCACGCCACATACAGTTGTCCATGGGAAAAAATGGTTTTGCCTAAACGTACACCTGGAATGGCAAATCTATCGGAATATGGGGAATTAAAGGTATTTTTCCTTAAGCTATTCTGGGTATAATTTTGCCACACTTATTGATGATTTGAAAGTCAACATGTCGCTATTAATAGACCTATATTAAAATATCTCTCACCTTGACCGCTGATGTACATTATGCAGTCTCTTCCAGTGTTACATCCCAGGGATTGAAATTCTCCAACAACCCTTTTGCCTCACATGCCTCTCTAAGTAATTAAAATTCCCGATTGTTGTAGTCTGAGTCTTCAGTTTTTTGACTGGTTTGATGCAGCCCTCCATGCCTCACTCTCCTGAGCTAATCGCTTCATCTCTACATAGCTACCGCACCCTACATCCGAGGCAATCTGAATAACCCTGGTCACCCCTACAGTTCTTGTCCTTGACCCTCCCATCCATAACTAAGCTTGCTATTCCTGGGTGTCTTAATATGTGTCGTACCAACCTATCTCTTCTCTTCATTATCAGTCGCCAGAAACATCTCTCCTCTTCCACTCATCTTAATAGCTCTTCATTTGTTACCCTATCTACCCATCTGATCTTCATCATTCTCCCGTAACACTACATTTCAAACGCTTTAATTCTCCTCTTGTCTGCAGCACCATTAGTCCAAGTTTCACTGCCTTATATTGTCACGCTCCAGACAAAAGCTTTCAAAAATGACATCCTAATACCGAAATGTATATTCGATGTCAACAGATTCCTTTTCTGTAGAAATGCTTTCCTTGCCTGAGCCAACCAGCTTTTTATATCCTCTTTGCTTCGTCCATTACTGGTTATTTTGCTTCCTAAGTACCGGTAACAGAAGTCTCCTACTTCCCGTAGCGTTTCACCTGCCAATTTGATGTCCATAGAGGTTTCTGATTTATTTCGGCTGCTTTCCAATAATTTTGTTTTTCATTTATTGATTTTCATCATGAAATTCATTCGTCAAAACGGAGTCCATACCATTCAAAAACTCGTTCAAATCTTCTGGCGTATTGGCCAAGATGACAATGTCATCAGCAAATCTCAGATATGAAATTATTTCTCCTTGAATCTTCACTCCGACTTTAAATTGTTCTCCAATTTCCTGATTATTGTGTTTTTAGAGATCTTTGAAATGCGTTGCCCTCGCACATGGTGTAGATGCATTGTCAAAGGAAAACATTCCATGTTACGAACATGGGCCGCATAACTTGTACCGAAAGCCTATTCTGGACAGCAGTTCCTTGAACTCAGATTTGCCAACATTTTATTCTATCTTTCCATGTGGTATGTCTCTGTACCTCAACATACAGAAGAGTGCTTTAAAAATCATGTCTTGTGTAAATTTTGGAAAAGGTAATGAGTGTGGTTTTTGCCGGAGTGGATACTCGCTCGTAGAAATTCTTTTCAGTAAAATAGACTGGTTCACAATTTTGTAAGTGCACATTGAGGTATATGACGGCGGGAAGCCTTAAGTGTTAAGGAAACGGCAATAGCCGCCTCAGAGCTTCGTTGCTACTGAAATAATGACCTGACCAGACTGATATTTGTACTTAACTATACGGGATTTGTGAGCCCAGTGTTTATGAAATTGAATGTAGCTATATCGCTACCTTTATTTTATAGCCGCTACTGTAGTGTTTAAAAATTAAAGGTGGTATTAGAAGGCGCTTCCCCTATTTTTTTTTTACCCCTGGCACTACAGCCCATGAAGGGCCTAGGCCTATCATGCGACCGCTTCCCAGCCATTTGGCCTGCAGATATTGTGGTGACGCGTGGTCAGTGCATAGTGTCCCCTCAGCCGTTAATCTTGTTCTTCGTGACCGGGGCGCTGCCTCACAGCTACTCAATTGTCCTCACGAATCTGAGTGCAGCCTGTTGCAGCCCTCACGTCAGTGTCTAAAATCTCTGACGGAGCCGGGAATCGAACCCGGGGCCTCCGGACGAGAGACAGGCGCGCTACACTGTTCTTATTGTGTTTATATATATCTTGAAAAAGATAAGAAATGGATTGACGTTGCCTCCTACAGGGATATATAGAAAATCGGATGTCATACCTTGAGGTAGTGTTGCCATGGAAACGGACTTGCGATTAGTTCATCAATCAGAGCGAAGATAGTTTTCTGCGAATATCTTTGAAACTGTTGGTTTTAGGGCCTTAAAATGTAGTTTTCGGTGTCCCGTAGGGACATACCGAGTATTGTTTCTTGCATCGAGGGGAGTAAAATGAGCTTTGTCCGGTCTTTATGCGACAACTTCGATATTTTGTCCTGGTTGAGTATTTTTGGTGACTTTTCAGTTATGTTTCCCATTCCACGGGAACAATGATTTATTTCCGGACAAAAGGCAGCCTATATGTTATCCCATGGTATAAGGTGTCTCCATTTCAAATTTCATCCAAATCCGTCCAGCCGTTTTAGTGTCAAGAGGTAACAAACTAACACACACACTCACACACACACACACACACACACACACGGACACACAGATTTTCACAATTATAATATATATAGGGATGAAATAAAATAAGATAAGTTAAAGTAACGTGTTCAAGGCAAGATAAAACGATAACTAAATGTAAGTACCGGTATGTCGTAATTAGATAAAAAGATAAAACTCAGAAACGATTACACTCAACGAAGTCAAGATACGTTCTAAAATTTAGACAAAGCGTGTCAAAGGGATGAACAAATAGGAGGGGGTGTAGCCTAATGGTTCAGAACGGGGTGGAGAGGGGAGAGAGGGAGGGGAGGCATGAGGAAGAAAGACGCGGAGGCACATGCAAGATCGACTGAGTTACGAGAAAAATAGGAATTTAGACAAAAGGAAAAATTACATTAAATAATCGGCAACACCAAAAATATACATTAAAAATTGAACGTATGCGTAGGAGATAAGGGCACACAAAGACGAAGAAAATATGTGATGCGCAAAATATTGGCACGCACAGATACAAGAATATCACAGGTTAGGTCAGCAGCAAATAGCAATGGTGAGACCTCCTTTTGTGAACTCTTTAGATAAAGAACAAAGCATTACGAGAAGCAAGAAAAACAATCGGCAATCCCGTTATGTTGTTCTACGATAAGATACACTCTGAATGACAGACTCAATGGTGCCCCCTTCAAGGTAGGCAAACCCACCATCACGCACTCCAGAGGAAAATGAAGACAGCCCAAATACATAACTTGCAACCCTTCAAGTACAAAAACTACGTTATCAAAATAAATGAAAATAACACTACCATACAAAACAAAAAAACTCACCAGCAACTACACGCACACAAAGGGCGGAGGGAAAATATTGGGAGCGAGCAAGTACACACGAAAGAAAAGAAAATAACACAGAATAAGAGTTTTAAATTGCCGAAATATGAAACTGAACTACAGTAAAGCAATTATTGATTACGACATACATACACCTCGCCATGGCTTCACCTTGAACACGGGCACTTCCCCTAGAATATGGGAATACGTCTAGCCTACTTGGCTGCAAGAACGAAATGCCTCGAGACAAAGCAAATGACGACGCAACACAAAGGTAACTGCGTGGTAAAATTTGTTTGGACACGACCCCTTCCAATATATAAATCACTGGCCAATAAGGGGACAAGATGCAGATATGTCCATATATGGTATTAAGACATCAGAGAGCTATTAATAGATTCACAGACTAAAGTTTCACGCACACAAAGGGCGTGGATTCATCACATCATATAAAAATGGCACAAAGGAGTAACTTATATTTCTCATAAAAATGGCTCACAGTCTTGGTCCCCACTACAAGCCCTCAAAATTAGTAATGGGAATTTAGAAACACCCTGTATACCTTATAAAACAATAAGGAGTATACTTGAGCCAAACTTTCGTAGGCAACATCATCTACCGCATTTCGGACAAGAGTACGGCTTGGCCAATATACCCTTTTTCTGTGCAAACTGAATGCTGCTCTCTACGCTAGCCTAAATACCTAACAAGACAATTGAAGTCATGTGGTCAGGTGCAGACCTAACCCCTAAACTGCCATCACTACTATCACTATCACTATCACTTGGAGGAGCAGCAACACGTTCCCTCCCTCATAAAACGCTAGGGCCAGCTACAGCTTCAGCCATTATTAAATTCGAATTGCAAGATCTCATAATGTTCACCCTTCAAATTGAAACAGCACAATACGAATAATATCAAGAAATATATGACTTACCCATTTCACTTAATAGAGTAGAGCAACCAACTTCATTACTTTTAAACTTCTTGCCAACACACTACCAAACTCCAAAACTAAAAACACAAACAGCATAAAAAAACCATACACATTACACCTCGACTTATTTCCAGGTATAAATCTCACGGAACACTAACCGGTAACAATATAGCGGACACTAGTCAGAATGTACAAAGACGTCGAACAAACGAGCATCAACATCAACACGGCATACGTGACGTCACCGAGAACACTAAAATTCCACGAAAAGCAAGTAATCGCAATCTATACTTGGGCCCTTCACAAAACCCAAGCTCTTAAACCAGAGATAGTTAGAAGGTGTGGTTTTGTGCCAAAATCTTCCAAATCGTCTCAATAGTACAGGAAAAATCTTGCATTTCTTGAAAAGTCAACGGTATGTATCTATCATTTTTATAAAGCGTGTTTAAACAAGGAATCAAGGCGATAACCCCTGTCAGAACTGTGTCGCGTCCATCCCGCATAACAGCAAAGCCAGGTGGGTGGTTTAGCACATGCAAGATTTTTCGCAAGGCCCTCTAGTAGTAATAATAATAATAATAAAGTGTACTTCCCAAAGCACCCTACTTCACTATGAAACTGTTCTGAAACCAGTAGTTATGTCTGTTAGTAGTCAGCCCGGAGGCTGATTGGTTACCCAAAAAGTGCCACTGTCGGTTATGTGGGCTAAAACCCACACAAATCAAAGGGAGCACTATAATGAGGAGTACTAAGCAAGGAGAGGAGTGAAGTAGTTTGTCATTGCTTTCCTCACTGAGTCAGTACAATACCAACCATACGAGTAGAACCTTTCACGGCAATCACCGACACTAGTTGTGCTCTGAAGGTTATTACTCAGCACCACTCGTACCTCAGTAGCTTCCATACAATCACAGCCAAGAATGAGACTGAGATATTGGTGAAAAGCCACATTTTACTCTAGCCTGTGTCAACAGACAAATGCAAAAATACTGCATCCATCAAGAGCTGGTATGCAGGGATCTCTATAATGTAAGCGTACAGAATAGAATAGCGTTATTTTAAGTTTAATATTATTGTTTGAACCTACTTATAATGTATTAGTCCGTGAAAATAGTTTTCCTTTTAATGTAAAACGCGAAGGAACTGGTTTCTTTGCCGAGTAGTTATATACAACAGAAACCTTTTGCCTAAATCCTGATAAAGCGCTCCTCGAAGAACTGGAGAAAGGGGAGCGCAGAATCTTCAGAGGAATCGTGGGATCCAACTACAAGAATGGCATACAAGGAAGTCTATAGTAAAATGGAGAAGTTTAGGGGCTTCGACAACGCGGTCGTGTAGCCCCGTGTACTTTGGGTGTGTGTAGAATCTGTCTGATAACCGGTGTTAATTGTGATGACTGTAATAGTGTGTGTTATCTGTTTATTAATTTCAGTACTGCAACTTAGAATTTTTCAAATAGTTCCTACTTTTGCCGCCAAGCGCCACCGCCAACGATTACTAGGCCAAGTTCAGAACTTAGCTGCTAGACGCCACCGCAGTCGGCTTTTGGCAACGAACGTCGAAACCTAAGAGCGTTGTTTACATTCTTAACCTAACCAATTTAGCTTCACACAGGTGCAATTAGTGGAAGGTTCTTTAACATGCCATAAATCTATGACATGGGACCGCCGGCTTTACTTCCCATCTGAAGGAAGGCATACCGAGGGATTTTTAACGCTCCTAAAAAATCCGACGGCTTCGGCCGGGTTCAAACCAGCTATCTTGGGCATAGAAGCTCAGCATGCTACCAACTACGCCACCGAAGCCGCTAATGGACAGTTTAAAAGACGGGCACGATTTTATGGCCACCTCAGACGAATGGACGGCAAAAGGTTGACAAGGAAGATCTTTCACTTTTTTATTCCAAACACAAAACCACGATGCCTTGATATAGAAACACCAAAGAAGGCCTCCAGTGCTCCGAATCAATCCCGACGACGCGACGCATTGGACAGGGATCTCTTACGCAAAAATATAGTGACGAACGGGCTTAATCAAGTCTTGCCTCCAAAAAGAAGAAAATATGATGTCCCTTGGACAGACTAGGGTAAGCAGGATGAGGGCATTCTGGGCGCGAAAGAAAACCATAAGTCACAATACTTAACGTGGTCCTGTATAGCCCTAGAGGATTGCTATTATTATCTTTAATTTCTCATAATTATGGTACAACTCAGTCTACAAGATACGGATTTGATAATCACGTACACTGTAAACCTTACCGAGATAAAAAAAAATAGCCTAACAATATGACACGTACCCAGCAGCACTGCCTTCTGTATTCTGGCAATCGGGTGTTTCATTTGCAGTTCCTCCATAGCCATTACCAACGTCTTTGGAACAACTCCCGTGGAAGAGATCACCACAGGCAAAATTCTCACGCATTTTAGTTCCCATAGTTTCCGTATTTCTTCAGCCGACGGTGCGTACTTGTTTATTTTTTTAACTTGGGTATTTTGCATATTTTGGCTAAGTGGGACAGCAACGTCTATCAAGCAGGCCTTTTGATTTCTTTTTATTGAAATAGACAGTATATGGACGATTGGCCAAGACTTTCTGGTCGGTTAGAACAGGTCTATCCCAATACATCTTATAATGCTCATTTTCAAACACGTTGGCAGGCTGGTAATTGTAGTATACCAAGCTCGTATCCAGAAGTCCACATTTTAGAGCTAGCTGTTGATGTAAGGTCTTAGCTACATCATTGTGCCGTTTGGTATACTCCATACTAGCCAGCTTATAGCAGCCACCGATGATATGATCGATGGTTTCCAGCGCTGAAGTGAATCTACGACATCGATTATCTGCTACATTCTCTTTAATGATGTGCTTCCTATTTATGTTTGTTGCAATGACACGGTCCTGTATCGCAATTACAAAGCCCTCAGTTTCACTGAAGAGCGAACCATGCTTCAACCATACGTTCGACATTGAATGGTCGACATGATGTTGGCTGAGGGTGTGAGGGTGTACACCATGTAGTTCCTCTCGTAACCATGCCATCTGGCACTGTTCAAACGAAATAACGTGCTCTTTTGTTTATTATTATTATTATTATTATTATTATTATTATTATTATTATTATTATTATTTCTAACATCTTGACCTATGAAACGTATGTTTTCGATAATCGTACAAGAGGTTGCAAAGTTACAATCGAGATGACGTGGACAGTAATCTTAAATCCTAGCTGTTTGCGCGTATGGCACGGATGTTTGGCTAACCCAGACCTTGTCTCTCCCCGGGGGTGGTGTTTACTGACGCTTCATCACGGCGCCCTTTGGCAGCTCAGGACGGCCAAGATAAGGCTGCTAATGACGTAAGGACGTCGTCATGGTGACGCTGCTCGTACGCGCTACTGATCCGCAATTGTTCGACTAAGATACACAACCTTTCATCCCGCATCACGTGCAGGCTATTTCATTGAACGAACCATGCAGTGGGCTCGTTATCTCCTAGAATATTAGAGACAACGAGATGCAGTGACTACCATTCTTGAAAGTCATTCTTGAAGTGTGGGTTCGAATTCCGGCAAGAACTTTAATTCTGGTCTGAGGGTTGGGACTGGGTACACTCAGCCTCATGAGGCAAAATTAACAAGAAATGGGTTTGATTCTTATCTCAGCCATCCTAGAAGTAGTTCTGCGCTGTTTCCCAATTTCAGGCCACTGCAGGTAAATGATTGGAAAGTACGTAACTTGAGACTGCGACCGAATTCGGAATTTCAAATATAGCATTCACAATAACACAGGTTATCAGACAAATTCCACACACACCCAGGCACATGAGAATACATTACGACGATGTCGCAAAGCCCCAACAAGTAGTTCCGTGAAGAACTATACAGCCTATTTTCATATATCCTACTTATGTTAATTGCCACTATCAACATACAAAGTTTCAGTTTGATTGCTGTATTAGATTCGTAGATATAGAGAACCGACTAAATATTTCGGATGGTCGCCATGTTGGATTTTATATATGTAGGTCATAGAGTTATGTACTGTTACATGAAGATTATTGTGTACATGTAGCATTCAAATTTCAATCGCATGATTAGGACACAAGAAGTAACAAGGAGATTTTAAAATTTCGCACAGCTGCCATCTTGTGGTTATGGAAACAATTGAAATAAATTAGATGCCAGTGGATTAACATTCGTATAAGGATTTATTGTACCAAGTTTCACTTCACTCGGATGGTTAAATTGCGAGAAACGTCCATGTGAATATTTATACTTCGCGTCGCCGCTATGTTGGATTTGTGATCACCAGGTTATTTAAAGTCCTATACGTGAACTTACGTTCATAGCCCCTATGAACATTAAAAAAAATCAGTTTGATTGCTATAATAGATTCGCAGATATTCAGCGTCGTCAAAATATTTCGGATGGTCGCCATGTTGAATTGTTAAATGTATAGGCCATAGAGCCATGTACCATTAAAGGAAAATTTTTGCGTAGGTTCATTATTCAAATGCTTGCCACGGTGGGTGAGTGGTTATAGCGTCGGACTACCAACCCCAAGATTGCAGGTTCGCTCCTGACCATGGTAAGTGATTTTTGAAGGCGACAAAAATCACGACACTCATGTCATACGTTGTTGGCATGTTAAAGAACCCATTTGAATTCAGTAGGCCGTGTTCAATGGCAAAATTAATCTCGGGATTTTCCGCCAACTAAAGTTCCTCCATTCTCTACTTGAAAGCGCTGTAGTGTCAAGGAATTTAGATACCGTATCTAACCTCCTTGACTTTCATAGCGTTCATAGGAACGACGAAATTGACATGCAAGCTACCCTCTGGGTGTCAATTAACAAAGCTTGCGCCAGGCACCCGAGGCCATACGATATTATTATTATTATTATTATTCAATTTTCACTACAATCACTTGATCACGACACAAGAAATAAAAGCTTAATTTTAAAATTCGCACAGCCGCCATCTTGATGTTATGTAAACAATTGAACTAAGTTAGATACCAGAGCATTACAATGTGTATATACATTCCCTTTACCAGATTTCATTGCGTTTGGAACATTAAATCGCGAGTAAAGTCTATTTAAATTTTTCAAATTCGCTTGGCCGCCATGTTCGTTTTGTAGTTAACCGGTTTTTGAAAGTCTTATAGATGAACTTCCAGTAGTGCCCTTTACCTCGGTGCAAAATTTCAGGGTGATACCGTTAATAGTTTCAGAGATATAGAATGCCGGTGAAATATTTCGCACATCTGCCATCTTGTGGTTATGTAAACAATTGAACGAGTTAGATGTCGGTGCATTACAATGTGTATAAACATATACTGTACCAAGTTTTATTGCGTTTGGATGGTTAAATCGCGAGAAACGTCTATTTAAAAGTCGCAAATTCGTGTGGCCACCATATTGGTTTTGTAGTTACCAGTTTTTTAAAAGTCACATAGGTGAACTTCTATTAGTTCCCTTTATCACCGTAATAAATTCCAGGGTGATATCGGGAATAGTTTCGGAGATATTGAATGCTGGTGAAATATTTCGCACATCCGCCATGTTGGATTGGTGAGACGTAACAAAATTTGAAGGGCACGGTCGGGGTCGCCCGGAATAGTGCTATGATCTTACCGAGTTTCATTGAAATCGCTCCAGCCGTTTAGAATTTATTAGGGACACACACACACACACCTCACACACACACACACACACACACACACACGCACACGCACACACACACGGACAAAAGGTGATCTCATAAGCCTATTTTTTTAAAATAGAAAATAGGCTAAAAATGGTTCATAAACAAAAACAAGGACCACCCAAGAAGTAAATTCTTGATTCCTAATTATTTGAATGAAACAGTTTGTAGCATCGTAGACATTAGCAATATGTTCTTGGGTGAAAGTGGAACCTAGCCCATTCGGAGGGTGATCAGGGGGGACAATTCCATCCCCTATCTCCCCCCCCCCCCCCCCCCCCCGTTGTTGAGTTTTTCGACTGGTTTGATGCAGCCGTCCATGCTTCCCTGTCCTTAGCTAATCGTTTTATCTCTACATAGCTACCACACCCTACACCGAGGCAATCTGATTAACATATTCTAATCTTGGTCTACCCCTACTGATCTTATCCTTGACCCTTCCTTCTATAACTACAATTGCTATTACTGGGTGTCTTTGTAAGTGTCCTACCAACCTATCTTCTCTTCATTAGCAGTCACCAGAAACATCTCTCCCCTCCCTCTGGTCTTAATACATCTTTATTCGTAACCCTATCTACCCATCTGATCATCATTCTCCCGTAACACCACATTTCAAACGCTTCAATTCTCTTCTTTTCTGCTGCACCAACCGTCCAAGTTTCACTTCCATAGAGCGCCACATGCCATAAAGGCTTTAAAAAATGACTTCCTAATACCTAAATCTATATTCGATGTCAACAGATTCCTTTTCTGTAGAAATGCTTTCCTTGCCTGTGCTCACCTACTTTTTATATCTCTTTGCTGCGTCCATCACTGGTTATTTTGCTTCCTAAGTAACAGAGGTCACCTACTTCCTTTAGCTTTTCACCTGCAAATTTGACATCCATAAATAAAATATGAAATTTGTTGAAGTTTATAATGTTTTAGCCTATTTTCAATTTTGAAAAAATAGGCTTATGAGATTACCGTTTGTCCGTGTGTGTGTGCGTGTGTGTGTGTGTGTGTCCCTCCTAATAACTTTTGAACGACTGGAGCGATTTCAATGAAACTCGGTAAGATCATAGCCCCATTCTGGCCGACCTCGACCGTTTCCTTCAAATTTTATTGTGTCTTACCAATCCAACATGGCGGCTGTGCGAATTATTTCACCAGCATTGAGTATCTCCGAAACTATTACAGATATCACCCTGAAATTTTGTACGGTGATAAAGGGCACTACTAGACGTTCACCTAGGAAACCTTCAAAAACCTGGTAACTACAAAACCAACATGGCTGCCAAGCGAATTTGAGACTTTTAAATAGACTTTTCTCGCGATTTAATCATCCAAACGTAATGAAACTTGGTATAGCAAATATTTATACACATTGTAATGCACTGGCGTCTAAGTTAGTTCAATTGTTCACATAACCTCAAAATGGCGGCTGTGCCAAATATTTCACTGGCATTCTATATCTCCGAAACTATTACAGATATCGCCATGAAATTTTGTAAGATGTTAAAGGGCTCTGCTATAAGTTTATCTATGTAACAATCAAAAACCTGTAAAGTACAAAACGAACATGGCGGCCAAGCGAAGTTTAAACATTTTAATAGACTTTTCTCGTGATTTAACCATCTGAGCACAGTGAAATGTGGTACAGTAAATGATTATACATATTGGAATGCACTGGCATCGAATTTAGTTCAATTCTTTACATAACCTCAAGATGGCGGCTGTGCGAAATTTTAAAATTAAGTTATTTCTTGTGTCGTAATCATGCGATCGAAGTGAAAGTTTGAATAGTGAAGCTACGCAATAATTTTTCTTTAATGGTACATAACTCTACGGCCTATACATATAACAATCCAAAATGGCGAGCATCCGAAATATGTTGACGGTTCTCAATATCTACGAATCTTTTACAGCAATCAAACTGATATTTTATATGTTCATAGAGGCTATGAACATAAGTTCACCTATATGACTTTCAGTAACTTGGTGAGCAGAAATCCAACATGGCGGTGACGCAAAGTATAAATATTTAAATGGATGTTTCCCGCGATTTAACCATCCAAGTAAAATGCTTATACAAATGTTAATCCACTGGCATCTAATTTATTTCAATTGTTTTCATAATCACAAGATGGCAGCTGTGCGAAATTTAAAAATCACTTTTTTACTTCTTGTGTCCTAATTATGCGATTGAAGTTTGAATACCACACGTACACAATAATCTTCATGTTATAGTACTGTCTGTCTGTTAGGTAGTCAGCCCGAAGGCTGGTTGGATCCTCAAAAATCACTGCCGTTAGGCTATGTGGAAAGATACCCACAAAAACCAAGGCAGCGCTATATTGAGGCGTACTAGGCAAGAATAGGAGTGAGGTAGTTTGTCATTGCTTTCCTCACTGAGTCAGTACAGCAGTACTATCCCTAGGAGTAGAACCTTTCACAGCATCCACAGGCACTGACTGTGCCCTGAATGTCATTACTAAGCACCACCCATACCTCAGTAGCTTCCATATAATCACAGCCATGAGTGAGACTGAGACATCGGTGAAAAGCCACCTTTTACTCTACCCTATGCCAACAGACAAATGCAAATGTACAGCATTCATCAAGAGATGGCAAACAGGCCCTGTTATAATACATAAATAAAAAAATCCAACCTGGCGACCATCTAAAATATTTAGACGGTTGTCAATATCTACGAATCTATCTCAACAATCAAACTGATTTTTGTATGTTGATAGAGGCAATTAACATGAGTAGGATATATGAAAATAGGCTGTATAGTTCTTCACGGAACTACTTGTAATAATTCCAATCGTCGAATTGATGGCAAATGATTCAATTATGCAAGTATATACTGACCAATCTGAAGACATTTATTTTTATTCGGGATTTTTTTAGCGTGAGCCTAACTTAACACTTACTGAATCAGCAAAATAGTCAGCTGTTCAGTTAGTCAGAAGGGTGGGTAGACACACACGTATCACGCACATACGCACACATACACAGACACACGGACAAAAGGTGATCTCATAAGCCTATTTTTTCATGAATGAAAATAGGCTAATAATAAAAAACAATAACAATAAACAAAACAAAATTAGCAAAACAAAAACAAATCAAATAACAATTAAAATAAAGCAGCAAACCAAAACACAAAAAAGCAAAAATACAGTAACACAATACAGAAAAAGCAAAAACAACAACAACAACAACAACAACAACAAAAAACAACAAAAACAATAACAGAAACATGTTTATTCACCTCTGGATTATTTAAATTTTATTGGTGTCTAATCCCACTGGAATTTCTCGATTAAGTGCTAACATCTTTGTTGTTTGTATAGAGGATAGTGACATCGTGGTCATATAGCCCCGTGTACGTGGGTGTACACACATTTGTCTGATATTCTGTGTCACTGATGTCTGTACTGATGGGTGTATTTGTAATTGAAGTAGGATTTGGGTAGGAAGCGGCTTAGTTAGGTACCATCCCGGCATTTGCCTGGAGTAGAAGTGGGAAAACACGGAAAACCACTTCCAGGATTCCTGAGGCAGGTATCGAATCCGCCTTTTCTCAGTTTAGCCTCACGATGCTGAACTCTCAGACCAGAA
Source organism: Meconema thalassinum (assembly GCA_946902985.2). Taxonomy (NCBI): domain Eukaryota; kingdom Metazoa; phylum Arthropoda; class Insecta; order Orthoptera; family Tettigoniidae; genus Meconema; species Meconema thalassinum. Next base: position 212,081,608 of record OX336396.1, on the reverse strand, counting down.
TTAAATTTCTTGGCATACCCGGGAATCGAATCCGGACTTCCGCGGTGACAGCCAAAAGTGTTAAGCTACTACGCGATGAGGCGGACCCGTGCTAACATTGATTTTTAGCTTACTTTTCACATTTTTCAAAAATGAGGAAAAAGTAGACTTATGAGAACGATCCGGGCAAATGTGTTCTGCCTGCCTATCTGTCTGTCCGTCTGCCTGTCCTTTTGTCTGTCTGTCTGTCAGTCTGTCTGTGTGTGTGTCTCCCCCTATCAACTGCTAAATGGCTGCAGCAATCGAAACCAAATTTGGTATGAGTAAAGATCTATAACTGAATATCTCAACGCCATATTTGATAATGATGCTGAAAAACCGCAGTTGAAATTTGAGCTCCATGTTGTATATATAGGAAGGTATGCATGGGAGCTATTTCGAAATTGGCACACATATAAATAATAATATTTCAGATTAATTTCCAGGAGGCCATAAATGACAGTGTTGTCAAAATTATTCCAAGCCTGCTGATATGTCCAATTTTCAAATGCATATAACTTCTACACCATCAATTGGATTTCAACCAAATTTCGTATGTATTATGTGTACATATAAACATACGACTGAGCGTATTCTTAAGAGCTGCCAGGGCTGCCAACTGTTAATAAATGCTCTCAATTATTTTTATCCAAATACCCATATATCAGAAAGTATGCAAGCCGACAGCTTTAAACTATGCACACGTATAGTACCTGACATTCTAGATTAATTTGGAGTAACTAATATACGTCAGTGCTACCAACATGATTCTAGGCCTGCTGATAAGACCAACTTTTAAATACATGTAACTTCCATACTATCAATTGGATTTCAACCAAATTTCGTATGTGCAATATGTACCATAACATATGCGACTATGCGTACTCTTAAGAGCAACCAGGGCTGCCAACTGTTAATAAATGCTGTCTCTATTTGATTTTCGTAATATTAATATATCAGAAAGCATACAAGCCAATAGCTCTAAACTAAGCACACGTATAGTACCTGCCATGCTAGATTAATTTGCAGTAACTAATATACGTCAGTGCTGGCAACATAATCCTAAGCCTGCTGATAGGTCCAATTTTAAAATACATTTAACTTCTATACTAACAAATGGATTTCATCCAAACGTGGCACAACAAGAGATCATAATAGTTCAGATTATTTCTGACCAACACAGGCATAACATTATTGCCAACATGATTTTCGCGCGCTGATAGATCCAATGTCTCACTGCATGTAACGTCCATGCTATCCATTGAACTTCCACAAAATGTTGTATTCTGAACCTTAAGAGATGGAACTAAGAATATATTCAGTCACCAGGGCTGTCTGACTGAAAGTAAGTAAGTAAGTAATAGTATCTTAAACCATTTTATAGTAATTAACGGTTACTTTAACTGTAGTGCTCTATTAGGCTACATTATGGCAGGTATATTTCTAACTAATTAGAAATTTCGATATAACCAACGTAATTTCGTCATTATTCTAGATAGGTCCTTATAAATTAAGCATGAATCTTAAATTTTAAGAAAAGTAGGCTCTATAGTTCGTCACGGAACTTCTTGTTTGATATACAGTAGATTCTATTGTTAGTTAGTACGTGCTTTTTTCTTCGTGGAGCATTGACGACCTTTAGCGGGGGCACACTGTATATGCATGTATTGCCATTATTTCTCTTCTTCTATTTTCTGCATGTTTAAGACAAGCCTTTAATATGAAGAGAAAAGCTCATCTCCCACGTACCTTTCTTTTAATAAGGTCAAAGCAATACACGAGCACTGAAATGTAAAATGCGAGTAATATAGGTGGAGAGAATTTCTAAGGCGCCCACTTCTTACTGTCTTGGGGTTCACGTTTCACTCATGTCATTTACCAGTGACCTTTGCTTAAATCTAATTGAATATCAGAGGAAGTCTGCTTTACGGTGGCGCTGTTCTCATGCAACAGACATTAACCTGCCACCGAAGATAAACAGTCCCTTCACCACAATCACAGTTTATGGTCTCACAAAGTAATGGCACCAATTAGCTATGAAAACATTGTCTTACGGTTTGATACTTAGCTCGACTGGTGGACACTCAGATGCTACCTAGCACCAAATATCTGCTACGTAGTGAGAAACCAGTAGGAACAATACTAATTGTTTTAATTCATTTTTAGGAGCTTCGTAAATCTTCCTCAAACTTCAGATGGTGCCTACCATAGTTTTTTTAAATATGCATACCTGTGTTTAAGCCTTAATTAAAAACAAACGAACCAACAGACCTACTGTAAAATGATTTATATAACAAAATCTTCTTTGGTATATTGGCTTTCACGGCCCGTGAAATAATGCTCAGAAATGTTTCTAGGTTTGTGCCGTGTCTTGTGTGGGGTTTCACTTAGGATACCAAGCTGGCTCATCAGAGGGCTCTTGGTGTCCCCGATACGCCTCAGATTTGAAAGAATCTTGTATTAAGATCCTCTTATAGTACGTTACTCCTCCAGTTCACTGTTTCAAACGCTCTTCGCGTCCTTATATCGTAATTTTAAGCTTTAATTTTGTGATTTGCGATACCCAGCCATTTGGCACGACATCTTTACGCAAATGATATGTTGCACTGCAATAATTGACTGCAGGTACATCATATTATTCGAACGACATGTAGTCACATTGGGTGAGGGAATAATAGGGTTCAGTATCGTTGCGAGATACGCTTACAGTGTATTAGTTTCATATGGGATGCAAGCACAGAAATATCGACCTTCTTGATAATACACGTTAGCTGGGCTGCGTAAAAGCAATATTATAAGGGGAGGTTGACTCACCATGTTTAAGCCAATTGTCCTCAATTTTAATAATTATTTTTTTATTTGTGGTTGAATGTGATGTTGTCCAGCATTTTGGTGTCTTTTCTAGGAACCGTTCACTTAAAACTACATAGTCTGAGGGTAAGAAAATGTATTTATGTTATAGGCACAAGTATTGGTAGTGTTAAACTAAAGTTTCATTGTTCTTTAACTTCCCCATAGAACGTTCTTGTCCCTATAACATAAATATTTCATTATGGTCAGACAAATAGTTTTCCATGTATATAGTATAGTATGTAGTATGTACACACATCAAAAAAAGTTTTGCATCACCTCGGTTCCAAGAGTTCCGGAACCTTTAAATACAAAGGGAATAGAGATCAACACAAACAACATTTCAGCTCGTTTTATTGCTCATGAGACCCACACATTGCATGTTGTACCATCATACAGCTAGACTTTCAGCATTTGTGGTCCAGATTGCAGTACACACCACTACCTCTAATACCCAGTAGCACGTCCTCTTGCATTGATGCATGCCTGTATTCGTCGTGGCATACTATCCACAAGTTCATCAAGACACTGTTGGTCCAAATTGTCCCACTCCTCAACGACAATTCGGCGTAAATCTCTCAGAGTGGTTGGTGGGTCAAGACGTCCATAAACAGCCCTTTTCAACATATCCCAGGCATGTTCGATAGGGTTCATGTCTGGCGAACATGCTGGCCACTGTAGTCGAGCGATGTCGTTATCTTGAAGGAACGCATTCACAAGATGTGCACGATGAGGTCGAGAATTGTCGTCCATGAAGACAAATGCCTCTCCAATATTCTGCCGATATGGTTGCACTATGGGTCGGAGGATGCCATTCAGGTATCGTAAAGCCGTTTCGGAGCCTTCCATGACCACCAGTGGCGTACGTCGGCCCCACATAATGCCACCCCAAAACATCAGGGAACCACCACCTTGCTGCACTCGCTGGACAGTGTGTCTAAGACGTTCAGCCTGACTAGGGTGCCTCCAAACACGTCTCCGACGATTGTCTGGTTGAAGGCATATGCGACACTCATCGGTGAAGAGAACGTGATGCCAATTCCGTGGGGTCCATTCAGCATGTTGTTGGGCCCATCTGTACCGCGCTGCATGGTGTCGGGGTTGCAAAGCTGGACCTCGCCATGGACGTCGGGAGTGAAGTTGCGCATCATGCAGCCTATTGCGCACAGTTTGAGTTGAAACACGACGTCCTGTGGCTGAACGAAACGCATTATTCAACATGGTGGCATTGCTGTCAGGGTTCCTCCGAGCGGCAATCCGTAAGTAGCGGTCATCCACTACAGTAGTAGCCCTTGGGCGGCCTGTGCGAGGCCTGTCATCGACAGTTCCTGTATCTCTGTACCTCCTCCATGTCCGAACAACATCGCTTTGGTTCACTCTGAGACGCCTGGAAACTTCCCTTGTTGAGAGCCCTTCTTGACACAAAGTAACAATGCGGACGCGATCGAACTGCGGTATTGACCTTCTAGGCATGGTAGAACTACAGACAACATGAGCAGCGTACCTTCGTCCTGGTGGAATGACTGGAACTGATCGGCTGTCGTACCCCCTCCGTCTAATAGGCCCTGCTCATGCATGGTTGTTTACATCTTTGAGCAGTTTTAGTGACATCTATGAACAGTCAAAGGGACTGTATCTTGGATACAATATACACAGTCAACGTCTATATGCCGGAGATCTGGGAACCGAGGTGATGCAAAACATTTTTTGATGTGTGTATGTAGTGCTGTACTTAAGGTCACAGCCGCCTTATTCCCAATCCTAGAGTCTATTACAAATACACACAGGAACCACAATAACACAGGTTATCAGATGAATCCTATACACTTACCTAGGTCTGTCTGTTAAGTAGTCAGCCCAGAGGCTGGTTACATCCTCAAAAAGTACCACCATAGGCAGCAGTATAATGAGGAGTACTAAGCAAGGTGAAGAGTGAGATAGTTTGCCATTGCTTTCCTCACTGAGTCAGAACAACAGCACTGACCCTATGAGTAGAACCTTTCACATTACACACAGGCACTAGTTGTGCCCTGAGGCCATTACTCAGCACCACTCATACCTCAGTTACTTCCATATTATCACTGCCATGAATGAGACTGAGAAATTGGTGGAAAGTCTGGCTCCGTGGCTAAATGGTTAGCGTGCTAGGCTTTGGCCCGAAGTGCCTCGGGTTAGATTCCCGGCAGATCCATCAGGGATTTTAATCTCCTGGGGTTAATTCCCGTGGCTCGGGGACTGGGTGTATGTGACGTCTTCATCATCACTTCATCCTCATTACGAAGCGCAGGTCACTCACGGGCGTCAACTAGAAAGACCTGCACCCTGCCTCTCAGGAGGCCACACGATTATCATCATTGGTGGAAAGCCACATTTTACTCTAGCCTGTGCCAACAGACACATTAAAATGTACTGAATTCATCGAGAGATGGCAAATAAGCATACCTACTGCTCGAGTCTAAGCTGCGTGAACCTGAGAGGAATGTGCATCGCGGACTATGAGAAATGGTGTTGACGAGTGATGAGGTTTCTCGGTCCGTGCATAGTACCGAACCAAATACATTGGTCGGTGACTCACTGACTTATTCGTAACTCCACACTGGTTTCAGAAAACACCCTATGTTAGCAGTATTGGAATAGACGAGAATGTCAGGTAACACGGCGGGCTGTCGACAGGCTTCTCAATTCTCACCTGCCCCTACCCTGCCTCTGCCCTTCATCCCGCAAGTTCACAGAGCTTGGAATCGAGCAGTAAGTAAGCGGAGCTAAATGACCACGATGTCGCAAGCTTCAAAACAAATCAACAACAACAACGCCACTGAAAGGGAACCACTCAGAATTTTTCTAGAGGTAGAAGCGATAGTAAAAAGTCGGCCTCCTTGCGTAGAAACTAGCATATTTGGCTGTCACCAAGAAGGCCGGATTCGTTTCCCGGCTCTACCAAGAAATTTAATTCTGGTCTGAGGGGTGGAATGGGGTACACTCAGCCCCATGAGAATTAAGAATAAGTGGTTTCAATTGCTACCTCAGTCATTCTGAAAATGTTTTTCCGAGGGTTACCCACCTCTACTCCAAGCAAATGCCGGGTTGGTACCTAACTTAAGGCCACGGCCGCTTCCCACGCAAATACTACCTTGATTAGAAATATACACGCCAGTACAGACATCCCAGTGACACAAGTTATCTGACAGCTTCGGCACACACCCAAGTACACAGAGATGCATGACAATGATGTCGCAAAGCCCTTAAAGAATCAACAACAACACCGTTAGAGCAGTAAACTATTCGATGGCATTCTTAGAATCTACCTGGCTTTCAATTCAATGCCACCTCATTTAGCACCTCAACAAAGTGAACCAAGTCTGGTGGCCTAAATTTCACTCACTGTCTGAATATTGATGAAGAGCTTGCTCGGAAATGTGTGAGAGATGCTCCAACTTCCTCCAATATCTCACTCAATGAAATTCTCTTCCTGCTTACCTCAGCAGAGCCAAAGTCAGCCTCAAAGTTTATTTTTTCAGAATGGAACACCAGACACTGACTCTCACTGGTTAAACACTATGCAGGTCTTGCAGTGTCTTGGGATACAAATATCAAGTGATTCATAGAACAGCTGTTTTATAAAATTCGTGAGAGGAACTACTGTGTAAATCCATTTCACCATATACTCAGGATGTTTTAAATGTAATATCACTTACGTCATGATGGGCACGTTCATCTCCTAGATATGTAGGCATTTGTATTTAAAGCGTGAGTCTGATTTAATCACAAAATAATTTATTTTGCAGGCGACGTGTTGAAGCATTTTTAGCCTGGTTTAATTTATGAAAAAAAAATAGGCTTATGAGATCACCTTTTGTCCGTGTGTGTGTGTGTGTGTGTGTGTGTGCCCCCACCTAATAAAACCCAACATCTGGAGAGATTGCAATGAATCTCGGTAAGTTCATAGTACTATTTAGTCCGACCGTGCCCTAGAATTTTTATTCCGCCTCACCAATCCAAAATGGCGGCTGTGCGAAATATTTCACAAGCATTCTATATCTCCGAAACTATTACTGATATCACTCTCAAAGTGTGTATGGTGATAAAGGGTACTGCTAGAAGTTCACCTATGTAACTTTCAAAAACCTGTTAAGTACAAAACAAACATAGCGGCATAAGAAGGCGAAACTTTTAAATATACTTCTCTCGCGATTTAACTATCCGAGGGCAGTGAAACTTGGTACGGTGTTCATATTAAATTTAATCTACTGACATCAAATTAAACTCAATTGCTTTGACAAACTCAAGATGGCGGCTGTGCGAAATTTAAAAAAAATAGTTTTTATATCTTGTGTCCTAATCATGCGATTGAAATCAACGTATGAATAAGGAACCTATGCAAATACGCAATGATCGTCATCTAATTTTACATAATTCCACAGCTTACATAAATAAAAACCCAACATGGCGACCATGCGAAATATTTAGACGGTTCTCAATATCTTCCAATCAATCTCAGCAATCAAACTGAAATTTTGTATGTTGATAGAGACAACATAAGTAGGATATATGAAAATAGGCTGTTTAGTTCTTCACGGAACTACTTTGTATCATTATTAATTCTGATTAGAAAAGAAGATTGTCATATCTATAGAGAAAGTTGTCAGGTACTGAATTTATGGTTAAAAATACTGTAGAGGTTTTATTGTAAGTGGAGTAGGCATACGTTAAACAAAACTCAAAAGAGAATTGCATAACTCTCCCTGGGATGTTTCTCTACAAAGAGGTGGATGGAACTTTACATCACAATAGGACAGATTTGAAAAACACGTTATTTTTAATTCTCTCTGGAAGTCATAAACTGATATCATCAAAAATAATAACAGAGCCATCGCAAAAGGCTCTGTTTGCTTCTTCCATCCCGACCTTTGGCTATGCGCATGACGTACGAGACCGCACATTAAACAGAACAGCGTGCGACCTGTGTCAGCGCCGTGAGGTAGACAGAGAAAGCCACCCTTCCTATTTTGCTGAGGGGCGGGTTGCATACTATACGTTGGAGAAGGTTACTTACTTGTATAGACAAAATATGTTTTCAATAAAAGCGGAATATTTGCTTTTACGGCCAATTACAGAGTTGTGACAATTATTCGACACACCGGTCGTAGTGCCTCGCTGGCATCGGGAGAACATGGGTTCGAATTCCATCGCAACACGAGGACACCGCTACTGCTACTTCATGAAGTGACGGCAGGACTTCCCGTCAGATAATTAAAAAAAAAAAAATTACACTTTTTGACGATGAAACTTAGTCATTTCACGCGTCAGATAGTGCAACTATCCCTGTTGACATCATATGCCAGCTTTTCATGAAGAGTGGTTCCCCTAATTTTTTCTCCATGCTCCCACAGGAAATATCCCTATTTCCCTTCTCCTTGACTATAATAATTATATTTGCACAGAGTTAAGATGTCACAAGCCCCAAAATTAACACCAGTTAAAACGTGCAACATGACGGTTCGGGCAGCTACAGCAGGTCCGGAGGTTTGAATCACGTCATTGACAACGGATATCCTGAGTTGAGGTTTACATTTATATACAAGTAGACTATTTATTAGAATAGGAAATAAAAGCAGTTGGTAATTTTTCTGAATAGCTTATTATTATTATTATTACTACTAGCAGACCCGTGCGAGAACTCTCGCATAATGGGTTGTGTGCGCCCCGTGTGTACAGACTACCCGCCCGGCCCTAGTGCTATGAGGGCTTGACGCGATACAGTTTTTTCCTGTACTATTGAGACGATTTGGAAGATTTTGGTACAAACCACTCCCTCTGGTTTAGGAGCTTGAGTTTTGTGAAACATACACCTTAGCGTATTATGGAGTAAAATTGTTGCGTTTCGGACAACTAAGGACCACGTTATTTGAACTGGTTTCTGCGTAGAGCATTAATATTCGCTCAGTATGTCGCATGAATTCTTGATGTTGTTGCTTCCTTTATTCCGTTCATTTCATGCCTGTCTTAAGCTTAGGTTTTTCTAGGACACTCCGGTGAGTTGTAAGTTTCATCTTAAGTAACACACGATCCTGAAAATCGTCTCATGAAATCAAATTTCTTGTAATTCTCTGCCTACCTCAGTTAACCAAGCCCCGTTGGTTTTCTTCTCTAGAAAGTAGGTAATAATAATGTCGAATGACCTCGGGTGCTGGATGCAAGCTTTTGTTATTTGACATCCAGAGGGCAGCTTGAAAGTCGAATTTCATTGTTCCTTGAATCACTATGAAAGTTGAGGAAGTTAGATATATAAGCTCCTTGATGTTATAGCGCTTTCTAGTAGAGAAATGAGGAACTTCGTGTTGGTGGAAAATCCCGAGATTAATTTTTCCATTATGAACACGTCCTACCGAATTCAAATGGGTTCTTTATCATGCCAACATCTTAAAACATGAGTGTCGTCATTTTTGCCGCCTTTCAAAAATCACTTACCATGACCACGAGTGAACCTGCAAGCTTGGGGTTAGTAACCCAACACGATAACCACTCACCCACCGTGGCAAGCTAGAAAGTAGGTAAAAAAATTCTGATAGTCAATCTCACATAGCTCATTCGTGTCATGTATTACAGTATATTTATTTTACAAAAACGTTGTATCTGCAATTTGTAAACGACAGATGAAGAAACACAAACACAGCAGCGTCTTAAATTTCACGTCACCACCATGTTGTATTTGTGCTCACCAGGTTATTTTAAGTCCCATAGGTGAACTTATGTTAGTAGCCTTTATCACATACAAAATTTCAGTTTGATTGTTTTCATAGATTAGTAGATATTGAAAACCGTCTGAATATTTCGGATGGTCGCCATGTGGGACATTTATATAAGTAGGGCATTGAGTTATGTACTATTAGATGATGATTATTGGGTAGATTCATTATTCAAACGTTGACTTCGATTGAATGATTAGGACCCAAGAAATAAAAACTTAATTTTAAAATTTCGCACAGCCTCCATCTTGAGTTTATCAAAACAATTGAGTTTAATTGTATGTCAATAGATACAATTTTATATGAACATTTACCGTACCAGGTTTCACTGCGCTCGGATGGTTCAATCACGAGAAAAGTCTATTTAAACATTTCAACTTCGCTTGGCCACCATGGTCGTTTTGTACTTAACAGGATTTTGAAAGTCAGATACATGAACTTCTAGTAGTGTCCTTTATCACCGTACAAAATTTCAGGTCGATATCACTAATAGTTTCGGAGATATACTGTAGAATGCCAGTGAAATATTTCGAATATCCGCCATGTTGGATTGGTAAAACGTAATAAAATTTGAAGGGTACGATCGGGGTTGGACGGTATAGTACTATGACCTTACCGAGGTTCATTGAAATCGCTCCAGCCGTTTATATTGCATTAGTGGACACACACACACACACACACATAGACACACACATACACACGGACGAAGGGTGATCTCATAAGCCTATTTTTTTCATTAATGAAAATAGGCTAAAATCCAACATGGCGACCATCCATAATATTTAGACGGTTATCAATATCTACGAATCTATTACAGCAATCAAACTGAAATTTTGTATGCCGATAGAGGCAATTAACATACGTAGGATATAATTATGAAAATAGGCTATTGAGCTCTTCACGGAACTACTTGTTACAAAATGTGAAAAGTAGGCTAAAAATACACGGAGCTATATGACCGCGATTCTCAGCCCCGAAAACAAGCGACAGATCAGGTTTTTTTTTGGAAGAACTAGGAACGAAACGCAGGTTAACAACGCTATCCACCGCAACCATGAAGCAGTTTATACTGATCATTACCCCCTTATCCAGTTATAATTTTTCATTTGATCTATAGGGGCGTGGTGGCACAGAGGTGAATTGTTGGCCTCTCACCATGGCGGACCAGGTTCGATTCCCAGTCAATGCATGTAAGATTTTCAAAGTGAAATGCCATGTCCTGTGGTTCAGATTCCACGTAAACGGAGGTCACGTGGCTTATGATCTTGAGATTAACGGTCACATAAAACTAAAATCTTCCTTCCTTCATTTGATCTAAGGCGTGTTTTAAGTATATAAACATGTCATTAATGGCCGTATCGTTTGTTAGGGCCGAGCGTGTAGGCTTGCTCTTCAAGCGGTAAGCTCCACTCCGTTACCATGGCAACAAACCACCCTGCTAACAGGTGACAGTCGGTAAGGTCACAGTGTAATTAACGTGGAGATAATGCGTCTATCTCTGGCGCTACATTCCACATCCAGCAGCCAAGCATGACAACGACGGGCTTTATGAAGCAACCCAGGAATTCTTGGCAAGCTAGTGCTATTTAAAGACCCACGTCAACTGCAGATAAGGAGTTGGCTAGTGGATTTGTTTTTCACCATTTTGAACCGTAACCATACAATTTGTTTATTGTTAATGTATTTGAGGGACTTGGGACATCATGGTCATTACCCCGTGTACATAGTTGGGTATGTGTTCAACTTGTCTGATAATCTGTATTTCTGTGCTGACTGTAGTAGTGTGTGTAACAGTATTAGTGACAGGGATGAGGTAGATGCCCCGGGACTTGAACTATAGCACAAATTTATGAAGCTGTTTCGAAACGAGTTACATTGTTAAGAAATTAATGGTTTAAAAATTATGATACATTTTGTGTTTTGGAGTCTTCAGTCCTTTACGTGGTTTGATGCAGTCCGCCTCACTGTTCTGAGCTAATCGTTTCATCTCTACATAGCTACCACACCTTACCTCGGAGGCAATCTGTTTAACATATTCTAACCTTGGTCTACCCCTACAGTTCTTGTCCTCGACCCTTCCTTCTATAACTAAGTTAGCTATTCCTGGGTGACTTAGTATGTCTCCTACCAACCTATTTCTTCTCTTATTAGCAGTCATCAGAAATATCTCTCCTCGCCCAATCGTCTTAATAATTCTTCCTTTGTTATTCTATCCACCCATCATTCTCCTGTAACACCACATTTCAAATGCTTCAATTCTCCTCTCTTCAGCTGCGCCAATAGTCCAAGTTTCACTTCCATAGAGCGCTACGCTCCAGACAAAGACTTCAAATACAAATTTCTAATAGCTAAATCTATATTTGATGTCAACCGATTTCTTTTCTATAAAAATGCTTTCCTTGCCTGAGCCAACCTACTTTTTATATTCTCTCCTACTTCCTTTAGCTTTTATTATATAAAAATGAAGAAACATTTACTTTTTACTATATACATAACATTATTGTTTAATTACGCAACAATAAATAGGATTTCATTTTTCAGAAGTGCTTTTACGAGTGTTAATTTCTATTTGCTAGTTGTTTGAAATCAGCCTGGTAATTGGTGAGCGCAGTTTGCACGTGTTCACTTTAATGACCATCAGTTAGTTCAGATCGATATTCAGTTTTAATGGACTTAAGAAATGAATACAGTGCTTTACACACATAAGAAGTCCTAGATATTGAGATAAGTCTATGAGGACACTCATGTTAATGGGTTCTCTTCTTCCAAAATATTATGGCCGAAACGCCACTTTGTTTTATTTACTTATAGTCTATACTATATACTTATATACTATATACTTTTTAATATGTATTATTTTTCCTCTCAGCTTGGTTTCAAGGAGCCGCACGAGATTGACTGAAGAACCGCATGTGGCTCGTGAGCCTCGTTATGGACACCCCTGAATTATAGCGACATTTGCCCGCAGGGAGTGTGGAAAAGAGAAGATCTGATTTTTGGAGAATGGAATAATCCTCAGTGTTCAGAGCCTAGAACAAGGTAGCCTATATTCTCACGTTTAGAGAGTACCGTACAAGAATAAATTAAATCGATCCACATAAGTAACGGTTTCTCTGCCACACGGCAGCACAAGTTAGTTGTTAAAACTGATGCGTACATCACCTATATGACACTATCTTAATATATCCACACCAGGTAGTCATTTGATTATTAGAGGTCCCGATTCGATTCCCACTCTGCCAAACGTTTCAATTCTGGTCTGAGGGCTGGAACGGAGTTCAGCCTGGGAGTGGTTTTCCGTGGTTTTCCACTTCTACTCCAGGTAAATACCGGATGGTCCTTAACTTAAGACCACAGCAGCCTCCACCCCAGTTCGATCTTCAATTACAAATACACACTCGTTTACAGACATCACAATAACACAGGTTATCAGACAACATTCTTTCTTTCTTTCTTTCTTTCTTTCTTTCTTTCATTCTTTCTTTCTTTCTTTATGTATTTATTTATACACAGATACATACACCCAAGTACATAAAGCTACAAGACCACCATGTCGTAAAGCCCCTAAATAAATCATCAACAACAACAGCTATAGAAGGTCTGACTAAAATTGATTCAGCTTGAAAATACCTTCACGAATATGCAATACTAGCTGAAGTACCCATGCTTCGCTACGCGTCATAAATAAAATAAAATGTGAAGGTGACAGTTAAAACAGGGGATAGGCGAGATGCTGCGCAGAGGGAGATTAAGGATGGAACATTTTGTTCAACTACACCGCTCGGCGTTGACCGTGTTTTATAGCACAAATTTAGGTTTTACGCGCTAACGGTCGGAGATACCTTTCGGATAGAAAATATAATTTTAAACCTCGTAAATGCCATCAAAAGTTTGCTATTTCTTAACGTTCTCTCTTTATTTGAATTGGAAATATGAAAGTTTTAAACCAAAGGGTGTAGTGACGTCACTAAAATGGTCGCCATCTTTAAATAGTGCAAAGTATTGAAATCAAAAGTAACCTATATGTTAACCAGGTAAATCAGCTACTTCCATGTAAAATTCATGTAAATCGGACCAGTGGTACTTGCGTGATTGAGTAATACACAGACACACACCATCTCAATTTTAGCCTCGCTTCGCTCGCGTCATAGTCGTGTCATATTGTTATTCAATGAAATGCAGGTTTAACCCCGTTAATACCCCTTTAGAACCTGAATATCCAAAAATCCCTCCTTAGTAGACGTTTTCGACACACAACAAACATATCCCCAAAATATCATTCTGCTAACATTAATAGTTTGGGTTGGTCGATGAGAGTAAACATACAAAAATCCTTCCTTAGTGGACGTTTTTCTTCCAGAATTTCACCCCTCCCCATAGGCCCCTTAAATTGGATTTATGAAAAAACGGTCGAACACCTATTTATTTATTTATTTATTTTATTTGTTTATTTATTTTTAAGCTGATTGATTTCCTCCGAGTTTCAAACTCCTCGCCTATGTCGTTTAAGAGATACACGCTCCGTTAAGAATCTTTCAACCCCCACTTTTCATCCCTTTCACCTCATAATATACACTACATCGAAAAACCATTAGACATGTGTCAACTTATTTTAATTGATTAGTATATATGCCAAGTATCACATCCCCAAATGAAACCACTCGTGAGATATTGTTATTCAATGAAATGAGAGTTTACCTCCTTAACACCTATTTAGAACCTGAATATTCAAAACTCTTTCCTTAGTGGACGTTTTCGACATACAACGAACATATCCCCAAAATTTCATGTTTCTAACTTCAATAATTTTGGCTTGGCGATGATGAGTGAGTGAGTGAGTGAGTCAGGACATTTTCTTTCATTTATTTTTGATAATTTCACCCCTCCCCATGAACCCTTTAAATTGGATTTATGAAACAAACGGTCGAACATCTATTTACTTATTTAAAGCTGTTTTCGCCCTGAGTTTGATGAGTGAGTGAGTCAATCAGTTAGGACACGTTCTTTCCTGTTTTTTTCCCCCAGAATTTCACCCCTCTCCAAGGGCCCCTTAAATTGGATTTATGAAAGAACGGTCGAACACCTATTTACTTGTATTTTAAGCTGTTTTTCCCGACGAATTTCAAACTTCTCGCCTATGTCGTTTAAGAGATACACACTCCGTTAAGAATCCCTCAACCCCCAATTTTCATCCCTTTCACCTCATAATATACACCACATCGATAAACCCTGAGAAACGTGTCTTCTTACTTTTTAATGATGAGTTTATATGCCGTGTATCACATCCCCCAATGAAACCAATCGGGAGATATTGTTATTCAATGAAATGCAGGTTTAACCCCCTTAAGACCCCTTTAGAACCTGAATATCCGAAAATCCTCCCTTAGTAGACGGTTTTGACATACAATGAACATATCCCCAAACTGTCATGTTTCTAACTTCAATAATTTTGGCTGGGCGATGATGAGTGAGTGAGTGAGTGAGTGAGTGAGTCAGTACATTTTCTTGCAATTTTCTTTTTTCAGAATTTCACCCCTCCCCATGAACCCCTTAAATTTGATTTAAAAAAACTGTCGAACAGCAATTTACTTACTTTAAGGCAGTTTTCCCCCCTGAGTTTGATGAGTCAGTCAGTCAGATAATCAGTTAGGACACTTTCTTTCCTGTCCCCCCCCCCCCACACAGAATGTCACCCCTCCCCATGGGCCCCTTAAATTGGATTTATGAATAAACGGTCAAACACATATTTACTTATTTTTTATGCTGATTTTTCCCCGCTAAGTTTCAAACTCCTCGCCTATGTCGTTTAAGAGATACACGCTCCGTTAGGAATCTTTCAATCCCCACTTTTCACCCCCTTCACCTCATAATATACGCCACATCGAAAACCCCTCAGACGCGTGTTTTCTTATTAGCCTATTTTGAATTTTGAAAAAATAGGCTTATGAGATCACCTTTTGTCCGTGTGTGTGTGCGTGTGTGTGTGTGTGTGTGTGTGTGTGTCCCCAATAACTTTTGAACGGCTGGAGCGATTTCAATGAGACTCGGTAAGATCATATCCCCATTCTGGCCGACCTCGACCGTTTCCTTCAAATTTTATTGTCTCTCACCAATCCAACATGGCGGCTGTGCGACTTAAATCACCAGCATTCAGTATCTCCGAAACTATTACAGATATCACCCTGAGATTTTGTACGGTGATAAAGGTCTCTGCTACAAGTTTATTTATGTAACATTCAAAAACCTGTAAAGTACAAAACGAACATGGCGGCCAAGCGAATTTGAAACATTTTAATAGACTTTTCTCGTGATTTAACCATCTGAGCACAGTGAAATGTGGTACAGTAAATGATTATACATATTGTAATGCACTGGCATCTAATTTAGTTCAATTATTTTCATAACCTCAAGATGGCGGCTGTGCGAAATTTTAAAATTAAGTTATTATTTCTTGTGTCGTTATCATGCGATCGAAGTGAAAGTCTGAATAGTGAAGCTACGCAATAATGTTAGTAGTGTGGTAAGGACAGAGCTGTCTACTAACTTATTGAACCCTCCTCGTATTTGCCCCGAACTTGATATCTCGCTAACCAAACATGGGATTAGAACATACAGGGTGTCCTAGCACTGCTAGTAATGCCCCCTACTTTCCTATAGGCTCTTTATTTGATTAAAAGACTAAAACTAAAAGGTCATTCGCGAGTAGTGGGGTAGTGTTGGTTTCCTGAAGTCGCGCTTGTGCTTGAATATGTATGCCTATGTTGGGAAAGGGTTAGGTGGTGGGGGAGGAGTAGGGTCGAGTGAGGGGTCGTTTAGATGGTATTTTTTCCGCTCTAGGTGATGGTGAGGTTATTTTTTTAAATGGATGGAATTTGGAAAGGCCATTTGGGGTAAACTTGTGTTTTTTGACATTTTGGCGATGAATGTTTTTTTATACGCATGCGCACTTGAGGGGTTTTGTAAGAGGGCGGGCTTTTTAAATGATGATTTATAAATGAGTGTTTTTTTTAATATGTATTGAAATAAACCATAAAAACTAATAGGTCATCGGCTTTTGACTATCTCGCTAACCAATAATCGGATTTAAACCTATGAGGTGTCGTAGGACTCGTGGTGAACTCTCATTTTCCATGGACGGGGTATATCCACACTAAAATAAAAACGTGGTAAGGGGGGTTTGGGGAGCTGCACTACTTAGGAAGTTGTGAGCCCCCGCGACCTTGGAATGGAAGATTCATGCTAGGAGGGCGTGCTTGGATTCGTTTATTTCGTTTCGTCGTGCTCTTTACGGGCATGTAGGTGTCGAAAAGGTGAACTTAGGGTTTTGGGTCAAAACATGCGTTTTTCACATTTTTGCCGATTTTTGGAAAACGGGTCATGCTAGGAGGGCGTGCTTGGATTCGTTTATTTCGTCTCGTTGTGCTCTTTACGGGAATGTCGGTGTCGAAAAGGTGAACTTAGGGTTTTGGGTCAAAACATGCGTTTTTCACATTTTTGCCGATTTTTGGACATTTTGGCGATGAATGTTTTTTATGCGCATGCGCACTTGAGGAGTTTTGTAAGAGGGCGGGCTTTTTAAATGATGATTTATTAATGAGTGTTTTTTTAATATGTATTGAAATAAACCAAAAAAACTAATAGGTCATTGGCTTTTGACTATCTCGCTAACCAATAATCGGATTTAAACGTATGAGGTGTCGTAGGACTCGTGGTGAACTCTCTTTTTCTATCGAAGGGGTATATTCATTCCAAAATAAAAACTACCCTTACCCGGGGGATGAAATAGTAATTTATTTTTGTATACCTACGAACTTGGCGGTTTTTGTAAAAGAGCGGGCTTTTTAAATGATGATTTATAAATGAGTGTTTTTTTAATATGTATTGAAATAAACCCCAAAAAACTAATAGGTCATCGGCTTTTTACTATTTCGCTAACCAAAAATCGGATTTAAACGTATGAGGTGTCGTAGGACTCGTGGTGAACTCTCCTTTTCTATGGATGGGGTATATTCACCCCAAAATAAAAACTACCCTTACCCGGGGGGGTGAAATAGTAATATTTTTTTGTATGTGTGCGCACGGACGGGTTTTGTCAAAAGGACCTAACTATACGTTAGTTAATATTTTCTGAACCCCTCATGGGATTTTGCCATAGGCAGTATTATAGCCCTGGGGGGTGACGCCCCGTTTTTGAGTGTATGATTCATTTTTGTCGAAAGGGCCTAACGACACTTTTGTTCATATCTCGCGAACCAATCATGCTAGGGACTTGTATGAGGGGTCCTAGCACTTGGGGCAACATTCCCTGTTTGGGGGTGAAACTACCCCCCAAAATTGAAAAATCCCTATCTCGGAAACGAAGAATCCTAAAATTAGGTGTGATAGCTTAAAAAATAGGGGATGATATAGGCTTTTACCTCGATGGATCATTTCACCCCTAAAACTGTAAATAGTCATGTTATGGGGAAAAAACGTGTTAAACACCTAAAAATGATAAATGAACCTAAGATCTTTTGTTTTTGATGAAAAATAGCAGGGGGGTGAAACTACCCCCCAAAATTGAAAAATCCCTATCTCGGAAACGAAGAATCCTAAAATTAGGTGTGATAGCTTAAAAAATAGGGGATGATATAGGCTTTTACCTCGATGGATCATTTCACCCCTAAAACAGTAAATAGTCATGTTATGGGAGAAAAACGTGTTAAACACCTAAAAATGATAAATGAACCTAAGATCTTTTGTTTTTGATGAAAAATAGCAGGGGGGTGAAACTACCCCCCAAAATTGAAAAATCCCTATCTCGGAAACGAAGAATCCTAAAATTAGGTGTGATAGCTTAAAAAATAGGGGATGATATAGGTTTTTACCTCGATGGATCATTTCACCCCTAAAACAGTAAATAGTCATGTTATGGGGAAAAAACGTGTTAAACACCTAAAAATGATAAATGAACCTAAGATCTTTTGTTTTTGATGAAAAATAGCAGGGGGTTGAAACTACCCCCCAAAATTGAAAAATCCCTATCTCGGAAACGAAGAACCCTAAAATTAGGTGTGTTAGCTTAAAAAATAGGGGATGATTAGGGCTTTTACCTTGATTGCTCATTTCACCCCTAAAACAGTAAATAGTCATGTTATGGGGAAAAAACGTGTTATACACTTAAAGCATAAGCATCTTTGTGAAACCATGCTTTAATGGACATGTGTATGGATGATGATGGTTGTTATTATTATTATTAGGTAATTATGGATTAATGTGCGGATAGATAACTAACCTGTGGGGAGCGTGATGGCGCAGGTGCTTAGCTGCTCGTCTTTACTCGGGCAGGTGGGGTTCAAATCCCGGTGACGGCGGGGGTTGGAATTTTCACCTGAAAAAAATCACGTGGCGTCAGGAAGGGCATTCGGCCTTAAATCCCCGGCCAAAACCAAAATGAGCCTGGTTGGCTCCGGCGACTCAAAATAATTGGGAAAAGCCGAAGAAAGAAAAAATGATAACTCACCAGTAATAGTAAACATTGGTTTGAGGTGTTGAAGAAGTCAGGATGGCCAACCCTTTACCCTGGTTCACGAATGGACCCCAAAAAGTTTTACCTGTCAAGACTCAGTCTACCCTGTTGCAGCCTTGTGAAAAAAAATCGAACCGGGGCCTCTGTAGTGACAGTGGAGTTATATTCATGATGATTTTTAAACAAACATAGGCTTGCCTACTACCGCTGTGTTGAATCTGCACAGAGACTCTGGCTTTGGTTTGCGTAGTGTGCCTTGCTGATAACAGCACAGCGACCTTGTCAGTAAGTTTCATATTACTCATTTGCTTGATAGCGGACATGCTATGCACATGACTAGATCGTTGTTAGGTTTGACAAAGGCTTAGTGAAGCTTATGGCAACCTTGAAATGAATGTCATGGTATAGTCGGGGTTGGAAGACAAGACCTTAGGGTTGACAACCAAGTAGGTTAACCACTACACGGTGAGATGGTGAAATAATAATGTAACAGAACATATAGAAACGTTTTCTATAGTTTAACGAATTGGCATACCATGAGAGGTGTAGGTAATGGAAATTGAATCCTTAGCTGATGATTATACTACTTTCCATGCCCACGTATAAGCTATCATGTTAGAAAAAGAATGGTATGGCTTGTTTTAAACGGAGAATAATCATTGTGTTTACTGTGAAACACAAATCTGAATTTAAAATTAATTTAAAATAATTAATTTAAAATTAACTAATTTAAAATTAGTTTAGTACGCTGAAGTTAAAATGAATAATGATCACGTTACAGTCAGCCAGTTTCAAAGCCATGAGAACTAAGTGAACAAAGTATAAAATTCATGAGCCAGTGAGGAATTCAACATGCTGTCCTTTGGACAAGAGAGAAGCGTTCTACAGCGACCCTCAATGGTTTGGGACATCGTAAAGATGAAAATTAAATCTAAGCTACTACACGCTTATATACTAGAATAAGAAATGGAAAACAATTGGTCAAATAAAGGACAGAAGGAATAAAAAAAAATGGCCCTCAACCCTCAAGCATAAGGATTGAGGGAGTTGGAAGGAAGGAGAGCCATGAAAGGCAGATAAAAAGTATACTAGGAGTGGCTTTGCCCCAGAGGTAATGGATAAAGAGGAGGAAAACTGGACTCAGCTCAGAAATCCCTTGGGGTCACCAACTTCCAAACTGATCAGCCCTTGAGGGTGTAGCCATAGGCAGAGTGCATCGCAAGTCGTGGGGCTAAATACACCCTACCTTTTTGAGGGGGCTTGGGCAAAAGACAGGAAATAACATGAAAATAAGAAAGCAAGGCTGCCTCCTCAGGATATCAGAAAAAATAAATAAACCAGGGCCAATGAAGTTGCAAAAGGAAGAGACTCCCTAGGGCTCGGATACTCTAATCATGTTGGGGTCGGTAGAGAACAAGAGTTGAGCAAGTGTGGTCGACAGGAAATAAGAGAGTGAGGAGCCTAGCACAAGTTAGTGGAAGCAATGACGGTCTCAGCTGGGACTCCGTGATCGTCAACCTACATGACACTAGATATGACGCCCAGGGGTGGAATTAAAGACCTCTTTTTGTTTTTTATCACTGGCTTTTAAGAACGCTAACACATGGCATGCCTTATAATGCAATACTGGTCCTAGGGTATGCAAAATTGTATTAGAAACTCAGCTAATAATAGTGTGCTTGCCCATGATTTACCTTAAATTTTCCTAAAATCCACTACATTTTCCGAAAATTGACCAAATGACACAACATTCCAGCAAAATTCAACAAATGACTACCAGATTTATTGAAATTCCATTGATTTACCTAAGCATGGTTTAAACTACCTCAAATTCATATAAAATTAGACGAATATAGATGAAAATTCACTAAAATTTACCGAATTTAGCCAAGTGGTGTACAAACCATGAAATTTATCCAATTTTTTAAATTAAAATTGACCACATGTACTCGAAAATTTCATAATATTCCCTTTACATGTATGCTTTTTGTTGTTGTTGTTGTTGTCTCGTTTACCACACTCCCTGTAGACAATCACCTCAACATGACTTTCTCCTAGACTAGGAGCTTCACATTCGACATGATAGCTGAGTTTCATTTCCCATAAACTTGTCTCTGAGGTGGGTGTCAGGAAAAGGCATTCAGCTGTAAAAACCACACCCTCACGTAGACTTTCATAACCTCTTACGTTGAGGTTCCTTACACTAACGACATTAAATGATTGAACGGTTTCCTTTTCACAATTCCTGTCTATACTTTCCTCTTTAAGGTTGCAAGATGTTTGCAAGATTCCTAAAATGCAATTAAATGTAATAAATACCTTAAGATGGTTTCATTTGTTTAATGATATGGTGTTGATGATGGATATATACGTTAAGACTAATTTTTGTTAGGTCTTGACTGGCCTTGCAATTAGAAATTGACAAACCAAACATGGGTTATCTACCAGGGGAACACTTTGACCACTATATTGGTTATTTACCAGTAAGTACAGTTCTTGTAATCAGACAGAAATCCAACACAAACAATGAGCGCGCAATGCGGCGGAGATTGGTACCACGATGTACTGTCGGTTATGTAGCTATGTGGAATGCACATCATATATGGTTTACTTGAAGGTTTGGAGGTTTCATTAAAGATATTTCTACAATAAACCATTTTCAAATGGTCATTCGTTGGTGTGAAAATATTTATTATATGGTATTTTATGAAAACAATTATGATTTATAAAAAAATTTATATGTTTATTGTATTCTTATTTAATGTAAGCACTGGAGGCACTATCGACCAAAATACAGCACTATCTGGAATGTATATTGCATACTTGAAGGTTTCGTGATCCCATTAAAGGTATTCCTACAATAAATGATTTTTAAGTTCTCGGTTTATGGCATGATTATTTAATATATGCTATTTGCTAATAGGATTTGACACTGGAATTATTTTACAAGTAGTTATTTTAATGACCAACAGAGTTTAATGTTAACAAGGCACAGCTCTATTTGAAATTTTGAATAACATGTTGCATGTCATACATCATATGCAACTACTGTAAGGCTTGTGATTTATTTAATGCCTTTAACCCTATATTAAACACGCAGTTTGCAATACTGATAACTGCAATGTTAGTGAAAAAAAATTGAAACAAAACAAAAATCAGCATTGAAAAACCAAAAAGTGGTTGAGCATATATACAGTGGGGAAAAGAAAAGTTTTGTAAACACTAATGTCCAACAAGATTAATTAAATCAGTAACTGTCAGGGTGGCCGAGTGGTTAAGGCGTTTGACTTAAGATCAAATTTCCAAATATATAAGGAAGCAAGGGTTCAAATCCCTTCCCTGACATAACTATTGCTTGAACATGCAAGAAAACAAGAAATATACACAAACTATGTTTATCAATTTAATCATTTTTTTTACAAGAGATAGACACACAGAATACAGCTCTTTTGGTTTATCAGTTCTTTTAAACATAACACTTGTTGAAAATTATTTTTTAGGGGATGGGGGTGTTGCTACGTTGACCCATTACACAATAATAGCAGCTTTACGAAGTTCATTTTCTATATTTAATAGCTCTTTCTCATAACCAATATGGCCAAGCTGTTTACAGGCATGCAAGAGCTGTAGACGTTCGACTAATATATTAGGATCGTTCCATTTACTATTTTTTATGAATGGTTTCAGAATCTCGGGAAGCAGTTCATCATTATCACCATCATTATGATTATCATCCTCATTATTATAATCATTTTCATAATGATGATCATTATCATCGTTATCATTACCATCATAATTTCCACCTTTGTCCACAGACTGTTCAATGGATTGAGTTGCCTTTGATAGTGTTGAAAGCTTCTTTTTAGATGTGCTAGAATGCTTTAACATTGTTATGTTATTATTACCACTATTACCTTTCCCCACTAACTTCTTGATGGGGTATATTGTCTCTGATAGGGTTGAGGGCTTTTGAGATGTGGGTGCATGTCTGAACATGGGTTTCACAGGAGGTGTCGAAGGTTTCTCATTAAACAACTCGCTAACAGTATGAGTGCGTTGTAGTGTATTAAACTTGAGGTTAATATTATCTTGAGCAGTACTATTTTTCTCTTGGACTTGGTTTCTTGCTTTGGTTTGGGTTTTCCCTACATTTAGACTAGCGTGATTATTAAGTTTACATTCATGATTGTTTGAAGAAAGTACGTCGAATTCTTTTGTTTTAAGCATTCCTCGACACTGTTTCGATCGTTGCTTTGAACAGCGCCAAATAATAGTTCCATTTTTATTGCTTCGTTTCACAATATATGAATATCCTTTATAGTATGCATAAGGCTTACCATATCTAGTCACTGATACTTCCATATCAACTGTCAAGCACAAACTAATCTCTAGTAAAGACAACTCGGTAATAACAACAATAGTTTAATGTGGGAGCATATATACATGCAAAAAGTGGGAGCAAAGGTGGGGGGTAAAAAGTGGGAGCAAAAGTGGTAGCAAATGTGGGAGAAAAAAATAACTGTGAGCAAAAAGTGGGAGCAAATATGGGATCAAATGTGGGAGCAAAGCAAATATAAAAAGTGGGAGCAAATATGCTAAGAAATATGTCAACAAATATACCAGCAAAAGTAAATACACAAGTCAAGATAGATTAAAGTGCAAAGAAAATATGGAAGCAAATATGAGAGCAAAAATTGTGTTTTTCTAAAACAACTAGACATAACAAACTTAGTCATAACCTAACCTAACCTAACCCAACCTAACCAAACCTAACCTCACCTAACCTCACCTAACCTAACCTCACCTAACCTCACCTAACCTAACCTCACCTCACCTAACCTCACCTCACCTAACCTAACCTAACCTAACTTTACCTAACCTAACTTGACTGAACTTTACCTAACCTAAGCCATCATAACTTCACCTAACCTAACTTTACCTAATCTAACTTCACCTAACCTAACGTTCAACTCTCAGATCAAAATTAAATTCTAGGCATAGTTGAGTTGGAACCCAAGACTTCAGGGATAACACACAAGTATACTAGCCACTACACCGCAAAATGGGCAAATTATCATGCAACACAACATAAAGTAAAAGTTTCCTGTAGTGTAACTCATTGGCTGTCAACCATAGTTTGGGAATTCAAACCCAAGACCTCAAGACTTTTGTTTTGAACATTATCAGAAATATTATTCCATTTACATTTTGCTGCTGCTTATAGTTATAAGAGTTGGCATTAATATGGGAAGCAAAAAAAAAGTGGGAGCAAATGTGGGAGCCAATATGGGAGCAAATATAGGAGCCAAGATGGGGGCAAAAGTGGGAGCAAATGTGGGAGCCAATATGGGAGTCAATATGGAGGCAAATATGGGAGCAAATGTGTGAACTAATCATCTCACCTCGGATATCGCCAGTGAGTACTCATATCCACCGCAAGGTAGCGGAAACATACTTTGTGTGTTGTATGTATCTATCTTACAAAGTTTGACTGCATGCAAAACGTCCTTGTATAAGCTGTACATATAATTTTCATATACAATTAAGACCAAGTGTTCAGTACTAACATGTATAGCCTTGTCTAGAGTATATAGAGGATCGTTAGCAAGAAAGACTGACTAACCCAGGAGTGTAAAGCCTTGCCATATGCAGTAAGCATCTGTTGGCAGAAATGGTTCCTAATAATAACGGACTTAATGAATATGAAACGTGTTTTGAGTGTCATCTTAAATCCTATTTTATACGTTGTGATACGTGTAAGGATTTAAGACGACACAAACGTATTTTGGGTGTTGTCTTTTGTGTGTCGTCTTAAATCCTTACACGTATCACAACGTATAAAATAGGATTTAAGATGACACTCAAAACACGTTTCATATTCATTAAGTCCGTTATTATTAGGAACCATTTCTGCCAACAGATGCTTACTGCATATGGCAAGGCTTTACACTCCTGGGTTAGTCAGTCTTTCTTGCTAACGATCCTCTATATACTCTAGACAAGGCTATACATGTTAGTACTGAACACTTGGTCTTAATTGTATATGAAAATTATATGTACAGCTTATACAAGGACGTTTTGCATGCAGTCAAACTTTGTAAGATAGATACATACAACACACAAAGTATGTTTCCGCTACCTTGCGGTGGATATGAGTACTCACTGGCGATATCCGAGGTGAGATGATTAGTTCACACATTTGCTCCCATATTTGCCTCCATATTGACTCCCATATTGGCTCCCACATTTGCTCCCACTTTTGCCCCCATCTTGGCTCCTATATTTGCTCCCATATTGGCTCCCACATTTGCTCCCACTTTTTTTTTGCTTCCCATATTAATGCCAACTCTTATAACTATAAGCAGCAGCAAAATGTAAATGGAATAATATTTCTGATAATGTTCAAAACAAAAGTCTTGAGGTCTTGGGTTTGAATTCCCAAACTATGGTTGACAGCCAATGAGTTACACTACAGGAAACTTTTACTTTATGTTGTGTTGCATGATAATTTGCCCATTTTGCGGTGTAGTGGCTAGTATACTTGTGTGTTATCCCTGAAGTCTTGGGTTCCAACTCAACTATGCCTAGAATTTAATTTTGATCTGAGAGTTGAACGTTAGGTTAGGTGAAGTTAGATTAGGTAAAGTTAGGTTAGGTGAAGTTATGATGGCTTAGGTTAGGTAAAGTTCAGTCAAGTTAGGTTAGGTAAAGTTAGGTTAGGTTAGGTTAGGTGAGGTGAGGTTAGGTGAGGTGAGGTTAGGTTAGGTGAGGTTAGGTGAGGTTAGGTTAGGTGAGGTTAGGTGAGGTTAGGTTTGGTTAGGTTGGGTTAGGTTAGGTTAGGTTATGACTAAGTTTGTTATGTCTAGTTGTTTTAGAAAAACACAATTTTTGCTCTCATATTTGCTTCCATATTTTCTTTGCACTTTAATCTATCTTGACTTGTGTATTTACTTTTGCTGGTATATTTGTTGACATATTTCTTAGCATATTTGCTCCCACTTTTTATATTTGCTTTGCTCCCACATTTGATCCCATATTTGCTCCCACTTTTTGCTCACAGTTATTTTTTTCTCCCACATTTGCTACCACTTTTGCTCCCACTTTTTACCCCCCACCTTTGCTCCCACTTTTTGCATGTATATATGCTCCCACATTAAACTATTGTTGTTATTACCGAGTTGTCTTTACTAGAGATTAGTTTGTGCTTGACAGTTGATATGGAAGTATCAGTGACTAGATATGGTAAGCCTTATGCATACTATAAAGGATATTCATATATTGTGAAACGAAGCAATAAAAATGGAACTATTATTTGGCGCTGTTCAAAGCAACGATCGAAACAGTGTCGAGGAATGCTTAAAACAAAAGAATTCGACGTACTTTCTTCAAACAATCATGAATGTAAACTTAATAATCACGCTAGTCTAAATGTAGGGAAAACCCAAACCAAAGCAAGAAACCAAGTCCAAGAGAAAAATAGTACTGCTCAAGATAATATTAACCTCAAGTTTAATACACTACAACGCACTCATACTGTTAGCGAGTTGTTTAATGAGAAACCTTCGACACCTCCTGTGAAACCCATGTTCAGACATGCACCCACATCTCAAAAGCCCTCAACCCTATCAGAGACAATATACCCCATCAAGAAGTTAGTGGGGAAAGGTAATAGTGGTAATAATAACATAACAATGTTAAAGCATTCTAGCACATCTAAAAAGAAGCTTTCAACACTATCAAAGGCAACTCAATCCATTGAACAGTCTGTGGACAAAGGTGGAAATTATGATGGTAATGATAACGATGATAATGATCATCATTATGAAAATGATTATAATAATGAGGATGATAATCATAATGATGGTGATAATGATGAACTGCTTCCCGAGATTCTGAAACCATTCATAAAAAATAGTAAATGGAACGATCCTAATATATTAGTCGAACGTCTACAGCTCTTGCATGCCTGTAAACAGCTTGGCCATATTGGTTATGAGAAAGAGCTATTAAATATAGAAAATGAACTTCGTAAAGCTGCTATTATTGTGTAATGGGTCAACGTAGCAACACCCCCATCCCCTAAAAAATAATTTTCAACAAGTGTTATGTTTAAAAGAACTGATAAACCAAAAGAGCTGTATTCTGTGTGTCTATCTCTTGTAAAAAAAATGATTAAATTGATAAACATAGTTTGTGTATATTTCTTGTTTTCTTGCATGTTCAAGCAATAGTTATGTCAGGGAAGGGATTTGAACCCTTGCTTCCTTATATATTTGGAAATTTGATCTTAAGTCAAACGCCTTAACCACTCGGCCACCCTGACAGTTACTGATTTAATTAATCTTGTTGGACATTAGTGTTTACAAAACTTTTCTTTTCCCCACTGTATATATGCTCAACCACTTTTTGGTTTTTCAATGCTGATTTTTGTTTTGTTTCAATTTTTTTTCACTAACATTGCAGTTATCAGTATTGCAAACTGCGTGTTTAATATAGGGTTAAAGGCATTAAATAAATCACAAGCCTTACAGTAGTTGCATATGATGTATGACATGCAACATGTTATTCAAAATTTCAAATAGAGCTGTGCCTTGTTAACATTAAACTCTGTTGGTCATTAAAATAACTACTTGTAAAATAATTCCAGTGTCAAATCCTATTAGCAAATAGCATATATTAAATAATCATGCCATAAACCGAGAACTTAAAAATCATTTATTGTAGGAATACCTTTAATGGGATCACGAAACCTTCAAGTATGCAATATACATTCCAGATAGTGCTGTATTTTGGTCGATAGTGCCTCCAGTGCTTACATTAAATAAGAATACAATAAACATATAAATTTTTTTATAAATCATAATTGTTTTCATAAAATACCATATAATAAATATTTTCACACCAACGAATGACCATTTGAAAATGGTTTATTGTAGAAATATCTTTAATGAAACCTCCAAACCTTCAAGTAAACCATATATGATGTGCATTCCACATAGCTACATAACCGACAGTACATCGTGGTACCAATCTCCGCCGCATTGCGCGCTCATTGTTTGTGTTGGATTTCTGTCTGATTACAAGAACTGTACTTACTGGTAAATAACCAATATAGTGGTCAAAGTGTTCCCCTGGTAGATAACCCATGTTTGGTTTGTCAATTTCTAATTGCAAGGCCAGTCAAGACCTAACAAAAATTAGTCTTAACGTATATATCCATCATCAACACCATATCATTAAACAAATGAAACCATCTTAAGGTATTTATTACATTTAATTGCATTTTAGGAATCTTGCAAACATCTTGCAACCTTAAAGAGGAAAGTATAGACAGGAATTGTGAAAAGGAAACCGTTCAATCATTTAATGTCGTTAGTGTAAGGAACCTCAACGTAAGAGGTTATGAAAGTCTACGTGAGGGTGTGGTTTTTACAGCTGAATGCCTTTTCCTGACACCCACCTCAGAGACAAGTTTATGGGAAATGAAACTCAGCTATCATGTCGAATGTGAAGCTCCTAGTCTAGGAGAAAGTCATGTTGAGGTGATTGTCTACAGGGAGTGTGGTAAACGAGACAACAACAACAACAACAAAAAGCATACATGTAAAGGGAATATTATGAAATTTTCGAGTACATGTGGTCAATTTTAATTTAAAAAATTGGATAAATTTCATGGTTTGTACACCACTTGGCTAAATTCGGTAAATTTTAGTGAATTTTCATCTATATTCGTCTAATTTTATATGAATTTGAGGTAGTTTAAACCATGCTTAGGTAAATCAATGGAATTTCAATAAATCTGGTAGTCATTTGTTGAATTTTGCTGGAATGTTGTGTCATTTGGTCAATTTTCGGAAAATGTAGTGGATTTTAGGAAAATTTAAGGTAAATCATGGGCAAGCACACTATTATTAGCTGAGTTTCTAATACAATTTTGCATACCCTAGGACCAGTATTGCATTATAAGGCATGCCATGTGTTAGCGTTCTTAAAAGCCAGTGATAAAAAACAAAAAGAGGTCTTTAATTCCACCCCTGGGCGTCATATCTAGTGTCATGTAGGTTGACGATCACGGAGTCCCAGCTGAGACCGTCATTGCTTCCACTAACTTGTGCTAGGCTCCTCACTCTCTTATTTCCTGTCGACCACACTTGCTCAACTCTTGTTCTCTACCGACCCCAACATGATTAGAGTATCCGAGCCCTAGGGAGTCTCTTCCTTTTGCAACTTCATTGGCCCTGGTTTATTTATTTTTTCTGATATCCTGAGGAGGCAGCCTTGCTTTCTTATTTTCATGTTATTTCCTGTCTTTTGCCCAAGCCCCCTCAAAAAGGTAGGGTGTATTTAGCCCCACGACTTGCGATGCACTCTGCCTATGGCTACACCCTCAAGGGCTGATCAGTTTGGAAGTTGGTGACCCCAAGGGATTTCTGAGCTGAGTCCAGTTTTCCTCCTCTTTATCCATTACCTCTGGGGCAAAGCCACTCCTAGTATACTTTTTATCTGCCTTTCATGGCTCTCCTTCCTTCCAACTCCCTCAATCCTTATGCTTGAGGGTTGAGGGCCATTTTTTTTTATTCCTTCTGTCCTTTATTTGACCAATTGTTTTCCATTTCTTATTCTAGTATATAAGCGTGTAGTAGCTTAGATTTAATTTTCATCTTTACGATGTCCCAAACCATTGAGGGTCGCTGTAGAACGCTTCTCTCTTGTCCAAAGGACAGCATGTTGAATTCCTCACTGGCTCATGAATTTTATACTTTGTTCACTTAGTTCTCATGGCTTTGAAACTGGCTGACTGTAACGTGATCATTATTCATTTTAACTTCAGCGTACTAAACTAATTTTAAATTAGTTAATTTTAAATTAATTATTTTAAATTAATTTTAAATTCAGATTTGTGTTTCACAGTAAACACAATGATTATTCTCCGTTTAAAACAAGCCATACCATTCTTTTTCTAACATGATAGCTTATACGTGGGCATGGAAAGTAGTATAATCATCAGCTAAGGATTCAATTTCCATTACCTACACCTCTCATGGTATGCCAATTCGTTAAACTATAGAAAACGTTTCTATATGTTCTGTTACATTATTATTTCACCATCTCACCGTGTAGTGGTTAACCTACTTGGTTGTCAACCCTAAGGTCTTGTCTTCCAACCCCGACTATACCATGACATTCATTTCAAGGTTGCCATAAGCTTCACTAAGCCTTTGTCAAACCTAACAACGATCTAGTCATGTGCATAGCATGTCCGCTATCAAGCAAATGAGTAATATGAAACTTACTGACAAGGTCGCTGTGCTGTTATCAGCAAGGCACACTACGCAAACCAAAGCCAGAGTCTCTGTGCAGATTCAACACAGCGGTAGTAGGCAAGCCTATGTTTGTTTAAAAATCATCATGAATATAACTCCACTGTCACTACAGAGGCCCCGGTTCGATTTTTTTTCACAAGGCTGCAACAGGGTAGACTGAGTCTTGACAGGTAAAACTTTTTGGGGTCCATTCGTGAACCAGGGTAAAGGGTTGGCCATCCTGACTTCTTCAACACCTCAAACCAATGTTTACTATTACTGGTGAGTTATCATTTTTTCTTTCTTCGGCTTTTCCCAATTATTTTGAGTCGCCGGAGCCAACCAGGCTCATTTTGGTTTTGGCCGGGGATTTAAGGCCGAATGCCCTTCCTGACGCCACGTGATTTTTTTCAGGTGAAAATTCCAACCCCCGCCGTCACCGGGATTTGAACCCCACCTGCCCGAGTAAAGACGAGCAGCTAAGCACCTGCGCCATCACGCTCCCCACAGGTTAGTTATCTATCCGCACATTAATCCATAATTACCTAATAATAATAATAACAACCATCATCATCCATACACATGTCCATTAAAGCATGGTTTCACAAAGATGCTTATGCTTTAAGTGTATAACACGTTTTTTCCCCATAACATGACTATTTACTGTTTTAGGGGTGAAATGAGCAATCAAGGTAAAAGCCCTAATCATCCCCTATTTTTTAAGCTAACACACCTAATTAGGATTCTTCGTTTCCTAGATATGGATTTTTCAATTTGGGGGTTGTTTGCATCCCCCTGCTATTTTTCATCAAAAACAAAAGATCTTAGGTTCATTTATCATTTTTAGGTGTTTAACACGTTTTTTTTTCCCATAACATGACTATTTACTGTTTTAGGGGTGAAGTGATCAATCGAGGTAAAAGCCCTAATCATCCCCTATTTTTTAAGCTATCACACCTAATTTTAGGCTTCTTCGTTTCCGAGATATGGATTTTTCAATTTTGGGGGGTAGTTTCACCCCCCTGCTATTTTTCATCAAAAACAAAAGATCTTAGATTCATTTATCATTTTTAGGTGTTTAACACGTTTTTTCCCCATAACATGACTATTTACTGTTTTAGGGGTGAAATGATCAATCGAGGTAAAAGCCCTAATCATCCTCTATTTTTTAAGCTATCACACCTAATTTTAGGCTTCTTCGTTTCCGAGATATGGATTTTTCAATTTGGGGGGGTAGTTTCACCCCCTGCTATTTTTCATCAAAAACAAAAGATCTTAGGTTCATTTATCATTTTTAGGTGTTTAACACGTTTTTTCCCCATAACATGACTATTTACTGTTTTAGGGGTGAAATGATCAATCGAGGTAAAAGCCCATATCATCCCCTATTTTTTAAGCTATCACACCTAATTTTAGGCTTCTTCGTTTC